>JABACO010000001.1:0-349363 GCA_013339895.1 Ephydatia muelleri
ACGTGGCGATTAACGATCGAGCAGCCGCGACGATGGTTAAGTTCCATCTGCGAAGATCCAAGTGCGACCAATTCGGCACCGGCGCCGATGTGCTCCTGAGACGCTCAGGCTGCCAGCTCTGCCCCGTAGCAGCCATTCTGGCATACATCAAGGCAAGAGCTGACACCCAAGGCGCCTTCTTCGTCGATAACAACAAGGTACCAATCACAAAGAGCAAGTTCGTCGCCAAAGTTCGAGATGCGCTGAAAGCTGCTGGCTACCCGGAGGACCAGTTCGCCGGTCACAGTATCCACATAGGCGCCGCAACCACCGCGGCATTAGCCGGGATTGAGGACTCTACCGTACAGACACTCGGCCGCTGGCACAGCGCCGCCTTTTTACGGTACATCTGCACACCGCACGACCATTTAGCAGCCATCACAGCGTCACTCGCGAGGTCCAACCCTCAGTAACGCCGCCAAACCAAAATATTTGCTGTTCGTTATTATATTTAGGCATGTATATCAATCCACATGAATTAAGTTAATTTAGTTTACCTATGCATGTACAACTGTTTGGGAGGAACGAGACCTCTCGGTGTCTTCCTTGGGCAGGAATCTGGCACCGTACGACTGGGAGGTGCCATCTGCTCACCACACCCCCCAAACATGGTGCTACGAGGCTAACCACGTGACCCAGGAAACGGCCAATGACAGACCTGACTCATGTACTGCACACAACGACTATTTCGAGCGTTAGAAGGTTAAATAAGGTTTAAGGAAGTTAAACCAAGTTAACCGACAAGCCCTACAGCACCCACGCACGTGAGCATCGCCCTAGCTTTATTCTAACACTACACTGCGCCTGCGCGAACCAGTGTCCACCACGTGGCCAGTCGCGCGGATAGTTTGTCACACTCCTTTTTTTTTTCCTTCTCTTCCACGGATGATGTGATACACTGGGCAGGAATCTGGCACTATACGACTGGGAGGTGCCATCTGCTCACCACACCTCCCAAACATGGTGATACGAGGCTAACCACGTGACCCAGGAAACGGCCAATGACAGACCTGACTCATGTACTGCACACAACGACTATTTCGAGCGTTAGAAGGTTAACCTACAACCCTCCGCAACAACGGAGGATGAGGGATCCCCCCCAAAGAGGAGGAAGAGGCAAAGGCCCTGGCAAAGGGAAAGTAGAAGGGCAAGGCAGATCAGTCGTACCCGACGAGAGTTGAGGTAAACCAGAGCCCACTCGAGCCTCAGGGGTCTGCAGTTAAGAATAGCTGGGGTAGCTTCACAGATGGGAACTGGTTTAGATTTCACCACCTTATTGGCCACTGCGCAATTCAAGGGGGTTACAAGTGCATTGTCAACGTAAGTTTTTTGGGACCTAGAGATTGTGTGCTGTTAATCAAGGTGTCCGTATTTCAGGGAGTCCGCATTTCGAGGTTCCACTGTATGCCCCATCCTGACGATCGAAACCATGGTCAGGAGCCAGCTAGCTTAGTAAGCAACAGCACAGAATCTATGGGGAATTCACATGCCACACACAGCATCTGGTATACTTACTCGAGTGTGCGAGATTCCATAAACAGTATGCGGGACAGACGATCAACTCACTTGCACAGAGAGTGGGCAGACATCTGAGCGTGATCAGCCAGAAAGGGTGCATGAAGTTGCAACTGCGCTTTAAGGGAGACAGCCATACCCCATGCGATGTCAGATTCCAACCACTCACTAAAATCAGCGACACGTTGACGCCATCGGAGGCCGAGACACAGCTCAAATCCACAGAGACCATGTGGATTAACCCTCCTGCTGCTGCTCATTAATTATTCATAACGTGACGTATTGCGAAAGGAATTTTAGCATAGTAACTTGCTATTCTAGTTTCGAACGTTTTCGTTATAACTCTGTGCTCTGTATTTCCTATTTCGTCAACACACATTGGTAAGTGCCCCAGCTTCACCGGCTATGCCTTTTTAACGCTACCCGTGTGTTCCATACACTGTGCGAACGTTGTTTTCGTGCCGTATCGTACGATATCGTACACTTACATGGGAGAAGTCTCTGTTACTCTGAGAATTAGCTTTCTAAGAACCTACATGTTCATTTAAGGGTTTTTATACCGGTTTTGACGTATCTCACCACTTTTTGTTGCTTTTAAGACACTTAGACGCAAGCACCTGTTGTGGGCTACAAATGGAGTTAGGCTTATAAGATACGGTTTTCAAATACGGCTGACAGGTATAAGTTTGCTACACGGCGAATTGCATGCAGATGTCAGGAGTTGTTGTTCTAAACAACAATGCTGTAATGAACGCTTCGCTTCGCGTGGAAACAGGCGTTACAGTTCAATCAACCTGCTGGGCATATAAATATGCCCGTCGCATTACGCGAGAGCAATTATTTGGCATATATATATGCCTTCCGCAGTAGGAGGGTTAAGTGACTAGGGACGATGCAACCTGTTGGCCTGAACTACATCCTCGTAGACGAAGAAGAGCGAGTGACTCAACAATGATAAACAAATCATTGTACTCGTGCCCGGACTATGCACTCCTCCCAAAGTCAATTGCTTCAATTGACAATGTCGCAGGAGTAGTCATAATTGATGGGAGAGGCTCAATCTTTAAAACCATTAACCGAACCCGGTTGGTTAAAGGAGTCCACCTCTCAGTTTATGAACGGGAGGAAATGAATTTACTCTATAATCATAGATTGTCCGGTGTTAAACCGGTTTAACGAAATGTTAAACTGGTTTAACACTTTTCCCGTGTCTATTACACAGTATAAAAGGTCATTGTGTTCTATAACAGCACTGTTGTCGCATCCAGATACCTATTAGGTTTTAGCGCCACACCAGTTCTAGGCGCATTTCTCGTGTTTTGTTGCATTACACGCAAATTCACTCCACCCACTTCTTTTGCCGCCATTGGTAAATTCAATGAACATGGCAAAAGGGCTCGCTGTTGGAGTCAAGGTTTGTGCCTCTTCAAAGGCTTTTATTGGTGAGAGAGCTGCAAAAGCACAATATGGTGCAGGCTGGAAGAACAAGCTAGCTTATGGCATCATAAATGAACAGGTAGGTTTCGGGAGAAGCCGAAAATGGCGGATCAGCTTTTCGTCGTTAAACAAAGTTGTAGATTTGAGCGCTAGAGCTCTTACAGTAGTTGTTGAAAGTGAATCTGAGGAGGATGTTGGGAGCTTAGTGGCTACATCAAGTTCTGCTGTTTGTAGCGTGATAGTCCAAACTCTAATTAATAATCACCGTACATCACGTGCATTATTACAACATAATATGCATAATAATGTGTCCATCATTCATCACTCCACATCTCCCTTTTCTAGAGCCTATTTGGTGGTTTAGATACACGACCACTCGATCCTTGTAATGACTGGTCTTGGTTGAACTAATTCCTGTTGCTTATGAGAACCAGATGCATTGGGATTATTGAGATTTGGAGCCTCATATTGCCCTTCTGATTCATGCCCTTGCACTTGTGGTTCAACTACTCCCTCTAGTTCTTGTTGTCCAACCGCTTCTTCTTGTTCATGTGATTCAACTGATTCTTCCTCCGGCACTTGTAATGTTCTTTCCTGTTCTTGTGGGTCTACTGCTGCTTCCTGCTGCTCGCTCGGTGTTTCTTCCTCATCTCGGAGGATGACAACATTATGGGGCACTGGATCAGTACTGCTCACACCTCCACCATTGTGTACTACGGCTGAATGGCTACGATCCTTTTCCCCCGGGAGAAATTTCAGCTGTCGTCTGTTCCTCCGCAGTATACCCCTTTCAGTGTCAACCAAATAAGATCTTGGGGAGTATTCCTTTACTACAGATCCTCTCAAATTTTGGTCATTAATCCACACTTGATCACCTGGCATCAATTGTTGAAGAGATCGACTGGCATGACGTCTATCAAAATCAGTCTTCTGTTTCTGTTTATCTTTTTGCTCCATTGCTCTGAGCTGCGCATAGATAGGTACTGATGGATGCAAATTACACCCCAACGTAGGAACTGTGGTCCTCAATCTCCTATCATCAAAAGTTCAGATGGACTGTACCCATTACGGAGTGGAGTGGAACGATATGCAAGAAGACCAAGGTATGGGTCTTTTGCTTTGTCAAGAATATTTTTAATGGTTCTCACCGCCCGTTCGGCTTCACCATTTCCTTGAGGGTACCTAGGGCTGCTGGTGGTGTGAACAAATCCATATTCACCAGCAAAAGAGTGACATACATTTGATGAAAACTGAGGACCATTGTCCGATACCACTTCATTTGGAATTCCGTGCCTTGCAAAAATAGATTTCATGTGGTTGATTACATCCTGAGATGTAGTTGCAGAAAGTTTGGAGAGCTCCACATATCGAGAAAAATAATCAATGATGAGAAGATACTGTGAACCTTTCCAACTGAACAGGTCAGTTGCAACTTTCTGCCAAGGCAAGTCAGGTAGCTTTGACATCATCAAAGGTTCTGGCTTCTGAGAATGTGATTTGATACACTTGGTACACATACTAATCTTTACTTCCAATTCCCTGTTTAGACCAGGCCACCACACTGATTCCCTTGCACGATCCCTGCATTTGTTGATTCCCAAGTGTCCCTCATGCAATCTATTCAAAACTGGTGCACGTAGAGCCATCGGTATCACTATCCGATTCCCTCTCAACAACAAGCTATCTTCAACGGAAAGTTCTGATGCGACGTGGAAAAATTGCTTCCATTCACCCTTCACAAGACTCTTATCAGGCCAACCTTCTTGGCAGTATTGAATGACCTTTTGACATATTTCATCCTTCTGCTGTGCTTGTTTTATTTCCAGCATCTTTGGTTCAGAAGTGGGTATATTCCTAACTACCAAGTCAACATAAGCTTGAATTTCTGCTCTAAACTCTTTCTCTTCCTGATATACTTCATTACTTGGAGCTCGTGACAATGTATCGGCAATGACCAACTCTTTTCCTGGTATATGTGAAATTGTGTACTTAAATCTTATCAATCTTAGTCGAAAACGCTGAACCCTTAATGGCAAATCCTCAAGGTTCTTCGACCCCAGGAGTGGTACAAGAGGTTTATGGTCCGTCTCGATTTGAAATTGAAGTCCTGTAAGAAAATCCCTGAAGCGCTCACAGGCCCATGTCACACCCAAAGCCTCCTTCTCAATCTGAGCGTACTTCTGTTCAGTTGGAGTTAAGGATCTAGAGGCATATGAGACTGGTTTTACAGATCCATCAAGCTGTCTCTGGAGCAGCACAGCACCAATGCCATATGAAGAGGCATCCGCCGACACAATAGTATCTAACTTGGGAGAGTACAAAGCTAAAACAGGTTGTGTACTGACTTCGTCCTTCAGCTTAGAGAATGCTTTCTGATGGATTTCATTCCATGTCCACTCGTTCTTTTTACTCAGCAACTCTCGAAGTGACTTGGTGAGCTCCGCTATATTAGGAGTGAATTTACTAATTTGATTAATCATCCCAAGATATCATCTAAGTTCTGTTGTGTTCATCGGTGCAGCCATCCCTCTGATGGCAGTCACTTTATTTGGATCCGGCTTCACACCGTGTGCATCTACAATTTGTCCCAGGAATTTCACACTGCTCTGAGAGAATACACATTTGTCTCTATTTAGTGTAACCCCAGCAGACTTGACCCTCTGCAACACAGCTTTTAGTCTCATGTCATGGATTTCTTGGTTTGGCCCAAAAATCAAGACATCGTCCATCATACACACAACTCCATCAAGACCTAGAAGAATTTCAGACATTCGCTTCTGGAATATTACTGGTGCAGAAGTGATCCCAAATGGAAGTCTTTGAAAGCAAAATCTCCCAAATGGAGTTATGAAATTTGTAAGTGGAGACGATGACTCTGACAACTTGATTTGCCAAAAACCAGAGTTTGCATCCAATTTAGAAAACACCTTGGCTCCACTAAGCTGCGCTAATATTTGCTCCACACAAGGCAACATGTGTAGCTCTCTACATACACTTTCATTCAGTTTAGTGAAGTCCACACATATACGTATCTTGCCATCCGCTTTGGGAACCACAACCATGCCTGCACACCACTCTGTCGCTTCTTGTACTGGCCTAATCACTCCCAACTCTACCATTCTCTCTAACTCTTCTTTCACAGCATTCATGAGTGGGAGGGCAACTCTCCGTGGAGTATAAAGTGCAAAAGGTTGTGCATGTGGCCTTAGGCATATCTTGCACTCTTCACCCAGAGTACCAAGGCCAGTAAACAAATCAGGATAACTATTGAGTATTCTTGTGGCATAGTCCCCTGATTCAGTAGCACACACTCGTACAACCAATCCCAAAGCTTTAATTGCTGGAAGTCCAATTAAAGGTGTTTGCAAGCCTCGTACTACACACACTTCCTCACTAGTAACCCCACCACGGTGCTTCAATGTAGCATTAAACTGCCCAATAACATGAAGAGCATTTTTGGCAGGACCACACAGTATCCTATCACTATGCATCAGATTTGCATTCCTTATTCTCTTAAACACTGACTCTGGAATAACTGTAACATCTGCCCCTGTGTCTATTTTGAAGCGCACACTTATGCCTTGAAGCTGAAGAGTGACAAACCAGGGTCTTTCCCCCCCAGCATCTAAAATACCAACAAAACCAGTGCCACTCTGCTTACTAACTGTACTAATATCTGTAGGAGTTTGACAGTGAGATTGAAAATGCCCCCGTTTACCACAGCGATGGCAAATGATATTTCTAGCTGGGCATTGGTGGAAGGCATGGGGTGGAAATCGCCCACACCTAAAACACTTCTTACCAGATGGGGACTCAGTTCCCCCACTTTGAGTTTGCAGTTTTGATAAACGTTGTTTGACTGATACAGCTTCCAACTCCACATTGACAATCTTCTATTCTCCCCTTACTGTAGCTTGCTGTAGCTTTACACTTTCAGACTGGCGTGCCATGGCAATGGCCTTCTCCAGAGTAAGCTCTGAATCCAGCTGCAACTTTTCAGAAAGGTTTGCATCCCTAAGACCTACCACCAGTCGATCTCTGATCATTTCATCATGAAGGTCTCCAAAGTTGCAATACTGGGCCAAGGAATACAAAGATGTGACAAAGTCATCCACAGGTTCTCCATCCTCCTGTTTCCGTAAGTTAAACTTGGCGCGCTCGTAAATGACATTCCGCTTCTTGACAAAGTAAGCTTCATATCGATCTCGCACTACCTTGTACTTCTTTTTGTCTTCATCCTTCAGACCAAAAGAGCGTAAAATGTCCTCTGCCTTGTCTCCCATCATATAGATTAGAGCACTAACTTGCGCCTCTTCTTCCTTTTCTTTCAGACTCGATGCTTCCCGGAATCGCTCAAATCTGCGAACCCAACTAGGCCAGTCTCCCGGTTTCCCAAAATCGAAGCACTCAACAGCCGGTAGTTGATACGTAGCCATGTTTACACGCACAATAACAAGGAAAGTCGTTCACGTTTCAATCCCAGTAAGCTGCCACCATGTAGCATGATAGTCCAAACTCTAATTAATAATCACTGTACATCACGTGCATTATTACAACATAATATGCATAATAATGTGTCCATAATTCATCACTCCACACTGATGATACTGCCAATGCTGAAGCTAGAGATGAAGTGAACGAGATTGAAGACGGCGAAGACCATCTAGGTAAGTGGGAAGCATTCGATGCTGATAACGATGGGCAACCAGAGATAGACAATGATGGCAATGACTCAGAGCAAAGAAGTGAGAATGTAATTGTTTGCCAAGGGGTAGAGTGGCACATCTGTGACTGTGTATCAGATGATGTAAGGATCCAGCCATGGTTTAGTGCAAAACTTCTATGGGTTGATGACTGCTGTGCTGCAGAAAGAATTCCTATTCAGTATTTTAAGATGTCCTTTCCAACTCAAATGGTGCCGGACATACTTATGTGGAGTGGAATGGCAATGCCAATCAAGAAAAAGAAAATGGATGAGGCAGAGTTCTGGCGGCTTCTAGGTATCATCTACACCCTTACACGTACCACCAGTAAAAGGCGTGACCTGTGGAGTCTTCAAGATGGAATTTTCCCTGCTCCCAGATTTGGAAGTCGCTACGGGATCTTACGTCAAAGGTTTGAAGTACTGCTTCGATACTTAAGATTTTGCCCTCCAGAAGAGTTTGAAAGTACTCAGGATAGATGGGCACCAGTACGTAGGCTAGTTGATGGATTTAATAAGCGGCGAGCAGAGACTTTTTACCCATCATGGAGCATCTGTGTGGATGAGTACATAAGTGCTTGGAGAGGTAAGGATGGAAATTACTGCTCAGATGGGATGCCACATGTGACAAAGATAAAAGAAAACCAAAAGGAGTTGGAGCCGAACTGAAGGATGCAGCATGCTCTCAAACCCAGGTCATCATTGCTCTTGAAATCCAAGAAGGGAAGGAAGAAATGGCGACAAAGAAATACATGCAGGAATGGAAAAAAGCAGGTACGGCTCAAGTCTTGAGACTCACTGAACCATGGCATGGTTCTGGTAGAGTCATTAATGCTGACTCAGCTTTTGCCAGCGTCACAACGGCTGAAGCCTGTAGAAAGTATGGTCTACATTTCACTGGCTTAGTCAAAACTGCTACTACCAAGTTCCCAATGAAGTATTTTAATGACCTTGAGTACAATGAGCCAGGTGACCATCATGTTCTCACTGCTACAATCAATGGGCATTCATACATTGCTTGTGGCTGGATGGATTCAACTAGGAAGCACTTCATATTCACACACAACACAACACTAGAGGGCAACCCACATGGTAAGAGGCGTTGGCGTGTGAGGCGTTGGCGTGAGGTTGAGTCTGAAGAGCATGAAGGTACAGAAGTGTACTTTCATTACACGAAGAGGCCCAAGCTAGTAGAACACTACTTTGATTCAGCCAAAATAATTGATGTACATAACCATGCTAGGCAATCTGGTCTGTCCTTGGAAACTGCATGGGGAACACAGCGATGGGACCACAGGGTATTGTCTACATTGCTTGGGATAATTGAAACAGATGCATACCATATGTGGTACAGTTTCCACCCAAAAGGCAAGAAATGGTTGCATGCTGATTTTACAGAGGACATTGCAGAGGCATTACTGAAGACTAGTACTGACACTCGCAGCAGACTGTCTGCATCCTCTGATACTTCCGATGTTGATCTAAGTAATGCAGGTGGCTTGCCTCATGAGTTTCGTCCATTAAAAGAACTACCACAGTACCTGAAATATGTGTCAACAAATTCTGGTCATCGAGCATTGAGGAGGTGTTCTGTATGCAGTTCTCTAGCAAGTTACTTTTGTACAATATGCTCCAATGTTGAACACGGGCAGATAGTTTCTATTTGTGGACTGTCTTCAAAGAGAGGAAGCAGCTGCTTAGTGAGGCACATTGTGCAGCCTCGGATCCAGCATAGCCTTGGGGGGGGCGGCCGCCCCCCCCATCGCGTATGAAATGCCGCCCCCTGGTAGCTTTTGCCGCCCCCCCCCCCCCCTTCCCGACGACAAAGATCTACAGATAACGTGTTGCGCCATACTTAAAAGTCCCGATAACTCAGTTGTACGGACAAATGTCAACGAAGCGGTGGAGCACGACAGGGCAGGTGCGGAGTGGACCCGTTTGCCGTGATGTTTCTTGTGTTTTAGTAGAGAATGCGTGCATGTGAGTGACGAATTGATTAATGTAACTTGCCGACTGCACACCCCCCCCCCCCCCCCCCCCCCCCCCCCCCCGGTCGTAAGCGGACTGCACCCCCCTCCTCCGTTCAAACAGCTTCGCATACATTGCCGCCCCTCTGGTAAACCGCCCCCCCCATAGCAAATTCCTGGATCCGGGGCTGACATTGTGTGATAATATACTCATGTAACTGTAGCACTTACACATATCAACATTCAGTGATTGTCATGTGTACAACCTTCTAAATGTATCTATATACATGTATAGTTGTGTAATGCTGACAAGGGTAGCCTTTAATGAAGTTGTCATATAATGTGCAAAGAAGTTATTCAAACAACACAACTAGCTTATTATCAATCACGCTGCCAGAGCTCAATTTAAGTAACAAAATTGTAATTATGAATATAATTGAATTAGTGCACTTTATATCGTAGATACATGATTTTAGATACCAAATATACCTTTAATATCAGGGCAGCACTTATGGATATTAAGTTACAAGGGAAAACACAAAACGTGTACGCAAATTTTGTAACCGTTAAACTCGTTTAACACACCGTTTAACAGCGAACGGTCAATCTATGAATAAACCACTGTTAGATCCAAAAGGGGTATATATTGAGGTCAGCTGAGTCGGGGAAACTCACTCTCTGCACATGTGACGGTGACAGTTAATAATAGAGCACGTCGCACAAAACGAACTTGCCACTGATGATTCCAAGTGCCTCAGACCAAAGGTGCGCGAAGGGTGAAACCGGTATGGCGTAACAGGATACAAGTGGCGGAAAGTAACTCCGCATCGTCTGTGGTCGCAAGTTGACTTAGAAGTGTACAATTGTGACTAGCGGCTCTTCTGTAAAGCGTGGTGACACAACTCAAACCGCTGCTAAGGTCGCAGTACACCTTTCTCCAGTGGTTCCACTTCCTCCACACCCGTCCGTCAGACCAACCTACTACAAGGACACGAAGACGTGATCAACCAGCTGAACAGGTCTGCCACACAGCTGGCACATCCCTCTCTGACATCACCTAACACAACAGCAGCCACTACACCCCACCAGCCACACATAACACAAGCCCCCACACGACAAACCCAGGACGCCGCCGCCCCAACTTCAGTGGTACCAACGACGGTGGATGCCCAACCCAAAGTAAAAACCAACACCATGAAGAAGCCACCTGAAGAAACCAATGATGTTGTCGAGATCTCTGAAGCTCCAGACCAACCAGACATGATGAGAACAGAGGACCTAGTAGAATGTAAGAAACTTTAAAATAAGTGAGAACGTAGTCCAGAAGACAAGTCGAAATCCAACATCACCTCACCTACACCAAAGACTGTCTGGATGCCAAAATGGTGACCCCAGGTCTCTCACTGACGAAGACCCCCACAGGGTCATTTCAACGAGGGATTCCATCAAAAATGGAACAGCGTACTGTCTAGAACTAACGGCACTCCTACACACGCAGTATGAGCTACAGCTCAGAGAAGCGAGAGAATTTAATCTGCAATTCTTGACGATTTCCACAAACACCGATCAAGGAATAGTGTTCGCAAAGGAGATAGAAAACAACAATGCAACAACACAACACTTTGCAGAGGAACTCACACGGAGGAGTAAAAAGAAAATGGAGAAAAACATGAAGACCAACTCCACAGCCACTTCTCATCAAACACGTCCCAAACCATGGCTGAACTTGCCAACTAACAAACGTGAGTATACAAAGTTACTTTTGGAAACGATCATACAGCCCCACCCCTGGCCTCGCAGAGCCCCGCCCTCACGAAAGGGCTACAACATAAAGAACCACTGTTGCCTACACTAACTCACCCGCCCCACTCCCATTTCAACTGTCTTTCGCCCCACCACCACACATACCATACACAGCATTCCCACCACAAACATACTTCTACCAGGGTTTTCGACACCACCCCCCTCCTTAATTTTGGTGAGGGGTACAAACGTAACACATTGTCCAATTTTTAATTTATCTGGCGTAAAGGGCTTACAAGAGGGTGTCTTTCCACCTTCTCACTTCAATAACCCTAGCACCTGAGGTGAGATGTTCAGGTCAAACCTATCTAAACTAATGCTAAACCCTGACCATGGGGCAACAGGAATTAAATTCTCCCAATCTGAACTTAGTCCTGATGGCACAATGTTGGTGAGAATACCACCCCAACGAATGCAAAACACTAGCCACAACACTGACCATACACACGGGGGACCAACAGCCTTGTTGCTCCAAAGACACACCATCCATAATTAGAGCCCTCCCTTGTCCCATAAGGACTAAGGGGAAAGTCGTCAAATGTGGAAACCCACGGAGCATACTATGCCCCATCCTGACGACTGAAACTACAGTCAGGAGCAGGCTAAGTATGCGAAAGCACAGAATGTATAGGGAATTCACATACCACACACACCGTCTGGTATACTATGCGAGACGCCACAAACAGTATGTGGGACAGACCATCGAGGGAGGGAGGGAGGGAGGGAGGGGGAGGGATGGGAGGGAGGGAGGGAGGGCAGGGGAGGGAGGGAGGGAGGGAGGGATGGTGGGGAGGGAGGGAGGGAGTATGGAGTGTGATGGTGAGGGGTATGGCAGTAGTTAGCGGTGGGTTGCTGTGCTATTTTTTTTCTTGTATGGTTGCGTTTTGTTTCCCTTCTTTTTTGCTGCGTTAGGGAGTCTTCTGAAGCACTGTCCTTGCAGGGAGAGAGATTGGAACCATTTGATCCAATAGTGCAACAGAGCGCCGAAACAGGGCAAGTATCAACCTCTCAAACATGTAGTACTGTATAAATAAAGTTAAATACGAATTCGAATCATTAAAATTAGCGTGGCAATTATTTTTACGAATTATAATTACGAATTCTTATATCAATAATCATTAATAAAAACGAGTACAGCTCGTATTCATTGTTACTTGAATTTGAATTGCGAATGGCTGAGAAGTGGGATTTTACAAAGGAGGACGCTAGAATTTGTGCAAAACCGTTGAAACAATCAAGCCTATTGGCATTCACGCAGCAAGTAAGTATATGTCTCTTGCGGTCACTTATGCTAGTAATTAGCGGTCAACACATCAGATGTGAATCTGGTTTAAAAAACAATCACTTTTAAGGCTTTCTTGGTATTCAGGTACCTCTCATGTCTGATGAAAGGATACAACAAACAATTGAAGAGAGGGAAGCCAAAACAACTGCTGCTCTCAGGCAGAAGGAAAGGGCAGAGGGCATTGCCAAGAAATGGGGTTTGCCATGGCCAGAACCTAGCAGAAAGGGGCAATGGGGAAGAATGAGCCGAGAGTTCAGAATGAAGCAGGAGCTGTATGCTAAAATACAGCGTATTGTTGAGGGAAAGGAGCCAGAGCCAGCATCTCCTCCTCAGTTACCAGTAGGCTCTGCACTGGGTGCAAAAGGTAGCACACAAGCAGAGGGTCACGAGGTGAATGAGGGCAATGGTGGTGAGGGAAATGTTGATGAGGACAATGGTAGTGAAGGCAATGGTGGTGAAGGCAATGGTAGTGAAGGTAATGGTGGTGAAGGCAATGGTAGTGAAGGTAATGGTGGCGATGGCAATGGTGGTGAAGATGGGGACAAGGATGATGAGGTAAGTGACCACCAGAAACTTTCAAAGCTTCACAGGCCTACATGGGTGAAGGAATTATTCTTTTCATTGCAAGCTTCCCAGAAGTTATCAATCAAAGACGCGTGTGGCTGGGTGATGGAGAATATGCCCAGCGTATTTTGTCCCAATGGCAAACCCCTCACCTCTTCCACTGTCTGCACATGGAAGAAACAGCTGGAGAGAAAAGAGACCCACCAAACAGGTGATACCCCTGGGAAGAAGAAGCGTGGTCCAAAGCCTAGTCATCCATGTGGTGAGCTGCAGCAGTCCAAAACAAACAACACAAAAGTTCCATACAGCCTACTGTGTATTCTGGCAGGCATGGTAGTGGCCCAGTATAATGCTGGGTTCCCACTTTCAACCACACTTCTAATGCCTATGGTACTTGGATTTTTTGAAGTACACAAGATCTCATGGGTGCCCTCGAAGTCCTGGTACAGGAAGTTCCTGTTGAAAATAGGACTTAAGTACAGGACCATCACTAAAGCAGCCAGATGTTTGCCCGATGGCTTCATTGACATAAAAAGAATGTTCCTTAGAAGAGTTGTCTTCATCGTAAGAAAGTTCAACATCCCTCCTGCACTTTTCATCAACTTGGATGAAACTGGTGTATGTCTTTTGCCTTCGCAAAAACGTACTTGGGGCCCATCTGGGGCGAAACAAATATCTGTGCTAGGTTGGGGAGACAAGCGCCAATTTACAGTGATTCCTGCAATTAGTGCAGAAGGTAAGTTGGTAGGAAAGGCACAGGTGATATGGGCAGGTCAAACTGACAGATGCCACCCAAAGGGAGCAGAGATTGACATAATGGCAGACCTTCTCTTTCATTCTCATAGCACATCCCATTGGACAACTGAGGATACAATTTTAGAATATGTGGCAGTTCTGCACACCACATATGTCATCCCCAAAATGAAAGAGCAAGGATTAGATCCTAAAACCCAGAAATGGGTATTACTTTGGGATTGCTACTCTGTCCATCGCTCTGATCCGGTACTAGAAGCTCTTAAGACTAAATACACGAATTTAGTGATCCTCTTTGTACCTGCGTCATGTACCGCTGAACTTCAGCCACTTGATCTCTCATTTAACTTTGTGTTTAAGTCTGGAGTGGCCACACTGTTTGCTTCCTGGCTGAGCCAGGTGGCTCAGGAGCAACTGCTAAAAGGTGTGCCTCCTGAGAAGCTGAAGTTTGACCTTACCCTACAGAATGTAAAGATTCCGTTCGTAAAATGGGTGCATAAAACCTTCAAGAAGATATCAGAAAACAAGCAGACTGCCATGATGGATGGATGGAGAACAAGTGGTATATCGATTTCTTGGGCTGTAAAGGATGATGAAATAGAAGAACGCGACACACTTTACGAGGAGGCTAGAGCATTAGATAGGAAACGGGAACTATTCGTGGTTAAAGGTGGCCGATCCAAAGATGCTGCAGTTGCAGGATTACTTGAGCAAAACACCACAGAGAGCTCGAAAAGGAAGGAACAAGAGATGGAGATGATGGATGTTACCGGTAGTGGTACTGATGACGACTTCGACGTTAACGGTGAAAAATGGACCGAGATGGATGAGCTGGATGAGGGAGTAGAAGCGCGAGACGAAAACGAATTTGATGGAGAGGAATCTCAGCTTCCTGAAAAAACTAGTACTAGAAACTTTGCCAATATATACACCAGAATTTGGCCAATGTACTATTGAAACTTGCTATATGAAAAATTACGTACCTATTTATCGTCAACCATTAAAAAATACGAACTACATATACATTTGTATTTGTATGTTAAATACGAATACGTTATACGAATTATTAAATATTTATTCGTATTTAACTTTATTTATACAGTATCAAAAGAAAACAATTGCCACATAAAGCAAACTGCGAATTGAGCTCTACATTGCCTGCCTGAACAAGATCACTCAAACATGCTTGGGTCGACGGGCAATTTGACCGGTTATTAATCCAACCATGGGGCATTTGAATGAAAGTCAATTGGGTATGTTACAATGACAGGCGCACAACAATGAGTTCCAAACCAAGTTGATATGCGTGCACAGCACCACAAAAAACCACGTCACTAAAACTTTACTACCTACTTGGAACCGCCGGCTGAGTGCTACCCCGCGGAAATGAGCCTCGTCAAAGTCCGAACAGCCTCCGTCCGCTCCCCTACGCTCGCTTCGAGCCAGGTCATTCTGCCATCATCCGTTGAGACTCCCGCACCATCCCTTTTCACATCCGCCAACTCCGCAGGTAATTCCATAACCCCTTGCCTCTGGAGACACAAAAAAGAAATATATATATATATAAAGGAACAAAAAGAAAATCCGAAACACAGCCACGCTCGAGATTAATCTCTTTCCACAGCGCATGCGCACCCACTAACATATCGGTCTATTAACCGCAGTTCTGTATGTTACCTTCCAATTAGAATTTGTAGACAAACATGTATATAGGCGTAATGAACAAGATAGCTCGCTAGCGTAGCTTTGTGTGACGCGAATCGTTGCATCTGAAAGAAAATTGAAGGCTAAACAGGTAAGCGTGTGTACTAGTAGTACACACGCTTACCTTCAATGTTCTTTCGGTACTGCAACTTCCCGTGTCAGTTTAATGGGGGGGCATGTGTGGGTAGTCTCGGCATGTGTGGGTAGTCTCCTACCCAGACCCACCATGACGTAAGTGTTTATCGCTTACAGTATAAACACTACGACAGGTGGGTCTGGGAATATCGTCGAACGAACATTTTTGTTCCAGCGTCCCTGATTTTTGACGACGCATTATTATACTATAGGCCATGCATATATCGGCTCAGTAAATTCATGCTTCAAGAGTGGAGAGGAAAAAGTCATACATTGCTGCACAGACTTCACATCGCCAACAGAAGATGATCGGGGCATTTTGGTTCATGATGAAACAATGGGGTCTCCTCTGAAACCTGACATCTATGTTGATGACCCATCATCAGAAGAAGATGACGACGAATCAAGTCACTCTGTTCAGGAGAATTCAAAGGAGTCCCCTCCTAAATCAGGCATCTTTTTTGAGGAACCACCATCTGAAGTTGAATCAAATCATTATTCTATTGATGAGGATTCAAATGGGTTTTCTCTTAAATCTGGCATCTATGTTGGATAACCCATCAGACGAAGATGATGATGAATCAAGTCACTCTGTTCAGGAGAATTCAAAGGAGTCTCCTCTGAAATCAGGCATCTTTGTTGATCAACCACCAGCTGAAGATGAATCAAATCATTCTATTCATGAGTATTCAAAGGGTGGTGTCCATGCCTCTGATGAAGACAGCACAGGTGCCTCGTATTGTGGGTGCAAGACCAGGTGTGCAACAAGACGGTGTCCATGCAAGCAGATTGGTTCAGTTTGCACAAAGTACTGCCACCCAACAGAACATGTGTCAACAGGCAGCAGAAACCTTCTGAAGCAGAACTCAGCTGCCTTAGTTCAGAAGAAGAAACCGGTATTTCTAGTGGAGTAAAGATGTGAACTACAATAGGAGAGACAACATTGTTGGAGTAATGTTTGATGAACGGTGGATGGCTGAATGACAAAATATTTTATGCTGGGATGCAACTTCTTCAAGCTGCTTTTCGTCATTTATCAGTATTTCAAAACACTATCTTGCAGGTCACAAACTGTTTTGGCATCCAAAGAAGCACTGAATTTATTCAATGTCTGAATGTTGCTGGAATGCATTGGAGCACCATAGCAACAGTAGGCTGCACTCATGGAACTGTCAGGGTTTACGACAGCTTGAATAAGAAGTTGGTCTTCGAAGAATACGGTTGCAGATATTTTGCACTCCAGCACGAAGAAAATTGAAGTAGAGTATGTAAATGTTCAGTATCAGCTGGGCTCAGACGACTGTGGACTATTTGCTATTGCCAATGCTTGTGAAATGTGCTTTGGTAGAGACCCGTCAGTTGTGAAATACACCCAAAAAGACATGAGGAAGCATTTGGTTAAAGCATTTGATACGTTAAAACTAATGCAGTTTGCATCAAAGTTGCGCAGTCTCACAACAAGTGTCACAAAGGGAATTCATTGATATATATTGCACTTGCGAATTGCCAAACAATGGTCGCCAAATGATACAATGTGCAGTATGCAAAGAATGGTACCATGTAAATTGTGTAGGAGCACCAAAAAAAGTATTGAACAACAGTCTTTATTGGTGTTGTAGTTTCATTTCACTGTATCTTCATTCAAGTACTGGTTATATTCATAACAGACAACAATTGTTAAAAATAAGGTCCGGACCATTATTGACAAACCGAACCAAAATTATCGAGAAAATTGGTCTGCCGGACCTAAAATTTCAGTGATATTTTTGGTCCGGGACCAAACTTATTGCGAACCAAATTTCCAGTGACAATGCCACTGGTGAGAAGGGAGGTTTTTGCTGCCATGAAGCCAGCGGTTGTCACAATGCTGCTGTAGAGGCCGTGGTAACTCTTCCAAAAATGACTGGTGACATTGGTGAACTGCTATCCAGTGCCCATGCAAAGAAAAAAGCATCTAACCGAAAGAATTTGATGACTGTGGCAGAGTGTCTAATGTTTGTGGCAAGGCAAGGACTGGCAATTCGTGGAGATGGTGATGAGATGGATAGCAACTTCTATCAGCTTCTACTTCTAAGAGGGATTGATAATGTCACTATTCGTGGCCTTATGGCAAAGAAACAGGACAAGTACACTTCTCCACAATTCCAGAACGAACTGTTACAGACAATGGCACTATCTACTTAACTATCATGGCTGATGAATTAACAGATGCATCCAACAGAGAACAGGTCGTTGGCAGTGATTTTGAGCCACATGAGGACTTTGTTGGCCTTCACAAAGTTGACAAAGTCAATGCTGACATGCTTGTTGCTGTAACTAAACATGTTGTGCTACGCATGAACCTAGATCTGCACAATTGCAGAGGTCAATGTTATGACGGAGCCGCAAACATGGCCGGTTCCAGAACTGGGACAGCAACTCAACTGCGTCATGTGGAGGAGCATGTGCCGTATTTACACACTGCTAGGGCCATGCCCTAAACTTGGCTGCAGCTGATGTAGTCAAGCAGAGTCATGTGATAAGGGATGTACTAGATAAAGTTGGAGAAATCAATAAGCTTTTGAAATATTCTCCCAAGCGTGATAGTCTCTTTGAACAGCTGAAGTCATCTGTATCTCCTGGCACTGTTGGTTCAGGAGGCTCTGTCCCTCGATGGACTGTAAGAGCAGCTTCCTTTCAGAGTGTGATTGACAATTATGAAGTGGGTTCCAGGAATTGTGGGATGAAGCAAGGCACAAAAAGTCTGATTCTGAGAATCGTGTCCGTAAGGCACAGATGGAAAAGTTTGACTTTCTGTTTGGTCTTTGTCGAGGTGAATGTATCTTGCACCACACTGATAATCTCAGTAAGACTTTACAATCACCATCCCTTAGTGCTGCTGATAGCCAAAAAACCATTTAGCCCTTCTAACCTGCAATACTCTTGAGTGCTTACAAAATCAGGAGTCGTTTTCTTTGCTGTGGGGCAAGGTCTCTGGCATGTAAGAAAAATTGCAGATTGATCAAGCAATGCTACCAAGGAGGTGCAAGGCTCCACGACGGTTTGAGGTGGGAGATGGCCATAGGACTTTCACAGAGACAGTCCACGACTACTTTCGGACGTGTATTATGTTGTTATTGATGCAGCCCTGGCATGTATTAGATAGCGTTCAACAACCTGGTTACCAGACATATAGCCGTTTGGAGAATCTCCATGGAATATTGTGCACCATGTTTGCACTTTATCTCTGGGTATACGTATGAGCATCACACAGGTGTGCACCCTTGTCCGTCTGCTGCTGGTCATGCCAGCAACAAATGCTGTCGTGAGCGAAGTGCTTCTGCTATGAGAAGGGTGAAGACTTACCTTAGGACCACCATGTGTGATACAAGGCTCAATAATCTTTTTGTTCTCCATGTAAATAAGGATCGCTGTGATTCATTAGTGCTGGCAGATTGTCTAAATCAGTTTGTGTGTGGCAGTGAACATCGTCTTTCTCTATTTGGCAAGTTTTGAGACACATTCTTCTATTATTCTTGTCATAATTAAATCAAAGTGAGACATCATAAATGGGAATATATATGAGTATGCTACCAGTTGAATCTATAATGTACTAGCATATAATATTCCAAATAAACTAAAATTAATAAACCTATAGTGTTGTTTGGCACTTTGATTTATTAATGCATGGGGAGAAGTTGTTTACCACATACCTATTTTGCTGTTGCCCTAAGCCAAATATTGCCCCTCTGATTGGAGGAAATGCGTTAGCTTCTGGGGTTCCGCACCACACCCCGCCAGGGGAGCTTACAGCGCTCCCCCAGACCCCCTAACTGTGATCCTATTGCTCCCCATCCACTCATGATACCAGCCTGACCACTTTTCAAGTGCTTCCTACGGGTCTGATCAAGTCCAAACATCAAGAAGTATGGTGAGTATCCTGTGGTGCTTGGACACTGGAGTTATAGGCCGGCCATACACAGTTTGCTCAAACATTGACCCACTCATTTGGATGGTCCTCCAAACACGTGGCCAGCATACTCAAGAGGGTTCGGTTAAATCTATCGACAAGACCATCAGACTGAGGAGGGTACAGTGTAGTGTGCGTCTTTTCAATTGCAAGAATTCAACCCAGCTGTGTCACCATATCTCCCTCAAACTGTCTGCCTTGGTCAGAGTGTAACTTTACTGGTAGAGAGAATCAGCAGAATATCTCATCCAGTAACTTTTTTGCCACTTACTGCTTCCTGATTGGGGATTGCGTATGCCTCCATCCACTTGGTAAAGTAGTCCCCTGCCACCAGAACATATTTATTTCGGGAGTGGCCTCAGGATATCAACAGCCACCATTTGCATCGGTGACCCCACAGCAATACATTGGAGGGGTGCTCTGTTGTTAGGTGCTGGCATTTTACATCGACAGCAGGGGGAACAGGTTCAACACCACTCCCGAACATACTGCCAGTGCCCAGGCCAGTAAAACTGTTCCTTCAGTTTTTGAAGGGTTTTCTCCTCTTCTAAGTGTTCACCTTCATGAACTTCTTTGATACAATTATCTCGCATGCATCGTGGAACCACGAGTTGGTTGTGAATACCTGATGAACAGCCAATGCAGTTGAAGGGTTTGTGCTGCTTGTTGTGCTGGAGCAATAGACTCATTAAACTGCTTTGCAGTGATGATAAGCTGCAGCTCCTGGTCCTCCATCTCATTGTCTTTGATGTTTGCAGAGACATATGATGATAACTGTAAGGTGGTTATGGTTGCAGACTCATTGTTCGTATCATCTTCTCCCGTGTGGCCACATTGCCTGCACGGCGACCTGGAAAGTGTATCCGCATTCTGATATCTCTGATCTGGCCGGTGGATGATCTTGAAGTTCAACTCCTGCAGTTGTTCTGCTACTTGACCTTCAGGTTCCTTAACACCATATAGCCAGTTGAGTGGGGCGTGGTCTGTCCCCAATGTGAAGCGATGTCCCATGCAAAAGGTAGGTTCGAAAGTGGGCTGTAAATGACACCACAGAAAGTAGCTCCTTCCTAGTTACACAGTAGTTCCTCTCTGCCTTGCTCAGTAACCCACTGCTGTATGCCAACACCTGCATGTTCATTACCCTGCTCATCCAGTTGAGACAATACAGCTCCCATAGCATCATTACTAGCATCAGTGTCCAGAAGGAAGGGCAGCTTAAAGTTAGGGTAACTGAGGACTGGAGGGGAAAAGAGATGGTTGCGAAGGTGCTCAAATGACTGCTGATACTCACTTGTCCAATTAAAGGACGTGGTGCATTCAGTCAGTTTGTGTAGTGGTTTAGCAATGTGAGCAAATTTCCATATGAACCGACGGTAGTAGTTGGCCAGTCCAAGGAATTGTTGCACTTCCTTGGCAGATGCTGGAATGGGCCAATGCTACACTTTTGCTGTTTTTCTGGATCAGCTGCAATGCCATCCTTGGACACGATGTGGCCTAGGTAGCAGACTTCTTCTTTTAAAAGGGAACACTTTTCTAGTTTTATCTTCAAACCTGCTTCCCTTATGCACGAGAACACCAGATCCAGATTTTTCAAATGCTCCTCAAATGTCTTACCCATGACAATCATGTCATCAAGGTACACCAGGCAACTTGACCACTGGAAGCCGCTGAAAACCAAGCTCATGAGTCTTTGAAAGGTGGCAGGCGCATTGCACAGGCCAAAGGGCATGATGTTGAATTCATAAAGCCCTTCAGCTGTGCAAAAAGCAGTTTTTTGCCAGTCCTCACTTCCCAGTTCCGCCTGCCAATACCCATGCACTTGCAAGGTCCAGGGTCAAGAACAGTTGTGATTCTGCCAATGTTTCTAGTGTCTCGTCAATCTGCAGCAGTGGGTATGCATCCTTGTGTGTCACTTCATTCAGTCCATACAGAAACATGGAGATGTGTCTTTCTTTGTTGCCAATACAATCGGTGAAGCCCATGGGCTACTGGATGGCTGAATCACGTCATCTCACAGCATGTCATCAAGAAGTCTCTTCACCACCACTCATTGTGCTGGGGGCACTCATCGGACATGCTGCCGAAGAGGGTGTGCTGACCCTGTGCTGATGCTCTGATGAAGCATTGATGTGCGGCCATGGGGCTCCTGTGGAGTAGGAAAGATGTCAGAGTACTTCACCAGGAGTGAAGTAAGGGCTTCCTTCTGGCTGCTTGTAAGGTGTTTTGAAGCAGAATTCACTAAATGTTGTAAGTGGCTGTATTGCCTGAAGAGGCCAATGAACAGTACTGTCTTGTTTTACAGTCACTCTGTGTGGAGAGTGACTGTACAACAAGACAGTACTGCTCCTACTTGGCTCTCCTACTTGGTTCTCCTCCACCTCTTCCATCATGCCCACCTTTAACGTTCTGTACAGTGTGATAGGCTTGTCAGTAGGGTTACACAGTCGGATGGAGATGTTTGTTCCACTGGATTCAAGTAGGGATCTAGCACCTAGGACATTTGACTTCTGTGGCCACCCTTCCAGCAACCATAGCCTTTTATGGCAATCAGGTAACGGCACTGAATATTCCCCCACAGTCTCGATTTCGGATCTGGGTGATATCTTAACCGTTTGTACCAATCTGACTGGATAACATGAACTGCTGCAATCTGATCTTTGTAATGGAACCGTAATCCCTTGATGAGCATGTAGCGAGCAGTCACCGGGATAATCAATGGTGCACCGGTGTTGCCTAAGGAAGTCCATCCCGAGTATTCCTTCCGTTGCCAGTGCGTCTACAGACGTGAAGATAGTTTCTGTTCCAATTACAGTGGCGACGGAACCGCTACGGCCACTGCGGCCTAGTCTCGTACCCAGACCCACCATGACGTAAGCGTTTATCGCTTACACTACGACAGGTGGTTGTGTTTATACTGTAAGCGATAAACGCTTACGTCATGGTGGGTCTGGGTACGAGACTAACTGCGGCCATGGCCGCACCACTTTTTACGGCTGAAATTAATAATTCATTAGTTATTAATTATAATATAATTGTAATCTATATATCATGATTGACGAAACAACAGACGAATCAAATAAGGAACAGGTGGTTATATGTTTTCGTTGGGTGGACGACGAGTTAGATGTTCACGAAGACTTTTTCGGGCTGTATGAAACAGAATCAACTGAAGCTATTGCATTGTTGACAATTATCCACGACGTGTTAAGTATTTCCATCATTAAACTGAGAGGTCAATGCTACGATGGAGCATCTGCAATGTCAGGGTGTAAAGCAGGAGTTGCAAAACTCATTCTAGATGAAGAACCTCGAGCCATCTACACACATTGCTTTGGACACTCTCTGAACTTAGCCTGCAATGACACCATTAAGCAATGTGCGATAGTAAGAAATGCATTTGACACAGCAAATGAAATAACAAGGCTAATTAAGAAATCTCCTCGCAGAGATGCAATTTTAAATCGATTATAGCTTGAAGTTACTTCCTCATCTCCAGGTATTAGAACGCTTTGCCCGACAAGGTGGACCACAAATGCAGAGTGCTTAGGAAGAATAATAACAAATCACGATCTTCTTTACCAGGTATGGGAGGAGGCTTTGGAATATGTAAAGGAAACTGATATGCGATCGCGGATCATAGGTGTTAAAACCTGCATGAGGACGTTTGACTTCCTTTTTGGCATAATGCTAGGTGAGCTGCTTCTTCGTCATAGTGACAACTTGAGCAAAACTCTTCAATCTCGTCACATGTCTGCTGCAGAAGGGCAGAAGGTTGCAGCCATGACAGTAAAGACGTTGAAGTCTTTGAGGACAGACGAGAGCTTTCAAGCATTTTGGGAACTAGTGCAGAAAACTGCGAATGAACTTGAAGTGGAGTGTCCATCATTGCCCCGAAAGCGTAGAGCTCCAAGACGCTATGATTCCATAGGTATAACGAAGATGCTTTTCCTCATCAAGTTGATTATCGTCCATTTTTCTTTGAAGGCATTGACAGAATTGTTAATGGAATTGAAATGAGATTTGACCAGCCAGGATTCCAAACGTATAAAAAATTAGAAAATGTGTTACTTAAGGCAGCAAACAAAGAGTATTATGATGATGATATTGAATTTATTACACAACTTTATGGTTCCGATCTAAACCTGCAACAGCTAATGCATATTGTCCAGCAATTTGCCACAGTCAAGCATTGCATATGATCTGAGTTCTATAGTTGAATTTATAAAGAAGCTATCACCAATCCAAAAGGCCTTGATCCCATGCACAAGTTCATTGCCTGGTTTCGTTGATACTGATCATGCCAGCCACAAATGCTACAAGCGAGAGATCATATAGTGCGTTGCGTAGAGTCAAGACCTTTCTACGAACAACGATGACACAACTGCGACTAAACAACTCGATGATTTTGTTCGTTCATAGCAATTTGACAGATAAAATCAATTTAGTGGAGCTAGGTAATGAATTTATTCGCGGTTCCGAACACCGCCAGACATTGTTTGGCAAGTTTACGTTAACCGGCTGATTTAGACTTCTATACTGTACATGTATGATTTGTAATTGTTGCTCATAACTAGATACATCTGTTGCGCGTATTATATTATGCGTGCTCATCTATTATTCATTGGCCGCACCACTTTATAATAGCTTCCGTCGCCGCTGAATTACAAGTGGAAGTCGTGCTTGGCCGAACACACGTAATTGCGAACCATCAACACCAACGAGGCGAGCTCCAAACCAAGGGTCCAGCATTACTGAGGCTTTAGCAGTGATTTTACGCCACACGGTGCTGTTGAGCAACGACACAGCAGCCCCGGTATCAATGAGGAAGCGCACGTCAACTCTATGTACACGCCCATACACAAAAACACAGGGGGAAAAATGATTTTACGATGGTAGAAATGTAATGTATTTTTGTTGCAATGCAGTGTATATCGTGTGGTTTAAACATTGTATATGCGTTATTTGAAATACAACAAAATTGTGCTTTTACTACGGTTGTATTTTTCACAATGGTTGTAAATTTTACTATGAATTACAACGTATTTACAGTAAGAATACATCAAATTTCAACGTTACACGCGGCATGAATGGCAATAGAATACAATCATTGCATTCACGTTTTACAACGTTTGTACAATGTTTAACAACGTTGTACTACGCCTCGTGCCAGGCCTTTCCTGTCGTCTCGTACCCAGACCCGCAGTGCCAGGCCTTTCCTGTCGTCTCGTACCCAGATCCGCATGCAAATATTGTGCACAAAAAAATTTGTTTCCCAAAACGTTCAATAACGAACCATATAGCAGCAATACACGCACTACAGTAGAGTGTCTTCTTTTGATAGCCCAGCAGCTCTGTTAAGGGTAACCCTTTTTTCTTCCACTAGCCGGTTTCCAACATGTGCCATCATTTCTCTCAACGTACAGTTCTTCTTTGGCCTTGGAAGCCAGCATCATCAATTGCTGATACCACTGAATTAAGGCTTGGCTTTAGCTTTGTAGCATGACTCCTACTCCACCACTTTTTGGTAACCAGAACAGCATCAGCTTCATCCACGACATATGCGATCTATAAGAATTGAAAGTAAAACTGGATAATTTGTAACCTGAACATACCATTTGTTGGCTATGTAGAAATTCTTTGTTGAGCCTGATCGACCTAGCTCTCTGTAGCTCATAGTCAGACCTTTCATCACCACAATCTGCACCATTCAATTCCAAACCCTAATGAGTAATTGAGGTGATTGAACTGCATCATATGAATTTGCTCACAAGACACTGTTTAGCTGTTGACTAAATGTTGTGTATTAATTGGAATGATAATTTCTTACATGCATGCAAAGTGCATACCTCCGATCCTGACTAAGCAGTGCGCCTAGTTGTACCTGCTCTCAATGGTAGCTCCATCTGCGATCTGGATGGTGTAGATACCTGCTTTGTTGTTGCTGGCTGACTTGAATGTGATGTACTGCAAGGCAAATCAGTAACAGAGGTAGAGGTATACTGCACGCGTGCATGTTTTTTTGCAACACAGAGATTTTCTAGCACACGCACAACAGTTGTGAACCTGCAATTAAAAAATAAATAAACCTTTTGGCAGCTTCTGGAGTGACGTGACTGCTTGGTGGGGATGGAACCTATGATAAAGAAAGCAACAGCAATGAAACGCAAGCAGCACCATATAGCTATTTGCAAACCGTTTCGAAATCCTCAATAGTTGGTAACTCGTGACTGCCCGCACTATATACATTCTTCCTTCCGACTGCCGACCGTCGTATGGCCTCATCAATTGGCCGTTCTCCACGCGCACACCACGATACCGCGAATTGTACCGCAAACCAGAGGTGGGCACTCCGATTAACGAGTCGAGAGAGGAGTAAAGCGCCCTTCAGAGTCATCTTCTAACTCTAGTTGTTCTACACCCTCAACTGTAACAACTATATAGTCTGCTCCGGCCATCTCCATCTGCTACATACAATGAATGACCTTACCAGCGGTTGACGGCTAAATTATTCATTCAAAACCGCGCGCATTCATCACGTGCGAAGATAAGCACTTACACAAACAAATTTGCCTGTCCACGTTATGCACCATATAGATAAATGTGCGCAGCATTAATTCAATCCAAACGAACGAAGCAGGTTCTATTTCCTTGCCCCCTTTGTAACGGCCAACAGCGTGACAAAAGAACAGCTGTAAGTCATGCTCTCCGATATACAAGTGCAGTCCATCAGTTCTAGAGGAAGGCAGGGCCAAATATAACGGTCGGTCATCGGACATTTACCGACCATTTCTGTTACATGTCCGATCATTCGTTTATACTGGCAGACAAAATGTCCGCGCGAAAACGTACTAGTAGCGTAGTTCTTGAAAGCGTAGCTAAAAAGCGTCAAGTCACTGTCTCAACCTTCGAGAAGTGGCAAAGAGAGTACGATCGCGATCACCAGACTCTGACGTGGCTGAAATGCGAAAAAGATAGTGAAAACCGCAGCCTGGTTGGTACTTTGTGGTGTCACGTGTGTCGCGAATACAAACACAAGATCTGTTCCATGAAGAATTACTCTGATGCATGGATTTCTGGTTCTACAAACCAACGAACAACCAATGTGTTGGAACATGCAGCAAGCGATCAACATAAAGCTGCCATGACATGTTTACGTACTTCGCACGCCAAAGCTAAAAATGAACCCGTTGTTAATTACGCTCCAATTGCTAGTTGTTTGATGACAATGCAAGAGCCTGATCAAGCACGGATGCGTCGCAAGTTTGATACATGCTACCTGATGGCAAAAGAAGGCATTGCATTTGAAAAGTTTCCCAAATTGTGTGACTTGGAAGAGCGGCATGATGTTGATATTGGACACGCCTACAGAACAGCCCCATCTGCGCAATCGTTTACATATTACATAGCGGAAGCTCAACGCCAGACGTTTCGTGAAGCTTTATCCAAGAAGCTCTTCTATAGTATCTTGATGGATGGAAGTACTGATGCAGGTAAGCTGGAACAGGAGTTGGTAGTCGTATTGACCTGTTGGCAAGATGACACGACGCGAGAAATGAAGTCAAGTAGCCGCTATTTGCATGTTACTACTCCTGCAAGAGGTGATGCGGAGGGATTAATGAAAGCTTTGTCAGAGTGCCTTTCACCTCTTGGAGTAACTGATCTTCTAGACCAAGCAAAGGTGCTGGGAGTTAAAGGAATGCCAGTTCTCGTTGGTTGTGGAACGGATGGGGCATCAGTGAACATAGCTCAGATGTAGTCTGGCGTAGCCACACCCTCGCGTAGACACGTAGGGTCTGGGGAAATGCCTATACCCGACTGGTTCTAATGAGCAATTATTGCGTTCTACGTCACGCTGCGTCACGTAATGAGGAATGCATCGAAATTGGCTTGTAGATTAGCAAACAACACACTTGCTAATTTACAAGCCAATCTTAGCCCATTTTGATTCATTCCTCATTACGTGACGCAGCGTGATGTAGAACGCAATAATTGCTCATTAGAACAAGTCCAGTATAGGCATTTCCCCAGACCCTACGTGTCTACGCGAGGGTGTGGCTACGCCAGACTAGCTCAGATGGGGATTCGAGGAAGATTGCAAACTGCTCATCCCTGGCTTGCGTGGTCTTGGTGTTATGCCCATCGTCTTGAATTAGCTTGCAGAGATGCCTTCACCAGTGTGCTGTTCAAGGATATTGAAGAGATGTTACTGCGCCTTTATTATCTCTATGAGAAGTCTCCGAAGAAGGTTCGAGAGCTTGGAGAGATTGTTGAAGATCTGAGACATGTGTTTGAATTCCCAAAGGGTGGTGACGTCCCCATTCGCTCACAAGGGTCCAGGTGGATTGACCACAAGCGTAAAGCATTGCAGCGTGTCGTTGATAGGTATGGTGCCTACATTGCTCATCTAACCACTCTTGCAGAAAACCCTTCAGTAAAACCAGATGACAGGGCAAAGTTAAATGGCTACCTTATAAAGTGGATGCAATTCAAGATCATTTTTGGTTGTGCTCTTTATGTGGATGTTCTCAAAGCACCTTCCCTCCTTAGTCAGTCTCTTCAGAGCAGTGAGCTGGACATAGTGCTAGCCATGAAGAGCATTCTCAAGTCAGCTTTCTGCTTTGTCTAGTTTAGCTGGGTTAGATCCTGTTGAGTGGCCAACAGTGTGTCTTTTGTTGAAGAGGATCAAGAATGATGGTATGGATAAGTTGTACCAAGGTTCAGTACTGAAAGATTTCAAGCAATCCATCCAGCAGAAATGTGCACAAGATGCTCTGAATGATTTGACAGCACTTGAAGAGAAAATGAGGGAACGTCTAGCATGGTCTGATACAAAGTTATTAAGATCCTTACTTGTTTTTCTAGAGACACAATCCTGGATGAAGCGTTCAGGTGAGATTGTTGATCCAGCCGCAGTTACAGAAAATGATTGCAGTATAATGGAATTCAAAGATGCTATAGAGCATATTAGCAATCATTTTCGATTACCCCTGGAAGCTAAAGGTGTATCAATTTGTTCTCTTTCGGATGAAGTGGAGGAAATTGTGGAGTATGCTCGATCCTACTTGGATCTCAGTGGTACCGAGTTCAAGAAAATCTGGTATACCTTGTTTACCTGTTCTGATGCCAGAAAGTGGCCCAATATGCTTAGTTTGTTTCAACTAGCATTTTGTTTGCCATTTTCAAACGGAAGAGTGGAGCAAATGTTCTCTTGTTTGAAGGCAGTGAAGACAGATCGGAGAACTGCATTGAACAACGACACATTGAATGACCTTCTGGAAGTTTACATTGAAGGGCCACCATTAAGTTCATTCAATGCAGATGCAGCTATTAAGCTTTGGTGGCAGGACTGCTCTTCAGGAAGAAGGCCAAATCAGCACCCAAGGGAGGAGTACAGACCACGAAACCCAGAATCTAGCACTGAAGAGGCCACAATAGATGACCAGACATTTACACTTGACATATGGGATAAATGGCTTCCAAACGAAGAAGAAAAGTGATCTTTCAAGTTTAAATAGGTTTAAATACAATAAGAACAAACGCTTTAGTATGTACAGTAATCTTGTTGTCTGCTGATGTTGTATTGAGTATGATACACCAATTGCAAATAAATGCATGTCCTACCATGTCCGACCAACATTTAAAGTGGGTGGACATTATGTTTGGTCACTTTCATAACATTATATTTGGCACTGCGGAAGGTGATAGGCGTCTTGCGGAGGTTGAAGGTTCTGTTGAGGGAGGTATGACAACAGTCAATGACAGCCATCCTGTGGAGGAAGAAGGTATGATAATCGATAATGGCACTCCTGATGAATACGAAACACAGCACACTAGTTTTGAAGACTCCCTTACCCCATATGCAAACAAAACACTCAAACCAGATGGTGGACATGCATAATGTGGCACGTGCCTTCAAAAAGATGGTAAAAATCAACAGTTAATGGTATAGCTACTATGTACAGAGTAGGTGAGTGCAAGACCACCAGTCTGAAGGTACTGAATGGATAGTGCAGATTACAGCCCTTCTTGTGTATGGACCAGTTAACAATGCAAATGCACACTTCTTCAATGGTAAACTACTTTGCAACAAGATCACACTCCCTGCCCATCACAGAGACAGCTCTGTCAGAAGGGCAACACTAGCCGACATACGGTTGGCTTGATATTCTAATTAATCACCACATTACCCATCACAGAGACAGCTCTGTCAGAAGGGCAACACTAGCCGACATACGGTTGGCTTGATACTCTAATTAATCACCACATACACATACAGAACGCTACACAGGCACAAGAGGAAAGACACCCAAAGTGTCACAACAAGATCACACTCCCTGCCCATCACAGAGACAGCTCTGTCAGAAGGGCAACACTAGCCGACATACGGTTGGCTTGATATTCTAATTAATCACCACATACACATACAGAATGCTACACAGGCACAAGAGGAAAGACACCCAAAGTGTCACAACAAGATCACACTCCCTGCCCATCACAGAGACAGCTCTGTCAGAAGGGCAACACTAGCCGACATACGGTTGGCTTGATATTCTAATTAATCACCACATACACATACAGAATGCTACACAGGCACAAGAGGAAAGACACCCAAAGTGTCACAACAAGATCACACTCCCTACCCATCACAGAGACAGCTCTGTCAGAAGGGCAACACTAGCCGACATACGGTTGGCTTGACATTCTAATTAATCACCACATACACATACAGAACGCTACACAGGCACAAGAGGAAAGACACCCAAAGTGTCACAACAAGATCACACTCCCTGCCCATCACAGAGACAGCTCTGTCAGAAGGGCAACACTAGCCGACATACGGTTGGCTTGATATTCTAATTAATCACCACATACACATACAAAATGCTACACAGGCACAAGAGGAAAGACACCCAAAGTGTCACAACAAGATCACACTCCCTGCCCATCACAGAGACAGCTCTGTCAGAAGAGCAACACTAGCTGACATACAATACACACCTATACCAGGGAATGTTCTTGTAAATTGTGCGTGTATGTATGTTGGTGACTAGTGGTATTACGTTTAATTAGAACAGGAGTGAGGTTGCCAAATTACAGTGGAGGTTCACACCGAGACGTTGGATGCGATAGCATCGGTGCATCCGTTCGTTCTTTTCGGGTTCTTTCGTCGTATATAGTCTCCTAAGCGTGGTATTTTGGGATTGTGATGGAAAACGAAATGGCAGAGGACCAGGCGGCGGTGCCACGTGGTAGCACAATTCTTTCGTTGAATTCCAGACGATTGACGACAACGCACATTCGTCAATTGGCGGTTGCATTAGAAATACCAACGAGGGCGTCAGCAGCGGACATACTGCGTATGATCGAAGGAAAGATAACGGAAGACGGACGTGATCCTTTCAATGTTCAAGTAGTAGTCAAAGAAGGTGAGGATGGTGGAATACTACTCCAGTTGCAGGACGCAGAGGGAGTGTTTCTAGAAGCGGATCCACCAATGGAAGAGGAAGAAACAGAGGATGTTCCACAGCAAGAGGCAGCGGAACAGCGTGAGAACGCAGAACAAGAAGAGGATGAAGAATCGTTAAAAGCGAAACTGGACGAAGTCGTCAAGGAGCGGGATGAACTGAAAGAAGCATTGAAAACGTGTAAGGAGCGTTTGAATGCCGTGTGGAAAGCCAATTGCGCACAGTTACGTGAGTTTGAAGAAGCCCTGAAGCACGCAGAGGATGAAGCAAGGACTCTTCAAAAGGGAGCTAGGGAGAAACAGCAAGAGGCACGCAGCACATCTCCGTCAGGATCAGATATATCCGAAGCATCCACATCAAAATCTACGGGGAAGCGAGTGGGTAAAGCTCCACCCATTGATTCCTTTAGTGGGGATTGTTACGAAGTGCAATTAGATGATTGGCTACCCTCACTTGAGAGAGCAGCAGAATGGAATAGGTGGTCACTAGAGGAAAAGCTGATGCAACTTGCTGGCCATCTACGGGGAAAAGCACTGCAAGAGTGGACACTAATCAGCGAAACAGAGAGAACGACTTATGTACAGGCAGTAGCAGCACTAAGAACACGTCTTGACACGGGAAGCAAAACTTTGGCGGCTCAAGATTTCCGTCATTTGTGTCAAGATGAGAAAGAATCAGTGTCGGAGTACATTAGGAAGCTGGAGCGTACTTTTCGCGTTGCTTATGGTCGTGATAACATGTCACAGGAGACAAGAGACACTCTACTTCTTGGTCAGATGCAGGAGGGTCTCAAGCACGAAGTCATGAAAGCACCAGCTGTTTCTGGAGCTACAAGTTATAAAGAACTGTGTGTAGCTGCTAAGAACGAGGAAAGAAGGCTAAAAGAGCTACAGAAGAGAGAGCACTATGACAAGATAGGTCACCCAACCCCTCGTGAGCCTACAAGGAGTAATGTTGTGAAACCTGCCGAAAAGACCAACAGCACCAGGCGCTGTTTCAAGTGTCACAAGGATGGGCATATTGCTCGGGATTGCCCAGGCCCAGAACCTGAAAGTAGGTCCTCCGGGAGATCGCTACACAAACAGGATGGAGTAAGGAAAATCAAGGTAACAGATAGTGGAAGCAAGACACACTGCGTACGGCTTGAAGTGCAGAAAGTCCCAGTATATGGTCTGATTGACAGTGGTTCAGACATTACGATCATCGGGAGTAGTCTGTTCAAGAGAGTAGCAGCAGTAGCTCGACTGAAGAAAGGAAGCCTGATGACAGCTGACAAGACACCACGAACATACGACCAGAAGACATTTTCATTGGACGGTAGAATTGACCTGGAGTTATCTTTTGAAGGCAAGAGCATGAAGACACCAGTCTATTTGAAGAATGATGCACATGATCAGCTCTTGTTGTCTGAAGGAGTCTGTAGGCAGCTTGGGATAATCACTTACCACCACCTAGCTGAACCTTGGAGAGGATCAAAGAAGGCTGACACCCGTAAGTCAAAAGATCATGCAGTTACTGATGCCAAAGTACCTCGAGTAGTGGTGAATCTGGTGCAGTCATTGCACTTACCGTCGTACAAGAGTGTTGTGGTACCAGTCCAAGTCTCTGAGTGCACATCGTTAGGAGCTGTACTCTTCGAAGAAAACAGCAGTATTCGAGAGTTATGTGGGGTTATCATTGTGGATTCACTAATTCGACCAGATGGCAAAGGCATAGCGCATGTAGTCGCTGAGAATCGTACAGGATACACAGCACGTCTGGAACGAGGTGCAGAGATTGGGACAGCTTTTCCAGCCACTGTTGTGAAGCAGACGCCAAGTCACACAGGTGGAAGAGGTTCAGTAGCAGTAAACACCCTGAAGTCAGTTACCGACTCGACACAAAGGAAGGCAAGATTGAAGGATATGCTGGATATAGAGAGATCGGACATCATGCCCGCTCAGAAAGCAGAACTAGTGGATATGCTGCTAGGCTTTCACAATGCTTTCAGTCTGTCAGAAGAAGAGCGAGGAGAGACAGACTTGATACAGATGACTATTGACACTGGTACAACCCAACCAAGAAAGTCACCGCTGAGACGGATGCCACTTGCAGTGAGAGCAGAGGTAGCTCGTCAAGTTGAAAAGATGCAGGAGATGGGAGTGGTCACACCCTCAAGTAGCCCGTGGTCTAGTCCAGTTGTTCTAGTAAGAAAGAAGGACGGAGCGCACAGATTTTGTGTTGACTACAGAGGCCTAAATGAAGTGACCAAAGCAGATGGATTCCCTCTCCCAAGAGTTGATGACTTGCTGGATCAGTTAGGCCTTAGCAGATATTTCTCTACCCTTGATTTAGCAGCTGGCTTCTGGCAGATCAGAATGCATCCAGACTCAAAGGAGAAGACAGCATTCGCAACACCTCAAGGCCTCTTTGAATTTCAAGTCATGCCTTTTGGTTTGATGAACTCCCCAGCAGTCTTCCAGCGTCTTATGCAGCAAGTCCTTGCAGGGTTGAACCCAGCGGAAGGTCCTGAATTCGTTTCTGTTTACATAGATGACATTCTGATTTTCTCTGCAAACTTGGAGGATCATATTGGTCATCTCAAGCTAGTACTGGAACGAATAACGCAGGCAAACCTCAAGTTGAAACCTTCAAAATGTCATTTCATACGCAAGGAGGTGGAGTATCTTGGACATGTCATCACCCCAGAGGGATTGCGAACTAACCAGAAGTTAGTGCAAGCAGTACAGGAGTTCCCTACACCTAAGGATCTTAGCAGAGTTCGTCAGTACCTTGGGATGTGCTCCTATTACAGAAGGTTCATACCACATTTTGCAACCATTGCAAAGCCGTTACATATCCTGACTCGGAAAGGAGCAGAGTTTGAGTGGACTGCCCAATGTGAAGACGCATTCCAGACTCTCAAGACAAAGTTACTATGTGCTCCTGTGTTGGCTTACCCGGATATGACCAAGCCATTTGTCTTGGAGACTGACGCTTCAGGTAGCGGTGTTGGCGCAGTGCTATCACAGTCACAAGATGATGGAACATTCCATCCCGTGGCATATGCTAGTCGAAGTCTCACTAGACCAGAGAGTAACTATGGAATTACGGAGCTGGAGACACTAGCAGTAGTATGGGCACTTACCCATTTTCGTGGCTACCTGTATGGCAATAGTGTCACAGTTTATACTGACCATGCAGCAGTGAAGGCTGTGTTAGAGACACCCAACCCCTCAGGAAAACACGCACGCTGGTGGAGTAAGGTCTATGAGAGCGGAGTCAAAAGCATTAGCATCATCTACAAGTCAGGGAAAAGCAACACGAATGCCGATGCCCTGTCTCGGAATCCTGTTGGACCAGCCACTCAGCAAGTAGAAGAAGTGCAAGTAGCGGCCATCCAGACCGACGGCACAGTAGCCGAGCTTCTAGCAGCAGAGCCGCAGCAAGTTCAACAAGTGGATTTTAGAGAGGAGCAGAAGAAGGACCCTCATGTGATGCAGACCATCAGGTTCTTGGAAGAAGGTGAACTACCCCAGGAAGAGAAGCAGGCGAGAAAATTGGCTCTTCAAGCCCCGATGTTTGCAGTTACAGATGGAATTCTGTACTATGTGGAAACCAAGGGAGGTGTGAGAAGAGTAGTTCTGCCTAAACACTTGCAACGACAGCTAGTGGAAGAGAGCCATGGTGGCAGATATGCAGGACATTTCTGTGGTCCTAAAGTGTACAGTATGTTGGCCAAGCACTGGTGGTGGGAAGGGATGTACACGGATGTTTTGCAGTTTTGCAGGTCTTGTCCGGAATGTGCTATTGCCACTGGGGGAGGTCGCCCAGTTAAGCCACTGCTGTCGCCAATCCCAGTCCAAAGACCTTTTCAGATATTTGGTGTTGATCTGATGGAGTTGCCAGCCACCTCACAAGGCAACAAATATGTTGTGGTGTTCCAGGATTTCTTCTCAAAGTGGCCATTAGTGTTCCCAGTACCCGATCAAAAGTCAGAGCGCATCGTGAAGTTGCTAGCGGATGAGATTATACCCTTCTGTGGAGTACCCGAAGCACTTCTATCTGATCGTGGAACAAACTTGCTGTCTCACCTGATGCTCGATGTGTGTCGTGCCTTGGGTATCCAGAAGCTGAACACTACCGCTTACCACCCTCAATGTGACGGCATGGTAGAAAGGTTTAACCGTACCCTGAAAACAGCACTTAGGAAACACGCAGCTAAGTTTGGGAACCAGTGGGATCGCTACCTTTCAGGAGTTCTGTGGGCGTATCGCAATACACCGCATGATTCTACTGGAGAGAAACCTTCATATCTACTGTTCGGGATTGACTGCAGAGCCCCATTGGAGTCATCACTACTTCCTGTAGAGAACCTGACGCCCAGCAGTGTTAGTGACTACCGAGAGGAGTTACTATTGTCATTGTCCTCAGCAAGGAAGCTAGCCTGTGATGCCATCCAAAAAGCACAGTGTAGGTACAAGAAGGGTTACGACAAGCATGCCAGGCCCACAACGCACAAGATTGGTGATTGGATTCTTATCAAGTTTCCTCATGAAGAGAGTGGGAAGAATCGCAAGCTTTCACGTCCCTGGCATGGGCCTTATAGACTGTTAAGCTGCACTGACACAGATGTGGTGGCAGCAAAAGTCTATTTTCCTGATGAAGGGCACATTCAAGTTCACCAGAACCGCACCACTATTTGCCCAAGGGACTTCCCCAATGGTTATTACTGGTACGGGAAGAGTCAGTCCAGTAACAAGCCATGTCCTCAATGGCTAGATGCAGTGTTGGGAAGTGTCGGGAGACCAGATGAAGGGACTACTGATAGTCAGCAGGCAAACAAAGAGCTTCAAGACCAAGCTAGCACTGAGGCAGCAGCACCCAGCCCTACGACAGAGGATACCTCTACAGATGTATCTGTAGAAAACAGACCTCCGAGGGAACGCACTGGACGCTACAGCCTTCGAGAAAAGATCCGTCCCCCACGTCGATATTTGAACTAAAGGCAAAAAGCTCGGGTCGAGCTTTATTTTGAACGGACGTAATGTAAATTGTGCGTGTATGTATGTTGGTGACTAGTGGTATTACGTTTAATTAGAACAGGAGTGAGGTTGCCAAATTACATTCTGATTACAATACTGTACATGTAAACACATAGAAGAGTGAACAGTTGACTCACCCTATGTCGGACCACCGTCACATACACAGGTGCATTGGCATTGATTCAGATTAGTAGAAGGCCAGCACTGTTGCGCACTTACTGAGGGCATGAAGGGAAGCAAGACAAGAATGTATTCGAATGCACACTTGTAGGCCAACACATGCCGTCACGCACCTATATATGTAAATACCGAAAGCGGTGCGCACTAAACAAGATGAAAGTGGTCTAGAATAGAAACGCACATGCACACACAATCGCACTTATCTAACGCCGCCCAGCATACTGAGTACACGCACGCACTTCTTCAAACACCGCTCCTCCCAAACCCCATTTACGATTGATGCGAGAATGAAAGATTAACGCACAAGCTGAGTAGCATGTTGTTCAAAAGACAAGAGATACTCAACTTTCCGTCCTCCCGAGGAGCTCACACAAGTAAGGAGTCACGTGATCAATAATTTGTAACCATTGTAAACCCTTGTATTTGGAATTACGCAATGTTTTCACTACGTTAGTTTGCCCAAATGCAATAGCTTACAACGTTTTGTCGTGGTACATCACTGAATGTTGTAATTTGTTGTAATTTTTACAACAACGTATAGCAGCAACGATGTATTTGAAAAAAACCATGGTTGTTCTATGTTGTAGAGAATGGTAAAACATGGTAAAATAACCATTGTAATTTCAACTTTTTCCCTGTGAAAATGTTTCATGTGGTAACGTTGAAATTACAATGACATTGACTACTAGAGCCAGGTTATCTTGGCCTTCAACAGATCGGCTCAATCTGCCGATGGTTCCCCTTACGTTCATGAGGAGGAGCACGGCACGAACGGGCAATATGGCCTCGCTTGCCGCATGCAGTTCCAACACGTAAGGGGAGTATGGTTGTGGTCGAGCGCCCGTTCAGACGCAGGTCAGTCTATCCTGGTCTCCAATTTCTCTAGCCTGTCCATCTCTGCAACTTCTCTGCCATGCACTGTAGTCAGGTGATGCATATAGGCTTTGACGTATTTCCAATATAAGAGTTGCCATCAACAGGAGTACCCGTAAAAGGAGAAGTAGTCACATATGTGCATGATTCCAAACATCAAATGGTTGGCAAGGAATCGTCATGAATGGTATAAAGAAGTTAGGTCTAAGGTATAGAACGTACTGCAGGGCGGTCATTACGAATGTCACGAGTGAGGTCTAGAACGCAGGCGTTTCGGTTTCAGTGGTTTACAAAAATTTCAACATAGACATCAATTTTCGCATTCTCTTTACAATAAGCAGCTCACGGAATCACAAAAAGGACACTAAAGAGCATTGCGTTGCGCACAATTGTACCCTCTGTTCGAGCAGCACGATAACGGTGGCAAAGGCTGGTAGTAATTAACACGTAGCTGATTCTCATGACATCAGACTAGTTGAAATTTCTATTCATCATTCATTAATTGTTAATATCTATCATCTAGAACTTAATTACAACTACCTATATACTACACTAGACTATACTCCATAAATAATTAAATGCGATTCGCTTGGCGGCTGGCGCGCTCCTATCCCCGCCCCCCCCCCCGCCCCCTCCCTCACCTCGCCACTGCTGTTTGGGCATCTTCCTCTAACGTTTGTTGCAGCTCAATCACAGCAGACTGTGCCCAGGCATCTTCAAGAAATAAAAGTTTAAATCGAGCTGCATAAAAGGACATGTCTTCTGATATATGCTTGTCAGATTGTGACATCGCCCCCATTCTGAAAGCTCCACCTGCCCTCAGCAATAGCCCCACAAAATATGTGTCTTCGACATGCAGAAAGAAAACACTTCGAGCCCTTTCACTGCGTCTCTTGTTGGAAATTTAGTTCCCTTTAGGGAAAAGGGCCACAAACAACAACAGTGAGGACCGCCTAATGCCCACAACCATCACCTTATCAAAACGTACTTTTTCGCGTCGATTTTGTATGTCAACGCAACCAACACAATGGTATAACCTATCATCGTTTATGAACACTCCTTTAGTTGCTCCTGAATCAACTGATTTTATCTTAAACGTGGTGATTTTTAAATGCCCACAACTAAGTTAGTCGCTACAATCCTCGCAAAAGTGATGTTAGACAGCCCTGTCCTCGAGTGCTGTGTAACAGTACTACTTTCTGTTAGAATAAGAGGCACGTTTTGAGCTATAGTGGTTTGGTAGAGTCAGAACAACATAAATACGCCCGTAGTCAACTAGTGTCATCCATTCCAAGGATTTTTAATTATTACATGAATTGGAATCCGTCGTTAACTGTACATCAAAAATTGTCACCATCCTCGTTCTCAGCTTAAAAGTAAAACAAAAGCTTTTGTTGTGACATTCTTGCTCTTATATACTATTTCAGTTGCTTCTTTCAACTAAGGTAAGCCTATAGGTTATATAAAAACCTGAAGGCAGTTATATTTTCTTCCTTTTGTTGGAGGCTGATAGAAGAAAGCTCGTTCCAACAAGTGATCAAGGTACGCCGAAGTGGGGTGCATGAGGATTGCCGTAGCTGAAATGCCAACAACGGCGCGTTTAGGTAGTATAGCTCGACTAGTTCAAAGCGCATGCATATCTTCGTGTTTGATGATCTTCGAAACGCCAACATTTGAAACAAAAGTAAACTATAGTAGGGCGTTCCGTGCATGAGGATTTGTTATTTTGACAAGAAATGGATACGTGATTATTTTTATAACTTTCCTTAGTGGGACTTTCATGTCCGGTAAAAAAAAGTCAAAGAAAACTCTTCTATCAAAGGAAAGCGTCTCACAAGGTCCAGAATTCCATTTCAAAATTATATATAAATCTCATCACTGCACCATGTACTAGACCAGATGAACCTCCAGTCGAATCTATTTCTGCCAGTTCATACCTGTAGGGGAAAGAACTGATTATCAGGTTTCAGTACTACCACCTTTGAGCAGTCATTAGAAGTTAATTAGTTTAAAACATTCTGTGTGTAATTGTATGATGTATAAATCAATGTAGTGTATGTATTAATAATTAAAAAACAACATTCTTGCACTAAAATAACAAAACCACCTTCAATCTTTGCAGTTGGATACCATATTTTGAATCAGACAGCTTTTATCAGGTGGCAAACATAAAATTTAACCCACCCAAACACCCAGTAGTATCAAGTGCCTAACCATTTTCTTTAATTGCATTGGCAGGTAAGTGTTATGGTCTCATAATTCCTGCAGTAAATAATCTTTATGTTTCACCTACACAAGTTATTAAAATTCATAATACATAATTAGGTACGGTTCTGCACTCAGGGACACTTTAGTGCACTTCCTTCACCGTGCGCATGCTTCTGTCCAAGTTGAAGTTGGCGCTGGGCTCTTTCCCGACCATTCGCAGTCAAGACCTGCCGATATTCTGTTACAGAATTGGAACCTTGGGAGGCCCGTTGCCCTGGACATCTCCGTTGTCTCACCGCTAAACCCTTCAACTTTAGCTGAAGCGGGAGCAACGTTTGGTGCAGTCCTTGAGGCAACGGAGAGCAGGAAACACCAGGCCAACGATGAAAAGTGTTCAGCTCTAGGGTGGGTCTCAACCCCTCTAGCAGTTGATTCTTATGGGGCTTGGGGTAAAGAGGCTACATTGTTTTTAGCACAAGTTGCTGCTCGGCTTGCAATCCACAAGTCCCTTCCAAAGTCACAGGCTTCTTTCGACCTGTTCTCCAACTTAAGCATTTGCTTAATTAGAGCAAATGCCAGAGCCATTCTCCGAAGAGTGTAGAACCGTACCACAAGTTATTGATAGTTTTAATGATTTTATGAGCATCATATGAATATACCATCAGTCTGCACAGGGAATCCAGACCAACATCTTGTAAAAACTGTCCAGAAACGACTTGAAAATCCTACATGTAGTATACCAGCATAGATTGATGGCACTCTGTATGTTGGACATAAGATTGCCTTATATTACTTATTGATTCACAAACGCAATGCAGTGTTTGTCATAACTATAGAAACAATTATAGAGCAATGTATAGCAATGTATAGCAATGTAAAGCAATGTAAAGCGCAATGAAGTAAGCACAGCAGAGGATAGACATGCGAATTACAATTGGCTGAGCATAATAACATTGAAAGAGGTTGATAAAAGTAAAGAAATTACATAAGACACTGAAGTGCAAGGAAGCGTTTGGATAAGAGACTTCAAACAAGGATTGAAAAGGAGGCAGTTGCGATGAGAGGATTGTTGCATCTTTGAAGAACTGGTTGATTATTCAATTAAAAATGTTAACAAAAAGTCATTTATACACCTTATCTTGCGGCAGCAGCAGAGGTCATGAGCCTAAAGGACAAATGCAGCATGATGGCACCTTATCATTAGATTTAATTTGCTCTTAGTATTAAGCATTCATCATACTTCAGCATACAATCACTTGGCCATTTGTTCATGTGATTTAATCCCCATGGACTTTTGTTTGGTCTGTTACTTGATGAGGTTTAAATCAAAAGTAAATCAGTGTTCAGGAAATCTCATTGGTTTCAGTGATGTAAACAATGGCATTACAGAATTTGAAGCCTCATAGAAAGATGACATCAGTTTACATAGTACTATGAACATACAGCCATCTATTTAGAATATGTCATAATCGAAGCTTATTCCATGCAAAGAAAGCATCACCAATTTTTGCTACACACGTTTCATGTGAAGCTACATGCAATTAAACACCTCTGCAAATTTGACAGGAAGCTCATTTTTCCAATTGAGTGGGACACAATTGAAGCCCTTGAACTAAATGTGATATACATGGTGTGTCCATCACAAGTGATGGTGCCAGTTCAAATCATAACAAGTATGACCTGAAACAAATATGGCTGCCACACCTTTCCAACATTTCCCAGATGGCCAGTGAGGCGTATATCATTGTCACTGAGCCCTCCACCAAAATGGCGTCCCGCCTTCCTCACACGCTTGTTGGGGAGGCTTATGGAGAACAGAGTGAAGAACCACGTACTGTACCATGAATACATCAGCCAAAGGAGGCTCGTAGGTGCCAGATGCAACAGGAGCTAGTGCCTCCAAGGAGTCGTAGGTGCGGTTTCTCACTTCCTTTTGATGTAATCATTTCATGTGTGCGTGGAGGTCTGGGAGGTGCCAACCGTCGTGTCTGCTGATAGACTTGCATAATGTTATCATACGTCGTTCTCTGGGATTTATGAAGTCTATGAGGAAGACTATATATCACCTGGGGATAGGGGAGGACGGAGGTGAGGGTTGGGTGGAAAGGTGATGACAGGGGTGGGGAGGAGGTTCAGGTGGGAGAGGCTACACTGTGTGTATGTATCAAAAACTGTTATCTTTCATCTTGTGCTGTGAGGGGTGGAGAGAACAGACTAGTGACTTTAAAGACATGGCCTGGGCATAGATAAGCATGAACAATAGCATGCTCATACATTGGGGAGTATGGCTGTAGATGGGGGCTTGAACCATAACTAAGATACACATCCGACTGCCCAAGCTTAGAAACAATGAGCCTCTCCTCCTCGGGTTGTGCACAATGTGTCCTCCCCCACGAGCCAGGAAAGAGAGAAACATACGATGCAAGTCAAGTTTCACAAACCGTGTTGACCCAAGTGCACACCATGCATTGTCCCGTACCCTCCGCCCTTCAGCCCACAGTCTGGTATTCAAATAGCTTGCGCAGAATTTATTTCACAATCTGGTAGGGATACCAGAATAGTACACAACACACAATATGGTGTTGGGATTTACTGTACATAAAACTCTATTCCTCTTTCTGTTTCAAAGCTCTTAAACGCTCCAAGATGGTAGGATGTGTATGATTAAAGGCAGAATACAAAGGATCTGCTACTGGAAACATAAGGTTCTCTGAAGCCAACTTGATTAGTGCAGAGCGCAGAAATGTTGCCTTGTTTTGAGCAAGAGCAAATGAATCAGCTTGGTACTCAAACTGACGTGTCATTTGCACTGAGATAAAGCCAAATACCTGCACAAAGGTACAATACATAGAATAACATGCATTGGGAGAATGAATGCCAACTTACAAGATTATAAGGAGAAAAGATGAACTGCATGACAATGATGAGACCGACGAGAGTAGGATAGGAGCTAAAACCAAAGCTGGTGTAAACATCTGGTTGGTACATGAAATAACCAAACAGGAAAAAACTCAGCAGCAAATGACCCTAAAAGAAGATTACATCAACACACACTCATTAGTTTCAATGTGGTACCTGCATGACTGCAATTAGTTTCAACGTATGACCATATTTCCAATGACCAAGTTCATGAGTCAAAACAGCAAGGATTTCATCAAGATCACATCCTTTGTTTGTCTAAAAAATGATAGGTAGATAATACAGGAGCACCGATTTTTTTCCTATGAATCATAACGAAACAATCCCTCTTGTCCAGTCTAGACTAACTGATTTGCCAAACATTTTGTGTGCTTAGATATACAAATGTAGTTTGAGAGATAAATAAATGCATCCAAGCCCATATTGTCCTTCCCAATTGCCTTTTCAATCTTGGAATTTTATTACCCTCACTAAGATAAATGTGGCAAACAACATACACTGCTTGTTAGAATGTACAGCAACAGTTATACCGGTTTGAGCATTTATTGCTCCAATGCCTGTCAATGTCACAAAACAATTTAGCTGTATTTTCTGTACCATCAAATACACAAATGGCTGCCTATGTAAATTCTGCCACAGAGCAGTTACAATATTTGTAAATGCATCCAATTGATTATTGTATTCTTCTTGCTCCTAGCTCAATAAAAATAATATTATAATCAACAGTTTTCAAGTAACACCCAAGAGTAACAATTTACATTCTCTCAGAGCTGAGTGTATACTACACATTACACTACTGATGAAACATTGTTGCAAATACGCTTTGTTCACAGAGCTAGGATTTTCCAGCCCACCAATCCCAAACAAATTATTAAATGAAGTAAATTTTTAATACATCAGTTAATAATAGCACACCAGGTTACTGGCAGTAGTGACTAAGAAGTCTGGGCCTGGTTGCATGCCCTCCCTCTTTCTTCCCTAGGCCTACACAACCAGGATAGTTGGTCTCTGTCTGAGTACACAACTCTGTCAACACCACACCTGCCACCACTTGGAGGTCATGTTGATGCCCTTGCTACTCACGGGCTCAGTTGTATTTAAAGCCAAGGTCATTTTTTGTGGCATGTTGCTATCAACAGGGGCATAGACAAAGGGAGGCTGAGATGATATTCACTAACAATTTTCACCATATATGATCATACTATTACCAGTGTATATCATCTCAGCCTCCCTTTGTCTACGCCCCTGATCAAAATTGTAACATCAACCGTTGAGCCCACTGGCCTATGCAGATCAGATGGTAAGCGTCCTGAAGTTGTTCCACTGCCCCATGGAAGTCTGGCTGTTGTTTTGTTTGGGACTTGTGACATTTTGTCAATGAATTTAATATTGTCGAAACGTCATCAATTGAATGTAAGCATGTACGCGGTGCTTTATCGAGTAAGTGTACTTTTTGTACGCGTTGTCAGGCATGTTTGGGTGTGTACGCTTTGCGCGGTTTTTTAAGGCACGCTTTGTCAGGTACCATAATGCTTGGGTGCGTGCGCTTTGTCAGGTTTGCTTTTGTCAGGCTTGCTTTTGTCAGACAGGCTTTGTCAGGCTTGCTTTTGTCAGGCTTGCTTTTGTCAGGCATGCTTGGGTGCGCGCGTTTTGTTCATTTAGTCGCCTACACCTCTTTCATAGTACTTGTACATATAAATAGCAATTAAAAACAAACCGTGCTTAGCTGAGCTTTAACTATTTCATGATAGATTCACTAAGTCATTCTGAAATTGAATCAGTTCGTGCCTTCAAAAGTGAATGGGCTGTCACTTTTCCCTGGGTTTATGTTAAGGAAGGAAAGATGTTTTGCAACATATGTGATTGCCTTCCAGCAACGATTGGTCATCTGTTTGTTTCAGGACTTTCATACATGTACCACCACGCTGCAAAGGCATGCATAGAGGTATGTCAAACTTAAAAATGCTTACATTAGTTTTAGACCCAGCATTATTCACTATACACAGTACTAGCATAAAAGGTGTGCTGCCATCCACCAGCAGAAAGCAAATGACTTAGATATTTCTAGATGTGCATTAATGCACATGCCATTGCAAAGGCTGGAAGACCCTTTTCAGACTTCACATGGATGTGTACACCACCAGATGAAATGAAGGGCCTAGCTATTGGATAGTCATATACAAATGATAGAAAGTGTTCAGAATTTATTGAATGCATAGCTGAGGAAGAACGTGTGCAGCTTCAAAGTGCTATAGACAACACAAAGTTTTTTCCATCATGGTTGATGGTACTACAGACTCATCAGTTACTACAGACTCATCAGTTACTGAGGCAGAGATCATATCTCAGGTAGGTGGGTCTCTATAGTTGAGATTTATTAACTACATGTACCTGTAATTCTCTAAGATACGGGACTGCTGGTATGACCTTTATGGCATATATGAATGTTAGCCGTGCTAATGCTTCAATCATTACTGAGACCATCTTCAAAAGCTTGGAGCAAAAGAGGGTATACTTCGATGCCTAGTTGAGTTTGGGAGTGATGATGGTGCAGCAGTGATGACAGGGAGCAAAAGTGGAGTAACAGCACTGCTAAAAAAGAAGCAACCTCGCCTGTTCACAGTTCACTGTATGGCACACCGGCTGGAGTTAGGCTTTAAGGACTTCATACAATCCTTTAGTTTCACCTAATCCTTCATCAAGAGCTTGGTAGCCATCTACAACTTCTACCTGAATAGTGCTCTGAATAGGTCCAACCTCAAGGTGTCTTGTGCTGCTGCTAGTGTGAAGTTCCTGGTTCCTAGTAGAGTGGGTGGTACCAGATGGCTACCCTACACACTGGCAGCATTGCAGAAGCTATGGAAACTGTATTCAGCCCTTGTACAGCATTTTGAGCATGTTATTTAATAATTTTAACTACTATACTACCTATCTTCTTCTAACCAGCTTTTTATGTCCATGGATGCAAGTGTCTCAGCTGACAGCAAAGCTAAAGCTAGGGGTTTTTTTTTTCAAGAATCTAACTACAAGGAAAACAATCCTCCTGGTTGATACCACTGCTTACTGATGCAATAGGTTTAGTCACTGGAACTTCAGTCCACTCACTGTACACCAAGCAGTATTACTCACATGATGAAGCAAACACTTTCAAACCTTCAGCAGTTAAAAATTAGGTAGTAGCTCATACTTTGCATATAAAGATACTAACGTAATTTCCCTCCGGCCAGGACCGCATCTTCAAGTGGCCCTTCAGGATACACACTCTTTTATGGGTGTTCCTATTTCAGGCTCATATGAGGATGCTGAATTAACTGCTGCTGTGAATCGCATAGTTGATGGCTTAGTAGAACAAATTGAGAGGAGATTAGGTGAAGCCTCTTTGGATCATGTAACATCAGCTATGACCTTTCTGCATTTAAACAACTGGCCTGATGAAGCACGCATGCAAGTTTTGTCAAATATTATTGTTGGTAACTGTCCCGCATACTTATGTACCAATACTCTTAAATAGAATTTGGAAACCAAGATATCAATGTTCTTCTTGAACACTTCAGCCCTATCTTGAATAAAAGTGGCAATAATGTATCACAAGTACTGCAAGAATGGTTTGCTTTAAAAGAGCATGTGTAAGTTATACATTGCTTTGCATTTTGTGTTCATAGATAAATAACTCCACTTTAGGTGTCAATTAAGGAAAAGGTTAAAAGAGATTACATGGATCAATATTAATGAGGTAGCAATGGATGTGTGCCCCAGTGTGTTGCGGTTTGTAGATTTGCTCAATCCTTGCCTGCAAGTAGTGCAGACTGTGAGCGAGGTTTTAGTTTCACTAAGCTCATTAAGTCAGACTGGAGGAGTAAACTACAAGATAAAAAAGTAACAGATCAAATGACTGTTCAGCTAAACAGCCCCGAAATACCTCAGTTTGATCCAATTCCAAGCTTTCAACGGTGACTAAACACAAGAAAGCGCAGGAAGTCTTTTTCTGAGCAAGACCCTGAGTCTGATGGTGAAGAGATCTAGTTTTCAAGACTATCGATGCTCCAGTTGTGCTGCTATCTCTTAATCTTATTATCTTGTTTCTTATTTGTATTTTTATGTAGTAAAAGCAATTTTTGGATTAGTTGTAAATTCATACTTCAACATCTAATTGCGTGTGGTTTTTGTGTCAACATGTGATGTTTCACATAGGTCAAAAATTTTAAATGACGCAATTAATTGCCCACCTAAAATGTGAATGTCATTTATGTCCCCATTTACGGAAACCCCTGCATTGGTTGTAGTGCAGCTGAGTTGGTTTACAGCACTACTATGCGGATTCCAGGTGAATTTTTCTTTGTCGCCAATGATTGCTCAAGTGATCCCACCACGCATGCTGCGCACCTTCGCAGCCATGCAACAGCTTCGCCCAGTTCCTACTCGTGTTCAGCAAGGTCATAAGGTTCATGTCTGTCTAGACCTTTGGTCCAGCTCTCATGTGTTCGTTCGCCATTATGCAGTTCCCAAACCCTCACAGTCACCATATGATGGACCGTTTAAGGCGCTACAGCGAGCAGACAAATTCTTCATGTTAGACATCAATGGCAAACAGGATACTGTATCACTGGATTAAACCTGCCTTTATAGACCCATCCATTGTGGAGGCACTTCCAATAACACCTAGTGTTGCTAACAGAATATCCAAAGCACAGCATCCTGCTATAGTACCACCAGGACAAGCTACTTCTAAGGAAACCCCAGCAGTCACTACTCGCTCAGGCCGTCAAGTCAAACTGCTGCAACGTTATAGAACTTAATTCGTTCGTGAACTCACTAGGGGGAGTAATGTAGTGACATCATCACGGTGTACTTTATATGGAATGTCACATGTTCGTATTAAGTTTTATTGGTCAACTGATATAATCATTCATAATAGCATAAATACAAACTGCTATAACTTTCTACCATTAACCTCCGCGTTGTTACGTTGCCGTACACGGTAATTCATTACCGTACACGGCAATTTAAAATGACGGTCTTTCAGGAGTAATAATTGTTGCTAAAATTAGTTTAGCGCTAATCCCATTTGTTCTCTGAACTCGTTTCAATGTGACAAACCAGCGCAAGGATAATCTTGTATTGTTTAGAACAATGAATGGTTAAGGGTCATGACTACAAAACAAAATCGAGAAGAAACACATTCATGTGCTCTGTACAGCGTACCAAAATGGACATATGATTATTGTACTAGCTATAAACTGAGTCATGTGTTTTGTATTCTGTTTTCATCCATTTGGTCTTCTGTTCCTATGTTCTAACTGCTTGTTGCAGTTACTGTACACGGTAATTTCACCGCAAACTGGAGGTTAACACTTTCAACTCTATTTTCAACACTTTGTCCCACACCATTTCTCTATGTGAAGATGTATTTTGGTGCCTTGCACAATCATAGTGCCGATGTTACGAGGACCAATACCCCATTAGGTTAAAAACCTCTACATCTTTAGGTAGTATCAGTAGAGGGGTCACCATTTCTCTATGTGAAGACGTATTTTGGTGCCTTGCACAATCATAGCGCCGATGTTACGAGGACCGATATCCCATTAGGTTAAAAACCTCTACATCTTTAGGTAGTATCAGTAGAGGGGTCCTGTCGCTATTGATTTGTTCTGTTCGTTAATTTTTACCCTATCCATTACAGAGATACCCCTGTGCGAAGTTAATGTACATTTTCCCACTCGATTAGCACCAATTATGTCCCCATACATTGAATCAGACGTGGTTTGCCTAAATAAATGGCACAAAACGACCAGGAAAATGTGCATTAACTTCACATAGCGGTATCTCCGTAATGGATAAAGTAAAAATTAATGAACAGAACGACATTAGCGACAGAACCCCTCTATGTATAAACCGAATTTGAAGCTATTTGAATGCTCATACCTAAAGATTTCGATTTTTTGTACTGGATAGGGTATCAGACCTCGTAACGTCGGGGCTATGGTTTTCACATAGAGAAATGGTGTAGGATGAAGTGTTAAAAATAGAGTCAATAGAATTAATCATTGGTAAATTATAGCAATTTGGGTTTTATGTTATAAACATAGATCCACAAGGGTCAAAATGTTGTAGAATGTTTCATATAATGTATTATATGATTTTGCGATGACCTCAACCATATCATTGGGGAATCTGCGGCTGTAAGTGTCCAGGACATCCTCGACGCCCCACCTCACCAGAGGAACTTGTCATCCAAGATTGACCATCAGCTGAGGATGTTGTTTGACCTAGCTTCATCACAGGCACAGCGTGCCAATCTACTATCTGTGTCATCAGCTTGGCTCTCAGTCATGCCCACACCCCAGCTCAACTTACACCTGGAGCCACCTGAATTCCAGGTGCCTCTTAAATGGTGGCTTGGAATGGACACCTCCCAAAACACCTGCTGTGCCTTTTGTCCTTCACATGCCGTAGATCCCCTGGTTCATCACGCTCTCACATGCAAAAGTGGTGGTGACCTAATTCTAAGGCACAATGCACTGCGTGACACTGTCTTGGAATCCCTGCAAGCAGGTATACAACTGAAAGCAGGCAGTAGCCTAGATGAAGAGGGCGGACAAACCCGCCCAGCAGACATCCTGGTCCAGAACTGGGAGTTTGGCAAACCGGCTGCATTGGATTTCACCGTCACATCACTGCTAAATCCCATGGAGCGAGTGTGATGGCTGAATCCGCTGCGTCGGCTGCTGAAGCCCACAAACATGCCACTAACGATGCAAAATGCAACCATTTGGGCTGGGTTTGCATCCCTTTAGCCGTGGAGACTTACAGTTGTTGGTGAGATGAAGCCATTAAGTGTCTCGACAGACTCACGCACGTATCGCTACTCACACGGCTCGCCCAAAGTCTTCAGCTGTGCCGGCTCTGTACAGAAGGCTAAGCATCATCCTAGTCAGAGCCAATGCAAGGGCCATATTAGCTAGGTCTTCAGTTTATTGACGCCTTTTGTCACTATTATTTCAAAATAAAATAATAATCAGTACACGGTTGGCTGTGCTGAGTCCTCAGATCTACCGGTCCTACCGTCACTCCTTAGACCAAGCACTTTCCTGTACGATTGGTACGTGTAGGCTGGCCACTTACACTACATGCCACCTCTGGCCCACCACATCCTGAAGATGCAACCTCATGGTGCACTCCTATTTGAAGGACTCTCTATACTTTGAAGACAAGAAGGAAGCAGAGAGCTCGGAAGAGAAAGTGAAAGGCAATTTCAATTTTTTGCTGAATAGCTTCATGGAAGAGCAAGCATCTGTGGAACTCGTGGGTTGAGAGCACCAAGGATAGTTATTCTTCAAACCTCGTGGGGCTGAGACAACTACACTGAGCACTTCAAAGCCCGGGAACTGAGAAGGGGGAGAGGGTACAATCACATCAGGTCACTCAAAATTTTGCAAGACCCTCTCAAATTTAGTTTCTTTTTCCACCAGTTATTGACCTACTATATATATGTTTACATGCAAATTATCGAGTCCCCAGGCCAATATACTTTTGAACTGCATTCGTTTGAAACTTTGACCTTTTGTAGCAACAATGCGTAAAGCGGGGGGCGTTCCTGCCAATAACTACCGTAAAATTGTATCAAATGGTAATAATTGAAGTACCAGTATCTGAAACTTGAGCGCTTGTTCCTTAACAATAAAGTTATGGTGGAAATAAGCATACATGGTCTTAACCACAAAACCTTGCCTGGAAATGGATGCTCGCTGTTGCTTGGTGATGCGCTTGACGAGTTGTGTAGCACAGATAGTTGCAGTTCAGGTTTTCTTCCACTTACAGAAGAAGAGAAAACCGTTGTGTTTCTCAGAACTAGGCACTCTGTAACATCATTGTGTGATGCACATAGGAAACGCTACATCAAGATGTAAAAGAAGTTCTGTGATCCTTTTGAAAGACACAAGGATAAGTTATTAACTCGATCTCTTTCTGCGATCACCTTAGCTAAATTGATACTGAATATCAGTACATCGATTCAAGTCTTGCACAATGAAAGCATCGGAATGACTTCATCTGGTTCGCCGTGACTTCGGTATTTTGGATAAAATGAATGAAAGTAGTACTATTATCCCTTGAAAAGTAGACTATCTCGTCACAGCAAAACCTGCTGAAGTCATAAAGAATGGCCCAGCAGTACAAAACGGATTATGTAAGCCTAAAACTCTGTACTGTATGTCGGAAACAAAGTTCTATTGGTGATACATGTGATGCAGAATCACCAAGGTCTGTGGAAGACCAGTTTGTGGAAGACCAGTTTGTGGAAGACCAGTTTGTGGAAGACCAGTATGTGGAAGACCAGTTTGTGGAAGACCAGTTTGTGGAAGACCAGTATGTGGAAGACCAGTCTGTGGAAGATGAGTGGGATGCAGTGACCACGAGTATATCAGCGCTACTAACAAGTGTAGGTGAATCTCCTGTTGATAAAAGGAATAAGAGGTACATGTATGCTGAAGGGAAGTTAAAGATGATTGAGCAAAATGTCAGGAAGAAGCTGAAGCTGGAACCTTTCGAGGATGATTTTCAGGAAGTACTAGAGCAGTTGAAAAGAAAGTTTAATGGATGTGCAAAAAAAATTGAGAAGTTGCCATTACTGACTATCCTTCCACAGTCTTGGTCCGTTAATAGGATCAAAACGGAATTTGGCACAACAAACCACATGGCCAGAGCATTAGTTGCAAGCAATGGAATTTTGGCCCCAAATCCTAGATCTGGCAAGACATTTAGTGACGATACTGTGCAACTAGTCAAGCAGTTCTATCTAAATGACACGGTCAGCTGTGTCATGCCTGGGAAAAAAAACTGTGTCTCCATTGTGGTGGATGGTGAAAAGGAAGCTGTCCAAAAAATGCTACTCTTTGCAACTTGAGTGAGGCTCACAAGCAATTTCAGAGTGATCATCCTGATGTGAAGGTTGGATTGACGCAGTTCACAGAATTGCGGCCAAAAAACGTTGTGTTGGTCGAGGCAAGTGATACACACAATAGTTTGTGTTTGTGTACTTCACCAAAAAGATGAAACTTATGCTGGAAGGATAGAAGTTGCCATCGAATCAAACTTTCCGGAATTTATTTGGTGTTGGTGACAATGAAGCACTTACATACAAATATCTCCTGGCACTAATGTCGTGCAACCCAGCTCTTCCAGAATGTCTTCTTGGTGAATGCAGTGTGTGCAAATATGCCAGTGTGGACGATGGTTATTGTACAGCATCAATGTTAAAGCGGCCCATATTGGATATCTATTATGATATGGACATTGAAATATCATACAAAGCGTGGGTATCTGTGGACCGTACAACATTAGAAACATTGACCAAATCAACTGAGGACTTCGTAAACACTTTGCTTGAAGCCTCTGCAAACCTTCACAAGCATGATTTCATTGCGAAACAGCAAGCTTCGATCTAAAGGCTGATCTGAAGGAAGGAGAAGTCCTTGTAACGGGAGACTTCTCAGAAAACTAGTTTCATAATCCAGGATGCTATTCAAGGGGTTACCACTGGAACAATGACCAGGCAACCATACATCCTTTTGTAGTATACTATACCAACCAAGGTGTATTGCAATCACTGAACTTTGTGGTGATTTCAAACTGCTTAGTACATGATTCAGTGGCAGTCCACTTGTTTGTGAGGAAGCTGCTAGAATTCTTGACTGCAAAGATAGTGGTTGAAAAAGTGTATTACTTCTCTGATGGTGCTGCCTTCCAGTACAAAAACAGAAAGAACTTTGTGAATCTGGCCTTTCACATGGAAGACTTCAAGCTTCCAGCAGAGTGGCATTTCTTTGCCACAGCTCATGGAAAAGGACCTTACAATGGACTGGGAGGGGAACAGTTAAGTGTGGTACAGCAAGAGCAAGTTTACAAAGGCCCCTAGAGGACCAGATCCAATCACCTATGCAGCTCTATGAATGGGCTAAAGGGGCTATACCATCAGTACAATTCCATTATGTGGATGTAGCTGAAATAGATGCTGAGGAGCGTATCCTACAAAAGTGATTGGATGCTTCTATTACAATTGCTGGAACCCAGTCATTTCATGCCAAATAAAACCAGCATGTTGAGAGTGAAAATATACTCAAATTCCTCCAAAAGTGAAATTGCTAAGGTTTCGAAACATCGCGAGCTGCTATCGAAGGAGGATTGGCTGGCTATGTAATATGTGAGTACAGTACAACTCTCAGTGTTGGCTTGCAATGATCATGGAGAATTATGATGATATACATGAGGTGCAAGTTTTGTTCTATCATCCAGCTGGTCCTTCTCCCTCCTCATTTCCCAGGAGACAGGACAAGCTGAACATTAACTACACTCTCAAGTATTAATGAAAGTCAACCCAACCACGTCAACGGAAGAGTTTACAGCATGAAACCTGAAGAGGCTACACTTCTATTGCACGCATAAACGTTTAAATTATTCTGTTATCATACCCAAGTATAGCTGTGTAAACCAAGCATATGAATATATTATTGCGGTACAAGGTGGCGTGCCCTTAACTAAACAATCCGTGTTTACTCTCTATTCCAGTTAATATCAATGGAAGTACCAGAAATCCAGACTCGATTACTTCCAATCACATTGAATAAGGACCAACGCTACATCTTGTGCACTTTGGGAAAAAAAAAAGATAAATATACTTTTTTGAAAATTTAGGTCAAAGTTACAGAACTTATTTTCACCATAACTTTGTTAAGAACAAGCGCTCAAGTTTCAGATATATACGTGAACAGCAAATGGAGCTCTATCCACTGGTACTTCAATTATTACCATTTGTTATGACTTTACGGTAGTTATTGGCAGGAACGCCCCCCGTTTACACATTGTTGTTACAAAAGGTCAAAGTGGGAATGCAGTTCACAAGTATATTGGCCTGGGGACTCGATACTTTGCATATAATTATAGTAGGCTAATAACTGGTGGAAAAAAGAACTAAATTTGAGAGGGTCTTGCATAATTTTCAGTGACCTGATGTGATTGTACCCAAAAAGAGTGTACTGTGAGAGGGCTTATAATAAACACAACTAATAATTTACACAAATAAAGTTAGACAATAAATTCCTCCATCTGCAAAGAACCCATAAAAGATGCAGCATTTCCATGTTGTACAGCTACTGATAGCCTTTGAAGGAGGAAGGTGCATGCACTGCTCTCTAATTGACATTTTGTGCGTCTGTGTATGTCTGTGTGTTTGTTGTCAACTTGTTTATGTGAGTGCATTATTTTAAGATATGTAATTGTATTTAATTTTTTATTATGAATGTTAAATAATTGGAAACAAAATTTGAAGTATTATGAATGTAACTTTAGTACTGTACAGTAACACAAATAAGCCCCCCCCCTCTCCCTCACAAAAAAGGCTCACTTTTAAACGTGATCTTCATAATTGCAAATGTTTCCTTGTATCTTTTTTTACAATCATGTACGAGTACCATTTTATTTCCTGAAATGCTTAATAAGTTTAACAAGACATTCACAGTTACGGAGATGCAATGTTTAGGTTGGGGGCGGAGGGGGGGGGGGGGGGAAGAGATATATCGTGGTATTTTAAGTTAATAGATCCTTTGAATGTAATAGTAAGACTCAAGCTTTGAACTTAGTTTCATTCATATCATTGTGGCTGCCTCTGGACGTGTTACCAAATTCCTCACCTCTAAGCAGAATAGATCTTATTCCTAGCTAATGCAATACACTAAATTCACATTAAGCGCACACATTAAGTTAAAATCACGATTGCGTTGTGACTTAGGACAGTCAATTCGCTCGTGCATGTACGAGGATTGACATGGGAGGGGTTACCAACCACTGACCATACCTCTCCCTGGCCATTATTGAAATGAGACCACTGCTACAAACAGTTTTAACTATACCACAACTATTACATACTAATTTGCCCACACTTCAAACACATTTATCTTTGTTCTTTGCTCTGCAGAGCACAGCCTATTTTCTATAACACAACTGTAAGCTAAGATATTTGAAAACTATCTGATGTTGTTAAACTATCAAACTTTTGAATGGTATCATCAATGAAACATTACCTAATCATCCATTGGTTCTACACTACATAAAAACATACCTTCTGTTCAGGCTTTTGTTCCACCTTGTTTTCTTCTGATGCTACTACCTGTACATCTTCTTCATTAGGTGAGCACTGTGCAATACCTTTCTCGATCAGGCCATCTTGGATCAGTGTGTCAAACAAAACAATGCGTTTGTTCTTCCAGAAGCCGTACAAGTATGCATTGCTGTGCGCAGACCTACATAATAGTTGAATACAATGCATTGCTCTAATAGTACATTTAAATACACCACTTAAAGAATGTTCACCCCTTGATCCATAACACAAAGGTATGACTCATACTGTCAAATTTCAGCCTTCATATAGAGACATGTACATGTGTTAAAAATGAAAATCATCAAAGTTGGATTTTGCAAAGAAGAAAGTTGCTATGCACAGCCCAATCAGAATGACCAATTTACATGATGGAAATTTACAACGCATGTACAACGCAATAGCATATTGCCCTAAGATTGCTGCATTACGCTTCCTACAATGCTGCATTGCAATATTCAAACCAGTAATATATCATATACTATGTGCGACCGATCATTTAGAGTACCTGAAGTGACTCTTTACATGAAACGTTTACTGATTCAGTAGCAGGTTTCATTGTGACAGCTATCATGCTGGTATGATGGTAACAGTGGAAAATGAACCAATTCAGAATGATGGTCAAGAAAGTGATGGAGATTCTGAAGGGTAATTCTGTGTCAAAATCGAATATAAAAAATTTACTGTTTCAGATTTGAACCAAACTTTCTATTCATGTATTTATTTACCATTATTGGCTATCAACAGTTGCATTGGATTCATTGTCTATAAATCAACGGTTTATTACAAAGATTCTTTTTACCTTTGTACTTTGTTAGTGTATAGCTTGTGCCCTGTTTGACTTAGTCTTGCACCAAACAATAGCTCTTTGGAAGGCAAACTCAGTTCAGTAGCTGAACTGTACCAGAGTCCAAAGAGTTAAATACTATACACAATTCTTATAGTATTTTCAAATGGGTCAGTTTCCGAGAAAATGAAAAGTGGCTATATATATATATAAAAAGTTATAAAAATGCTTCACGTTTGAATCGCTAAAACTCCAGAACGGTTTAAGCAATCAACTTCCTATTTTGAACACTTCGTGCCATACCACTTCTCTCTACGAAAATATATTTTCGTGTCTTACCCTTGCTCCTTGCCGACGTTACAAGGCACAGTACCCCGAGGAGTTCAAAATCCAGGTAGCTCCCTGCAGGAATGTCCAAATCACTTCAAAATCGATATGCACGTAAAGGAGTCCTGTCACTATTGATTTCTGCAGATCGTTGATTTTTACCTCTTCCGTTATGGAGATACAGCAATGCAAAGTAAGTCCACGTTTCCCGCTCAAATCGCGCCTTTCTCAGTCCTTGAACCGCTTCCATTCTCCCGGGTGGGACTGAGAAAGGCGCGATTCGAGCGGGAAACGTGGACTTTACTTTGCATTGCTGTATCTCCATAACGGATAAGGTAAAAATCAACGATCTGCAGAAATACACAGTGACAGGACTCTTTTACGTGCATATCGATTTTGAAGTGATTTGGACATTCCTGCAGGGTGCTACCTGGATTTTGAACCCCTCGGGGTACTGTGCCTTGTAACGTCGGCAAGGAGCAAGGGTAAGACACCAAAATCGATTTTCGTACAGAGAAGTGGTGTGGCAAGAAGTGTTCGAAATAGGAAGGTGATAGCTTAAACCTTTACGGAGTTTTAGCGATTCAAACGTGAAGCATTTTTATAACTTTTTATATATATAGCCACTTTTCATTTTCTCGGAAACTGACCCAAATGAATTCAAAATACCAATATTTTTATTTTCCACAATAGACTTCAGACCATTTACAATACTATTCCAAACAAAGGTTATGGACTTGGTCAGGACAGGGTATAGAACCTTTGAATAGCCATTGATCCCCTTGGGTGAGTTGTTATCGCCGTAAAAGCTTCACCCAATCAATGGTTTATAGTGAAAATAATTACAAACATACTCTAATCTGGGCTACAATTGATTGTAGTGTATATATAGGTACAGTGTACCTGCATTATTTATTTAACACCCCAGCATATGCCAACATTACAAGCCAGTAAAAAAAACACACCCAGGTTGCTCAAAGGATCTGTGCCCTCCCCTGACTAAGCCCATAGCCAGCCCAGGCTAATTTTTTGGAAAAGTAATGTACATTGTCTGTAGTCTTTACTGTAAAAAAATTAAAATCGGTTTTTAAATACAGTTAAAATACACTATATACTGTAGTATTTTACTCTTTGAACTTTGGTACATTTTAGCCACTAAACTGAGTTTGCCTTCAATTATTTGGTGCAAAGCTTGTTACTCTAAGTCAAACAGGACACAAAATATAAACCAACAAAGTACAACGGTCAAAAATATCAATTTACCATTTCTAATAAACCATTTATTTATAGAGGATAAATCCAATGCAAATCTTGAAAGCCAATAATGTATAGAAAGTTTGACTCAAATCTGAAACTGCTTTTTTTATTCACATTTGACACAGAATTATCCTGACTTGTGATGACATAATTTTCATTCTGCTGTTGCACAATATCTTCCATCAATCACAGTTTTACTGAAACCCATTACAACATGTGGCAGACAGGTCCTGCATTACACCATATAACCAATACTATGCAATAAAAATTGGTCTGTGTTACTACCTATTCAGAAGCATTTTATAAGTGTCATGGCTATCTTGAGGGCAACACTGCTGTACCATTCCTAGAATAATCTAGTACACGTATACAAGCCAAATATAGACATGTCTGTACACTTGTACTTATGTACATGTAAAGTATGATTATCACCTCCTACGTTGCATTGTATTGCAGACCTTCTAACACGGCAGACTGTTGTTTATGTCCAAGCCATTGCAAATGTCATAGAACAACATGTAAACAAATAATACCAATGTCCATACCATTCTAATGTGGAAATGAGACCGCTTAATGCATACTCACTCCAATGCCTACCACAGCCACATCCCACAATATACACATCTTCAATCATATTCTTATGTGCCATTTCTCCAACTAGGCTTTCTGCTAAGCACCACGCAAAGTATTCAAACCAACAGTATCACCTTTTGGATCCTTCCACAATAAGAACTTTCTTCAATGGGTAGTTCAGGCTAGCTGCTAAGGCCTCTATTGCACACTTCAGCTTTCCCTCAGGGATAGGTGTGTACTTGTCAAACAATGGCGCGATGAAGTCAGGATATATGAACATCAATACCTGTTTCAGAATGATGGAACAGCAATGTCATCCATAAGTGAACCAGAGCAACCACTCAAATCACAGCTGGTCTACAACATAATAATTGACAAGGTCGTATTCTACAGTCTAAAGTTATCTATGAACAACAAACACCACAGTTCAAACCAAAATAAGTACCACTGAACCATACGGGAATGGAGTTGACGTCCTCTGGAGATCCTGTCCTGTCAGCACCACATGCAATGACCGATAATCTGTTCTAAACACACAGTTATACAATTAAGACACAAATCTCCAAAAAGTACAATAAATTGGTCCCACACCAGCTCACATCTGCACAACCATATGGACACTCTTTACACACAAGCATCAAGGAAATGCAGGGGAGGAAAACAGAAAATGGGATGAAACGTACCAGTGAAAACGCCAGAGTGAAAAGCCATGCGTAGATATAGAAATATGTTCCCCCCCAATGACAGAGATACAACAGGCCAGGTAGAATCACACACGTCAGAGTAGTGTTCAATATTAACATTTTTATCTGATCTTTGATGAAGAAGGCAGGAGTCTGAGGAGGCATCAAATTTTATACAATGTAACAGTTTTTAATTAATATAACTCAATATTAAAATTAGTTACAAAACTTGTCATACTGCAACTTGCTAATTAATTTTTAAAAGAGAAATGTGCAATAGACAACAAAACAATAATTTAAATTAAAAATATAATAACATAAGCCCACTCACATAACCTTATGATGTACGTACAATTTTTATTCATAAGCTGATATGGTAGTCCAGCCCAGCCCATCCATGAATGTTGCACACCTCCATTTCCTTCTGCTGTCTCTGATACATAAATTTGTTGCTCTAAGTATAGCTAACACCCTTCTGGCCTTAAGGTTTATTTTTTATAAAATGTACTGATACGACAAATAGAACAATGCAAATAGGATCAAATGGTTTTAAGTGCGACAAGACCAACTGAAATTAAGTTGAATCGTGACCAACTATTTCTAGACAGTTGTACCTGAGTCATTTAATAAGTTTAATACAACTGGTTAATCAACAACATAAATTAATTCAGCTCAAAATCAACAGTTTTGTGAAGTCCAATTACTTTGAACTTCATAATGGAATGGGTACAAGAATTGAATAACCATTTCATTAATAATATTCTAAATTATTAAGCCATGCCACTAAACTACGGCTTTGTTGATTTTAATTGCTTTGTCTTTGCATAAACATTTGAGTACAATTGGGATGGCCGAAATGAAACAACAATCAATAGTACAGTATCGTAGTTGTGAACACTTGCCTGTTTATTAAAACCATGCTTTTGTTCCAGATAAAAGGTACTATAAACTGACCATGGCAGATCTACCACCTTGCTGAAGAGTGTAAGAAGTATCATAAAAGCCAGGGATTGTATTATCTAAAGAGGAAGAAAAATACAATGAACAAAAGGAATGCCTCCAAAAGTCAAGGAAACTGCCTAAAACTAGAACTGAAATTGCAAATCCCCAGTGCAAACAAAGTGTCTGACTATGCCCTCAACACACGGTAAGGGCTTTCCCATCTTCAGATATACAGGTCACAGAGGGCATTAACATGCAGTACCTAGGCAGAGGCCAATAACTTAACATGGTTAAAAGAGTTATCATCATTGAGCAGTAGCTCTCTTAATCAGGTTACGGAACACAATTAAATATTGCATCAAATACACATTTTAGTCAGTTGAACATAGTGAAACTATGCTCCCTCCATATGTGATTGGTCGTACAGTACATGATGTGACCATATGGCAGTGCGTGTATATAAGGACAATTGAGCGGGAGGAAAGACGGACTATGTTGCCAATGCACGTGTTGGCTAGAAATGTCTGAGGAGGAGCAGGGGACATCGTCAGAAGCGGCAAGTGGGAAGTCAACTCCTACTTCTGCAGTCACACAGGACCAGTTTTCCCAACTGCTGGAGGTCTAACAGCTCCGAGAGGGACAGGAGGATGCGGCATTGAAGTTGGCGAAGGGCATTCACCACAACCCCTATACATGTAGTTTCATGCATTGCAGCAATAAAAATCTATTGCGCTTCTGTGAGGAACGTGTGGCAAGGACAAGTGCCCAGCAGTCAGTGATGCGAGCAAAGCGAGGTGGCAACCAGGCAGCCTTCAACCGAGCCAATGAAGCGCGTCACAAAAATGTGTTCGACTCTGGAGTCTGGCCTCTGCCGTCAAATCTGGAGGACCTGGAACTCAGGCGGCTGGCCAAAGCATTGCCAGCTACGGTTCTGAACTGCAAAGTGGACTCTACCACAGAGAAGTATCTTAGAACTTTTCAGAGGCAGAAAACATGGGCAGAGGCCAGTCAGGGGAAGGAGGGGGGGGGGGGGCCAAGTTTTACCGTAAAGGATATTCATCTGGTGGTGTACTTGCAACACCTGAGTCAATTCAGTCTAAATCAGCTGTAGAGAAGGCTATGCATGCTTTAGGGTAAAGCCACATCAGATGTGACAGATGGATCAACTTTTTCCATGACATACATGTAGTCCAATGTCAAGGTTCAAAACCTCACCACATTGATGATGCCACATTTTGTGGTGGAGTTTTGGACTATGTCATGGAAAAAATTGATCCATCTGAAGTGACTTTACTCAGTATTGTGGTTATACCAGATGCACCATTGCTGGGTCCCCATAGTACAGGCTACGTTGGGTGGTCTTAGGCAGGAATTAGCTAAGCCCAAGAAGCGTAAGGAGCCTGTAACATCCGAGATGTTACAGGCAATGGTGGAGGCGATGGAGCCATTACCTTCCCTGACCGAGGTCCACTTACTAGTCATTAGCCTTGTGTGAGGAATAACTAAAGCCAAGGTGTGCCGATGTTGTTTTTAATACAGAGGGCATGGTGACAGACCAGTATAGGGAGAGTGCATCGCTAGTTAACGAGTACAGCTACAAGCCCTGTCAGCATGATGCAGCATTATTTACCTAGTGCATGACTCACAAGACTATTCATTCAGGACAGCAATGCTTGAGCAAGGGAAGGGGGGGGGGGGGCAGCATTGACTATTGTAGGCTGCGAGAATTGTGACTGGAGAAGATAAGTAGCCTTGGTATGGTGGTGCCATCGCAGCGGCTAGTGCAGGAACCTGATAGGCTATTTAAGAGACATGGTCGATGGAAATCAGAGCCTGCGAAAGACGACTACATAAAGGAAAGGACTCTGTTGAGGGCCGCTTAGAAGTACCTACAAAATTGGGCATCTAGTCAGCTTTCTTTTAATGGCAGTCGTGCACAGGTGACACTGCACCAAGGGTTGTCAATGGGCATGGGGTGGAAAGGTGTACAGGTACGAGGGAGGGAATACACGTTTCTGTTGGTTGAACGTAGCGAATTGGACAGAAACTATGCTCCCTCCGTATGTGATTGGACATACAGCACATGATGTGACCACGTGGCAGTGTGAGTATATAAGGATAATTGAGCGGGAGGAAGGACAGTCTAAGTTGCCAGTGCACTGGTTGGCTGGAAAATATACAGCTGTGTTGTGATGTTGTTCAGCCAAATGGCTGGGGTCAGTGGCTTGTGTTCAGCCAGGGGGTGGTGCATACACGTGGATGCTTGTCTGTCGTTTGAGGAAAGAAATACATGTATGCTCCCAGCAGAATATAGAGGCGTAGCCTACATGCGTGTTTGTGCAAGCAGTGCATGGTAAGAATGTAGATCATGTAGACGGTGAGGGGACTCAGGGGGTGATGGAAGAGCACATGATCTGTGGAATGAGACTTTCGGTGTGTGTGTGTGTGTGTGTGTGTGTGTGTGTGTGTGTGTGTGTGTGTGTGTGTGTGTGTGTGTGTGTGTGTGTGTGTGTGTGTGTGTGTGTGTGTGTGTGTGTGTGTGTGTGCATGAGAGTGTGTGTGTGTGCATCATGCATGTACATATAAGGTAGGTTGGCAAAGGAGTGTTTGAATCAGTCTAGGCGTATTGTGCACAGCCACTGGCAGACCTAACCCACTTTATCTCCTCATATTGTGAGCATCCAGGTGTATATGGGGGGGGGGGGGGGGGGGGGGGGGGGGGGGGGGGGGGAAGCCAGACAATACAATTGCAGAACCCATGCGCAAGATCATCCTGTACAACAGTAATATCTACATGTACCACATTCATGAAAATGTGAACAGCTTGAACTTGGTTTTTCTTTTTTATAGGATTTTTCCAGGACGAGGTGTGGGCCCATTTCCTCTAAGTAGTTGGCCCCGACTCATGTGTTGACAGTCTTGTGTCTGTACATTGTGTACTGAATGTATGGAGGAGTATGATGTCGTGCTGGTGATGTACACAATGGACACTGCACCGATACTTAAATATGTGATCAGTATGCATGAGCAGAGTACATATGGCGTTGGGAAGGTGTATGAAGTGTGAAATGATGTACACAGGGAGGCAGATTGTTCCTTTACGAACATGCTATGCCGATGAAAGCAGAAGACTCCTGCTGAGGAACTTGTGTGCAGTGTATATGTCATTTTAGTTGTTCAGAGCTGTGTGTCATGGATATTTTCCTCAACCAGTGAGGTCTTTCAACTAAGGTGGTGTGGGCCCGTCACCTCTAAATACATTAGGTTAAAATCAATTAGCTGTTGCGGCCCCTGCTCCGTGTTTGTCAGTTTGTGTTGTAATAGTTAAGTGACATGTTTGTGTTGTAATAGTTAAGTGACATGTTTGTGTTGTAATAGTTAAGTGACATGTTTGTGTTGTGAATGTTGACTGTATGATTGTCATCATAAGTTGGCAGTCGTGCACAGGCAACGCTGCACCAAGAGTTGTCAATGGGCATGGAATATGAAGGGTACAGGTACGAGGAGGGTCAATGGGCATGGAGTATGAAGGGTACAGGTACGAGGAGGGAGAGTTACGGTTCTTATCATGCAATATTATCAAGTGAAGCAATACAAAGCAGCATATCATTAGTTAATTCTATATACCATTACAATAACACAAGGACGTAGTCCAAACTTGAGACCAGACTTACAGTATGGTTGGCCAAAGATACTTTCGCCATTCACCTAGCGTGAGATAGACTTGGCCCACATCCTTGCAAAAGTAGCCATTTCATCTACACAATGCCATTCAAGGCTTAGGCTATTACTTTAATAATCACTAATAGTTACTCATCAGATCACACATACATGTATATGTATCGATTAGTGATACGCTAAATTAAAATACTCAGTTTTTGAGATGCCAGCCAACATAAAAGCAATTTAAAATTTACATTACTCAAATCGCCTTCTTGTCTCAATCAAGGCTATAGCTCTCAGGTCCCAATACAAAAGTAATGAAATCACCTTAGCTATTACCAAAGAACACTAACACCAATATGATGTTTTGCTGTGCAGAAGCAGCGCACCCAAAACTAGACACAAGATAAGAATTAAGTTAAATTATATCTACCTCAGATTGCATAACAGTTAAACTATACACAAATCATTGGCTGACAAATGGACTACATCTACAGAAATAATAGACCTGGAGAGATCAAAACTGGCACTTCCCTCACCTCATACTCTGTTCCCAGACCAAAGTAGCCAATAACACTACCTGACAGATTCCACGCAAATGGCAGTGCATTGAGAAAGAGTACTCCCTGTAGTGAAAGAGACAAAAGCCAGAAAAGAAAGAAATATTGAATAGATAAATACATAAAACAGATAATATGAAACAGTACATAAAACAGCAGAGAGGTTTGGTAAAGGATGTTAGAAAATCATAACATGGGGAATGAGGCGAGAAGATTTTGGTCATCCTCAATATAACTCATCAAATGAGTTACTCATCAAATGAGTTACTCATCAAATGAGTTACTCATCAAATGAGTTACTCATCAAATGAGTTACTGTTTAATCCCTAGACCCTATACCCATAACAATGATGTCATAGACTTACAGAGGGCGACAAAACATTCCAACAATCCTGCATTCCGATATCATAACACATCATGCCCACCTCCTGTATCCCCTCCCCCCATCCCCCCCCCCCATCCCCCCCCCCCATCCCCCCCCATCCCCCCCATCCCCCCCCCATCCCCCCCCCATCCCCCCCATCCCCCCCCCATCCCCCCATCCCCCCCCATCCCCCCCCCATCCCCCCCATCCCCCCCCATCCCGAACAACCATAGTAGTTCATTTACTGCCAATGCAACTCACAACACATGAGGGATGAGGGATGCGTGTGATATTGAATCATCTATTGCACAATACGGTATTTCTATTTATGAATGTGCGAATAGTCCGTCAGTCAGTGTTTCTTTTTTTAATGTTTGGCTGGGTCATTTTTGACAAAAGTGAGCACTTTCAATTCCTCTCTTCGATGCATAAGTACCCAGAATATTGTTTTGACACAATGTATGTTCCTTCTGTATGCAAAGCTGCATTGCCATACTGACATCGCACAAATAACTGTAACTAGCCACACTGAGAAAGTTAATAAATCAGAACAACTACATGCGATACATGTATTAATTATTAAACACACATTAAAAATGTACACTCCATGCAACTCCTTTGCATGTAATGTATTTGACATGTATATACAAACCTCAACTAACATGCCTAACCCCCAATCCACATGCATGCATGATGTCTATGAAAATAAACTCAACAGCTACATACAACAGATACGTACTGTTAATACTATCTGCCCAAATAGTTCATGAAGGAGTGAGAATGTGCTTTTGTCCAGCTGATAGCTTGCTGACTTGATCAAGGTTTGCTGATCAAGAACGACCTTCAACTCAGATGGAACTTCCTTCACATGACCATACATACGGCGCTGTTAGAAAACATTTGCATGTAAAAGGCATATAAGATAGAATCAGGCTGTTGACGCTATGAGCAGACCAGCTAGGGTATCATAAACAGAAGTATATTAGATATTTTAATGTACAGATAAACTGAGCAAACACAGAAACACGACTATTGATTTTACGAGTGAATTACTTACATTCTGTGCTAGCACAGAATTCGATTTAATGCGCACTAGCGCTCTCACTGGCGTAATCAAGATAATATTACACACGGTCTACGCGCAAACGGAATAGCAAGTATGCTTAGTAACCTTTTTGCCTCTCTCCGTTCCCTTACTCTTCCTACGAAACATCCCTTCATTGACTAGAAACTTTACCTGCATAAATTCACAGCAACTTACCTGTCTCGCTGAGAGGTATGTCTCCCATAAGTAAATTACCCATAAGGAACAAATGCAAGGCCAGAAGTAATCCATATTGATAAGAAAACGAACAAAAGCGGTCGCGCTTCAATACAACGTTGTTAATAAATGCACCACTATTTATCCGGAGACAGTTTGATTTTACTCCGTTGAAGCACGGCCACACTGGCGCGGCGGATCCTCGCTATAAAATACAATGTAAGTGGTCCGTAATTATATTTCACAAGGAAATGACAATCGAAGTGCTGTATTTTCCCCCCTTTGTTCTGGCATTGTTTAAATACACACGCACAATAGTATCAGAGTTATACGGCATTGGATGCAAACCATCCCTCTAGTCTCGCGTGCCATGACGTATAAATTCTCTATTACATGACAGTACGTCAGGCACGCGAGTCTAGCAACCCCGCCATGCACTATCTCGATGCTACACTTCCGCCATGCGATTCTAAATTAGTTATGATGTCACAGTGACGTCATACATGTATTTACATAATTCAACAACAGTATATTATATCTGATACAACCGTAACAGACTAAAGCGGCGTACTGCAAAATTTAACTTCACTAAATTTGTTTGATGTTGGGAAGTTTTACTCAATGTATACCGGTAGCTTTGAGATTAAGTCATTTAGCCTTCTGTCTAGTCTCGTACCCAGACCCACATCGCAGCTGCGGATGGATTACATCACCGCTACGCGAATATTCGCGTAGCGGTGATATAATCCATCCGCAGCTGCGATGTAGGTCTGGGTACGAGACTACCTTCTGTCGGCTTCAAATGATTAAGCGTTTAGACATAATTGTCCTGAAATTGGTTTTCACTCGTATTGAAGCATTCAAATGATCGTTCGGATGTATATAGCATTTCTCTCTGGCATTGCCAAGTTAACTGCAAGCACTATAAATTTGCTTACACAAGTCCTCATGCATATGTATGCCGCACAACGTTAACGACCATGTAATATTTTAAAGTATCACCCAACCATAACCGGGAGATATCATGCATATCCAATCCGAGCCTTATTATTGGTTGTTAATGAAGCTAACTAAGGTTAAATCTTGAAGAACGGGGTCTAGCATATAGCGGGTTCTCAGTTGCACAGATAACTGTATCAAGACTTTTTCAAAAGTGGATGTATCAAAAGTCAGAGCAACTCAAGTTTTGATTCATTGGCCTTCTAGAGAATGTTTGTGTGCAACAATGCCAATGGGTTTTTATAACATTTTTCAGTAATTGTGTCTGCATCCTAGATTGCACAGAGATTTTCATTGAGCGTCCATCAAATTTGCAAGCAAGGCCTCAAACATGCATCGAGTGAATATAAGCACCACAGTATTGATTGCCAAAACACCGCAAAGAACTATTTTCATCTAAAGCCTGCGAAGGTCGAGCATAAGACAAATATATCACAGAGCATTGTGGTGTTCTTTTAAAATAATCTTCTATCAGGAGACCTAATTCTTGCTGACAGAGGCTTCACAATAGAAGATAGTGTTAGTCTGTACTGTGCTCAAGTGCGTTGTCCTCCATTCACAAAAGGAAAAAGACAACTATCCCGTCATGAAGTGGACTGGTCATGGAAATGCTATCGGGGTGCCATTTTGAAAATGGACCATAAATGTCAATGTAATGTTCTAATTATGATCCTTTTGACCACTTGAAACAGCCGTGCCGCCTACGGAGACAGTGTATCCTAAGATCGGATACATTGTCCTTCTTTACGATAGACTGTCCCCCCCCCCCCCCCCCCCCCTCTAGTCTCGTACCCAGACCCAACTGTACGTAACGATGATTATCGTTTACAGTATGACATCACGTACAGAGGGTCTGGGAATGAAGTCGTGATCTTGGAATGTCGTTGGAATGTACATTGTTACATAATAGTTGTGTCGTCACAAATTCCGACTACGTCACTAATTCGAAATCAATTATGGACTACTGCAAAGTGTGCCGTACTTCGGTCGCAAATGATAGATCTCGACGGCTACACGCGTCTTGTAGGGAAGGATAGCGGTACTGGTATGTCAGCTAGCTGTAGGTACTTGTGCAGAGAAAGCAGTAGGGGAATTTAGTTGTGGCTACGCATGCAAGAAGTGCTTCGATGCAGTCATAAAGTACCAGGCTAAGAAAAAAGCGTTCGTTGCGCTAGAGAAGGTAAGCTATCTGCAAAGACGATGCAATCAGGTGAAGGCAGGAGTCAAGCGTCCCCGCGTATCGGATTCAGCTTATGACGAAAAGCCAAGTGTATGTGCACAAATGCACATAGACGCCAGACTGATTGATGAGTGAGATAGATAAGGCTGTGTGTGTGTGTGCGTGTGATAACTAAGCAGCAGCTGAGCTGAATAGAACAGCTGCTGGGTCACCTTATGTGGTAATAATAAGACCATATGTGGTGAAAATCAAATCACCATCAAAGTTGCAACTAAGGGACTTACTTGGTCCTTCATTAGAGCCTTCAAAGGAGACACGATCAGGGCAATGCTACCTACGTGACTATACATATCGTCAAAAGCAAAGATGACATAGCATAAGAATTCTCCGCTCCCCGGTCGGTAGGGTTACAAATACATCCTTTCCTTCTAGGAAGGATTTTATTACCTTATACTGGTTTGGCCGAAGAGTGTAGTAGCGAAGCCTTTCTGATGCACGAGCTATAACACCATCTATTAATAGCGTTGACATTTCAATCACGCCGGACCTTTGGGTGTGGTTTCACAATTGGCATGCTAGAAATGCAATTAGCTAATGGCCAAAGCATTGGAATGTCTACGTCACAGATCGCTGCAATTTGATTGGTGCGACAACATTCCGTCGCACTGGAACGACTTCATTCCCAGACCCATTGTACGTGATGTCATACTGTAAGCGATGATCATCATTACGTACAGTTGGGTCTGGGTACGAGACTCCCCCCCCCCCCCCCCCCCCCCCTCCCCCCCACCGTCGATATACATTTGTTTTTTTCAACCGAAGTTCTCCAAACAGAACTTCTCACCAGGCTTTCAAGCTATTGCATGTAGACTGATGAACTATGCCTATACGTGCAGTACAGTCGTACAAATAACTGAGCTCTGTTCGAACACGTGTCGAAGAGGATGACCGCTCGTGAGATATCAAAAAGGAGGCGCTGTTACATAAACACTTACTCCAAAGCGAAGAAGCAGCAAAGGTGCAAAGAGAATTGCGCGTTCTGAAGAAATGTTTCAGTCGACAGTATGTCATAATACTTTGTATAAGACGGTCTGCTGTTTCAAAAGCGGATTGAGAAAGTTAGTATAAGCATCTAGTCCTTTTAGATATCATATTCTTATTTCGATTGACGAAACTTACTAAATGCGATCTATAGTAGCCCAAATCTATAAAATTTTATTTGATGATTAATCAGTCCGTAGTTTGAAAGCTAAAATATTGGGAAGACAGCAGCAATTTTATGATGACCTACATAAGTCCTCAAGAAAAAGGCTGAAGGTGTCTATAAATGTATTTTGTTTATTTTTCATATGAATTGCTTTTTTATGTTATAGACATCCGAGTCCAAAAAAGGTTCTCGCCAATTTTGTGAAAAATGGTCAAAGAGAAAAGTCAACAATGACGCCATCAACAATTCTATTGGATTTTTTCAACAGAAGCCACCTAAACCATTCTCTCATAAGAATCAGATGTATGTTGAATAACGATCTTACTGTGGCACCATATATTCATCAATAGAATGTATCAATTGCAGCAATGAACTAAGCAAGAAAGTAACTACCAACACAACAACAAGGTTGTTACATTTAAAAACATTTGGTTTAGTAAGGTTAAATCAGTAACAATAAAATTATAGAGAAGTAACCAAGGCAGTAGGAGTGGATGATTGTTTTGCTGAGTGTATGGATACACTCCTTGACCACAAGTAAGGGCACAAGGGTGCATTATTGATTTAAGGTGGATTTCAATTTACATGCCATTTATCCCTTTATTGAAAGAAGTCATAAGGCTGCTTCTACAACACTTAGAACTGCTGCAAATGTAGGGGCTAAGGAACTTGCAGTCATGTTGAGCATTGCAGCTCTACTCAACATAGCTGCAAGTTGTTGTTCAAAAATAGATGCTATATAAGTCTGGCAAGTACCCCATACTTCTATTATGGCACCTTTTTCTTTCTCAGGAAGAAATAGGGGCCATCATAGAAGTTGCACGAAAACAGAACAAAGGACTGGAAAATTCATCAAACATATGCTGGCTGAATGCTGCCATACAAGCCTTGTTTACAACACCACTGTACACGATGATGAAAGGTATGTGGTAACTTTCTTACTTTGTATTTTGTGTCATGCACCATAGTTATGATTACCTATAATCATACAGCAATGATGTCATTGAGTAAGGCATCACTACTTGAAGCATTTGTCAGCATTTGCAATGATTTGGAAGGAATGGTGAATCATCCCTGTGATCCTGCAAACCTTGCAGTAAGATTATGTCACAATGGTTAGAATGCAATACATTTATCTGATAAAACAAACATCAGGATGCAATCAGTGCAGAAATGGTCAGTCTTACTCGAGGTGCTCAAAATGACTGCTGCGAAGGAATCACTGCATTGTTAGAGAGATTGTTTATGGAAACAGAGGTTTAATGAACATTTCATGGCAAAACATCAAATGACCAACTTATGCCCTCTACTGCTAGATTTGTCATAAAATCCAGCAGCAGATTTGCACATCCGTTACAAGGCAGTCCCAGTGCTGTTCGAAGGTACATTTTTCTTTTGTTGTAACCAGTGCCTGCCTTGACCACAATATAACAAAATAGAATGTGAGTGAAATCAATGCTTTCACTGTGATCCCATCTGGTGTTAACCAAACACATGGAAGAAGTGTTTTTGATTTAATGAGGGAGTGGCTAGATGGCAGACTCTCTGAAATGGAAGGACCACAAGTGTTAGATGTGTTACTGTAGTTCGACATTTTAAAAAAATGCCATTTACACTATAGATTCTGTGAAGGTTGCAACCAACGTTTATTAGTTCAGCAGAGAGAATTATCATTTCCATCTATCCTAATTATTCATTGCTCAAGAGTATCAGCCGATAACACATACAGAAAGCTAAAAACCAGAATTGAAGTTCCAAGGTTTGCATGACAATTGCCATTGAACACAAAAGACTTATTTGTATTACAGATCATACCAACTGACTCATCCGTGTTCCAGTGTCAATAGTGTCTATGAACTAAGTGCCTTAGTGGTAAGTTTGTATCCGTACATTACAGTAATGATATTTATTCATTTATTTATTTAGCTTCATCACGGAAAAAGTGCTAATGAAGGACATTGTAATCCTTGAAGAATACAATAAATCACTTATTAAGATAACTTCTTTCAGACACATGCATTGTGCGGAGCAGGAACGCGTGGATTCATTATAATGATGTAGAAGTCAGTTTGATTTCACTTCCTGATTACAATTGCTCAAACGAAGTGAAGGTAAAGAATGTAAGCAAATTATGACATTTATATTGTGTTCAATTTTAGGAGAATGTATCATTGGCAATCTATACAACTTCTATGACATCCGTAGGTGTTGGCATGCATGTTTGAGTCGCATCACATCAATGCATTGATTGATTTGCAGACATTCCTGGATAGATGCAATTCCAATCCACCTCCAATGTATTTGCAGAAGTTCCACACTCTGGTAAGTGGCATGTGTATTGCTGTTACATATTTGAAGGGTTGCATAATGGAATACTTCAATTCAGGAGTATTCTGGTTTACCAATGGAAATTGAAGCTGAGGTTGATTTATTAAATTAATGTATACAATGAACAACAACTTTCTTTCAGCTTAGGACAAAAGGAGCAAAACCACACTCCAGTTTTCAGCTAGAGAAATGTGATTTAACATCATTGATAAGTGGAGAATGGATCAGCTCAAATTTTCCACATATAATGGTCAAATCAAAGAGTACTCTTATTCAACAGATCATTGCTGCTTATTTGGATCTGCTTCAGAACTCTGTACATGTTAGCATTTGCATGTCTTTGTATAGTAATCCTACAGCCACTACATTATTAGGGAACGAAAGTCATTTCCTTTGATCCAACATTCTTGCCAGCCTTCAAAGCAAAAGGCTTCAGTGGAGTTAGAAGGTGTGCAAAGGTAAACAAAATCCATGTGTGAACTAATTTATAACCCTAATCATTGGGTAGGGGAAGAATGTGATGGACTATGACATGCTACTGTTTCCAGTACATAAACCACAACACTGGTGTCTAGTGGTTAGCATTTCTGTTTTGTACTACATCTACCTGTGGATAAACAAAACTGGATTGCAGGTTGTTTATCTTCAGTCAAAGGAAATTCACTGCATTGATTCACTAAATTGCAGCAATGAAGATGCTGTCAATTGGATATGGTGAAAGGGAAAATTTGTCCTGTCAAAAATAATTATTTTCTTTTTATATTAAGGATGTATATGGCCATCGAAGTACAATATTCTAGTAAGACTCAACTCTCAAGCTCAGATTGGAAGTTTAGTGATGTAATGGTATATATAGTGCCTTATGCAGTTATACTCAATGCACACCCCTCTCTAAAGACTGGAGGTACAGATAATCCCATGCAGAACAATTCACAAGATTGTGGAGTCTTTGTGTGCTTTGTAAGAATATAATATTATGATTACATGTCCTAATGTGATGATGAACACATCTTTTAGGCTGCAAGACTACTTGTTGAAGGATTCCCTTGTCTGCACACACAGGTAAGGAATTATGAGTTATATGATACTTTGCATCATCTAGAAAAATAATTTCATTGTACCTTTCCTTCTAAACAAGGACTTGATTAACAAATTTAGATTGCAAATGGCACATGAGCTATCACTTGGTGCTCTCTGTTCTCTACAATCGGCTGTAAGTAAATAAATTAATTACAAATTGTGATCGCTCGATTGTGATCACAATATTCTCTAACATGAAGCATGTAGGACAAGCTATCATAAAAGAAAGCAGTACTGAACATCAAGCTGCACATGTTGAGAATGAGAACAGTGATGATAGTGTTCTGGATCAAAGTATTAGGAAGGACCATGATATGAGTGATGGTTATGAAGACGATGGCAATATTGATGATTGTGATGACAAAAGTGATGAGGATGAAGAAGAAGAGAGGGACCCTAATTTTTTAGTTCCCACATATATCAATCAACCAGATCCAGATGATTTATGTGCACTTAAATGGGGCAAAGATCACTACATGAGATATCTTCCATCAATGAAAAGAAAACCGTATACGTAAGGCAATACAATCCAGATGTATATGTCAATTTTACTGCAAAACCTCTCAGAAAACAACAGTGCCCATTTGAGAGAGATTTTATCAGAAAAGTGGTGAAAGAAATGGAAGTAAATACCGCATGTCAGTTTAGGAATATAAATTAAATGTTTATGCCTGACGCAGCCTGCCATCAGAAGGATCCAGTCTGGAAAAAAAAAAAAGTGTATTCTATCAGCACATTTCAAAAGTGGAGAAGAACTTGAAATCTGATTGGAACTGGCCATTACAACCCTGTTATGATATGGTACGGAAATTGTATGCAGTTACTCATTAACGTGCAGATTTCTATTTATTCCCAAAGGTTTCAGAGATTTTTCATTATCTCACTGAAGTGGAAAGTGATAACAATAAGACAGCATCAGTTACCACATCCCGCATAAATAAGCTAATTGTATGGCCTGTAGTAAGCTCTGCAGATTCTATAATACAACTTTAAATACAATGTATATGCACACAAACACATTGTTACCACTCTCATCATGATCAAGTACAACATCGACCACAAGCAGCAACTTGTCACTTTCTTCAACAAACCCTTCCATGAAAATGATAATTCTCTGTCTCCCAATATCATATGCCACACCTCATGTACAGTATCACCAGTATCATGCTTCCCTGCTTACAATGCAATATCTAACTTACTCAACGAATGTGGGTGAAATGATGACATAGCCATGGTCCTCAGGTGGGAGGGGCCAATGACATGAGCTGGATATTACCAAGTCAGGTAGCCTCTGGGTGAGGTCCAGAATGCACAGCCTCACCAGTACCATGCTTCCCTGGTGATTAAGCAGTATCTAACTTACTCAATGTATGTGGGTGTAATGATGACATAGCCATGGTCCTCAAGTGGGAGGGGCCATTTTAATGTCACATGTTCAGAAATGTGAGACAGACCTCATCAGATGCTCTGGTGGTGCAGGATCACCAGAACATCGCTTACCTTGGTCAGATAGTGGGGTAAACTCACTCTCACATGTGTGACATGGCCATGGTTCTCAAGGGGGAGGGGCCATTTTAATCACACATGTTCAGAAATGTGAGACAGACCTCATCAGATGCTCTGGTGGTGCAGGATCACCAGAACATCGCTTACCTTGGTCAGACAGTAGGGTAAACTCACTCTCACATGTGTGACATGGCCATGGTTCTCAAGTGGGAGGGGCCATTTTAATGACACATGTTCAGAAATGTGAGACAGACCTCATCAGATGCTCTGGTGGTGCAGGATCACCAGAACATCGCTTACCTTGGTCAGACAGTGGGGTAAACTCACTCTCACATGTGTGACATGGCCATGGTCCTCATATGGGAGGGGCCATTTGAATGACACATGTTCAGAAATGTGAGACAGACCTCATCAGATGCTCTGGTGGTGCAGGATCACCAGAACATCGCTTACCTTGGTCAGACAGTGGGGTAAACTCACTCTCACATGTGTGACATGGCCATGGTCCTCATATGGGAGGGGCCATTTGAATGACACATGTTCAGAAATGTGAGACAGACCTCATCAGATGCTCTGGTGGTGCAGGATCACCAGAACATCGCTTACTTTGGTCAGACAGTGGGGTAAACTCACTCTCACATGTGTGACATGGCCATGGTCCTCATATGGGAGGGGCCATTTTAATCACACATGTTCAGAAATGTGAGACAGACCTCATCAGATGCTCTGGTGGTGCAGGATCACCAGAACATCGCTTACCTTGGTCAGACAGTGGGGTAAACTCACTCTCACATGTGTGACATGGCCATGGTCCTCAAGTGGGAGGGGCCATTTTAACGACACTTGTTCAGAAATGTGAGACAGACCTCATCAGATGCTCTGGTGGTGCAGGATCACCAGATCATCGCTTACCTTGGTCAGACAGTGGGGTAAACTCACTCTCACATGTGTGACATGGCCATGGTCCTCAAGGGTGAGGGGCCATTTTAATGACACATGTTCAGAAATGTGAGACAGACCTCATCAGATGGTGTGGTGGTGCAGGATCACCCGAAAATTGTAGACAGTCACTGTCCTACGAATGACATAGCCACGGTCCTCAAGGCTGTCATAAGCTTGGCATTACCTTTCTTGCATTCAACGTGTGGATGGCCACACTGTATTAATCGCCGTAATTGGGACTTTATAATTATATTCATTATAAACTGAGCCGCACAATATTGTTTTGTGATAATTAGTGTGGAATGTGGTGCCAACTTCCAAGCGGTGCATACCCCTAGCTGGGCGAGAGGGGTGCCCCCCTGCCCGGGGCGGCTCCGCCTACACGTCCGCCATTATCTACAACCGGACCACTTTTTGTACGGCGGGGACGGCCCTGATAGTGGAATCATCTCAGCCCCCTTTTGTCTACGCCCTGATAGTCTGTACTACCATAAATACTAGAGTAGAAGGATAGGAAACAAATCACGTGAGCAATCCTCTACCAGTCCGCAGAGTTGTTAATTGAGTGTTTTATGCTACTCCCCCAAAACGACGACAAGAGTTTTAAGAGAAAGAGAATATTTGTGTGTGGATTCCGATAGAACTGCGAGCGCTGATCACGGCTATGTAAGTTTTTAAAGTGGCGCATGCCTATAGCGGTAGATACGAGCGTTTGTAGTAATAACATATACATGTATAAGTGAACTGAGGCGTACTGAATACAAACGGATGCGTCTAAATTGTTATTTCGTATAGCTCTCGTGAAACTACACAGCATGGTATATGTTTTCCCTATACCAGATAGATGTTGTACGTGTGTCAGAGGGTCTAATACTACTACATGTAACAGGAAGTAGTATTTGTGTCAACGTGATCGATCGGCTTCTAGAAACTAGCTGCTGCTGGTACATGGTTATGGCATACTGGTGAAGATATTTGTTAGTATAGAGGATATTCTACATCGTTACGCCGCTTCACATGACCTCAAAGCTCGTGATATCACCCAATACACAGCCAAAATTGATTTTCTGATACAGATATGTTACATAAATGTATCAAAACTGATATCATATATGCCTACACATATTTGTCATCATAGTTGGAACATACTCTGTTAACAAGGAATCTGGTACATTTTGTTGCTACAATCTGATAGCTGATAACAGTTATCGTGTACGTACCATAGGCTACAATCCTTATATGGATATAATGATGAGCACGTTTATAAATGTCACGTGCGATGATTCTGCTTTTGTCAACCGCGCACTATCGTACTTTGGGTCTTCAACCTTCCGTATAACCACGGATCCCATTCCCTAACCTCCCCCTCCCTCCTTTGGCTTTTGGTTGGTAAAAAAATAACGCAAGCACAAACACAAAAGATCGGCATGCAAACTGCAGGTCTTTCCATAGTCCTCGATACAGCGGTCCTCCGTATTTGAAAAGCAACCTGATTTAGACGAGCAACACGATAACATTCATGTGGCTCAATTAGTCATACTTACTCTATGGACTGGTTTTGTCTGTTGGCTTTCTTAGTCCTTGATCTAACCTAACGTACAAAAGAAAAACAAATACTAGTGTGCACGCTTACCTGTTAGCGAAGTTGAAATGAAGATAAGTATGCTTAAGCGACGTGCAATTAAACTCAATACAACGGTTGCGGTTGCTTGTGAGAGCCGGAGACCAACACCAATAAAATACGCAAAACGCGAGTCGCTAACCGAACCTAGACTTGCCTCCGCTAGCAGACTGACGTACGCACTCGGTCAGGTACTTGTAAAACTTCATACCTTCAACAGAAAATAACATACACTGTAAGCATGTTTTTCACTATTACCCACGTGCGAAGGCAATATTTATATTCTAATTGGTGCACTTCAAGCTTTCATACTCACAAAATCATGAGCATACAGTACACTGCGTGGTGGCAACTTACGCACATAAAAGAACCCGCACATTCAGACAGGGATCCTCCCGAGTCCTCGCAAACGATCAACCCTCAGGCCATTGGACAGGCCGAATCCCTGGCCTCAGGCGCATTGTAGAATGGTTACTGAGAGTTGCACAGCTAGATCACGGGTTCGACAGCGTATTCATCTGGCGCGATGGGCACCGTGTCTTATGACCAAGCTGAGACAACGCCCCCGTGTAGAAAACCCATATTATCCACAAATTTATAGTATAATTCATCTATGTATTCAATCTGACACAGGTATGTCTATCACTGTGGTACATATTGTTAAATATATATGAACCAGAATGTAGCTTCAGTCTTATAAGATATTCCGCTACACAGGTATGAGTGTCCCCTTTCGCTTAGTTCTCGTTCTCAAATTTAATAACTGACTCAACATTACATCATACACACTATTACATTATTACAATCATAATCTCCAACATACTCCCCCTGTTGAATAGCTCTTGATGCTAGACAACATCACAAGCACAAGGCAAACTAGCTGTTGAACTGTTTAATACAATCCTTGATCTTCAACTGCGCTATCTGTGAAGCTACTCGCTTGGGTCGGGAAGATGTCATGGTATCAATATGTACAGGTTGTTCATCAAGTGCAGGTGGGCTCGAGCCTTCCCTTTCATGTGGACTTGCAACACAGAGGGTACAAATGCTGTACAGGACGCTTGAGTAATGACCTACTGCTTCTACCTGACTTCACACGAACAAATGCTCCTCTACACTGTCCATCAGATCCAGTTATCAGTTCTTCAACACAGCCTAACTTCCAAAATCCTCTTGGGAGTCCTTGGTCATAGATTACTACAATGTCTCCAACTGCCACAACTTTACCATCACCCACAACATTTTTTCTTGATGTAAGATGTTGCTCTCTTAACTCCAATAAATACTCTCTTTTCCACCTTTGCCAATAGTGATCTAAAAGAGTGTTTAAATACCTGGCTCTCAGTGATAATTCAACTGAGGTCCCTCCATAGTCTGGGTCAACATCTGGTGGTGGATCAGGTAAACAAAGTAGCCTGTGGCCTGTCAGCAGATGCGATGGAGTGAGAGGCTCATCAAGATCTTCACTGGATACAAAGGATAGTGGTCGAGAATTCAGTATCATTTCAATCTCCGTTACAACTGTGACTAACTCATCGTACATAAGTCTGGTTCGTCCAACGATTTTCTTTAGGCAGCGTTTAATTGAACATACCATTCTCTCAAAGATCCCACCCCACCAGGGTGCTTGTTCCAGATTGAAAACCCAATCAACGCGAATGTTTGATAGGTATTGCTCTGTCTGTGGATGACTCAACACAGCTGAAATGATTTTGTTTGCTAGCTTGCGTCTTGCCATTATCCGATATGATCTTATGAGGAATACCTCTCCTAGCTATAAACCGCTTGAAACATCTTATGAAGGTCTCTGATGTCATATCTGGTACTACCTCAAGATGCACAGCTCGGATTACACAGCAAGGGAATAAGCATATCCACACCTTGTTTGAGTTCTTCAGATATAGTGGGCCTGCATAATCAACTCCGGTTACAGCAAATGGCGGTGCTTCCTGCACACGGAACACTGGTAGTGGTGGTGGTGGTGACTCATCGTAGGGCTTGCCTTCAAATCGCTTACACAGAACACATCGTCTCAGTATCCTTCTGACTACCTGCCTACCCTTCACAATCCAGAATCTTCCTCTTAGTTCGGTTAGTGTCTCCTTGATTCCATTGTGAAACACTCTTTCATGGCAACGTTGAACAATCAGGTATGTCAGATGGTGTGACGAGTCCAGAAGGATTGGATACTTTGCACTATCAGTAATAGGTAATATTGGCATTTGCTAGCCGTCCCTTACATCTCCAAATTCTATTCTCATCCAAAACAAGATTAAACTGCTGCTTCCATGTGCTGAATCTTATATCTTCCTCCAATGCCACTTGAGCAAACTTGATCCAATATGCTTCGGCTTTGGAAATGTCATCTACATTGAGCTTCAGAGATGGCTTCTGTACACAATCAGAATGACTCTTCAGTAACTCTATAAACTTCAATACATAGGCTGTGACTCTCAACAACTTCTGCAAATTACTGAACCCTTCACAGTTCAGCATTGGAGTGCATCCTATGCTTTTGGTTAACAGACTGTGCACTGCTTTGTCTGCTGCTTTCATTTCGCTGAGACATTCCACTGGAATTGGAATGTGTACATTTTCAGTGTAGTGATCATAATGACTCAACCTTGGTCCATGAAGCCACAACTGAAGCCTCGTGGCGTTTGATAAGTCCAGCCCTCTTGATGGGATATCCGCTGGATTTTCAGTTCCTGGGCAATGCCTCCAGTATTCTGCTGCCACTAATTTCCTAATACTGTTCACCCTATTCTGTACAAACTGCTTCCAGTCCTTATTCTGACTCCGTATCCAACCTAAAGCCACTGTTGAATCAGTAAAGCACAAGGGTGCTTGCAAAGTCAGTTCTGTCTCCAGTGTATGATTAACACTAGAAATCATTTGGGCTAAAAGGAGTGCTGCAAGCAATTCCAAACGGGGTATGGTTTGTCCACCAACTGGAGCTACTCTAGTTTTTGAAGACACCAATCGTATACTATAGTCTGGATCTTCAAATAGATGACAGCAGCATACAATTTCAGGGATGCGTCACAGAACCCTATCAGACTATGCGAGATAACAGGTTCCGAGATGCCATTGAAATAGCATCTGGCTATAGTGATTGGTTGCACCTGTTGTAGATTAAGCACTAGCTTATTCCATTCTTCCAGCAACTCTCCCTGAAGTGGTTCATCCCAGTCTACCTTCATCTTACATAACTCCTGCTTGAAATTGGCAATGATTGGTGAGATGATTCCTAGAGGGTCATAGAATTTTGCAGCTATACTGACTATTGTCCTCTTGGTAGGGTTGAATTGTTTGGCCAATTGTGCAATCTCCTTTACCTCAAACTGCAATTTATCTTCAACAGGGTTCCAACAGATACCAAGCACTCTTTGCTCCCCCAAGTTCACATCAGACTGGTAACTAAGAGATGTTTTGGCAAACGAATTATCATCTTGAGCAACAGTACAACCCTGAGTAAACATCTCTCTCAAGCCCTCTTGTCTTTCAATCTTCTCCTGCAAACCTCTATCATTTGACACGAACTTCCTCAAATTGAACCCTCCTTCCGCTAGCCTGGACTTTGTCTTTAAGTAGAGTTCAAACACTTCATTTGTGCTGTCCCCTCCAAAGGCAACATCATCGACGTATATTGAATGCATAAATTTGTTAACAAACGATGGATCTTCCATTTCATATTTCTTCAGATGCAGCTGCAAGGTCGCATTGAGCAAAAATGGACTTGACGTTATTCCGAAGACAACCCTTGTGAATCTCAGCATGACTATCTTGGGTAGACTTGATGCAATATTATCAATCCATAGGAATCGCAATGAATCCCTAGGGGTCTTTGGTCGCAATCGAGACCATCAAGAAAGCCTTCTCAATATCTTCTGTTAATGCTGTCGTATAAAGTCGAAATCGAAGTATAATGTCAAGGACATTCTGTCCAAATGCTGGACCGGCGTGCAGACAGTCATTCAAAGATGGACCATTACATCTTGCTGATGCATCATATACTATGCGCATTTTAGTTGTTTGTTTGTCTTTCCTGATTATGGGATGGTGTGGAAGATAGTGTACCTTCGCGAGCTTACTGCTATCATTGTCAGTGACTACTTCTATGATCCCTTTGTTCAATTGCTCCTTGATGATTCCGTCATATTCTTTTAAGACCGATGGCTCTTGTTGAAGACGTTTTACAAGGTTCCAAAGCCTTCTCTGACACAGCTGGTAGTTCTCTGGGAGATCAGGATGGATCTCCTTCCAAGGGAGTTCTACTTCATATCTGCCAGCTTTAAAAGACACACCTTCCAGGAATTTGTCATACACATCAGGTTCAGCTTCTCCAATTCCAAGTGTTTCCAGATCCCAGAATCTTTTCAACTGCAAATCAAGCCGCTCCAAATCATGGTGCTGTACGCATGATGCTTCCTGTTTTAATACATGGGAGGAAATGAGGTTTGTAGAGGATACTTGGACTGGTGAACCGTGCACAGGCCCTGACAATACCCAGCCAAACCTAGTTTCCAGTGCTGTTGGTCCATTCACGCCCCGTCTCACCCTTCCTGTCACTAACGTCCAGTACAGGTCTGATCCTATGAGAATGCTAATTTCCAGACCTTGATCATTGCAATCTGTGTCGGCCAACTCTATACCTGCCAAGTGTGGAAACCTTCGCTTGGAGTCCCTTGGGCTGTCCAACAAGTGGTTCACATATAGTAGGCACTGTGAGTAAGGTTAATTCCCTGCTACATCCATCCTTGAACTTCACTACCACTCTCACTACTTCACATGTCTGCAATCTTTCCTTTGCTGCTCCAAATGTCTTAATGCTCATAGTCTCTCTCCGTTCCACTGGTAGGGATAGATCATCCTTAAGCTTGCTGGTGATATATGATCTCTGGCTTCCACTGTCCAAAATGATTCTCGCTTCCAGCATTAGTGAAGGATTATCCGGGTGGTGAAGAGTCGCCTTTGCTGTTTGTAGAAGTACAGGAGTCCTACAATCCACATACATTGACAATGTAGAAGCTCTGGCAGCTGTTGCATTGCTTCCTGGGATAGGTGCACTAAACCCCGTGATGTCTGCTCTGCTGGAGAATTTGTTGCTCCCTTGCCATTCCTCCCTGGGGACCATTTAAGCAGATACTCACATGATGTCGCCCATGGCATTTCAGTGATGAGCGGCAGTTTCTACTCACGTGTTGTTTCTTCAGGCATAAGAAGCATCTACCATCCCTGAAAAGGATCTGTTTCCGAGCTTCAACGTCAACAACTGATCTGCAAGAGTTGGAGGAGTGAGGCTGGCTACAATAAGCACATGTGGGCCCTTGAACGGTATCTCCTGATAACAGTGAAGCGGCGGTGGGAATGTCTTTGTACTGCTTCTTCATAACTGGTGTGATAGGATTTGCTTCAGCTCTCTCTCTGGCTTCTATCTCCTTTTGAATCGTTTCCATGACTTCAGTGAACTCCCAGTCTTCATCACTCACCTTCCTACTTACGATTACTCGAAGCTCATGGGGTAACTTATTCATCAGAATTGAGGACAATAGGCTTCCATATGATGCAGATGATACACCAAGTGATCCAAGACTTCTTACATGAGATTCTATGGAGTCGCACAATGTACGAAGACCCTTGAGGTTATGCAATGATGTTACTGTTTCCAGATTGAGGAGAGCATCCATATGTCTACTGATGATGAGCTGTTTATTTCCAAATCTTTGTTTCAAGACAGAAATGGCTTCTTCATAGTTGTTGGATGTGATCGCTAATCCTGATATTGCATCTGCCGCAGATGATTCCAACAACGAACTCAAGTAATTAAACTTGTCAATGTTAGAAAGGCTGGTGTTCTGGTGGATGGAAGATTCAAAGGTCTCCCAAAAGGTAGTCCATGCTGTTATGTCCCCCGTGAATCTTTTCAAGGTAAGCTTCGGTAACTTGACCTTTGGTCCCAATGTCGTATGAGAACTCTCCCATACTCTTGCCGATTCAAAGGATGAAAGAGATGTTGGTTTGCGAGTTACACCAGCATGTAAGCCTACTTCTGGTACTTCCTGTTTCACTTCTTGCCGTTCAGAGTCCACCTCCATTGGTGAAGGGCTTATCGAGGCTCTACCGTGTGAAGTAGCCGTACTAATGCGTCCATGACCAGTTGCAAGAGCTGCTTCTAACTCAAACAACATTACTTGGATTTTCTCTTTACACGCATCAGCTTGTTCAATCTCTTCAGCTAGCGCTTCTTCTGTCAACGTCAGATCAATTATTTCTGCATCTAGTTTCTCCAGAACGCCAAGTTTCTCGCGCAGCGCCGTCTTAATCTGTCTCAATCTAGCAGGATTGCGTTCCTCCGACTTGAGTATTTGGACAGCCTGGGCAATAATTCGAGTAGTCGACGCACGATGCCCACCACGGACATGCTTCTTTCTAACAAGGCCTTGTTCTGTCATGTTACACTCAAACCTATGTTCTATCGGATCCCGGGTTTCGGCACCATATAAGATATTCCGCTACAAAGGTATGAGTGTCCCGTTTCGCTTAGTTCTCGTTCTCAAATTTAATAACTGACTCAACATTACATCATACACACTATTACATTATTACAATCATAATCTCCAACAAGTCTGTTTCATACTGATAGAACAAACTGTACCAGATTGTGTCTTGCAATCATATTTGTTACAGACTGATATACATATTAGGTACGGATTGATACAACAATCATACCTGGTACAGCTATGTAACTTTTTGGCTGTGTAATATTAACGGTCAGTACGGGCATGGAACTTCGCGGTTCTACTAGCATTTGTCACGTGTGTCCTTTTATCTAATCTATAGACTGTGAACTGCAATTCAACATTGATTCTGCCAAAGACTCTTCGAAGAGCTATGAGTTTCCAGTGTCCTATATGCACTGATATTTATGAACCACATGAGGTAACAACACATGATGTTTTCTAAGTGTGCAATAATAGATTGTGTTCCATTCCAGATGGTCCTGATGCCTGGATGTCCTCACTCTGTGTGTAAAGAGTGTTTTAAAGGTCATTTCACTAATGTGATGAAGATGCAGTCAGTGAAGCACTTCAACTGTCCGGTGTGTGCACAACCTGACATGTCCAAGAGAGATGCAGATCAGGACATGTACCTGGAGCTGTTATTAGACATGGTGGGTACCCTGTACATTGATATGCTCTGCTGGCCAGTTATGTGATGAACTTATCAATATGTATTGATGCAACGATTGTATTGTGTTGATGCAGGTGAAACAACTGTGTACTCCAGAAGTAGCTGATATTTGTAGCCAGAAGTTGAGGGGTCATCATTTGTCCACAGATCCTAACTTCTGTTGGTGTGTCAATGTAAGGGGCGTATGTACTGTTATGATGTCATCATGATGTCATCATGTGTTCTTGTTGTTTAGGACAAATGTAATGCTGGATTCATCAATGACACGGGTAGAGATATGATTGCATGTCCTGCTTGCAGAAAGAAGATGTGCTTTAAATGCAAGAAGCCAGTATGTTACCATGGTAACAGTACCCCTATAATGGTGTCTGTGTCTCCAGTGGGAGAAGGGACATGAAGGATTGACGTGTGATGAGTTTGCACAATGGAAACATGACAATGACCCTCAAATCCAGCAGCAGGGTCTGGCAGTTCATCTGGAGGCCAATGATGAGGAGTGTCCTATATGCACAGACCATTATATGACACATGAGGTAAGAGCACATGATGTTTGGTTGTGTTGCAATAAAGGATTTTGTTCCATTCCAGATGGTCCTGATGCCTGGATGTCCTCACTCTGTGTGTAAAGAGTGTTTTAAAGGTCATTTCACTAATGTGATGAAGACGCAGACAGTGAAGCACTTCAACTGTCCTGTGTGTGCACAACCTGACATGACAGACCCGCAAATTGAAACATATCTGATGTTGCTGATGCCGTTAGTAAGTGAAACATTTGCCATTTGTGTATCAGATATGTTTCACGGTGCAACTCAATTGTTTGACAAGATCAAAATGCATATTGACAAAGAAGTATACAATCTAGGCCAGCAGAAGCTCATTGAGTACAACCTCTCCAGGGAATCAAATTTTTGTTTGTGTGCTAATGTGAGTCTAACCCTGTTGATTAATAACTTTATTGATGTCTTACATTGGCAGGACAAATGTCATGCTGGATTTACCAATGAGACTGGTAGAGAAAAGATTGCATGTCCAATTTGCAAAAAAGAGATGTGCTTTATATGCAAGAAGCCAGTATGTTACCATGGTAACAGTACCCCCTATAATGGTGTCTGTGCCTCCAGTGGGAGAGGGCACATGAAGGATTGACGTGTGATGAGTTTGCACAATGGAAACATGACAATGACCCTCAACTCCAGCAGCAGGGTCTGGCAGCTCATCTGGAGGCCAATGATGAGGAGTGTCCTATATGCATAGTCCATTATATGACACATGAGGTAAGCACATGATGTTTGGTTGTGTTGCAATAAAGGATTTTGTTCCATTCCAGATGGTCCTGATGCCTGGATGTCCTCACTCTGTGTGTATAGAGTGTTTTAAAGGTCATTTCACTAATGTGATGAAGACGCAGACAGTGAAGCACTTCAACTGTCCTGTGTGTGCACAACCTGACATGACAGACCCGCAAATTGAAACATATCTGATGTTGCTGATGCCGTTAGTAAGTGAAACATTTGCCATTTGTGTATCAGATATGTTTCACGGTGCAACTCAATTGTTTGACAAGATCAAAATGCATATTGACAAAGAAGTATACAATCTAGGCCAGCAGAAGCTCATTGAGTACAACCTCTCCAGGGAACCAAATTTTTGTTGGTGTGCTAATGTGAGTCTAACCCTGTTGATTAATAACTTTATTGATGTCTTACATTGGCAGGACAAATGTCATGCTGGATTTACCAATGAGACTGGTAGAGAAAAGATTGCATGTCCAATTTGCAAAAAAGAGATGTGCTTTATATGCAAGAAGCCAGTATGTTACCATGGTAACAGTACCCCCTATAATGGTGTCTGTGTCTCCAGTGGGAGAGGGCACATGAAGGATTGACGTGTGATGAGTTTGCACAATGGAAACATGACAATGACCCTCAACTCCAGCAGCAGGGTCTGGCAGCTCATCTGGAGGCCAATGATGAGGAGTGTCCTATATGCACAGACCATTATATGACACATGAGGTAAGAGCACATGATGTTTGGTTGTGTTGCAATAAAGGATTTTGTTCCATTCCAGATGGTCCTGATGCCTGGATGTCCTCACTCTGTGTGTATAGAGTGTTTTAAAGGTCATTTCACTAATGTGATGAAGACGCAGACAGTGAAGCACTTCAACTGTCCTGTGTGTGCACAACCTGACATGACAGACCCGCAAATTGAAACATATCTGATGTTGCTGATGCCGTTAGTAAGTGAAACATTTGCCATTTGTGTATCAGATATGTTTCACGGTGCAACTCAATTGTTTGACAAGATCAAAATGCATATTGACAAAGAAGTATACAATCTAGGCCAGCAGAAGCTCATTGAGTACATCCTCTCCAGGGAACCAAATTTTTGTTGGTGTGCTAATGTGAGTCTAACCCTGTTGATTAATAACTTTATTGATGTCTTACATTGGCAGGACAAATGTCATGCTGGATTTACCAATGAGACTGGTAGAGAAAAGATTGCATGTCCAATTTGCAAAAAAGAGATGTGCTTTAAATGCAAGAAGCCAGTATGTTACCATGGTAACAGTACCCCCTATAATGGTGTCTGTGTCTCCAGTGGGAGAGGGCACATGAAGGATTGACGTGTGATCAGTTTGCACAATGGCAACATGACAATGACCCTCAACTCCAGCAGCAGGGTCTGGCAGCTCATCTGGAGGCCAATGGCATTGGTGAGGGTCCCAGGTGCTATAGGCTAGAAATGATTGGTGGTTCCTCTGTTTCAGAGTGTCCTGCATGTCACTTTTGCTATGACCTGGCCAGAGGGGGATGTATGCACTTCAAGTGCACCCAGTGTCCCAAGGATGACACTGAAGATGAGTACACAAAGAAGCTGATCAAGGTGAGCTATTTGTACAGTGTACAGGTATATATCAGCAGTGATTTGTAAGGCAATAATCATTTGGTGGACTCCCAAATGAAACTCCATAATTTAATTCAATCAATATATGCAGGGAATACTAAATTACAATAATTTGCTGTTGGCCAATATTTAGTTATTAATCCCAGCAGTACTGAACTTAGTGAGCTCTACATACCTAATCCCAGCACATGTATCAGACATCATGCGTTAGTGTTAAAGGGAAGCTGGCATGACTCTTTTGGATTTAATTTTTACATTATGCATGTGATATACGGAGTCAAGAATGCAAAAATGATTTTAAAATGAACACAAATGGTTCTATTAACTGAAGGGCACTTTTGTTGCATGTCAGACTCCCTTTTATTCTGTTGACCTCAGGTTAGTCTAAGGCTCGAAACCTTGCACATGCTGTTTACCTGTTTGTAGTGATGTGCTTTGAGGTGTGATGTGCACTGTGTTTTGTACTGTGAGATAAACTCACGAGGTGGTGCTACTTTGGGTGTCGCTTAAAACTTAGATTATGACCCATGTCCCTATCACACTCAGTGTACAGTTCAAGCTAAGGAATAATAAGTAATAGCATATGATCAATATAATATCCTACAAATGTGCTACGTTCTCATAGAGAATATTTTAGTTGTTTCATGGATTTTTATTCATTCGATGGTCACACTATTCAAGCTTCTGAAATCTTGTTCCCAGACCCTTAATGCATAGACCTGTACAGCAGTATACAGCACTGCCTCGTCCCCATCCTCATCCATTGGCACGTCCTCATCCATTGCCTCGTCCCCATCCTCATCCATTGCCTCGTCCCCATCCTCATCCATTGCCTCGTCCCCATCCTCATCCATTGCCTCGTCCCCATCCTCATCCATAGTCTCGTCCCCATCCTCATCCATTGCCTCGTCCCCATCCTCATCCATTGCTTCGTCTCCATTGCCTCGTCCCCATCCTCATCCATTGCCTCGTCCTCATCCTCATCCATTGCCTCGTCCCCATCCTCATCCATTGCCTCGTCCCCATCCTCATCCATTCCTGTGACCCCATCCTCATCTATTCCTGTGACCCCATCCTCATCCATTCCTGTGACCCCATCCTCATCTATTCCTGTGGCCCCATCCTCATCTATTCCTGTGACCCCATCCTCATCCATTCCTGTGACCCCATCCTCATCCATTCCTGTGACCCCATCCTCATCTATTCCTGTGACCCCATCCTCATCCATTCCTGTGACCCCATCCTCATCCATTCCTGTGGCCCCATCCTCATCTATTCCTGTGACCCCATCCTCATCCATTCCTGTGGCCTCATCCATTCCTGTGACCCCATCCTCATCCATTCCTGTGACCCCATCCTCATCCATTCCTGTACCCCATCCTCATTCATTCCTGTGACCCCATCCTCATCCATTCCTGTGACCCCATCCTCATCCATTCCTGTGACCCCATCCTCATCCATTCCTGTGACCCCATCCTCATCCATTCCTGTGACCCCATCCTCATCCATTCCTGTGACCCCATCCTCATCCATTCCTGTGGCCCCATCCTCATCCATTCCTGTGGCCCCATCCTCATCCATTCCTGTGGCCCCATCCTCATCCATTCTTGTGGCCCCATCCTCATCCATTCCTGTGGCCCCATCCTCGTCATCTAAGTTCTCCACTGCACCATCACCTCAATACATAATGGATCGTCTACGAGAGAAATACATAAGCGAGTGATGGTCTTGTTCTAGAAGAGCAAGTCATCTAGCCACACATGTGATGGTTTCTATTAGTGTGTTTGTATGCAGTTTTTATTAAAGAAAGTTTTTATTTTTAAAAAATTAAATTATAAATGAATAAATAAATAACATACTCAAGCACACGCACACACATAATAGCACATAGAAATTCTATTCATAAGCTGATGTGGGTAGTCCAGCCCCATCATCCATGTGAATTGCACTCCTCCATTTCACTCTGCTTCCTCTTATGCACAGATTTGTGGCTATTAGTATCACAAACGCCCTTACCCATCCAGTCACTTCACTTAGTGGTTTTCCCACTTCAATGCTATTTTTGTTGCTAAAAGCTTCATGACAGAGTTAGCAGGCAACTTTGATAGTGGTTGGTGATATCTAATAGCCAAAGCATCACGAAATTCTGATGGTGAGAGGTCAAAGTGGTAGTGGGATAGTCAGCCAGGTGGATGTCTTACCTTTTGCTCTTTGAATTGCTTGCTTCTTCCCTTCACTCAGAGATGTCAGTTTCGAGGGTAGCTTATCTTCTTGAAATCCTTAATCTCATAATTCATTTCTTTCTTTGCCTGTGTCATCTGTTGCAAGTGATCGTATACTGAGAAATCTCCCTTGGCTTTTTATTGCTGTAACAATTAAATCAGTGTATGCTCTGGAAGTAATAAAGGCTGTTCTTGCTGGTCGTTAACACCCATTCCTCCCATCCGAGCAGGTAGTGTGAACATGCGTAGTTCTAGCTGTGATATGTCAGTACTAAAAACCGCAGGCCAAAAGGTTGTGTTTATCTTTTCTTGCAGTAGAGCAAAAGAAGATTCACAGTTTGGTATGATTCGCTATACAAATGACCATTCAAACTGCAGAGATTTTGTCATAGCAGCTTGAGGTTATAGTTCTACAGCCCATGCTAGTTTATCAACACACACCAACCAAGCATCAATCTTATCTTCATTATAAATATATTGTTTAGTGAGCTCTTTGCTGCCAATAAATCCACCAAGGAAATGGTAACCATTGACGATCTTTTTGCCAGAATTATGAAAACAGGCATTTGCAGATTCCTCATCCTTTTTATCCACAACAATCACTGTCTTCATTAGTTCAGGATAGTAGCCATAACTTGGCCATAATTGGCACAGCTTTTCAAACCACATACGCAAAGAAGATAACGTTCCAACACAAGCTGAATCATCTGCATACCAATTCTGCATAAACTCTGCATCCTCCAGTGATTTTATGAGAGGTGTCAAAGCAGTGGCATACATAAGCATGGAGAGTGGATCCCCTTGACCTACTCCTTCTGTACTGTGTATATGTAATGGTTGGGTGGTCATGCAGCAAAATTAGTGGAGCATATCCATGGTAGGTGTTAAACAGGAAACGAGCACATCTGGGCCACTGCACCCGAACATTCCATAAAGCTGCTGCTCTATTCAAAGAGTTAAAAGCATTTTTTGCATCCACCAGAAGCAGCCCCCAACCATTTCTTCATAGAGTTCTCTTATTGCATGGACTGAACCCTCAATTCCTGCTTTCAATCCAGAACATACCTGCCTCACTGCACATAAATCTACAACATCACTTCCTGTGGCCATAGCGAGAACCTTGCAAAAAATCCGTCTAGGTTCCTCCCCGATGGCTATAGGCCTAACCCCTGGGCACTTGTCAAGAGCTATCAAACGACTTGACATCAAAGCACAAATGTCTACCCAGTTCACAACATTGTTTGCTATTTTTCTAGCCAATTCTGCCATTGCATCACGTAATTTTAGCACTATGGGCACCATACCTTAAAAGGTAGTTCTGCCACTGACTCGCATCTGACCCTCCAGGACCAGCTCCTCCTTGGATATGCCTAGCCACCTTCTCCACATGTCCCACTGTTATATCCACATAAATGAGGGGTGGAAGAGTATCACGTGCCATAAAAGCATCAGTCCCACTTAGAGATGGATCGGGATGTTTTTCTTGTAAAACATCTAAAACTGTTTGTGCACTATCATTTACTGACTGTGAGGGGCGCAGCACACCTCCGGAATCCATTCGCTCAGTTACACTGTATCCATCTCACAGCAGCTCTAAGTTGGCCTCTGAGCTAAGAGTGGAGAATACCTTTAATTTGTGCTCTGAATTGGTTTTGGTTGCTCTCAATTTTATCCACAATTTAGCACATCGTAAAAACTCACTCTCTTCCCTCAGCTCCACCTGGAACATCATAACATTTGCTTCTTACCCCAACAATCTTCTTCCTATACTTGATCGAGACATTTTCACTGTTGCCGCTGTCGTGCTGAATTAAGGTTGCTCCAAAAGCTTCAAGCATTTTCTTATCCACAAAAGCGTTATGTGTAAGTTATGTGTACGCTGGTAGAGGTTCCACCCTCGCCTGCCTCAGAAACTGAGAACAAAGACTCAGACTCATGATACTGGCACGAAATAGGTGGGGAAGACACTTGTGAATATGAAAATGGAATACTTTGGTCTGACAATGATGAAGCTGGTTTTGCTTGCAATGACGTTAGGGTAATAATAATAATAATAATAATAATAATAACACTCTGCCCAGATAAAATGTTGGATCCCCTAGGGCATCATGCCACAACAGGTTGAGGGACATATTGGCAGAAACATGTAGGCGAGCCCACTTTAGTGTACAAGTAGAAGCTGGCTGCAACCTTACACCAGATCACAGCCACTCTCGTCCTGCAGATGTCCTCATTTCCAACTGGGCTCTGGGGAAAACGGCAGCCTGCGACATATCAGTTACCTCTCCGCTGAACTCAAACATTATGTCTGAAGCGGGAGTAACTGCTGGAGCAGCTGCGCAAGCCACTGAGCTCAGAAAGCATGAGGCCAACGATGTGAAGTGCAGCGAGTTAGGTTGGTTATGTATCCCTCTTGTGGTAGAGTCGTATGGCGCATGGGGGAAAGAGGCTATGGAGTCATTTTCGAGTCTAGCCTCTCGCCTAGCCATAACATCTTCAAGGCCCAAGTCTGCCGTTCTATCAGAGCTGTATGGCCGGCTCAATCTGAACCTTGTAAGGGCTAATATGAGGGCTGATATTGCCCTCAAGATTATTTCTGAAGTGATATTTAGTTTTGGTCATGTTTTCGTGTGTTTTGTATGTCCTATAATTGTATCTTGTATCAATAATAATAATAATAATAATAATAATAATGATCTATCAGAGCTGTATGGCCGACTCAATCTGAACCTAGTAAGGGCTAATGTGAGGGCTATAATGTCCCGATATTGCCCTCTAAATTCTTTCTGAGGTGTTATTTAGCTTTGGTCATGTTCTTGTGTATTTTGTTTGTCAATATTGTTGTGTAATAATAATAATAATCATTGAAGAAATACAGAAAAAAAAAATGATATAACATAAAAAATGGCGGCAGTGGCGTCGATACCAGTACCTTCGTCCACTGCTTCTTCGGTGTCCGGTATAGTCGCAGCGAGTAAAAAGATGGCCAAGTGTTGCCCGTGTAATGGAGTACATGCTCGTTGTAAGTCCTGTATTTGTGTGAGATCTAACCGGCCCTGTTCCAGTTGCCAGCCAATAAAGCGTAGCAGCTGTTTCAATTCAAAAACGTCCGCTACCATCCAAGCAGCATCTTCTCCTGAAGTTTGTTCACAACCACATCCAGTTCATTCATTGCTTCCTAATCCTCCACAATCAGATTCAAGTGCGCGTGTACCACAACCTACTAACGCTACACCGCAACCACCAACATTTTCACCACAGTCGGAGCCCACAGCATCCTCTCTACCGTCACTTTCTTCGTTATTATCAACAAACTCCAATGATATTGCATCCTCCTCCTTACATCCTCAATATGACAACCATAAGAAGCTTGCACTGTCCAGGGTTGCCAGGCACTCATTGCACCATCTATGTGGCGCATTCACATGGAGGGCCATGTTAGAGGTACATTCTGTGGTATGGTCCCGGACACATGGCTTAACGATCAGAACCTATACATCTGTCACCACTGCTCAAGCCTTGTTGCCATCTCCCACAAGTCCTCACATATCAAGAAGTGTTTAAAATGCCCTCCCTCACCTGAATCTCCAGTGGCTACTCCTCTGACAAATGCCTCAGGTGATGATTTGCCTTCCCTCAGGGACATCTGTAACCTCAAATGCCCTACAATTAGATTCATCCCTAATAAAGCCAAGCCAGCCTTTGCCCGTGTGCTATCAGCTGCACTCAGAGCTGTGATTACTGAGAATTCTATTGGCTCTTGGATTAAGCTCTTCATGCTTCCTAAGTGTGTACTACCCTGCTCCAAAAGACGAGGTCGTCACAATAAACCCATACCATTGGAGGTTCTTTGTGATATGTGGACAGATGGGCATTTTGGAGATTTGTGGAGTCGGGCAGTAAAGCATGCTACGTGTACATCCAAATCATATTCACTTCACCCTAAGGTAGACCCAGGCAGGAGAAAAGTGGCTTCTGCCATTTCATTGGCTCAGGATGGTCTCTTCGGAAAGGCCTGCCAAGTCCTCACATCTTCTGGAGTTGCACCCAATAATGATGACACTTGGAATCTACTCATCAGTAAGCACCCCAGTAGTGCTTGCCCAGCCATTCCCCTCCCATCAAACAGAGATTTTACATTTCCACCTGATCTAAGCCTTATGGACATTCTCAGATCCTTTCCCAAATTAACTGCAGCTGGACCCTCTGGGCTCCGAATACAGCACCTGATTGATGCTGCAGAGGTTCCTTTGCAGACTCCACTCCTCCACACACTCCGTGCTGTCATCAATCTGCTGATCTCCGGTAGTGCTCCACTGGATGTTGCCATCTTCCTCGCAGGAGGTAATCTAACTGCCCTAAACAAGCCCGTACCAGGAGACATCCGCCCTATTGCTGTGGGGGAAGCCTTACGGCGTCTGACAGGGAAATGCCTCTGTGCTGCCCTTCGAAGCAAAATGGCATCATTTTTTGAGCCATATCAATTTGGTGTGGCCTTCCCTTGTGGAGCTGAGAAGATTGCTCACGGCTTGAGAACATGTATAGAACAACACTGGTCGGAAAATGACTTTGGTGTTTTGAAAGTGGACAAATGCATTTAATTTGGTCTCTCGCCAAGCTATCCTGTCAGAGTGTGCCAAGCATTTCCCTGAACTTCTCCCTTGGGTCAGCTGGTGCTATGGACAGCACCCTCTTCTTTGGCACCATTTAGGCTGCTTGACATCAGAGTCAGGTGTCCAACAAGGAGATCCACTTGGACCCCTGTTATTTTCACTTGTCTTAAACATCTTAGTCATGAAAGTAGCAAGAGACAGTGCCTGCTCTAACTTACCATTCCTTGCCTGGTACTTAGATGATGGGGTTATGGCTGGGCCCAGGTCTTCGTTGTGCAGGAGTTGCTACCACTAACTTCCACAACCGATTTCCGTGCACAACTTATAGTGCCAGCCAATGTAATATAATCACGCTTAAGTAACACACTAGCCTTATAATCATGCACAGGGGTTTACTAGACAGCCAGGTTTTGCCCCACAAACCTAGCTACATTCCATTTCGCTGGCTCTTGTGACCCAACGAAGGTGAGCTGCAAGTCCTCTGAGTGAGCCCACAGCCACCACCTCCAGCTTTTCAAACACCTGCACTTCCCGCACTCTGGTTTGTCTTCTCTGTTGGCCTGCATGAATGGACTCCAATTTAAGAGCCACCTGTAAGGACTTTGGATGGGCCTGGTGTATGCGCAATCTGAGATCCTCATTGGGACACACTTCAATAACTGAAAGTATAGTTCCTTGCTACTGCTTCTATTTACCCCTTGCTACTGCTTTCTTTTACCCCTTGCTACTGCGTCCTTTTACCTGCTTCCTTTTACCCCTTGCTACTGCGTCGTTTTACCCCTTGCTACTGCTTCCTTTTACCTCTTGCTACTGCTTCCTTTACCCCTTGCTACTGCTTCCTTTACCCCTTGCTACTGCTTCCTTTACCCCTTGCTACTGCTTCCTTTACCCCTTGCTACTGCTTCCTTTACCCCTTGCTACTGCTTCCTTTACCCCTTGCTACTGCTTCCTTTACCCCTTGCTACTGCTTCCTTTACCCCTTGCTACTGCTTCCTTTACCCCTTGCTGATGCCTGCTGCTACAGTGACCTTGGGTCTGGCTGTCTTCAATTGTCTTTTTCTGGCCAATTTGGACGATGGGAGACCTCGTTGTTTGCCATAAACTGTATATTTCTGCATAGCGTTTGTTTTTGTGGTTTACTCGCCGTTGTCGGCAGTATGTGATGTATATATAAATTGGAAAATACTGGCATTTTGTGAAATTAGAAATAAAATGCCAAAATTCCGGTGGAATTTTTTTGACAGGCCTAGTACGTAGCTACTCGAAGTCCAGAAGCTAATAAAGAGAGACAAAATGCGCTTGTTGTGTACTGCACTTCCCATTGTTCCAATTATACGTAAATGTTCTTGAAGCTTCCAGAGCTTCGTATTGATGTTATCATTACTATATTATGAGTAACTAATGAGGTGAAACTACTTTGGCTTTGGCACCCCTTTCGACTTAGTTTCTCATCTTCGTCATACTTAAAGTATGATTCAAGCTTATCAACAGTGAGTTGTATTTCAAATGTTCAACTGGATAGTTAGAATTAAGATACGGAAATATAATGATGCAGGCAACACTGTACTGCCACAGAGATTCGTTGACATACGTTAACAAAGCAAATGAGTTGCTTCGCCAGATACGACCTAATCCTCATGCCCTACTCAGTAAGGAAATCTGAACCAAACACCCTAGATGTTTGGATAGCAACTGGCACAAACACGGTAGTGCATGGCGATCATGTACGAGTACTTCTTCATTTCGTACACTCTGCGTGTGCAGTCTGTGTCAGAAATACAATAGGCAGGTGCTAAGGTACTGAGACATGTAGCACCCAAAATTAAAGCTTTCCATACCACAATACAGAGCTAACCAGTTATTTAGACTAATAACCTTAAGCTTCAGACCATTTGTTTCAAATAACCAATTGTTTTCTAAATCATCAAGATTCAAGCCTTCGTATGTGGCTATAACTTTGCCTTTGGGGTATTGTGGGACTGTATTTGAGGGCCAGACAAAGTATCATATGATTATACTAGGAGGATTGTAGGCAAATTTGCAGGTCAAAGGAGAAAGGTCTGCTGGACCAAGGGCCAAGCTTTGTACACACAGTAACCTGTTTAGTCACCTCTACTGATAATCATTGTGTGGAGTCAGTGTACCTTAATTTGGTGTAACATAGAATACACAATGCTTATTGGAAGAATGGTCATTATTTAGCAACACTTATATTCTCCACTTTGTGGTTAGGGGTGCTAATGATAGAGCACTGTTTGTATGTATATTGCCATGAATAGTTATAGTAATTTAACTGCTAATAAATTAACAGGCAGATGAGAGAGCTAGAAGCGCGGAAGTGAGAGCATCGAGTGTGGAAGAGAGAGCAGCAAGAGCAGAAGAGAGAGCAGCAAGAGCTGAGCAAGAGGTCTTGGAAACAAAGCATCAGAGAGATGCGTTGCAACAGGCAATCAGACGGCATGCTGAACAGACTCAACAGGCAGATGAGATAGCTAGAAGAGCGGAAGAGAGAGCAAAAAGTGTGGAAGAGAGAGCAGCAAGAGCAGATGAGAGAGCTAGAAGCGCGGAAGAGAGAGCAGCAAGAGTCGAGCAAGAACTTAGGTTGTCAAGGCAGCAGTTTGAAGCACAACTGAAAGACCAAGTCATTCAAGGCAACCCACAAACGTTTCACCCCATGAATTCATCATGGAGAGTGGAACATGATGAAATAGAAGTGATAGAAGGAAAGCCTCTTGGTGTGGGAGGGTGGGGTGAGGTGAGGGTGGCCATGTTCCGTGGTGTCAAGGTTGCTGCTAAGTTCCTACATGAAGAAATCATTTCTGAACACAATATTGATCTATTTATCAGAGAGATGAATGTGGCAGCAATCGTGCGACATCCCAATCTCCTGCTGTTCATTGGAGCCACATTGGGTGACAATAAACCTGTTATCCTTACAGAGCTGATGCCGGCCAGTCTGCGAAGCTGTATTAAAGGTCTTAGACGAGATCATGTGATCTCTATTAGCACAGATGTGGCCCAAGGCCTCAACTACCTCCACCTAATGAGGCCTGACCCTATCATCCATCGTGATATTAGCAGTGCAAATATACTTGTTGAACGCACTGAATTGGGTGGTTATAGAGCCAAGGTGTCTGACTATGGTTCTGCTAACTTTCTATCCAAACTGACCACCATAGGTCCAGGAAATGCATCCTATGCAGCCCCAGAGTCCATGAATCCTAGACTACAGTCTCCAAAGATGGATGTGTACAGTTATGGCATTCTTCTGCTCGAAATGGCCACTGGACAATTCCCAGACTACAAAGTACAAACCAAACAGCTGGAATCTTTGTTGTGGGGAAAGATGAAAGAGATTATAAAGAGATGTATCTGTGAAGATCCAGCCAGTCGTCCAACCATGAAGGAAATACTACCACAATTGAACTAGATGCATGGTTGTAGGACATTTTAAGGTCTATGTTGTGATTTATAATTTCACACTTTGGTGGAATATATGATACATGTCTGCATAATTATATCTTTAATCAAGAAATGGATTGAATTTAGATATTGTGTTGTGCGATCATGAACTCGTTATTACACCAGTCTTGTTATTTTTCCCGTGTAATGTCTCTATCGTATCACGTGGTCTTGTACCTGACATTTTGTCTATCTCTACCACTACTCATTCACTCATCGTAAATGTATTGTTAATTAACACTTCTTCCATTCATAAACCGTGTTATCGACATGATAGCAGCATGGAGGAGTGAAGCAGTTATTTTTTGTTTGTTTTTTACGCTTCCCCTCATCCCCAAACATACATCTACAATTAGTATATATGGGTCAGTTTCCGAGAAAATTGTGCTTCGCTATATATATAAAATGTTAAAATCTTTACTTGTGTTTGAATCACTATAACTTCCGAACAGTAAAAGGTATAAACTTCCTATTTTCAACATATAATACTACATCATTTTTCTATGGTGAAATCCATTTGGGGGTCTTGCACTTGCTCCGTGCCAGTATTGCATCGTTCGATACCCCACCGGGTTCAAATCCACCATAACTTTCGGTAGGAGTAATCAAATCGCTTCAAATTCGGTTTGTAGGTAGAGAGGTGCGCCTCCCACGTCGCCGGCAGTATTCAAAACGGCACGCGTAAGGCTATTTGCTACGCACTCGCATCATCCTCTAGTCGTGTCTATTTGCCATCATCTTGCTAAAATCATCGTCTTATATCTGCCACGCCCACTCGGCTACGATTGCAATGATTTCGGTCTCACACAACTTTCAGCTCACACATAGTACACTTGTGCACACACTTGCATTGTTGCGTACATGGCCCTGTACGCTATCGTATGGCGTATTTTCTTATACACAACCACACACACACACACACACACACATACACACACACACACACACACACACACACACACACACACACACACACACACACACACACACACACACTCATGTACCTGTCTGATGATGGTACAAACACTCTCACTCACAAACATTGTCATGCACATGCATTCTATTCAATTCAACTGCACTTGTGCATACTTGTACAGACCACTGATTCTATGTAAATTTGTGTACCAAGCTTTCTGTACATGTATCGTGTCTCCAAGGATTGAATGCATTGTGTCCCCATCTGGTACTCTAAATGTAACACATACATTGCACACTTGCATAACACACACACCATGCACATGCAAAAGCGCTCACACAGGCACACACACAACATACAGATACACAGACTGTCATGGTGATAGCATTTATTGTGATTCTAACATTCTTTATTATTTTAACCCCAAGTTGTCCCCACGTGTTCATTCTTTTTCTTTTCCCATTTTCGTGATTTTCGAGTGTAACTATTCTTATATTAGTGTGTATCTTGCCATTGATCAATCGGGATTCTGAGAAATACGACAGAATCAAGTGGCGTAGTCGGCAGGATGGCAGATACAAAACAGCTAATCGAGCTACTCCAAAAACAGATGGAAGACGGACGGAAGCAAACTGAGGCGCTCATTGCGGCTTTCATGGGACAAACGTCCAAGCGGGAAACAGAATTACCTTCTCAGAAAGTAGCCATCCCTAGTTTTGATGCTTTCGACTCGACTATAGAATTGTGGGATGACTACTGGGCACGGTTCCAAACATTCATTGGAGCTAACTCCGTTCCTGGGGAGAAACGAGCGCTCGTTTTCCTGACGAATCAGTCGCGCGTGAATTTCAAACTCTTAAGTAACCTCGCTTCACAGCAGTCTCCAGCCAAGGATGTCAACGCCCTCACGTTGGACGAGATCTTCGAGTATATGAAAGGTCAGTTTGATTCAACACGCTACGTCGTCCGCGAGCGATTCAAGTATTGGTCCTCCATGAGCCGCAATCCCGGAGAATCCATTCAGGAGTTGGCTGCTCGAATTCGCTACGACGCGGTCACGTGCAATTTTCCTGCCATTAAAGACCCGTTAGACGAAGCAATGCGTACACGGTTCATGTGCTCCGTCAGTAATGAAGCAGTCCTGAAGGCTCTGTTTAAGTACAAAGAGGACGAGTTGACGTTCGCCAAGGCAATAGCAGTTGCGACGGAGACAGAGGAGGCAGCAAAAGTGGCAAAGGAGACGGTGTATGGGACGAAGACGACACCTGTACACAAGGTGGACCACAAGAGACGATCTCGGTCTCCTGACTCAGGGGATACACCTGCCTACAATGCCCGAGACGGCAATGAGAGAGATTTCCCGAGCGGTACCTGCCCACGGTGTGGTAAGTCAGATCACAAGGCACAGGATTGTCCGTACAGGGATGCCACTTGTCGGTACTGCCATAAGAGGGGGCATTTGGAAGCAGTCTGTTTAAAGAAGAGAAGGAGTACCCAGCCAGTGAGGGCCATTGCTAAGTACCAGATCAGGACAGTCAAGGCTACAGAAGCAGTTCCTCAACTTCTGCAGTCAGTTTTCATTCAAGGGAAGCAGTTCATGTTTGAGGTTGACACGGGTGCTGGTGATAACTTCTGCTCTGAAGATGTGTGGTGTGACTTAGGGAAACCTTCTCTATCACCTGCCACAGGACGGTATGAAGTAGCCAATGGACAACCATTGCCCACTTTAGGCATTTTCTCAACAGTAGTCACACTGCAGGGTGAGGAGAGTTCAGGCGGTAAAACAGTCGAATTCACGGTCACCAAGGTACCTCAACTCAACCTTTTGGGACGTGATGCAATCGTGAGGCTACAGTTGAACATATCAGCACTTATGGATCTATCTCCAAGGGTTGATAAGGTTGATACCTCGACTATCCGACCAATTTTCAGTGATCTTAAGCCAGATCAAGCCCTTCAGAAGGCCTGCAAGCATCTCTGTCAGGAGTTCCCTGACCTGTTTAAACCAGAACTGGGTTGCCTTAAGGATTTCCAACTGGAAGTGAAATTCAAGCCAGATGCAAAACCCATTTTCTGCAAACCAAGAGTGGTCCCATTTGCCATCCAGGAAGACCTCTGTCAAGCCTATGATGCGGGAATTGCCAGAGGGGTGTGGCTACCTACTCAGTTTAATGACTATGGAACTCCTGTGGTTCCTATTCGGAAGGCAAGTCTACCTGGTCAGCCGGCAAAACTGCGGGTATGTGGCGATTATTCAGTTAGTGTGAATCAGCAACTGGAACCCCATCGTCATCCCATGCCACTCCCGGAGGATCTGATGAGGAAGTTGGGTGGAGGTCATGGCTTCACCAAAATCGACCTGGCTGATGCATACAATCAAGTTATGCTTGCTCCAGAGAGCCAAAGGCGACTGGCACTCAGCACTCACCGAGGAGTACTAAGGCAGATGCGACTTCCATTTGGCATCAGTTCAGCTCCGGGCTATTTCCAGGAAATCATGGACCAACTGACCAGTGATTTGCAAGGTGTAGCAGTCTACATGGATGACATCCTGGTCAGTGGAACCACTGCTGCTGAACACATCCAGAACCTTCGTGCTCTACTCAAACGGTTAGAGGAAAAGGGGCTGCGCTGCCGCCTGGAGAAGTGCTTATTTGCACAACCTTCGGTCGAGTATCTAGGACATATCCTATCTCAGCAGGGAATTGCCAAGGGTCCTAAAGTTGATGCTGTCAAAATGATGCCACCTCCAGAAAATGTGTCTAGTCTCCGTTCCTTCTTAGGTTCCGTTCAGTTTTATGGCAAGTTCTTGCCCAATCTCGCTACCATTACGGAACCACTTCATCGCCTGACCAAGAAAGACATTCCATGGAGGTGGGGTGCAGAGGAACAAGAAGCCTTCCAGAAATTGAAAGACTTGCTGTGCACAGACACCATTCTCGTTCACTTCAATCCCACACTCCCAATTGGGATCTCCTGTGATGCATCCGAGGTGGGATTAGGAGCTGTTCTCTTTCACCGGTACAGTGATGGTAGTGAACGACCAATTGCAAATGCCTCCAAGACTCTCACTAACACCCAGAGGGGATACAGCCAAATACAAAAGGAGGCACTGGCCATCATCTTTGCCCTCAGCAAGTTCCACCAGTTCCTATATGGTCGTACTTTCATTCTGATCACAGACCACAAGCCACTCATAGCTCTGTTTGGACCAACCAAAGCAACTCCGGCCTTGGCTGCCAACAGGCTGGCTCGATGGGCCTTGATGCTCAGTCAGTACCAGTATTGTATTGAGTACCGGAAGACATCTGACCACGGCAATGCTGATGCTCTCAGCCGTCTTCCTGTAGGACCAGATGCCAATTTTGATGGGGAGGAGAGTGAGGCAGACGTGGACACAGTCTGCAGCATAAAGACAATCAGCCTTCAGTTGAACCCAACTGACCCTGGAACAATGGCTAAGGAGTCGGCTAAGGACTCAATCATCTCCAATGTGATGCGCTACACACGGGAAGGATGGCCACCAAAAGGTTCAGCTGAGGAAGAAGGAACCACAGAGAGATCAATAGAGGCTTTTCGGAAGCTGGCCATATCACTCTCCACAGCGTACGGTTGCCTTCTCTATGGTTCTAGGTTAGTCATTCCCCCAAGTCTACGACCTCAAGTGTTGCAGCTTCTACACCTAGGACATTTTGGAATGCAGCGTATGAAACAGCTGGCACGAACTGCAGTATACTGGCTTGGTATAGATGCAGACATCATGGACCTGTGCCATAGATGCACAGCATGTGCAGAGCATCAGAAAATGCCACCCAAGCCTGCAAACCACCCATGGATGCTTCCTGAAAAACCATGGAGTCGGGTTCATGTAGATCATGCCATCAATTTTCTTGGAAGTAACTGGCTAGTTCTAATTGATGCTTACTCGAAGTATCCTTGCATACATCCAACATCCTCCACATCCACCAAGTCTACTACGGAGCTATTGGAGCAAGATTTCTCCCATTTTGGCTACCCTCATACCATTGTTTCAGACAATGCTACTTCGTTTTCATCGGAAGAGTTCCAAGTCTGGTGTCGTGAGAGAGGGATTACCCACCTTACAGGGGCACCATACCACCCTGCCACAAATGGGGCCGCCGAACGTCTTGTTCAGACATTCAAGCAGGCACTCTCAAAGTCCTCACTTCCACCTCGTGCAGCTCTTCAGGAATTTCTGATACAGTATCGCAGGACACCGAGAAGTGAAGGCTATTCTCCAAGCGAACTTTTAAATGGTCGCCAAATACGGACCAAAATAGATGTTCTCCTCCCTTCCCCTGCACATGTATCTCAAGGAAAGCAGGCCCGGGAAGCCACTAAGTCCCAAGAACAAGAGGCTCCAAATAGGGTGGCCCTTATATACTCGGTTGGGACACCATGCTATGCGCTATACTGTGGTCCCCGAAGGGAGAAGGATCCCAGATGGGTACCGGCTGTGGTCACAAAGGTGTATGGATCCCGTAGTGTCAGCGTAAGAGTATTCCCGCGGGGTGGCACTTGGAGGCGTCACATAGAGCAGCTGCGTCCTCGTTATGGTGCTCAAGAGGATGCTGACCCAGGGGAGGTCCAGGTATCGTCGTCAGTCCTGGTTCCACCACCTGCAGAGGGTGTAGACCCTACTGTTGATTCTGTTGCTGCTTCAGAATTGTCTGCAGCAGTTGAGACAAGTATCCCTACAAAGTCAACACGGATGTACCGCAACCCTCGTCTCCCTACTGGAAGTGACTACAGTCTGGAAAACCCCAGACGGTCAGTACGACAACACAATCCAATCCACAGATTTGGGGAACATTTCGCCTCTCAATGATCCGGGCAAGATTTTCAAGGCTGGTTGGGAGGTGTCATGGTGATAGCATTTATTGTGATTCTAACATTCTTTATTATTTTAACCCCAAGTTGTCCCCACGTGTTCATTCTTTTTCTTTTCCCATTTTCGTGATTTTCGAGTGTAACTATTCTTATATTAGTGTGTATCTTGCCATTGATCAATCGGGATTCTGAGAAATACGACACAGACACACAAACACACATGACATACACACACAAACACACACATACGGACACGGACACACACAGACACAGGCACAGACACACAGGTACACATGAAATACACATAGACACACACAGACACATACACACAGACACACACACCCAGACACACACACACAGACACACACACAGACACATACACACAGACACACACACAGACACATACACACAGACACAGACACACACACAGGCATGCACAGACCCACACAAGCACACACACTCACACGACAGACAGATACACAGACACAGACACACATAGACATGCACAGACACAGAAATACACACACACACACGACATACACACAGACATGCACAGACACACACATGGACACAGACTCACACACATGAAATTCACAGACACACACATGCACGACACACGACAGACATACACACAGACGCAGACACACATGGACACACAAGCACACACACATGCACAGACACACACATGCACAGATGCACACACATGCACAGACACACACACACACACACACGCACACACAAGATCACAGACACACACAAGCACACAAAGAGACATACACTAAATACACAGACACACCTAAAGACACACACATGAAATACACAGACACGCACACACAGACATGCAGACATACATGCACACAGACTCAAACATATAGACACACACACGAAATACACATACACACACACATGCAGACACACACATGTCACTGTATTCACCACAGCACTGAGCCCATGGCACAATATTAAAAAGTGTGTGTGTGGGGGGGGGGGCTGATTTCTTTTGAATAATTAAATATACAAGTCTACATGTAGAGATGCACGAATTTATTTTTAATCATGATGCGTACGATGTTGTCATCGAAAAAATTGTTGTCGGCTATCATTCCTTGATGAGATTTTAAATTTATACAGTTGGCTAAAAATTGGTAGTGTGTGTGTGGAGGGTCCCTGCAACGTGCATAACACTTTAAGTTCTTACACACTCACATCCATCTTTTTGTAGTTAAGTACAATTGTGTAATAAAGCTTTCCTGTTTGGCAAAATCCTTGATCTTTGAACGTCTTATCATTCTTTATGCAACCACTACTCAGCTATGTGGCTTGTGTACCAGTTGCAGAGACTTGAGTCTCTCTTTGCCCATACAATATTTAGCGCACACAGAGTACATGAACATGTCCTCATGTTGGTTCACACCCTGATGCATGTGTATATGTTGTGCAAATGCATCTGTACATCCTGAGCACAACACACACACATACACACACATACACACATACACACACACATACACACACACATACACACACACACACACAAACACAAAACTCTAATAATTACAGCACACCCACATGTAAGACTTCCTCTGAACCCGTTCTCTGCACATGCATCAAGAAGTTCTATTTGATTGAGCAGCTTAAGAGGCCACTGATTCATTCTCAATTTCTGTACCAATCTCTGTGTGCTTCCTATGTATTGTTGCAAGCAGACCTATACTCTTCTCTTAGTACACTCATCTAGCACTCTGTACAAGTGCTCGTCTGACCTTGACAAGCCTTTTCTGGAGTACAGTATAATGAATATCGTTACTAGTTGCAATTGATATGTACGAGAATGGAACACGGCAAAAATGGTGCAATCGAGCGGGAAATGTGCATTAACTTTGCACAGCTGTATCTCCGTGACGGATAGAGTAAAAATTAACGAACAGAACAAATCGATAGATATAGGACCTCTCTACCTACAAACCAAATTTGAAGCGATTTGATTACTCCTACCGAAAGTTATGGTGGGTTTGAACCCGGTGGGGTATCGAACGATGCAATACTGGCACGGAGCAAGTGCAAGACCCCCAAATGGATTTCACCATAGAAAACTGATGTAGTATTATATGTTGAAAATAGGAAGTTTATACCTTTTACTGTTCGAAAGTTATAGTGATTCAAACGCAAGTAAAGTTTTTAACATTTTATATATATAGCGAAGCGCAATTTTCTCGGAAACTGTCCAAGCTCTGAATTTGCTTGGGGCTTGCACACCTGATGCTACGGTAGCATACCTTGTTCTCCATGAAGCTGGGACGTGCACACATAAGCTGCCCATTTTGTGGCTCGCATGTACTGGTCCAGATACGTTGGTCTCGGTCCCAAATCGTAATCACAGTAGCACATTACCACTGTTTCAATCACCCTTCCCCCCCTCCCCCCCCCCCCCCCCCCCCCCCCCCCCTTCAGTTATAGGGTCTGGGTACGAGAATACCATAACGTATTGTTTATCGCTAGACATGACTGACCGTATCTGGGCGTGTTGGACTGGGGACGAGATCAGCATGTGGGTGCGTCTTAGCGCTTTGATCAACAAACATTTTCCACTACTTGGTCCTCGCTCTGTCGTCTCACTCTCCCTTACTGGTTCCTCCTGCGCGCCGCTGCGGAACATGGCCACGCTAGAAACACTAAACTTCGACAACAGAGTTCTAAGGACCTTGCCCGTTGACAAGGAGGAGAAGAATTACGTCAGGACAGTGCAAGGCAAGTGACGTAGCTGTATAGCAGGGCAGAAGGTTAGTCTTGTAAGGTGCGGCGATGTATTTCTACAGTTATAATCTCGGCGGCTTACATGATACAGTAGCTTGGCGGCATTGCGGCCCACATGGCGTTCGTTCCGCTAGCGTGTCAAGGTCTCGCCGCAGCATGTATACGTAGTAGACTGTAGTTCTAGTGGGCTGGACTTCATTTTGCGTGGTGCAATTTAATATACGAGCCTACTGGCGATGTGCCGTAGGGGCCTGTTACTCTCGTGTCCAGCCCACTCCTGTACAAAACCCTCGAGTCGTTGGCTACTCGGAAGAAGCGTTAGAGCTCCTCGACCTTCCCTCGTCTCAAGTGCAGAGGGAAGACCTTGCCGAGTACTTTGCAGGAAACAAGGTCAGTTACTATGGAAACACTAGGCGGGTACTGTGGTAACAAGGCGGGGCTACTGGGGCAACGTCCAGTGTCCCCCAGGAGCAAGTTTATGTTATTACTTTATGGATTAAGTGACATGATGGTACGTGGGTCATATGATGATCACATGATGGTACGTGGGTCATGTGATGATTACATGCATCATGTGATGATCACATTAGGGTACATGGTTCATGTGATGATCACGGTATGTGATGGGCAGGTGTGATGATGTCAGCCTGCCCACGATCGTGATGTCATGACCACACCCACACAGCACTGGTCGTAACCCCTCCTTCCATGTCAGATTCTCCCGGGCTCAGATCCCGCCGCCCATTGCTACTGTGGACATCAGTTTGGAAACTTTGCGGGACAACTTGGAGATGGATGTGCTCTGTGAGATTAGCACACCTACACCCTCATGTGTACACACTCCTGACACTCCCTCACGTGCATGCACACCTTACACTCCCTCACACATGCATACACCTCTTACACACATGTGCTTACATCTGATAATATTGGTATCTAGCCTGGGAGAGAGGGAGCAAATTAATCATTCGTTTAATTCAAAGTTGATTTTAAATGTTTATTTTGATTTCAAATCAAACTTAGTTCAAATATTAAATAGTTAATGCTATACCATACCAGCTTGATATGTGCAATCACCTAGTTTATTAATTGTTAGATGTAAATAACTAGCTCATTAAACTATACGCATGCATGGAATAGCAACCAGTTGTTGTCAAAAACCGTTATGTGTTCATGATAGCTTGAGAAATAGATTCCAAGTCCACATGTGTACGACAAGGTGTTCTCTCTCTCCTCCTCCCCTTTCTCCCCCTCCCCCTCCTCCCTCTCCTTCTCCCCCTCCTCCCCTCCTCCTCCTCTCCTCCTCCTCCCCCTCCCCCTGCTCCTCCTCCCCACATCTCCTTTCCCACAGCTATCTGGGTGAGGTGGTTAATGTGGCGGGAGAGAGGTGGGAACTTCAACTGAAGGGGGCGGGGAAAACCCCTTACTCTCGCCAGGCTGATGGAAGGAAAGTCCTGCGATCCAGCATCAGAGAGTTCCTTTGTTCAGAGGTGAGGGGTGTGGCTACGAGGGGTTTGGCTATGGTACAAGAAGGTGTGACTAGGAGATGTAAAGGTGTGGCTATGTGACTGTGACAGCTATGTACATTCCACTAGGCTATGTTCCATCTTGGCATCCCAACAACTAGAGGTATGTTTGTTGTGTCCATGTGTGTGGTGTGTGATGAGTGATGTGTGCAGCTGGGACATGCGTGACCTCGGACACACCTGTGGCACGAGACATCTTCTACAATGGCAACGTGATCTACGAGAAAGCCACTGTCATCTCTAGGATTGCACCCACCTTCTTGAGGTGACTGGGGAGGAGGGGTCTGGGGAGGAGGAGTGGCCTGGTAGGAGGGTCTGGGGAGGTGGGAGGAGTGGCCTGGGGAAGAGTATGATGCCACACCCATATAGGTTTGGCTCCTTTGAGATATTCAAGACCAGGGACCCACAGACTGGTCGAAGTGGTCCCAGTGTTGGCATGATGGACATCTTGAACCAACTGTTGGACTACACCATCACATCCTTCTTTCCAGAAGTATGGTGTGTGTGTGCAGTGCTATATATGTATATATAAATTATATAATATATATAGCCCCTCCTCTATTTTCCTTTAGCTAGCTACCCTTCCATGCCTCTTCCCCTCTCCTTACCTCCTTCCTCCTATCCCTCCTCCACTCCAACTGTCACTCCATCATTCAGTTACTTACCACTGTTATATCCATATATGCACTTGCTTAACCCCTCCTCCCCTCCTCTCCTCCTCCTCCCCTCCTCCCCTCCTACCCCTCCTCCCCTCCTACCCCCCTCCTCCCCTCCTACCCCCTCCTCCCCTCCTATCCCCTCCTCCCTCTCCCCTTCTCCCCTCCTCCCCTCCTCCCCTCCTCCCCTCCTCCTCCCCTCCTCCTCCCCTCCTACCCCCCTCCTCCTCCCCTCCTACCCCCTCCTCCTCCCCTCCTCCCCTCCTCCTCCCCTCCTCCCCTCCTCCTCCCCTCCTCCCTCCTCCCCTCCTCCCCTCGTCCTCCCCTCCTCCCCCCCTCCTCCCCTCCTCCTCCCCTCCTACCCCCCTCCTCCCCCCCCTCCTCCCAAGGTTCATGGTGAGGACAGGTTGGTACGCAGTGCAGCCTTCTTCAAGGAGCTGTGTCTTCGTACTGGAAGACTGGTGGCCATGTGGCAGTGTGTTGGCTTCTGTCATGGGTAAGCACTTCCATCTGATGCCCACCATGCGGATCACTTCCATCTGATGCCCATTGTGCTGATCACTTCCATCTGATGTCCACTATGCTGATCATACTATGTCTCTTTATATGGTCACATCACCCTGATGTCACCAAGATTGTCACAAGCCATCACATACCACACACACTTCATAATACGTACCAAGTTATCTAACACACGGAAAGTCATCACACATTCACATACAAGTCTCATCCACTGATCAGTGATGTCATTTCTTTCCGTACAAGGGTGTTGAATACGGACAACATGAGCATCGTTGGAGTCACCATTGACTATGGTCCCTTTGGCTTCATGGATAGATATGACCCCAACCACATCTGCAATGGCTCAGGTATGAGAGCTTTGGATGTGGCCTGTGGGTGTGGCTTTTTGGGGTATGTGATAGTCTCAGAGGATGAGGTGAGGGTGATGAGCATGAGGTGAGGGTGATGAGCATGAGGTGAGGGTGGTGAGCATGAGGTGAGGATGATGAGCATGAGGTGAGGGTGATGAGGAGGATGGATTCATTTTTGTCTATACATGTACATGTATCTCTCATTGCTCAGATGATGGTGGACGCTATAGCTACACCAACCAGCCAGCCATTTGCAGGTGGAACTTGAGGAAATTAGCAGAAGCCCTATCTCCATCCTTATCATCTGAAGCAGTGGTGGCAGGACTGAAGGCGTGAGTCGCTGTGTCATGTGATGTGTCATGTGATGTGTCATGTGATGTGTCATGTGATGTGTCATGTGATGTATCGTGTGATTAGGTTTGCATTTGTATCCGTTGGTAAATTAGCTATCCGGATTCCGAAATCTGAAAAAACATTTTCCCAGATTCCGGTATCTGTACTATCCGGTTTTTATCCGGATTTCATAACACCTACATGTACATGCAACGATGCGCACCATGCACGTTCGTAGTAGTTGCTCTCAAATTTTTAATGTATGGCATATAAAGGTATAACTTATATCAGTCAATGTATATGCAATACTCAAAGCATGCACCACTGATGAGCACAATTGAAGCGAGAGAAAGAATTGAAAGTGGATATAACAAAATCAATTCCAGCATTATGGGGCATGGGCATGACCTTACATGTACATGTATTATAAACTAAAATAAGCAACTTTTATTTCCAATGTTGATTACTAGCCAAAAATGTCAAAGCATCAGCCATTTGGGGCATCATGTTTGCTCTTTCCTTGGCACACACTCTTCCAAGTTTTGGAAAAACTCTTTTGATCAGTTGGTGCACTGGAAGCTGGAACAGCTAACACCAAATGAGCAACTTTTGCCAACTCTGGAAATTGTTTTCTCTCATCCCTCCACCAATCAAGTGGATTGGGCTGTGTAGCAATACGAATGTATCAAGCCATTTCCCTGGTTAAAGTACTGGTGGTTGATGTATTGCGGGTACTTTCTTCTGGGTCATCTTGCTGACTGGCAGACATAAAACTGGTAAAATGTTCATCTTTACATGGTACTTTTTTTTGCCTTTTTAGAACAAAGCTGAGCAAGTTCTGGCTCCGGATTTGTTTGTGAATTTAAGCAAAGGTTCTTGTGATACTTCTTAATGGTTTTCTCAGCTAAAGCTAAGCATGCCTTATGGTTGCTCATGTGAACAAATGGTTCAAATGATTTAAAGCGCGGATTAAATATGTTGCCGCAAACAATTCACCGTGCCTTAGGGCATCCAAGTTGTCTGTATCCATGTACAATTCCACATAATGGTGTGAACATAATCCTTGAAAACCATTTTTGCTGCATTGGTGCACACTGCATCTGATGGAACTGGGTCAAGAGCCTTGTTCAGCAGATAGCTTACCTTTGGCACTGCTGTTGATTAGTGTTGCATAGTGTTCACCTTCTAAAGAGAATAACTGTTTGGTGATCGGTGCAAGGTAGCATTCTATCTGACCCAAAAGAGTGTTGTCGCAATGACTAAGAAACATAGTGTCAGATCTCCAAGTACCATTATCCTGTAGCATGTCACAAGCAGGCTTGACATCAAAGTATCTTTGAATCATTTTACAAGAATACTCCCATCACCATTTCACATCTAACACTAGCTTCCCATCACCATTTCACATCTAACACTAGCTTCCCATCACCATTTCACATCTAACACTAGCTTCCCATCACCATTTCACATCTAACACCAGCTTCCCATCACCATTTCACATCTAACACCAGCTTCCCATCACCATTTCACATCTAACACTAGCTTCCCATCACCATTTCACATCTAACACTAGCTTCCCATCACCATTTCACATCTAACACTAGCTTCCCATCACCATTTCACATCTAACACTAGCTTCCCATCACCATTTCACATCTAACACTAGCTTCCCATCACCATTTCACATCTAACACTAGCTTCCCATCACCATTTCACATCTAATACTAGCTTCCCATCACCATTTCACGTCTAACACTAGCTTTTCAGCTGCAGGTCGGTCAGAGGAGTCTGCTTATAAGCTCCAACCTGCAAACCATCAATGCAAGGTCTTGCGTTAGTATGTTGCTTTCCTTGGCGTGACTAATTGCTGCACTCAAAGCTACAGGCTCCTTAACTCCTTTTGTGTCAAGGGAATGTCCTACAGCTGAAATATATGAGCAAGGCATCTAAGTCCAAGAACACCTCCATCTTCAGCTGGCACACATCTGACTTTGTCCATGACAGGGCATCTGCGGTCAAACTAAACACTTCAACATCAAATGACTGCAAGAAATGTGACCACTGTGTCTGCATCCTCATGCACAACTTCATCTGTCTCATCCAATAGTACTTCTAATGCAGATGCTGCAAGAGTGACGGATCTCATCCTAAAGTCTTCAGTGATCCAGTGAGCTGTTACACCAAAGAAACCTTTCTGGTCTAATCTTGACCAACAATCTATGGTTGTTGATACCAAGAGCTGGCCTTGGATGTTCATTGGACATTCCAATTTCATACTTTTCATTACAGCCTGTTTCATTTCAGTGTACTCTGTTTGCAACTGAGCCTTTATCATGGCCTGACTGGGTGAGGAGAATCATGGATCCATGCCTGCACAAAACTCAGAACCTGTGGCAGATGAACTGGCCGCATATCTTTGCTAATGAATTTGCATAAAGCTGAAAACTTAGTTTTCCATGTTGTTGAGTCTCTGTCATAGGGTTTATGAAACTGTGTCACACTTTTGTTTAATAGATGCTGTCTCGGTTTGTCTACGAGTCCATATTGCAAATTAATGCCACGCTTTGCACTTAAATGGTTGATCATAGTTCCAGTGCCAGCAGAAGTAAGGTGCCCTGCACTGGTTGATCATAGTTCCAGTGCCAGCAGAAGTGAGGTACCCTGCACTGGTTGATCATAGTTCCAGTGCCAGCAGAAGTAAGGTACCCTGCACTGGTTGATCATAGTTCCAGTGCCAGCAGAAGTAAGGTACCCTGCACTGCTCACCACACAACGATATGTGATACGTTTCGCAACTTTCTCCGTTTCATCCACAACAGGTTCCGTAAAGTACGCCCAACACACTGACCCACTACCTTTCACTCCTCGTGACTTTAGGACTGTACTTTTAGAAGAATAGAGAAGGTCTTCAGCAGTAACACCTTTAGACATTGAGGGTTCCCCATCTACTAATTCACTATAACGTAACAACCATCCTTCTTGATTAACCAAAAGACCTCCCATGAACCATTATTATCTTCCTACTGGCAACCACTGTGTTTTAGTTTCTTCTCCTTCAATCTCTTCCTCCCACTTCGACAGCATCAAATCCCCTGTTTTCAAGCTCTTCTGAATCTTTCCACTCACTTCTGTCGCCATAGACGCCATTGCAGCTACAAAGTTTAATTAAAAATTAAAAATTAAGTTTAAATTAATTTAATGTCTAAGTGCCTTAAGTGTGCCTATAAATGCAATCAGATTCAGAGAGGCTGAAGTGCATGCACTCAACACTGCAACCCGCCAATCCCACTAGAAGAAGAAATTAAGGAATAAACAAAAATAACCAAAACGTCAGCCAATTCGAGCCGACCCAATCGAATTCCATTATGCAAAATATTCAGATAGGATCAGACCGGATACCAGATACCGGTAACCGGATTGATGAATAACAAAGCGGAATCCGTAATATCCGTCATTTAATTACTGTCCGGATGCAAACCCTACATGTGATGCGTCATGTGATGTGTCATGTGATGTGTCATGTGACAATCAGCTGATTTCGTCTTGTCCTCAGCTATGAGGAAGAATTTCAAAAGGTCTATATGGACAAGATGAGATCAAAGGTACGTGTGGTGTGCATTGATGTGTTGGTCATGTGATGGTCATGTGATGGCGTGTGATGGTCATGTGATGGTCATGCGGGATGTACATTGACACAGCTGGGACTGGTATGCAAGCAGTTAGATGGGGACATGTAAGTGGTTCTGAGCGTTCATGGGCATTCTATTTAAATTCACTTTCATTGAAACTGCTCAGTGACTTGGTGAAATCTTTTCTGGACACAATGCATAAAACAGGTTAGCTACCAGCATGAGGGGTGTGGGGGAGCATGTGTGTAGAGTGCTGTGTCGTGAGCGCCAGAGCCATCTCCTCTTCCCCTGAAATGTGTACATGTGGCAGGCATCTGTCCCTGAGCTTCATATTTGTACCTGTAGAATGGTTTTTATTCATGCCCACCATGTACATGTATATAGAGATTCCTCTTGTTCTTCCAGGCTGTGACTTCACAAATGGTTTCCTGTGTCTCTCACATCTTCCAATCTCTGACAGCTTGAAGACTAATGGGTACAGTGTGCATGTAGCTCTGTGCACACATTTGTATAATCTCTCTGCTTGGGAATGGGACCTGCTATGTATTGGTATGGGACCTTTATAACAGATCCGGAATGCTATGAGCTCGTATGTGTTCTGTGTTACAGCATGGAGTCAGTTCTTGAGTCTTTTCTTGATCAGTGTGCTTCTCCTCAAGAGATGGCCAGAGCTCTCAAGTCCAGCATGCCTGAAAGGTAGGTTAGGGAGAGCTCTGAGTGTGTTTGTGTGGGTTATTAAAGGGCACTGGTCTATGAGAGTGGGTGTGGTTTATATGTTCCCTCTTCCCACTTCCCTCCTCCCCAGCCAGCTGGAGACCCTCACTCAGCTGATGCAGCAGTCCCCAGAGATTCTCTTGCAACTTGGCATCACCCCTGATCTCATCACAGCTGAGAGGACCAAGAGGGATGCCTTACTGAAAGTGAAGGTACCCCCCCCCCCCCCCTCATTGAACTGAGATTGTCACCTGGGTGGGATGTGGTCAGTCTTGAGAGCATCAATTTAGAATAAAGCATATGGCCAGGCCAAGTGTGTGTGTATTGTGTGTGTGTGTGTGTGTGTGCGTGCGTGTGTGTTTATGTGTGTGTGTGTGTGTGCGTGCGTGTGTGTGTGTGTGTGTATGTGTGTGTGTGTGTGTGTGTGTGTGTGTGTGTGTGGGTATGTGCCTGGTCAGTGTATTCTCTGCAAGGAGAAAGCATGCCATCATTATTTTGTGTTACAGAACACGACAGTGGAAGAGAAGCAATCGTCAGATGGACAGTTGTGGATGACGTGGCTAGAAGCTTACAAGTGAGCTATTACCTCCTTCAAAGCATGTGTCCCCACTGCACACACACACCCCACACCCTACATATACACCCACATTACACATGCAAATATACACATACACTCATAAATGCACACATACACACATGCACACATGCACACATACATACATACATACATACATACACTCATACACACACACTTACATGTACACACGCATACACACACATACACACACATGCACACATACACACATACACACACACATGCACACATACACACACATGCACACATACACACACATGCACACATACACATGCACACATACATGTACAAGGGCTCGGTTGCTTCAGGAAGTGGAAGGAGTGGCATCACATGAGGATCTCATGAAGGTACCTACACTGTACCTACCCATTCCTAAATGTTGTGACACCATGGTTACCTTCTAAAGATCAACAGTGAAAGAGAAAGGAAGATGAAAGCAAGTAACCCTAGGTAGGTGTTCATGAGGGTGCCTTACATGGGAGTAAAGATGAGGGCAAGTAACCCTAGATAGGTGTTCATGAGGGTACCTTACATGGAGTGTCCATGAGGGTACCTTACATGGAGTGTTCATGAGGGTTCCTTACATGGAGTGTTCATGAGGGTACCTTACATGGAGTGTTCCTTACATAGAGTGTCCATGAGGGTACCTTACATGGAGTGTCCATGAGGGTACCTTACATGGAGTGTCCATGAGGGTGCCTTACATGGAGTGTTCATGAGGGCACCTTACATGGAGTGTCCATGAGGGTACCTTACATGGAGTGTTCATGAGGGTACCTTTCATGGAGACTGTTCATGAGGGCACCTTACATGGAGTGTCCATGAGGGTACCTTACATGGTGTGTCCATGAGGGTACCTTACATGGAGTGTCCATGAGGGTACCTTACATGGAGTGTCCATGAGGGTACCTTACATGGAGTGTCCATGAGGGTACCTTACATGGAGTGTTCATGAGGGTGCCTTACATGGAGTGTTCATGAGGGTACCTTACATGGAGTGTCCATGAGGGTGACTTACATGGAGTGTTCATGAGGGCACCTTACATGGAGTGTCCATGAGGGTACCTTACATGGAGTGTTCATGAGGGTACCTTTCATGGAGTGTTCATGAGGGCACCTTACATGGAGTGTCCATGAGGGTACCTTACATGGTGTGTCCATGAGGGTACCTTACATGGAGTGTCCATGAGGGTACCTTACATGGAGTGTCCATGACGGTACCTTACATGGTGTGTCCATGAGGGTACCTTACATGGAGTGTTCATGAGGGTGCCTTATATGGAGTGTCCATGAGGGTGCCTTACATGGAGTGTCCATGAGGGTACCTTACATGGAGTGTTCATGAGGGCACCTTACATGGAGTGTCCATGAGGGTACCTTACATGGAGTGTTCATGAGGGTACCTTATATGGAGTGTCCATGAGGGTGCCTTACATGGAGTGTCCATGAGGGTTCCTTACATGGAGTGTTCATGAGGGCACCTTACATGGAGTGTCCATGAGGGTACCTTACATGGAGTGTTCATGAGGGTACCTTATATGGAGTGTCCATGAGGGTGCCTTACATGGAGTGTCCATGAGGGTGCCTTACATGGAGTGTTCATGAGGGCACCTTACATGGAGTGTCCATGAGGGTACCTTACATGGAGTGTTCATGAGGGTACCTAACATGGAGTGTTCATGAGGGTACCTAACATGGAGTGTTCATGAGGGTACCTTACATGGAGTGTCCATGAGGGTACCTTACATGGAGTGTTCATGAGGGTACCTTACATGGAGTGTCCATGAGGGTACCTAACATGGAGTGTTCATGAGGTACCTTACATGGAGTGTTCATGAGGGTACCTTACATGGAGTGTCCATGAGGGCACCTTACATGGAGTGTCCATGAGGGTACCTAACATGGAGTGTTCATGAGGGTACCTTACATGGAGTGTTCATGAGGGTACCTAACATGGAGTGTTTATGAGGGTACCTTACATGGAGTGTCCATGAGGGTACCTAACATGGAGTGTTCATGAGGGTACCTAACATGGAGTGTTCATGAGGGTGCCTTACATGGAGTGTTCATGAGGGCACCTTACATGGAGTGTCCATGAGGGTACCTAACATGGAGTGTTCATGAGGGTACCTAACATGGAGTGTTCATGAGGGTACCTTACATGGAGTGTCCATGAGGGTACCTAACATGGAGTGTTCATGAGGGTACCTAACATGGAGTGTTCATGAGGGTGCCTTACATGGAGTGTTCATGAGGGCACCTTACATGGAGTGTCCATGAGGGTACCTAACATGGAGTGTTCATGAGGGTACCTAACATGGAGTGTTCATGAGGGTACCTTACATGGAGTGTCCATGAGGGTACCTAACATGGAGTGTTCATGAGGGTACCTAACATGGAGTGTTCATGAGGGTGCCTTACATGGAGTGTTCATGAGGGCACCTTACATGGAGTGTTCATGAGGGTACCTTACATGGAGTGTCCATGAGGGTACCTTACATGGAGTGTCCATGAGGGTACCTTACATGGAGTGTCCATGAGGGCACCTTACATGGAGTGTCCATGAGGGTACCTTACATGAAGTGTTCATGAGGGTACCTTACATGGAGTGTCCATGAGGGTACCTTACATGGAGTGTCCATGAGGGTACCTTACATGGAGTGTTCATGAGGGTACCTTACATGGAGTGTCCATGAGGGTACCTTACATGGAGTGTCCATGAGGGTACCTTACATGGAGTGTCCATGAGGGTACCTTACATGGAGTGTCCATGAGGGTACCTTACATGGAGTGTCCATGAGGGTACCTTACATGGAGTGTCCATGAGGGTACCTTACATGGAGTGTTCATGAGGGTACCTTACATGGAGTGTCCTTGAGGGTACCTTACATGGAGTGTTCATGAGGGTGCCTTACATGGAGTGTTCATGAGGGTACCTTACATGGAGTGTCCATGAGGGTACCTTACATGGAGTGTCCATGAGGGTACCTTACATGGAGTGTCCATGAGGGTACCTTACATGGAGTGTCCATGAGGGCACCTTACATGGAGTGTCCATGAGGGTACCTTACATGGAGTGTCCATGAGGGTACCTTACATGGAGTGTTCATGAGGGTACCTTACATGGAGTGTCCTTGAGGGTACCTTACATGGAGTGTTCATGAGGGTGCCTTACATGGAGTGTTCATGAGGGTACCTTACATGGAGTGTCCATGAGGGTACCTTACATGGAGTGTCCATGAGGGTACCTCACATGGAGTGTTCATGAGGGTACCTTACATGGAGTGTCCATGAGGGTACCTTACATGGAGTGTCCATGAGGGTGCCTTACATGGAGTGTCCATGAGGGTGCCTTACATGGAGTGTCCATGAGGGTACCTTACATGGAGTGTTCATGAGGGTACCTACATGGAGTGTCCATGAGGGTACCTTACATGGAGTGTCCATGAGGGTACCTTACATGGAGTGTCCATGAGGGTACCTTACATGGAGTGTTCATGAGGGTACCTTACATGGAGTGTCCATGAGGGTACCTTACATGGAGTGTTCATGAGGGTACCTTACATGGAGTGTCCATGAGGGTACCTTACATGGAGTGTTCATGAGGGTACCTTACATGGAGTGTCCATGAGGGTACCTTACATGGAGTGTCCATGAGGGTACCTTACATGGAGTGTCCATGAGGGTACCTTACATGGAGTGTCCATGAGGGTACCTTACATGGAGTGTCCATGAGGGTACCTTACATGGAGTGTCCATGAGGGTACCTTACATGGAGTGTGGGAATACATGCTGGTAGCATGGAGGGGACTAGACCATGGGGTGTGTATGTACTGGGGACTAGGCCATGGGTCGTTCTCTGAAGCTGTGTGTTAAGTATTGAAGGTTTTCCATATGAAGTCATGTCATCATTTGGGATATGGGTTGAGAGGGGTGTGGTTCGTCTTGTAGGTTTGTGCTCAGAAATCATATAGCACAGCGGGCTATTGAACTGGCAGAAAAAGGTGATTTCTCAGAAGTAAGTGTTCCTTACAATTAGGTGTTGTAAACATAACATACCTACTATCTTTATCACTCCTACTCTTCCCTCCCTCCTCCCTCCCCTCTTCCCTTCCCTCTTCCCTCCCCTCCTCTTTCCCTCCCCTCCTCTCTCCCTCCTCTCCATCCCCCCCTCTTCTCCTCTCCTTCCCTCCCCTCTCCCTACCCTCCTCCCCTCCCCTCCGTCCTCCCCTTCTCCCTTACCTCCCACTTCTGTGTACTATGTAGGTCACAAGGGTTCAGCAGATGCTCCAGAAGCCATATTCACTTCCTGAATCAGGGAGCAACACCACTACACTAGCCGAGGACGACCAATCCCTTACAAGGAGATCTTATGAGAAACCTCCAGAATGGGCTGTAGGGCTGTGTGTTACATGATCTTCGTAAGGAAGCTGGGGGGTAATGGTAAGTGCATGGTGTGCATTTAATGGATGTAGCATCTTGATTATGATGTCCCCAGGCATCTCCCAGCTTCCTGTACCACATGTATTCATATCATGTATGGACTTATTTGGTAGTGGACTTTGTGACGAGCTAGCTACCAATCTCAAAGAGAATAGCTAACTCTGATAGCATCACCACTTGTGTCTCTGTCAGTGTGTTGTTATCTTGTGCCACATTAGTGTGGTCTTGTGGCTGTATACATCAGAAGGGGCGGAGCCTGTTGGAACTAGTGATTCTGCAGGTTCATTTGTGAGGGTGCATTTGTGAGGGTGCGTTTGTGAGGGTGCATTTGTGAGCAGCTGATGAGGTTCAAGAAGGCAGGCGTATAGCGTCTTCGAGAATCATTGTTGAACGAGCAATTGGTAGGATAAAATCTTTTACAATTTTGAAACATACTCTACCTATATCTTTAGCTAGGATTTCAAATCAAATCGTTTTTGTAGACCTGTGCATTCCTAACCAATTTTAAACCTGTTCTTGTTCCTTCTCGAATAAATCAAAGTAGGAATGAAGTTGATAAGTACTTTGAAGACATTGATAGTGGAGGAATACAGTGATAGTAATAGCAGTGTACACTTGTTATATTATATTTTTGAAAGGTCACATATTGATAGACCTAGTACATGGATGGGGCTAACCATTTCTGGACCTAACAGTTATCAAAAAATGATTCCAGTTTTGTATAAGTAGGGTATTCTTCCAATAATCCTCAATCGTACAGTATCCTCTTCACATTAATTCTTCTGTTTGTGTAAATAACAAAATCACACCATGTCATACCACCTACAGCCATCTGACCCTGTACTTGAGCATAGTACTTGTGATTCTGTTGAAGCTTCAACTCAGGAGAATTACATGTAGTTTGGTTTGTAACTTGTCTACATGTACAGCAAAACCCTGAAGTTAAGCTGGCTTCTAGTGGAGAGAGATCTCTTTGAACAAAAGGGCATTTAACTTCAATAAAACCAAACTCTTCTCCCTGATTAGTGGGGTCATGGACATAGCCATCAGGGCTTGCCCCAAGAAATGGATGTGATTCACTCACAAAGAACCCTGCAGGTCTGACTGTAACATGTTTACAGCTTTTGTTTCCGGCCCATTCAACTCACATCGCTACTAACTGTTTCTTATTAAATGCCACGGCAAAGGAGCCACCATATTAACTCTGGCTTTGTGTGTTGATCCATTGGTTCACTCAAATAGGCCCCAGGAATGTCTGATTCAGATAGAATCGCCACATTTCCCTGTTCAGAGACCGTAACAGCGATACAGCGTTTGCTAGGAATGTGCCTCCTGACGTGACGCGTAATAGATTAAGAGATTATCACATTCTTCATCTCTAGCTCTCCGCGAGAAGGGTCTATTGAAACCATTCCCGTCTTCAGCCATAAATTCGAAACTTATTATGAAATTGTTACAATAACGAAACAATTTTAATGAGATTCACTCGACAATGGTGTGTTTTCTAAGCTTCGACGTTTGTAAGCAGAATTTTGACGGTAAAATTACCTGTTACGTTGTAAACATAGGTGTCTATGGTGCAATAACCATCCCTCGGTATACAAATCGATTTACTGTCGCATATAACGCCCACTGTGCAAAACGGCATGCTAAACACTTTTCGACCTAAACAAACGTGTCTCCCATGAAAACACACAAAGTATTTCCCGGGTTTGAAATATGACTCGGCCAAACGTTGGGCAGGTTAGTTTTTCTCTTATATACCAAACTTTGTGTTGATCTGCTGCCTCAGAGCTGAGAAGTATGCTTTTGTGGACTGGGACACGTAAGTACAAAAACAAACAGATGTGTTAGTCACGTGACACTTTACTTATTTCCGGTACTTGTTTACAAATGTTTGGTCAACAACATTGCGTTGTCAGATTTTCAATACTGCATACAGTTGATGTAACAACTCAAGTCAACATTAAAACACACCAAAAAATTTTAGGGACAAGTATCACGATTTCCACTGTAAGCCGCCTGTTCAATCAATCGTTTATGTTGCAATCGCAAGCAGCTAGTAATCGATGCACACTACGTTGCTAGTCAGTTCAAAATTCAGCTACATATACCCCGATTCACACAGTCTGTTTATCGGCGGCGGTCACGATGCATGTCAAAGTACGATCAGTTATATCATATTCGCTCGAAATGTCCACATAGTAGTTTTCACCGATACAGAGGGGTTCTTTTCCTCCAATAGTTGCCAAGGCAAAGAATCTATCTCTCGTGGCGTATTGAATCTGGAACATACTTCCACCCTCGGTACCGTCATCTGGTCCTGTCAACTGTACACATATTGAAAAGTGTGATTGTATATGCGATGTAAGTGACTCGTCGTATCCAATGAATTAGTAATAACTTACTTGTCTTTGTAAGAAGCCACCGTAACCGGCAACCTCCACATTACCTGCCTCACTCCAATTTGAGCCGGAAACATGAGCGAAACTAAAAAGTTCTGCATCTTGATTAGCATTGTTGTAAAACTGAAACACGACGGCTGAAAGAAAGCGAACTATATCATTGAATTGTATTGAGCATTATATTTTGTAACGTACTGTAAGGTTTGGCCTCGATGGAGACATCTATATGCAGACCGAATGAATGCACGCATTTAAAAAAAGTATACTATATATAGAAGAGCCACAACCAAACAATATACCATTTGGACGCAGGTTGCGAGCATCGGCGGAGATCACCATAACCAATGCGATCAGAGATAGTCCTTTCAGCATTTTCATTTTCAAGTCATTCAGCAAAAGTATGTGTGATGTACGATGAACTGGTCTAGTCCTTAAATACAAACTGCACGCACTTCCTGAATTAACCATTCACACAGAGTCCATACTATATTCATATAGCAAGTCGAATTCAGGATTGATATAAATTGTGCAAACCGTTCCTAGTTCATTGTCCTGTAATTCTTGTAACTTCTTATCATTGTTTAAGGTACATTTTGTTACACAACTGCTTGGAATGAGCCACACTTACCGTATCATTCTGTTTTTGCAGAGTTTTGTAATCCTGCAGGTCTACGATAGTCCATAGACTATGAGTATCGTAGACCTGCATTTGTACAACACTAGCTCCCTGCATTGTACTGGTTGGCAAAACAGTGGTCATCAGGTTCATTATCTAGTTGGTCATCATAGCGAAACTTGGAACGTAACAAGTAGTGCTGCTACTTTGCGTGGGCATTCTATTGGACACTGCCGAGGACGCACTTTTTACAAAGGTCTTTTGTGCTTCTTTATACTGTGTGCGCAACACGCTAATTGAAAATGGTGTAGGTGAGTATATATCACTTAGCTGCCATAATGTGTGTGTGAATATTAAATGGTGGAATGCGCTTTGTAATAAAGGTCTTTTGTGCTAGTTCGTTTTGTGCTAGTGTCCATTGTGAGTTTATGAATAACTGAAAATACTACCCCTATGCTTGTAACGAGAGGATGCATTTGCTTAAAGCGGTGTGCTTACATGTATATCGGGTACATACAGCAATGAAACGTGATCTGTTTCTTTCATCTAATGTACTGGTGCTAGATGTCATGTGCAAATTGACTTTTGGTTTTGCCAACCAGTACAATGCAGGGAGTGTTGTACAAATGCAGGCCTACGCGGTACGATACTATCGTAGGCCTGCATTTGTACAATACTCCCTGCATTGTACTGGTTGGCAAAACCAAAAGTCAATTTGCACATGACATCTCGCACCAGTACATTAGATGAAAGAAACAGATCAAGTTTCATTGCTGTATGGACATTTTGCTAAGAAAATGGCTTCTTCCCATTCTCTACCAGAAGAAGAGAGTGATTTGGTTCACATATATATCACCAGAAGTACCAAGAAGAGCCAAAAGCCAAGCGAGCTCGTTGTCAAGAAGCCAAGTGTGGTGCAAACAAATGTGACTCGTGCAGTGATAAGAAAGTAGGCTGTGAAGCATTGCTATGACAATCTAACTAATGCAATTGCGTCAAGTTATCAACTTGCGGTTTGTTACGATCGCACTAGATTCAGCAGTTTAGTATTTAAGCTACAGTCGCGATTGCAATTACAGTGCTCACAAACATACATTTCATCAATGCAAGGTACAATGTATACTTCATTTGAACAATACAATAATATGACATCATGGTGTGAGCACTTCAGTGCATGTGCGTGGACACATGAAAAGGCCAAAAGTAGAAAGAAGCATTCGCCAGGCACCTAGTACACTACTAATAGCTCATCTTCAGAAGATTGCCTCTCCACCAGCTTTATTGCATGAGCCTAGTCCAACTTCGGCCAGCACGAACAACCTGTCGATCTTAAAGAAGCTAAAGCGTGCACTGTGTTCCGACTAGAATTGATGTGCAGTTCACTGGTATGCACCAAGTGCCTCACAGAGTGCATAGCAGCATCTGGCACTGTGAACTGTCCCTGTTGCTCAGAGGATGATCTGTCACATGTCAGACCAGCATCAAATGCAATACTCCTGCTGCTATCAGATGTTAGAAGACATTGTGCTGGTTGCAACAGGGACATTAGAAGTGGTGATTATGAAGGGCATGAGTGTGTACCATTGCTTACACCTGAGGAGGAGAAGCAAGCTGCTGAGCTGCTGAAGAGAGCCATCTCTACCAGTTCCGAAAAAGGTGTTGTAAAGCTTGCTACAGGAGGAGCAGTGTTTTGACTGGTAATATCTACCCTCACCTTAGCCAATGACATTCATGCAAGTCACCAAAGCCAAGCAACAAACCACAGCCGCCTGCTCAAGAACCAGATGCTCTGAAATGCAGAGAATACAATGTATTGTCAGTGGAGAAGCATCTGCCCTCATCCAAACAGAAGTTCTCACCCTCAGTGATGAAGAGCGACAATGTTTGTTGGCTAGCTACTGCAAGAATCTCATCATCCATTGAGATTGGTCCAGCTCAGGTATTGGCAATAAAGGCTGCATGTGGTCTTGCTATACCTTGGAATAAATTGAGACTTGTAAGACGTATGATATCATAATGCAATGCAGCAAAGGTAACTCACTGATTTTAAGGTCGCTAAAATCATCGGGATTCATCTGGCTGGTGAGGACAGGATGTGTTGCATCTCCAGCCACATTGTGGGGGATAATCTCAAAGGAAAGGGAAAGTTGCTCCCTTTATATTTCCACTTCCTTCAGGTGGAGATGAAATCAAATGAGCTCCTTTAGTTTACATTCCCCATCTGGTAGATAAGGTTGTCCACTTCTTAAATGAAAATGAAAGGTAAGAGTGAATACAAATACTCTTACTTCAGTTGCAGTGCTGTCAGGCTTACCTGGCATGAAGAGTTTATACCAGCCAGTGAAGGTGGATTCCAAGGCTATTCAAAGTTCATGGCCTTTTACCATATCCTGAAGCAACAAATGCATCTCATGGAGGATCATGAAGTAGGCAAATACCTACCATGCTGGCTTCGGCCTTTTGGAAGAACAGGGGGCTGAATTGATTCATGCCAAGTTTAATAGACTTGGCTTGGTACTTGCTCCAATCTGCTGTGCACAGTTAAAGAACATCTATTAAGCATTGAACCACAACTGATAGCTGCCATCCCCCTCCAGCTAAGAGAGTAAAGAATATATAGCTGTGTAATGCAGCTCACTTTCAAGTATTTAATACCAGGAGAAACGCGAGATGACATTCTGTTAAATACTTGCAACAATTCCAACCCCCAAAGGACGACAAAATGGCGGATTTTCTAAAGGCTTGAGAACTACTTCAGAAAATGCGTCACCGTTAGTTTGTACCAAACACAGATAGAGCATTCTATTCACTGTACCGTGATAGTTTGGGTCTGTTCTATCTCGGTTCCTGAGCGTCGTTATCTTTGTTTGAACACACGTGGTCGGCGATCACCGTTTGTAAGTCAATTGCTTTCGAAGCGCCAGAACTGACAGTCAACAACGTCAGGCCACGTGATTTATGCTTAAACTAAAGGTCAGAGGTGTTTATCGCTTCTAGTATGGCTTTTAAGTGTTAATGCGTTTTACGAACTTAGTAACTTAAAGGACATCGGTTGTCAGGTTCGTTGCTATGGGGCACGTAAATCATTTCAATTTTTCGGGGCGGAGGGCCTACTTTCCACGCGTTCAATGAGAGCAAACCGCCGTGTATATGCGCTCTATGCTGTTTCCCACGAAGTGAAAATAAAACGAAGTGAATTATTTATCCATGCAATCAGAGTAACAACTTTAGTCACATCATCATGCAATCGTCACACCCATGAGCTCATGCATTCGGATCCGAAGTATGAATACAATAATTCGTATTCTAATCGTGCCTGCATTTCCATATAGCTAGAGACAAGTTTAGTGCCAAAGCCACACTCACATGGCCTACCTTATGCCGCAGCTGCTTCAAACATTTCCGCGAATCAACTGCACTATTTCCTGCTGAAAGCCCCATGCTACACACTAGCGTAGCTGACACAAAGACCAGTCTGATACACTAATGGATAGGTGAGATATTTCTTTTGGCAAATACTGCATCCTGCGCAATGCTGCGGCTGCATTGGTATGCACATGCTTATCTGAATCCATGCATGGAGCGGAGTCAAATTACGCGTTCTGATTGTTGCTAGAAATATGCATGCATCATGACACCAAAGGCATTTAATTATTACATCTTAAGTTGTCTGTCGTACGTCAGTATGATGTTGACTCTAAAGTGTTCATGTGTCAAGCACGTGCGCAGATGCTACGAAACAATATGTATGCCTTATATACGCCTCTGAAACTATTGCTACATTTAATCCCATAGCAACGAGCCACACCTTCGAAGCAATGCAACGTCGATGTAATAGGATAGCTTGTCCGTGGAAATATAGGTTTTCCGACCGACTCTCTGGCTAGCTTATTTAGATCTGGTGCTCTCAATGCAAAGAACGGATGCACCAAACACGAAACCTATCCCTATATGGAGTGAAAGGAGGTTTGTTTGGCATTGCAAGTCTTGTAAAGCCGGAGCACCCCAAAAAGAAGCTGGTAAACGTTTGGACGGATAAACACAGCCGTATTTGTTCTTAATTGTTTAAATCCTGCATGGCTAGACTAGTGTATTCTTAACAACCAATTTAAAGGACTTTGTATAGCAGTGCATCACGTTGATTTCCCGCTGCTGAAATATACCATGATGGTATCCCATGTAAACTTTATCATACTGTTTGGAATAGAATCATCAATTTCATCATGGTTGAGTTGTATGGGTTGCACTGCTTCTATGCCAAACACTAAATAGAATGGGGGCTGAATGCTAGTACAATAAGAGAGGAAGATATTCATATCAATCTTCTTAATGTACTTTATACCGGTATATAAAGCCTTAGTGACTGTTTGATTCTCAACTAGCTTGTATGTCTGAGTATGATACGCTCTGCTGATATTATGTTCTATCCCAACTTCTTGAACAGTGGTTTATTTCATTGACAAATTCGTGACCCTGATCCAATGCACACTATCGAAAACATCCTACTTTCATATCAGAGTGTGAAAACAAATTGCTATACACTGCATGTACTCCATCTGTACTATTTTATGGTAACCCACAATCTTCTGAAGTAATCAGTGCAGGGTGGATCTGTGTATACCACATACTATTCAAATAGCACAAGGAGCACAGCAATTGCACTGAAATGGTTGTCTTGTAATTCAGAAAAAGTTGAATTTGAGTTGTTATTTAAATGTAGACAGAATTGTACGTTATTTAAAAACATAAATACTAATTGCATGCATTATTCAATTGAGACAACACCTATAGAGGATTTGCTAGGCCTGTGTTAAGAGGATCAGATGAATGTCTTCTATTCAGTAGGGAAGGTGTTACTCAAGGAGATCTTCTATCCATGCCTATCTTTGCAGTTGCACTATTACCACTTGTAAAGTCACTGCACTGCTCTGTCCTTCAAGTATGATATATAAGTGTAAGTATTAGTATTATCTAATTGTACGTGCTTCATGTATGTTCTATCCCTTTTATTAAAAAAAACAAATTTGAGTATTATTCACTTTGAACGATATTATAACAGATACAATATTTTTGTACGGTCAGGCCTAAGTGTGTTAATAGCCTTCTATTATTGCACCGGCAATAACCTGCTGTTTTGCACATATCCCTAGAAAGCTGACAAAGTGAACTTATTAAAAATAACATACTTAAATGGTAAATGTATAATACTTGTTTTCCATGTGATGCCTCCTGTTTATGGCGTTGAAGGTCCCCTACAATAGAACACCAATGTAAGTCATGTTCAAGATGCGTAATGTAGAATGTGCCTTACCAAGCATAAGTCCACTCCAAAATGGAGCCATTGGAAACCAATTTTTCATTAATGCATCAAAGTATTCAGGCTTATAGTACTTGTTTACAGTACTACCTCCATCAATGAGTACCACCTTATCTGTTTTTCGGCTAAAGTAAGCTCCAAATGGATGATGAACAGGAAGATTGAAGTCATGATCAACAACAGCATCAGGTTGTTCAGCCTCGTCTTGAAAGCATAGCTGGTCTTCTCGAAAGGAATTGACCATACTGACTAAAGAATTATATGCCGTTACCATGCCATCTGTTTCCATCTTAGAGCAATACAATAACTTAAACAAACATACGATTTTTGACAACTCGTCAAGGGTTGAACAGTTTACTGCAATGGAAAAGCAGTACATACTAAACCTGTATTGCTCATTTTGAAACCTGAATGGGAAATAACCAGTAATATTTATACTTGTAGTATAATGAAACGCACCACTTTTTGGTGTCCTTCTTGACTGAATTCATGACATGGCTGGTACAGGCATGAGGCAAAATTTTTGAGAAGTCTTTGGGTTTACCTGAACCACTCACAATTCTAAAAGCTCTATGTAGGTAATCTCCAATTGATTCCATGCAGTACACTTGGAGAAAGCTGATCAGAAGCACTTGACTCCGGTCGATGATGACTTGACCAGGATTTATCAAATTACATGCACCGTACAATAAACTCTCAGCTCGTCTAAAACTTTGCAGAAAAAAAGATATGGAAAGCACTGTGTGGTCCTCTGTAATTAGCTCTGCAACAGCAATTGGAGCCTTGCCATCAACAGGATGCTTTAAAACAATTGCATAATAATAGACAGTAGGCTGTTTACCTATTTTCTTGGGTAAGGCAACTATTGTACCTGTTGCATCACAAAACAGTGGAGAGGATTTGGCTATCTCATGGTACAAACGAACTGAGGCCTCATTGTAACATATGACACTGAATGGTGCAACATGAATATGCTGGATAAAGCCTTTAACAGATTTATTACTAGAAACTGATTCCATTAAGAATTCAGTTTGAAGTATTAAGAGTGACATAATAAGATCCTTATCACATTGCATTGCCAGCCTTGCTTCTGATGATATTTTTCTGATTACTGAACTTGAACACCCAACTCCATTTCTATTCCCTGATGCATACTGCTCAGAGCTAAGAGCTATCAGCCTTTGATGGTACTCTTTTGATGGTGCAGTGTGCGTCATTTGAAAATGTTTTTGAATGTCGTTCCTTACAGACAAACTAATATGTCGAGCTTTTGTTTCCCCTGTAACATGCTGCGTAGATCCAGTGAACATCACCTCAACAATGACACTATCTGCATGAATGTTTTGTTTAGTTATAGAAAGCCTTGCAGTTACTGGACATGAAGAAAAGATGCAATAAGCATCTGCTCTGAAAATTGAACTAAACTGTTTCCTTGACTGGACTTGCTTCTTCCAGTGTCGCTTAAAAGCAAAACAGCAGCACTGGTTGATCTCAGATAGCCCATTTGCCATTATGTGCACCCAAGACGGGTTAATAGTGTCACCTATGCAGATTGTATCCCACACTATCTTTGTGATTGAAAAAGAACCACGATGTAGTATGGATTTACAAAACATGTTGCTGGTTGGTAAGTCAGCAGATTGGGCAAGCAGTTCTGCTGTAATTCTACATACATCTGTTCGCTGAAACAAACAAAGCACTATTAAATATTGTCACAAAGTGTATAATATCTCCTATGTATTAACCTATTGCTTGTCATGTTCAGTACGAAATGAAGGCAAAGGTTATAAATAATAATTACTCTGCACACTTACGTCATTTTACTAGTTATGGTAATATGATTAATTGAACTATGTTAGGATTGTTGTAAGCAGATATGTAATTGTATCAAATCCCTCATATATAAACATACTCTAAATGCGTAAGTCGGGGTATGGATAGTGAAATACATATGCATACACTGCACACCAGATATGACTATGCTTTTAGATCACTAGCTAATGAAATACGAGCACACTCACAATGCAAACCACACAAACTCATATAGAACCCTAAAAAATTCAAACCTGTTGAGAAGTTGGAATGCCTCTTGATTCACTTGATAATTCTGTAGCAGCAGTACATATGGAGTACATTATTCATGTAAAGCTGTTTATACCTTCAATGTAGAAAGGATCCTCAATACACTCCTTACAGCAGGTAGGACATTTGGAAGTCTCAATAGATGATGCTTCTTCTGTACTAATACCTACACAGCTACCATGAAACCAGTCATTGCAATAATCACAACCAATCATGAATCTAGAATGAAATGCATAATGGTAGTTAAGCAATTTGTTACCGGCAATAATCTTACTTTGATGGATCATAAGGTTGTTGACATAAACAATACAGTTGTAATGATTCCATCTTCACTCCCTGTTACAAATCCATTCCACAGTATATAGTATGCATCAATACAAAGTACATAATTTCTGCACACCTTGTCATCTCTTCTCAGTGGCAATTCACTTGTTGATTCAGCCTGATAGAAATTCACAAAGTAATAAGTTAGACCAACATTACATTATCATGCGAACAGTGCCATGCTGTATCAATGTATCCTCTTTTTCACATGCTTGAAGTGCATCTGTTCTATCACCCTCCTCTTCAGGCACTCTGATAATCCCTTCTTCAACTTCATCAACATCATTGGTCTCAGGCCCAGGAACTATTTCATCTCCCTCCAATGGAATGGTAACCGTACTGTCATTAAGCTCACCTAAAGGGGGGCAAAAAACAAACATCAGTTAGTGCAGATTGGTAAACACCACATTACCTAGCAATGTGTGCAGATTGCCTCTGTTACTTCTCCAGTATTTGTACACAGCCAGTACATACTTGTCTGATGGCCTGCTACAGCCAGAGAGAGATACAGCTACTAAAAACCAGTACCCACATGGAGCTTTCCTTGAGGCCTCAAGAGGGGGCTGGCCTCTATCGATAAGGACAGCTACAAAACGTGCAGGATCAATGTTGTATTTTGTCCTTCCCTGAGAAGATTTTACAAAATAAACAATGCAGACACCCTAAAGCAGCAACACACCATGCTAACACAATTTCAACCACTGAATAAAGCAAGGAAAAAATCCGTGCTTAAATACTAGCTAGGAATATTCTAGACAATAAGCATTCTACACCAAGTCATGCCACTCACACAATTGTGCTAATAGAGAATTAACACATTCACATCAATGCTAATAAAGAGAAAATTGACACAGGTCAGATAGTCTCTCAGTAGGAGAACCACTACAATGCTTCCCTGAGGTGATTACAACACTCAATGTATGTGGTTGTAATGACGACATAGCCACGGTCCTCAGGTGGGAGGGGCCAATGACATGAGCTGGATCTTACCAAGTCAGGTAGCCTCTGGGTGAGGTCCAGAATGCACAGCCTCACCAGTACCATGCTTCCCTGGTGATTAAGCAGTATCTAACTTACTCAATGTATGTGGGTGCAATGATGACATAGCCACGGTCCTCAGGTGGGAGGGGCCAGTGATATGAGCTGGATCTTACCAAGTCAGGTAGCCTCTGGGTGAGGTCCAGAATGCACAGCCTCACCAGTACCATGCTTCTCTGGTGATTAAGCAGTATCTAACTTACTCAATGTATGTGGGTGCAATGACGACATAGCCACGGTCCTCAGGTGGGAGGGGCCAGTGATATGAGCTGGATCTTACCAAGTCAGGTAGCCTCTGGGTGAGGTCCAGAATGCACAGCCTCACCAGTACCATGCTTCCCTGGTGATTAAGCAGTATCTAACTTACTCAATGTATGTGGGTGCAATGATGACATAGCCATGGTCTTCAGGTGGGAGGGGCCAGTGATATGAGCTGGTTCTTACCAAGTCAGGTAGCCTCTGGGTGAGGTCCAGAATGCACAGCCTCACCAGTACCATGCTTCCCTGGTGATTAAGCAGTATCTAACTTACTCAATGTATGTGGGTGTAATGATGACATAGCCACGGTCCTCAGGTGGGAGGGGCCAGTGATATGAGCTGGATCTTACCAAGTCAGGTAGCCTCTGGGTGAGGTCCAGAATGCACAGCCTCACCAGTACCATGCTTCTCTGGTGATTAAGCAGTATCTAACTTACTCAATGTATGTGGGTGCAATGATGACATAGCCACGGTCCTCAGGTGGGAGGGGCCAGTGATATGAGCTGGATCTTACCATGTCAGGTAGCCTCTGGGTGAGGTCCAGAATGCACAGCCTCACCAGTACCATGCTTCCCTGGTGATTAAGAAGTATCTAATTTACTCAATGTTTGTGTGTGTAATGACGACATAGCCACGGTCCTCAGGTGGGAGGGGCCAATGACATGAGCTGGATATTCCCAAGTCAGGTAGCCTCTGGGTGAGGTCCAGAATGCACAGCCTCACCAGTACCATGCTTCCCTGGTGATTAAGCAGTATCTAACTTACTCAATGTATGTGGGTGCAATGATGACATAGCCATGGTCCTCAGGTGGGAGGGGCCAGTGATATGAGCTGGATCTTACCAAGTCAGGTAGCCACCAGTACCATGCTTCCCTGGTGATTAAGCAGTATCTAACTTACTCAATATATGTGGGTGCAATGATGACATAGCCATGGTCCTCAGGTGGGAGGGGCCAGTGATATGAGCTGGATCTTACCAAGTCAGGTAGCCTCTGGGTGAGGTCCAGAATGCACAGCCTCACCAGTACCATGCTTCCCTGGTGATTAAGCAGTATCTAACTTACTCAATGTATGTGGGTGCAATGATGACATAGCCATGGTCCTCAGGTGGGAGGGGCCAGTGATATGAGCTGGATCTTACCAAGTCAGGTAGCCTCTGGGTGAGGTCCAGAATGCACAGCCTCACCAGTACCATGCTTCCCTGGTGATTAAGCAGTATCTAACTTACTCAATGTATGTGGGTGCAATGATGACATAGCCATGGTCCTCAGGTGGGAGGGGCCAGTGATATGAGCTGGATCTTACCAAGTCAGGTAGCCTCTGGGTGAGGTCCAGAATGCACAGCCTCACCAGTACCATGCTTCCCTGGTGATTAAGAAGTATCTAACTTACTCAATGTTTGTGTGTGTAATGATGACATAGCCACGGTCCTCAGGTGGGAGGGGCCAATGACATGAGCTGGATCTTACCAAGTCAGGTAGCCTCTGGGTGAGGTCCAGAATGCACAGCCTTACCAGTACCATGCTTCCCTGGTGATTAAGCAGTATCTAACTCACTCAATGTTTGTGTGTGTAATGATGACATAGCCACGGTCCTCAGGTGGGAGGGGCCAATGACATGAGCTGGATCTTACCAAGTCAGGTAGCCTCTGGGTGAGGTCCAGAATGCACAGCCTCACCAGTACCATGCTTCCCTGGTGATTAAGCAGTATCCAACTTACTCAATGTAATGATGACATAGCCACGGTCCTCAGGTGGGAGGGGCCAATGACATGAGCTGGATCTTACCAAGTCAGGTAGCCTCTGGGTGAGGTCCAGAATGCACAGCCTCACCAGTACCATGCTTCCCTGGTGATTAAGAAGTATCTAATTTACTCAATGTTTGTGTGTGTAATGACGACATAGCCACGGTCCTCAGGTGGGAGGGGCCAATGACATGAGCTGGATATTCCCAAGTCAGGTAGCCTCTGGGTGAGGTCCAGAATGCACAGCCTCACCAGTACCATGCTTCCCTGGTGATTAAGCAGTATCTAACTTACTCAATGCATGTGGGTGCAATGACGACATAGCCACGGTCCTCAGGTGGGAGGGGCCAATGACATGAGCTGGATCTTACCATGTCAGGTAGCCTCTGGGTGAGGTCCAGAATGCACAGCCTCACCAGTACCATGCTTCCCTGGTGATTAAGCAGTATCTAACTTACTCAATGTATGTGGGTGTAATGATGACATAGCCCCGGTCCTCAGGTGGGAGGGGCCAATGACATGAGCCGGATATTACCAAGTCAGGTAGCCTCTGGGTGAGGTCCAGAATGCACAGCCTCACCAGTACCATGCTTCCCTGGTGATTAAGCAGTATCTAACTTATACTCAATGTTTATGTGTGTAATGACGACATAGCCACGGTCCTCAGATGGGAGGGGCCAATGACATGAGCTGGATCTTACCAAGTCAGGTAGCCTCTGGGTGAGGTCCAGAATGCACAGCCTCACCAGTACCATGCTTCCCTGGTGATTAAGCAGTATCTAACTTACTCAATGTTTATGTGTGTAATGACGACATAGCCACGGTCCTCAGGTGGGAGGGGCCAATGACATGAGCCGGATATTACCAAGTCAGGTAGCCTCTGGGTGAGGTCCAGAATGCACAGCCTCACCAGTACCATGCTTCCCTGGTGATTAAGAAGTATCTAACTTACTCAATGTTTGTGTGTGTAATGATGACATAGCCATGGTCCTCAGGTGGGAGGGGCCAATGAAATGAGCTGGATATTACCAAGTCAGGTAGCCTCTGGGTGAGGTCCAGAATGCACAGCCTCACCAGTACCATGCTTCCCTGGTGATTAAGAAGTATCTAACTTACTCAATGTTTGTGTGTGTAATGATGACATAGCCATGGTCCTCAGGTGGGAGGGGCCAGTGATATGAGCTGGATCTTACCAAGTCAGGTAGCCTCTGGGTGAGGTCTAGAATGCACAGCCTCACCAGTACCATGCTTCCCTGGTGATTAAGCAGTATCTAACTTACTCAATGCATGTGGGTGCAATGATGGCATAGCCATGGTCCTCAGGTGGGAGGGGCCAATGACATGAGCTAGACATTACCTGGTCAGGCAACCTCTGGGTGAGGTCCAGAATGGAAGCACATTCAAATACGCCCCATAAGTTCCCAAACTAATATCGTTTCTCAGATAAATGTTTATCCTGCCAGCAGCAAAATCAATTACGTCATCGGCCGCACGGCCGTTCATTAGTGTTAATTGGTGTGGAATGTGCGGCTGTGGAATGTACGGCTAACTTCTAAGCGGTTCCGATGTGAAAGTTTTGCGCTTCATTAATTTGCTAATCACTTATTTACTGGTTATATGACGTTTTAATAATTCTGTTCCGGGGGGGGGTAAATACCCCCCCTACCCCCCCCCGGTTCCGCCGCCGCTGATTTTAAATGGAACTGCTAGTTTAGTAACTTTGTAGCAAACAACATGTTGCAGACATTGATCGCCACATGTACACTGTTAAATAAAAGGCCCGAGGGGTGTTAGGTTTGATGGGGGTGTTACAGCCCAGGGAGTGCTATAGCAACACACAAGGGTGTTGGAGCTGACATCTTGGGGTGTTGTCAGGCTGCGTTAGGGTGATAGGAGCAACCCCCAGCAAGGGTGGGGTGTTAGGTCGATCGATTTAAAAGTGTGTTGTCATAACACTGATTTACCGCATTACACTCCATTGCCCAGCCTTGTTTAGTAATTACTTTCTGACGGTTGAGGGCGTGGTTTGTTAGATGATATGACTATGATGGCAGCTGTGACTTCGTAGTTGGTGGACTTCAAGTGAAAAGTTATATCTTAATGCACGCAAGTGACACAACGTACCAGTACAAAACGTCTACCATAGGCTAGCCATGGCCCGTGCGTTGGTGACCCCAGCAGCGCGTGCGCGTGTGAGTATACTAGTAGACCTACAGCTAGTTGGGCGTAGCCCGACCTTCGCGTTTTGGCTTCCGCCAAAACGCGAAGGTCAGGCTACGCCCAACTAATTAAAAGCTGTTCCTATTTGGCATTTCTATACTGTCAATTATTACGGTCCTGAATCAATCCCGAAATCGGCCGTGACTCGGAATGTAAAAGGCTAACGGTTCCGTATCAGGGTGATTTTTTTTTGTTCTGTAAATCAGCTAAGAGTGATCATGAATAATCGTAATGGAGAGTGCTTGGCTACAATAATTATTATTCAAGCCATACATGTTGTCCAATCATGTACAAACACAAGTGTGTTGACGGATGCATCACACCCTTCAACCACAGCTGGTGCTGTCTTCTCAACAAATGAGCAGATCCTAGTACACTTGTGGACCACTGACACAGCTGCACAGACAGAAGATGGAGGAATGGCATGGAAGAAGTCCACCATTGTCAGCAATGGGCAGTCAAACTCACCAAGTATTACAGCCTTAAGGAATAGCTGTTTCCTGCTGTGTAATAATCAGTCTGACATTTAAACAGTATCACACACACACACACACACACACACACACACACACACACACACACACACACACACACACACACACACACACACACACAACTCACAACACACACAACGCAGAGACACACAACACAGACACACACAACACACACAACACAGACACACACAACACAGACACACACAACAGACACACACTCAACACACACACGACAAACACACACACACACACACAACTCACAACACACACAACGCAGAGACACACAACACAGACACACACAACACACACACAACACAGACACACAACACAGACACACACAACACAGACACACACAACAGACACACACTCAACACACACACGACACACACACACACACACACACACCACACACACACAACATGACACAACAACACAGACACACACCACATACGTACAACACAGACACACGACACACAACAGACAAAACACCCTCACACACAGTCTTACTTATGAAATAGTATAGGATAAAATCACTGATGTTGATGAGCCCACAAGATCAGTAGAACTTATTACACTAGTAGATGACTCAAGAGATGGTGGCATAAACAGTGCACAGCTGGCAATAGCAATGGCAATGACAATGTTGTGTGTCCCATGTCGTACTAATTGAATGCAGCGAATTAAACGAGTGTACATGAACTCAGATTGCTGTTCCTCACCATAAGTACAAAGTATGTAGTGCCTTCTACGAGTAGTCATTTAATTTACACATTAAAATTAGTACAGTGTGCTCTTAGTCTCGTACCCAGAACCAGATTCCCAACAGCTGCGCCACCCGCAGCTGTTGGGAATCTGGGTCTGGGTACGAGACTAAGGCTGCCTCTTCTAGAAGGATGTACCACGCAGTTGATTATGAAGGGCGATGGTTCTGCCTGGCGATGAATTACCCTATCATTGCTGATTGCGGTAGGTCAGGTTTACACAGACACAATGGATAGCAATATTCATCATTCCACAAGCACTCAAGATAAACAGAAGCCTCTTGAGCTTGTTAGCAAACCATGGCATATCCTTACATGTATGACTGTCCCTTGTGTCAGGGGACAGTCCTATAAGGACACAATGTATGCATAAAGGACCACTCCTATGACACTACAGTGTACACGTTGCTACATGTACCTACATGTGTAGACATGTCTCATGGTCTCATGAGCTGTTCAATGGATAGATCAAAAATGCATGTGCAAAGAAGGCATTCAGTGAGAGAAAATGTGTGTACCATCATTATCAGAGAGCACTACTGTTTTTTTCCACATGAACAACAGTGTGTGCTTTGTGTAACACGTGTCTGTGCACATGTGCGAGTCTGTGTGTATTGTGTGTGTATCTGTGAGTGTGTGTCTGTTGTGTCTGTGCATGTGTGTCTATATGTATTTTGTGTGTGCGAGTCTGTGTGCAAGTCTGCGTGTCTGTGTGATTCTGTGTGTGTGTCTGTGTATTTCGTGAGTGTATATATTTCGTGTGTGTGTCTGTGTGTGCTTGTGTGTCCGTGTGTGTGTGTGTATGTGTGTGTGTGTGTCTGTCGTGTGTGTATGTTCCTGTGTGTGTTGGTGCATGTGTGTGTCTGAGTGTTTTGTGTGACTGTCTCATGTGTGTCTCTGTGTATTTCGTGTGTGCCTGTGTCTGCATGTGTGTCTGTGTGTGCTAGTGTGTATTTCCATGTGTGTGCATGTGTGTGTGTGTGTGTGTGTTTGTATATGTGTGTGTCGTGTGTTTTGTGTGTCCATGTGTGTGTCTGTGTATCTGTGTGTGTGTGTTTGTATGCGTCTGTGTGTATGTCTGTGTGTGTGTTAGTGTGTGTGTGTTTTTTTGTATGTGTCTGTGTATGCCATGTGTGTGTCTGTGTGTGCGTTTGTGTGTGTGTGAGTTAGTGTGTCTGTGTGTGTGTTTGTATGCATCTGTGTGTATGCATGTGTGTCTGTGTGTACCTGTGTGTGCATGTGTGTGCTAGTGTGTATTTCATGCATGTGTGTCTGCATGTGTGTCTGTGTGTGCTAGTGTGTATTTCCATGTGTGTGTGTACGTGTGTGTGTGCGTGTGTGTTTGTCATATGTGTGTCGTGTGTTTTGTGTGTCCATGTGTGTGTCTGTGTATCTGTGTGTGTGTGTGAGAGCCCAGACCTACAGGCATGCGCATTAGAGACATGAATGTGTATTTAAGGGTATGAATTGTATAATTATAGTGTGATTCGGGTGTTTTTTGGTGAACTACTGGACGTTGCTTTCTCGCGAAGCGTTGAGTCGGTTCTCGTGTCTTCCATTGTGAAGTGACAGACTGGGGGGCTACCAATCCAGCTCTGTCACATATGGTGGCAGCGGTGGGATATTGTAAGTCGCGACGGTTTTTGTCCGACGCCCGTGCTGTTGTGGATGACAACGCGTTCGGGAAAAAGTTACAAGCAACCTAGAATGGAAGAAATGCAAGGTATGTTGAAATTACTTGTCGAGGACCGTAGGAAAAGAGAGGCAGAGTTCGAGACGGAAAGAACCAGGATGGAAGCGGAACGGCAGAGACGAGAGCGTGAGACGGGAAAACAGATGGAGGAGTTGCGAGGACACCTGGAAACCCTTATGAAGGTGGTGGCGGATTCACGTCTCAAAACCGAGGGCGTAAGTCGCAAGCGGGAATTGAGTGTGAAATTGGTGCCGCTAACCGAAAAAGATGACATAGAAGCGTATCTTGTAACCTTTGAGCGTATTATGGCAGCTCACCAGGTTGAGAAGGATTGCTGGCCGCAGTACTTGGCTCCGCAACTAACAGGGCGGGCGCAATTGGCATTCGCTGCTCTGCCGGTGGACGACTCGGGCAACTATGATGCAATTAAGTTGGCCATTTTGCAGCGTTATGATATTACGGAGGAGGCGTACAGAAGACGCTTTCGTAACGCTGTGAGAGGGAGCGGAGAAACCAACAGGGAGCTCGCAGTGAGGCTAATGGACCTGCTGGGAAAATGGCTGAAGGAGTGCAAGTCGGTGGAGGAGGTACGTGAATACATAGGGATAGAACAATTTTTCAATACGTTACCAGCGGAGAAGAGGCTTTGGGTAACGGAGCGCAAACCAGAGACGTGCGTGAAGGCAGGGGAGCTCATGGATGAATATGAGCAAGCTAGACGCCGGGGTGTGGACTTGGAGAGAGCTGTACATGGGGACTCTCAACCAGAAAGAAAATGCCATTATTGTGGGAAGATTGGTCACGAGGAAGAAGTGTACTTCAAGAAAACAAAAGAGGAAGGTGGCAGACAGAAAGGCATTGTGTGCTTCAACTGTAAGAAGCCTGGTCACCCTGCAAGACGGTGTCCGAACAATAGGGCATTGTTAGGGCGTGAGTCAAAGGTCAAAGGGAACAGGGGATTGTATTGTAAGGGTTTGGTGGAAGGTCGCATGGTCAACCAAATCTTGTTAGACACTGGGTGTTCCCGCACAATGGTGAGGAGACATCTGGTCCCTCATGCTAAAATGTTGGAGGGGAAAATGGTGTCTATAAAATGTGCTCATGGGGATACAGTGCTCTATCCCTTAGCTGTGGTGGACATGGAGGTGGAAGGAATTCCTGTACATGTAGAGGCAGCTGTGGTGGACACCTTGCCAGTCGGAGTTCTACTGGGGACAGATGTGTCAGAGTTGCCTCGGCTACTTGGCGAACGGGCTAGCTATGGGTTTTTTTCACAAGAGGATGTCATGGTGGTAATGACGCGGGCAAGGAAGAAACAAGAACTACAGAAAGAGATCTTGTTGAAAGAGAAGGAGGCTCTGTCAGGAGTGGTCCCTAAACCATTGAACACACAGGGAGCGTCTACTCCAAGAACCTTATCACAGGAACAGAAGAGGTGTATTCGTAAGGATTTGGGAACTAAGACACAGGGGGAGGGTTTGGAGTACTGCAACATGGATGCTGCAAAGATGAAAGAGTTGCAGGAACAGGATCTCTCACTGTCTGAGGCAAGGGAGGCAGCCAGGAAAGCAGAGGGCACAAAAGGAGAGTGGTTCTATAGAGAGGGATTGCTGTACAGAAGATGGACCCCAAGAGGAAGAGGGGAGGAGTCGGAAGTTGAACAGCTTGTTTTGCCTAAGGCTTGTCGGCATGTTGCATTGGTCATGTCACACGATATTCCTATTGCAGGCCATTTAGGAAGGGACAAAACCAGGCAAAGGTTGCTGAGAAGATTCTTCTGGCCAACGGTGTTTAGGGATGTGGAAGAGTATTGTAAGACGTGTGGAGTCTGTCAGAAAGCTACCCAAAAAGGTGTTAAAAAGGCTCCTTTGGTACCGCTACCGATCGTGTCTGAACCTTTCAGTAGAATTGCAATGGATATAGTGGGACCGCTTCTAAGAAGCCGGTTGGGTAACAAATATCTGCTAGTTTTATGTGATTATGCCACTAGGTATCCAGAGGCTGTTCCTCTAAAAAGCATTGATGCCGAGAGCGTAGCTGAAGAGTTGATTAAGGTCTTCGCACGGATGGGTGTTCCACGGGAAATACTCACCGACCAGGGGTCAAATTTTACATCACAGTTGCTTGCGGAGTTGTACCGGTTGCTACAGGTTAGACCTATTCGCACCAGCCCATATCACCCGGAGACGGACGGATTAGTGGAGCGCTTTAATCAAACGTTAAAGTCGATGCTGAGGAAGGCTGTAACCGAAACAGGGAAGGACTGGGATAAGATGATACCTTACCTCTTGTTTGCTTACAGGGAGGTGCCACAAGCATCAACGGGGTTTTCTCCGTTCGAGTTGCTCTATGGACGGGATGTGCGCGGCCCTTTGGACGTTTTGAGAGACACCTGGGAATCAGGTACAGCCAGTGATGAGAATGTTATCAGTTATGTGATGTCAACGAGGGAGAAGCTCAGCCAGATGGCGGAAATAGTGAAAGAGAACTTAACCAAAGCCCAACTTCATCAGAAGACCTGGTATGACAAAAGGGCGCGACTTCGAGAGTTTAAGAGGGGAGATTTGGTCTTGGTTCTGCTTCCAACGACTTCTAATAAACTACTCGCTCAATGGCAGGGGCCTTATCAAGTAGTCCAGCGGATGGGTAAGGTTACGTATTTGATTGAAATGCAGGATAAGAAAAAGAGAAAAAGAATCTTTCATGTGAATATGCTGAAGGATTATCATGTTCGTGAGGGTGACGGAGATCAAGGGAGCTATTTTTCTGAGGAATACCAGGAGGATGAACTCGAGATCCCTTCATGGCGGGGAGGTGAGTCAGAAAAGATTGTCAGGATGGGAGAGGAGCTGGATAGCAAACAGAGGGCGGAGTTGACCGAATTATTGCTTGGAAAATTTGCGAGTGTCATGAGTGACAAACCAGGGAGGACTAGATTATATGAGCATAGAATTGAAACAGATAATGCCAATCCGGTTAGGTCACCTCCTTATAGGTTGCCACATGCCTATAGAGAACGGGTTAGAAAGGAGTTGATTGATATGGAAAAGGGGGGCATAATAGAGCCAACGTGTAGTGAGTGGGCTTCTCCAATAGTAGTGGATATAAAAAGGAATGGGGAATTGCGCTTGTGTGTAGATTTTCGCAAGGTGAATGCATTAACTAGAGTGGATGCTTACTTAATGCCTAGAATTGATGACTTGATTGATGGGCTAGGAAAGGCAAGCTTGCTTACTACTTTAGATCTAACGACAGGTTATTGGCAGATTCCTGTAGCCGAAAAGGACAGGAGAAAAACAGCAATTGCGACTCCTTTTGGTGCTTTCCAATTTAAAGTAATGCCATTCGGGCTTAGCGGAGCTCCAGCATCGTTTCAACGATTAATGGACAGATTATTGCAAGGGTGTGAACAGTTTGCGGCAGCCTACATCGATGATTTTGTTATTTTTAGCTGTGGGTGGAAGGAGCACCTTGTTCACTTGCAGACAGTTCTTACCAGGTTACAGAGCGCTGGACTCACTGTGAAGCTAAAGAAGAGTAAGTTTGCCTACACAAGCTGTGAGTATTTGGGGCACATTGTAGGGAATCAGGTGATAAAGCCGGTGTTGGACAAAGTGGAGGCTGTTCGTGCATTCCCTAGGCCAGAGACCAAGACGGCAGTAAGAACATTTCTGGGCCTAACAGGTTACTACAGACGATTTATGCCTAATTTTGCATCTGTAGCAGCCCCGCTCACAGATTTGACAAAGAAGTCAATGCCGAACTCAGTTGTCTGGAATGATAAATGTGAAGATGCTTTTAAGGTTCTGAAGGACATGTTATGTTCTGACCCTGTTTTGAACAGCCCCGATTTCAAGAAAGGATTCATAGTGCAAACAGATGCATCGGATCGAGGAGTGGGGGCAGTATTAACTCAAGTGGGAGGAGACGGTCAGGAACATCCGGTGGGGTATTTTAGCCGAAAGCTATTGCCTAGGGAGCAGCGTTACTCCACAATCGAAAAAGAGTGTTTAGCGATCAAGCTGTCGTTGGATGCATTCAAGGTATACCTTCTGGGAAGAAGTTTTGTTGTGCAGACAGACCATAGAGCGCTGGAGTGGATGGAAAGACTCAAAGAGAACAATGCAAGGCTGTGCAGATGGAGTCTATCTCTCCAGCCCTATTCTTTTGTGGTGCAACATCGCCCTGGAGCTCAGAACTTGAATGCAGATGCCCTATCTAGAAATCCAGCAATGGCATTGCTGCAGGAGAAGGGGGAGGAAGTGTGAGAGCCCAGACCTACAGGCATGCGCATTAGAGACATGAATGTGTATTTAAGGGTATGAATTGTATAATTATAGTGTGATTCGGGTGTTTTTTGGTGAACTACTGGACGTTGCTTTCTCGCGAAGCGTTGAGTCGGTTCTCGTGTCTTCCATTGTGAAGTGACAGACTGGGGGGCTACCAATCCAGCTCTGTCACAGTGTGTGTGTGTGTTTGTATGCGTCAGTGTGTATGTCATGTGTGTGTCTGTGTGCGTTTGTGTGTGTGTGTGCGTTAGTGTGTCTGTGTGTGTCTGTGTGAGTGTGTGCGCATTAGTGTGTCTGTGTGCGTGTTTGTATGCGTCTGTGTGTACAGTGTATGTCATGTGTGTGTTAGTGTGTCTGTGTGTGCATTTGTGTGTCTGCGTGTGTATGTCATGTGTCTGTGTGTGTGTGTGTGTGCATTAGTGTGTCTGTGTGTGCATTTGTGTGTCTGTGTGTGTGTGCGTTAGTGTGTCTGTGTGTGCATTTGTGTGTGTATGTCATGTGTGTGTGTATGTCATGTGTGTGTGATGTGTGTGCCTGTGCATGTGTGTGTTTGGTACACAAATTGAAATGCAGTCTGTGTGTGCATTTGTGTGTCTGTGTGTGTATGTCATGTGTGTGTATTAGTGTGTCTGTGTGTGTATGTCATGTGTGTCTGTGTGTGCATGTGTGTCTGTGTGTGCTAGTGTTATTTCCATGTGTGTATGTGTACGTGTGTGTGTGTGCGTGTGTGTGTTTGTCATATGTGTGTCGTGTGTTTTGTGTGTCCATGTGTGTCTGTGTATCTGTGTGTGTGTGTTTGTATGCGTCTGTGTGTATGTCATGTGTGTGTGTGTGTGCGTTAGTGTGTCTGTGTGTGTGTGTTTGAATGCGTCTGTGTGTATGTAGTGTGTCTGTGTGTGCTAGTGTGTATTTCATGCATGTGTGTGCATGTGTGTCTGTGCTAGTGTGTATTTCCATGTGTGTGTGTACGTGTGTGTGTGCGTGTGTGTGTGTTTGTCATATGTGTGTCGTGTTTTTTGTGTGTCCATGTATGTGTCTGTGTATCTGTGTGCGTGTGTTTGTATGTATGTCATGTGTATGTCTGTGTGCATTAGTGTGTGTGTATGTCATGTGTGTGTGTGTGCGTTAGTGTGTGTGTGTGTTTGTATGCGTCTCTGTGTATGTCATGTGTGTGTGTCTGTGTGCGTTTGTGTGTGTGCGTTAGTGTGTCTGTGTGCATTTGTGTGTCTGTGTGTGCCTGTGTGTGTGTGTCTGTGTGAGTGTGTCTGTGTGCGTTAGTGTGTCTGTGTGTGTTTGTATGCGTCTGTGTGTATGTCATGTGTGTATGTGTGTGTGCGTTAGTGTGTCTGTGTGTGCATTTGTGTGTTGTGTGTGTATGTGTGTGCGCGTTAGTGTGTCTGTGTGTGTATGTCATGTGTTAGTGTGTCTGTGTGTGCATTTGTGTGTCTGTGTGTATGTCATGTGTGTGTGTGTGTGTGTGCCTGTGCATGTGTGTTTTATGCAAGCTTGGTACACAAATTGAAATGCAATCAGCTGAATTGAATAGAATACATGTACTTGTGCATGTGACAATGTTTGTGAGTGAGAGTGTTTGTACTATCATCAGACAGGTGTATTGTTTGCCACATGTATAACTGGTGTGTGCAAGTACGCTGTACATGAGTGTGTGTGTGTGTGTGTGTGTGTGTGTGTGTGTGTGTGTGTGTGTGTGTGTGTGTGTGTGGTGTGTGTATAAGAAAATATGCCATACGATAGTGTACAGGGCCATGTACGCAACAATGCAAGTGTGCGCACAAGTGGGAGCCAGCATGAGTTCATGTACTATGTGTGAGCTGAAAGTTGTGTGAGACCGAAATCGTAGCCGAGTGGGCGTGGCAGATATAAGACGATGATTTTAGCAAGATGATGGCAAATAGGAAAGCTTTATTACACGACTAGAGGATGATGTGAGTGCTAGCAAATAGCCTTACGCGTGCCGTTTTGAATACTGCCGGCGACGTGGGAGGCGCAAGGTTATATTCACTTGGGGTCCGTTAATTTGGTACGATCGTCTGGAACTGAGCAGCGTTCTTCTTCTTTTAACTTTCCCGCATAAACTCACTGCCTGAGTGAGACAAAAACAGTTGGGAACGGCTAGCTTAGTTTAAGGGAGAAATGGGCGGAACAAAGAAGTTATCAAAATTTATTGTGGATTGGGAGAATGGAACACGGGTTGCATGCAAAAATGGTGCAATCGAGCGGGAAATGTGCATTAACTTTGCACAGCTGTATCTCCGTGACGGATAGAGTAAAAATTAACGAACTGAACACATCAATAGCAACAGGACCCCTGTATGTACATACGGAATTTGAAGCGATTTAAACTCTCCTAGCTGAAGATGTGACGGTTTTGAACCCCATGGGGTATCGGACTTCGTAGCATCAGCAAGGAACTAGTGCAAGGCCCCAAAATAAGTTTCCCCGTAGTGAAATGGTGTAGTATGAAGTTTTGAAAATAGGAGGACGATAGCGTTAACCGTTGGGAAGTTATAGCGATTCACCCGCGATGCATTTTTATAACACATTTTATAATATATCCGTGGGGCAATTTTCGCGGAAACTGTCCCAAATAATATAAATTTATACGGCACGTGACCTTTGACGAAGAACTAGCGTGTACGTGTACGTGTACATGCAATCATGGAAAATACGCCAAATGCAATTCAGGTAAATAACGACTATGATCAACATATGAAAACTTATATTGCTATTGGGTTGAGATTACAAGTAGTATTGGGTATGTGCCCAATGACTTCTTAGAACAACTAAACAGCTTAGTGCAGTCACATAACTCTAACGGAATGTGCATCTCTGTTGTGTGCAATCAAGTTGAAGTGTCATTTGGAGGGCAATCTGAGGAATTACACATACAAGGTATCTGTTAGCACCTCATACACCTACATGTTTATAATGAATACATTGTAGGACATACCACAACCACAGTATATGGCGGAGACCATCCGACAATGAATGGCGGACCTCAAAGTCCAACCTGTCCACATTGTTTATGTGGGCCATGCATTGTGTCACAGCCACCTGCTTTCCTTGTAGGGATGGCAAGACCATCCCTCACAAACAGAACGAAAAGATTCCGATTGCATAGAAAGTTCTGGCAGCTCCTGAGTCATGTAGGCTTTTGGCATCACCCAACGTACCTCAGGAGGAAACAGGCCAGAACAGTTGTACATGATGAGAGAGAAATCATGCCACAATGTATACAAGATGTAAGAAAAAAAAGAACACAAAATTACTTTAATGATGTACATATATCACAGGAAATACGAAGAAGATTTCCAAACCCTGAAGGAGTGCCGTATACAGGGTACAGATCTGCCTTTGAAGCCTAAATTATAATCAAAACACACATGGTACTCTCCTTACACATGTGTACTCATATACATACACATGTGTACGCGCACACACACATTTTAACACATTACTACCTACACACATGTTTAATCATATAAATGTACTTACACATGTGTAAGCACACATGGTACACTATATACACATCTGTACTCAGATACTGACATATGTGTATGCAATCACACACATGTATCTTACACACTGTACTCATACTTACACATGTGGGCACACACACATATCTACACACATGAAACACATGTGTCATGTGTACACATGCATATATACGTAAACATGTGTACACACAACATACATGTACACATAATATACATGTACAAATTGAACGACACTGTTTCTATGTATTAGCAAGATTGGCATATGTAGTGTCTTTAGTAGTAGTAGTTCTGAAAAGAACTGTTTATTAATTTAACCAAGTTATGTTTCATAAGTAACCTATATACCACATTTCACAAGTAATCAGAGTGCAAAAAGCAAAAATTCAGAGCTTACATGAAAAGACAATCAATCAGCAAGCACATTCTAAATGTGTACCAGTAATATGGTACATGCGTGGACCATCAGTACACAAACCACAGACAAGAAAAAAGGTATAGTACAAAGCAAAGACTCTGAACAGATGTACTGTTACATGCTGAGACTAGCTAAGCCATGGTGTTGCTACTTGCAAGACCAAGTACATATCTTATCAACAGGTACATCAGTCACATGAAAGATGTAGATTAGATTCATATGGGACACTGGTCTCCCAGACTTATGAATATATACTAAACATCAACCTAAAGATATGACAAGGTTGTTGTCCCACAGAAGTGTTTCTGAATCCAAACTACCTTGTGGGAAGTGCATTATCCTGTTTCAGCTTGACAGTTCAGGTCCAAATGCATTGGGAGGTAAAGGAGTTTTTGTACGGAAGCGAGGTCAATACAACAACTTAGAAGTATAGCTAGCCACACAAGGTGGAACAGCTCTTATGGCAGCAAAGGTGTGAATAAGTAATAAATACCAGCAATTCTCATAAAAATGTACCAATGCCTGTGTTTTGTCGCACAACGTTTGAAATAGTACAAAGCCTTAGTTGTAATAAATTTAACTCTTCCTAAGCCAGACACATGTGTACACACACATACTACTTTGATGCACTAGTGGTAAACTTGGTTTGTGGGAAAAAAAACATGCGCAATAATCGCAGATGCAATTATCAATAGTGATATTGATGGTTACGAACAGCAGAGAAATCCATACAAAAAGTATAGGCTAGCTCGCTCGCAAAACTATACGCGTGATAAGATGCCAATGCATGTTGAGTTTGACAAGTGTACAAGCTAAATATCAGATGCATCCTCCGTGTATTGTACAAATAATTAAGGTAAAGGTATTAGAGTCGATGTAGACTATAACGTTCTGCTCAAATTTATAGCACCAAAAGTTCAAAAGCAAGTTTTCAGCCATTAATTACATTACATCTGTACTTATAAAAAACTGAGAGCATACATGAAAAAAACCTTCAATCACAAAGCAGATTACATTGGTAGCATGTATAGAGCACCTGTACACAGAGCAAAGTATACAACAATAGAGCTATCTATGCAATTGACGTAGATGGTTACATAGAGAAGGGTGAGCAACTCACACACGCTACATCTACATCTCATCTTCAACGATGTCATCAGCATCATCATTGTCATCATCATCGTCATCAACAAAGTCCCCATCCTCAAGTCCAGGCACTAAAAATCCGTCATCATTAGAACCCTCCTCTCCATCGCCTTGAACAACACTGTATGTGATGTAATGTCATATTAATGTACAAACTACACAAACAACATACTTAGTACACTGTTTGTTTAGGTGTACGTATGCCTCCCAGATGTGTTCAACAAAGTTGAATGTTTTTGGCCTAAGCACACGAGATGGTGCTTGACAGTCTGGCCTCCGGGCATTTAGATACACTCGATGACTTGTGGCTGCTCTTTGTACATTCTCATTCTGGAAAGATGCACATGTATGGTTAGCAAAGGAGTGAATACCCATAAACATACCCAGTCAAGCACAGCAAGGTTCATTCTAATAACAAAAGTGTCATCCCGGAAATGAACTCTCTTGGACAAATACGTGAGAAGTTGATGATTAAAAGATTCGATCCAGTATGTGTCCCTGCACTAAATATAAGAATTTGTTGTCACATCAAACAGCAGTTGCAATGAGAAAGAAAAGCATCTTACCCTGCAGTAGTGAGCAGCATAACGGTATATAGAAGTCCTTGTCAAAGCACCTTCAAAGGCTCTGATAGCTGCTGGATCTGATAAGAGCTTTCTCTTGGGCACATACCCAGGCAAACGACATCTACTTTCATTATGACAGCCTCAATGGTCACCCTGTGTGATAATCCAAGTATAAAAAATCCGGACTTAGATGGAGTCACATACCTGATAGTGCCGGCTGATGTTCATGATCATGACATGAAGGTCATCAGCATTGCCAGTGCAGTTTTTCATGCACCAGTACAGGTGTGTCTTAGTGCTCTTCACTGTACATCATGCATGTATTAGTGTTACTGCTCTATGAAGCAATTAGGCTTACTCTTGTCAGAAAGCTCAGTAAACCACGACTTGTTCCTGTTAGCTACAGTACCACTACATATTCTTTCTGCATGTGATGACCTGTACAGGCATGTTGTAGGTTTTGTGGCAGGCATGCATGGTTGCTAAATACGCGTTGCTATGTTGTATGTGGGAGGTGGTCGTTCCTATTGGTTGCTAGTGTATGTGGTTTGTACATATGTGCTTATGTATACGTATGTGTGTGTGTGTAAGTGTTTATGTATACATATGTAATGTACGTGCTGTACTGTGTATGTGTACGCATTTGTATGGTATGTGTGTGATGCATGCTTGTGTGTGGTGCGTGTATGTTGTGTGGGCATGTGTGAGGTGTGTGTGCTGTTTATACATGTGAGTATGTATGTGTGTGGTATGTGTTTATGTGTATGTAATCTAATACTATAATTTACAACGTACGTACGTACGTCCGCATAACCACCTATTTATAAACCCCGTCTAGTGCCTAGTGGTTACTAGGTATGCGTACCTTACCTCACATACATAACATAAACACAATGCACACAAACATACACACACCACATACACACATACATGTACGTAAAGACATACACATACACACCTCATGCACATGCACACACCTCATGCACACATACACCCATACATAACGTCCATGTGTACACACATACAAAAAAAACACACATTTCATAACCTGACCTGAATGAATGATGCCACTTTCCAACATGGAGAGCTCTTGCAGGTGCAGTGCTTAACCAGACCCTCACATAGATTATAGAAGCACCTCTTCTCTACAATAAATATTCGGGATTACTGTCACCAGTAAATATCCCTAAAAACGAACTTTATAAATACATACGTTTTCAGTGTATATGTATACCTGATGTGTCTAGCAACGAACTTCCTGAAGCTGGTGGTGTACCCACGTCTACGGTTGGCGTTAATTGGCGATGCAGTAAGCACGCGGTCAAGCAAGGCATTTAGGAAGCACGTTTCCCGTTGGAGTGGACCGTCAGGAAAAAGTAGCCTCTTTGCTGCATCGAGCCTGTCTTGAAAGGCATCTTTCTCTTGTTGAGAGCTTTAAGACTCAATCTATGACGCATCGCCATATTTTGATCAAAAGCAGCGATAATTCTTTAAATTTGCTACACATCACATGCACACGTGCTAAATTATGTGAAAGAGTGCACATCGATATCACTAGTGAGTATTGGTTTGAAGGAATTTACAGACACCCCATGTTTCACACCGTTAAACAGACGCCATTTTTAGCCTCTCAAGTTGGCCGCACGGCCGGCTGACCGCTTGCCAGGCAAGCGCTTTTTATTCGCCGACTCGTTTTTTAAGCTTTGCCTTATTGCATCCTACAACTATGCCCCTTCAATGTATGAAGGCTTTCAAATGTAGGAAATTGCTAATGAACAGTTTAGTGCTTATTTGCTTGTATCAACACTTTGTTAACTTGTGATCTTAAATGCACACTGCAGACAATGGAATGGTCTAGCGCGAGCGTGCGGGTATATAAAAAGTTCTGATCGAGCTATATTCTATTGTGCCGTGCGCGTGCATCCATGCATGCGCATGAAAACATGCACAGGGCCCGGACAGTATTTTGAAAGGAGAGCAATGTTGATTTGATTACGTCAACAGACTGGCCATTATAGTTATTAAACTATTGCCGTATATCTGGGAAAAGCCAGCATAAATAGGTAATCGATTTCCTACCGATTTTCTGCATATGAAGGAAACGAATATCGACTAATCGTGACTAAGAAAAACAGAATCGGTTTTTTCGACTACAGGAAAGTCTGAAATCGGTAACCTGCTACTCTACTAAGTGCATAGTCGACCGAATAGGTAATCGCGAATAACCGGTTAACCTACAAAACCTGAAAACCGGTTACACACCCTAGTTATTATACATACCCTTTGAGGTGGTAGAATCCTAGCAACCTATAGCGCCTCATCAATGATACACTTGGAAGGGAAGGCTCCAATTGCCTTAGTGTATAGATGATGAACTTTTGGTTTAACTTCCCCTAAATCAAAGATAACACATAAATAGGGATAGTCTTCAATATATACAATACCTACCATAGGCCATGGACTAGATAAGCCAAGGCATCAATTCTGGACTAAAATGGTCTGAAATCTGGTTCTGTAGTGTGGTGACTTGAACTTAAAACATCTAAGCACACTAATCATTTAGTGGGAAATGTAACATAAAGGCCTGCATGTAATACACTGTACATAACATACCTGTCTCCTAATTGTCTTCAAAATCAGTTGATTCTATTTCAATTGTTGAAGGGTGTCTGATAGAATCAATTGGTGGTGGCTCATGGATGAAAAAGCTGGGACCTGGAGAAACCTGCACGAGTCCTTCATCACTGTTATGAGGAACCACCTACATATAGACAGATAAGGCCACACCAAACTAATCTTTAGTTTCTGGTCCCCGCCCGCATCCCTTTTATCAGAAATAAGTTTATTGAGACTATAATAATATTCATAAGAATTATCATATTCATTGCTCCTTGGCGTCCATATTAAAGCATGCATGACCCTAGTGAACTGTAGTGTCGTTTCTTTGAACAAGACGATATATCCTTGGAAGATATGCCAAGCCAATGGTGAAAATATTCTATATCAATACAATTGAACCCTGTTTGGAAACGGAACAGACAGGCGTTCTATTATTTGGGTAAGTCGAAAGACATGCAGTTTGGACGCGATAGACTTAGAAATTGATGTAAAAGACAGTGTAAGCGCATTTGTGCCATTCATCAAGTTTATAATTGGCGATAGAAGTACGACTACTACTGTCCCGGGCCAGTCAGTATTTGAAGTTCTAATGAGCGCCCAACGTATCACGAGTCTTCCTAAGAGAATAGAAATATAAAACAACAACTGTTTCGTGGCATACACCATTGCTTGTCTCTCAAGGGTCTGCATACTTCTGCTGTTGCTCGCGCAGCATGTATCCAAGTACTCATCAGTGTTCTATTGAAACGTACTAAAATAAGGTAGATGTCATGTATCAATGTCAGTGGTGGGCCGTTAATAAAGTCCTAAAGTCCCAATCACCCGCCCGCCCGCATGCTATAATTATAATGAAGAGGACCAGAAACTAAAGATTAGTTTGGTGTGGCCTAATAGTGAAAGCAATGCCATTTACATGTAAGAAAACATTAAATACAATTCTATATTTAATTCTCATGCTGTTACAGGTATTGCTGATCATAATCGCATCACACTTGGCATAGTTAGTGTCTGCCGAAACCAGAGAAACCCAGGGTGTTCCCAGACTTTAGACTCTAGATTTAATCAACTTTAGCACCTCAACACTCACTTAGTATAAAAAGTACCACAGACGCATATAGTAATACATACCAAATTTGCTGTATTGGTGCTATGCTGATGACTTGAAGCATCTTAAGTGGTGCGCGCTTTCCAGGTGCCTGTTGTACTTCGAAAGGTAGGGAAACTGAATTTTAATTTGCATAAAGCACAATAAAACCGTTCCGCCATGTCTTAATAGTATTAAAATATTAGTCAGAATCGGATGTGATACTAAACGCCGTAACAGTGACGATTGCTTTTTCGACCGAATCAGGGGCGGGCGCGCAAAGGGCAGAGGGGTACGAAAGGGGGGGGGGGGAGGGGCCACGCCCCCTCCGCTCCGGCTAGGGGTATGGGGGAGCTCCCCCATTGGTGTCTGGGGCGAAGCCCCAGAAGCTTTGCAAGTTCCGCGTTATAAGCTTCAGAACAATAAGGCATTTCATACCGTTTCAGCCACAAAATGCTATGCCTTCCAGTCGCTCAAACTGCGCATGCGCACGTGCTGCAGCAGCTTTTTACATACTTGAATTGTCATAAAATACATGCAATGAACATTAAAGTAACGTAAAGTTAAAATCGGTATTCAGACTTTAAACAGTTCATCACAAAAGTAGCATTCTCATTGTGATCCACTGATAAAGTAACACTCTTGATTTGGTCAGCCATTTGTATTTCCTGGTCGTCATCGGCATCAAGAAGAAAACTTGAAGCAATCCCCAAGTAATCATCACTAAATCGGAACTCTTGATCTACGTTTTGGTTGGATACATTCTGATTCTGGACAATTTCTTCACAAAACCGACTCTCATCACTTCGACCTTCGTCCCTTGTCGAACTTGCACACTGCTCTCGTCAGGGACACGGACCCAATCATTTCGATCTGCTTGGCTATAGATTACAGTTCTCGTTACTAGCAAAACGTATGATAGAGTTAATGTTTATCGCCTAACATTTGATGAATGGTTGAGTGCCGTTTAAGCATTCTGAAACTAGGTTTGACGTCCGTTTGACGCACAGCCGTTCACTTTCTCTCTAGCACGCTTCAGCTAAGGGGGGCCTTTATAGGTTAACTTAGCCTTCTTATTACAATTTTTTTTGTCATCCGTATATTATTAAATTTGACTGCTGAATGGGTTAAGCAGATATAGGAACCACCACAAACCAAATTAATAAGCGAATGCTATTGGGTATTCGCTTTTTGGGTATCGCAGCCAAAATAATTAACTTGTTTGTAATCGGCCTTTGTTGTGCGGCAGCGACAACGGATGTTGTTCAGTTGATTGATGAGGTGCCAGATGCGGATGGCCTTGAGTTTGAGTCTCCGATTCCCCTTGAGTGTTTCTGATGCGGATGTCGACGAGGAGCTGAATTGCAGTGAAGATGGTGATGGTCCGAGGATCACGAAGAGGACGCATGGAGCCATGGCTGCCACCATCACTGAGGCCGCAAGCTACCCTTCGGCCCAAGTCTTTTTAAATGACCAGTACTAAGGTCGTAAGGGGTTGCATGGAGGGGGGGTGCGCCCTACACGCCCCTCTAAATCCGCCACTGGATTTCATCATGGTGAAAATATAAAGTAGTAACACATATCCATGCAACCCCTTACGACCTTAGTACTGGTCATTTAAAAAGACTTGGGCCGAAGGGTAGCTTGCGGCCTCAGTGATGGTGGCAGCCATGGCTCCATGCGTCCTCTTCGTGATCCTCGGACCATCACCATCTTCACTGCAATTCAGCTCCTCGTCGACATCCGCATCAGAAACACTCAAGGGGAATCGGAGACTCAAACTCAAGGCCATCCGCATCTGGCACCTCATCAATCAACTGAACAACATCCGTTGTCGCTGCCGCACAACAAAGGCCGATTACAAACAAGTTAATTATTTTGGCTGCGATACCCAAAAAGCGAATACCCAATAGCATTCGCTTATTAATTTGGTTTGTGGTGGTTCTTATATCTGCTTAACCCATTCAGCAGTCAAATTTTCATTTTCATTCATCCAACCATTTGTGGAGAAAGCATACTTATGGCATCTTGGATATGTCCTTAGCATTCAGCCTGCACATTCAACTTCAATTTGAAATTTAGATCATACGACTTACGCTTAGCCATGCATGAAGAAGTCAATAGGTATTAGGTCTGTGTAGGGGGCTTAGTCCGCACTTGTGGGGGGCTATAGCACAAATGGGAGACGAGAATATGCGCATATATCGCGTGAGGCATTATTGATGTATACGTCGTATTAATTATAATACAAATGCCTTCCCTTGTGATTTCCAAGACCCCTTTCATGCTAACATTCATTACTAGGTATCCAAATGTGATACAAATTTGTAACAAACGTAACTTAATTGCGCTATCGACATAAGCAAAATTCTGCGCACTTTTTCGCTCTACTGTGTTCCGATCGGGTCTGTTCATCTCGTTGTTAGTGCCCAGGGATTCATCGTGAAACCGGCAGAAACTATTTTTTGCGTAGTGTAATGATAGCAGAATAGTGCACTGTAATCAAATATCGAACTTCAAACACTAACAAATCCAATTGAGTAACAGTTAAATTTGTTAATGCGGGTACAATTGTCTCCTTGTTATTTGGTTCTACGAGTGTGTAATTAAGAATTGCATATGGCTGGGCTGCAAGTATATATAACCACAGGAAAAAAATGCGTCGAATCATTTAAAAGATTTTCCTGGTGATTTGTTTGAGACAATCCAATGGTCAATCATTACGTGATTGAATACTACTTTCATATCGGAAATCAACAATAGAATCATAACATAATCATGCAGGTATTTTTCATTTGATTCTATTGAGAAATCAATAGTCATTTCAATTGTAAAATACAATCATGATTTGTCTATGGATCTTGTAGAAAATCAATAAGGAATTCAATTGTGAAATACGCTGCAAATCAGAGCATTGATTTTTACAAAATCCATTACACGTGTCTTTTATACATCACGTGACAGTTACAAATGGAACATGGTAAATACTGCATACAATTGTACATAGAAGCATAGGCCATGGTGCCACTTGGTGTTGGTGCTATTCTTCACGACGAGCTGCACGAACAGCACGCGCTCTACTCAAGTTCACCAAACGTTGCTGTTCGAAAGCAGTTCGTTCTTCTTCTTCATCACTCAGCACACGCGCTTCTGATATCGGTACCAACTGCACCGAAGAGCGAATTCTGCCAATGCCTTCCGCATCATCAACCGTAAGTTCCCCTGCCAGAATGGCGGTTTTCACTGCTTTGTCTCGTGCTGCCTACAGGACGGAAAACAAAAGTAACTACATGCACGTGTTTTTTTTTTTTAATATCAATATTTTCGACTTACGTATGTTAAGCGACTTTGCTTTAGTGCCAAACGTCGCTTTTTCTTCTTCTCTGGGTCAGATGTGGTTAGAACAGTAGTCCTTCTAGTCGTGTAGAAATCCTTATTGGAATAGATCAGAGCACATGCATTGGTCAAAGATAATGTCGGAAACTAAACGATTCCCTACCTTGATTCTTTTACTGAGCGCAGTTGCGTTTGGAACGGGGTACTTCTTGAATATTAAGAGTGCCTCTACTGAACTGATCAGCTGTTTCCGAATATCTTCGTCAAGTTCCTTCCAACTCTTTGCCTCCATCGCCTCTTTTAGATCTTCTGCGTGTTGGTGAAACGCATCTTGAAGGATGTTCTAAGACCATATTATAACACAATGAAACCATGGCATCTTAAAAATTATGAGATACAAACCAGTGGTACGCGGTTTTTGGCTCCTGACTTTGATGAGGCTTGTGATTTTTCTGCTAAGCCTAAAACAACGTTACAAAATTCCATTAGACTGCAATGTGTGTTGCATGACTTACCGTCAAACTGTGCCACGACATCTTCTATAGCGGAAACGCGTTCATTTAGCTCCTCCAATTTAAGGATCCGTTCTTCCATTAGACGTATCTGACTACGAAGTATTGTTTCTTCTCTGTCAGTTTCATGGTCTGCTAGAACAGACTTTCGTGCTGCCTTCAAACTTCGAGACGTCGACATTTTCCAAAACACGTGCACGTGTATTGCGCATGCGTTGTGAAAAGCAAAATGCCAAGAGTTCGAGCTCAGAAAAGAGTGGGGCTATATGCCTGCAATTGTACAAAATGCAAGAAAAAGTACCGTTATTCTTACTCGACCGTTTGTAGACACCGTAACATTGACGGGACTGAGGCTGGAGAGGCAGAAAGAGACGTTTATGTGCCAGACACCAGGGAAAGTCTGCAGCTAAATTCCAATCTGGATATGGATGTAACGATTTCATCTACAGGTGCGTGGCGAAAAGGCAGCATGCGCTTGCGCACGGGGCCAGGATGTTAATCTATACAGCCGGATCATGTAGTGGCTATATTTCTGGTACCACAATAAATGAATACTGTCACCTAGCCTTTTATGTACATGTTTGTACATGTAGGTAAATATTATATACATAGTTCCATCTTTGTCGGATACAGCATGCATGCATGCATCAATTTTTGGTAAGGGTTGGACACTATATAGATGTATCAGAATATTGTGGCATCCATGTTAGCTAATATTAATTATGTTCCCATGTAGCAAATGAACAGAATTCTAGTGGCAGTGATCATGACCTGTTCTCAGTGCAAGATGATTTTTATGTGGGGACGCAAGAGTGTTCTGGTAAGTTATTTCTCAATCACATTAAAAAGATTCATTACTCCATATGTACTGACCACATAAGGTGCAGAAAGGTTATCAGATGCATGTTTTGAGGAATCTGCTACTGAATCTTCTGAGCCTGAAACTGATTGGTCTGTGCACAGGATGGATTCTGAAACAGATTCTGATAATTTGGAAATATCTCTAGGTACTGAGCAAAACAACTCAGAAGGTGGGACTGCTGTCATTGACAATTCAGTTGAGATGGAAATACAAGATGCTAACAATCATGAATCAGATACATCTTAACAAAAACGTATGGAGATAAGTGCAGGTCCACATTACAGTTTACTAAAATGGATTTGTATCATTCTGATTCGAATCTTTTTAAGTACAAGTTAACTAAGGCAGCCATTTTACCTATGTGTGGGCTCATTTCTACTCTCATTGACCATCCACTTCATAAAATCTTCCCCACAACTTTGGATGGTGTGTTCAATGTTTTGTCACTGGGTAAAATAGAAGGAACAGTATACATTGTCTGTCCAAATGATTCATGCAATCAGCTGTATACAGAAACATCTCTGCCACCTTGCAAGACATGCACTCATGTCACATTTGGTAAAAGATGTGGCTACGAGCTAGGGTACTTTAAAAACATGGCCTTTTTGAAGAAAAAATGGATGCCACATAAATCATTCTACTTTGTGCCATTATCTGCTTGGATTACAAAGTTTTTAAGTGATTCAACATTCAACACATTGATTGCAAAGCCCATGGCTCCTACAGGATTGCCTGGGAGTGTGATGATGGATATTGTAGATGGAAAGGTCTGGAAAGAGTTTTCAAAGACTAATCCATCATTTAATGATAAAGATGCTCTCAGCATTGGCCTTCTATTAAATTTTGACTGGTTTAAGCCATTTGATCAATCAGAATACAAAGTATCTGCACTAATGATGAGTGTAATAAACTTACCAAGAAATGAACGATTTAAAAAGAGATGTACCATGATACTGGGCATTATACCTGGCCCTACAGAGCCAAAGGGAAATATTAATACTTTCCTCCAGCCTATAGTTGATGATCTGCTCTTATTGTGGAATGGAATACCAATAATTAATTCAACTCAAAAGATAGTTAAAGCAGCTTTACTAGGTGTTTCATCTGATATGCCAGCACTAAGGAAAGTCTCGCAATACCTAGGTCACAAAGCTGATTTAGGGTGTTCCCGCTGCAACTTTATGGCCGAAAGGGATCCCACAAAGAAAGGTGCTTCTGGTAAAATGTCATACTATATATGTGTTGCAGCACCAGACAGAACCAATGTCCAAGTGCGAGACCAAGCCAAGGAATACCAATCAGCTGGTTCCCTGACAGTGGCAAAAGAAATTCAGAAAAAAAATGGAGTTCGCTACTCAGAGTTAGTTCGCTTGCCATACTTTGATATGGTTAAAATGCTCCACAGACCCAATGCACACTTTCATTTTAGGTATGGTTCAGAATGAAGTAAAATTATGCCTTCAAAACATTCCTGATAGCAAGCTTGCTGAAGTTTATAAACGAATGCAAAGTATAAGATTGCCATATGACATTGGAAGCTTGCCTACAAACATAAAAGGTGCTGATGGACTTTCAGGGTTAACAGCCCAACAATGGAAAAACTTTGCTTGTGTTTATGCCAGACCTTGTTTCTCAGGTTTGCTGCCAGATAAGTTTTTTAAGCCTTTGTCCCTACTATGAGAAATTGTGGTGCATATAACTAAGCCAATCATGAGTGAAGAAGATATTGAGACATTGTACAGGTTAATACATGAGCATCATAAAAGATTTGCTGCAGCATATGGGAAATGGGATATTTCTATAAATTATCATATGGCCCTACATATTTGTGATATTATTAGTGACTATGGACCACCACATGGTTATTGGTGCTATGCTTATGAACGAATGAATGGTTATCTAAGTGATATTCCAAACAACGGACGGAATATTGAATCACAATTAATGGTCAAACTATTGCAGCAGCTTTGTTTCTCTAATTGTGAATTGCCAAACATATCGACAGAGACCTCTACAGCATTGAAACCTGTACTGGCAACAGATGTGGAAATGGATGCAGATAACTATGCAGTGTATCAGTACTGACAACAGAGGTGGAAATGGATGCAGATAACTATGCAGTGTATCAGTACTGACAACAGAGGTGGAAATGGATGCAGATAACTATGCAGTGTATCAGTACTGACAACAGAGGTGGAAATGGATGCAGATAACTATGCAGTGTATCAGTACTGACAACAGAGGTGGAAATGGATGCAGATAACTATGCAGTCTATCAGTACTGACAACAGAGGTGGAAATGGATGCAGATAACTATGCAGTGTATCAGTACAAGTTGTATATTTCACCTGTCTTAGACAATTTTGATATCAATGCAATATCGACAGAGGTGAAGTTGATCATTGGCCAATTGAATTCCTACATCCAAGTAAGAGTCGTGTAAAAGTGGACAAGGAGGTTTACAAACATATAGAGGAATTTTGCAAAAAAAGTATACAATACAGATGGGAATGTTTATGTGAATCCTAGAATTGACAAATTTGGGCGCTGTACAGTGAATGGACAAACATACTCCTCTGACTTTAATTCTACAGACAGGGGTTCTCTAGTAAAGGCCTTTTTTGTGTTAAAAGATAGCAATGAACTTCATCCCTATTTTGGAATTGTCAGATTCTTTTTCAGGCTGTGTGTTACTTTGACATATGACACAAGTAATGGCAAAAAGAATGAAGTGTTTGAGAATTTCCTAGCATATGTAACGTGGATGTGCTTCAAAACACCTCAAATTGACAAGACTACTGGGCTTTACATGGTAAATGACACATTTTACGAACAAGACAGAGTATTGAGCCCTAAAAGATTTTTAACCGTTGTGCTCTTGCACCCACTGGAAGAAAAGGTGCAGCATCATATTATGTCACTGAGCTACCACGTTAACATGTGTCAAGTTTGTCAGTTCATTATATATGTGTTCTTGCTTCAATGTACAAAACATTCTTATTTTGTTTAAGGTGCATGCATGGCATCTCTGGTGCATGCATGGCATCTCTGAATAATGACATTTCTGCGTAGTGGAAGCGGTAAAAAAAAACAGTGAAATCAAAAACGTGATTTGGAATCATTCATCTGATTTGTTATGTATTGAAAAATCTTTTCGAGATTCCACATTAGGAAAATCATGTTATGATTCCATGAATTCTGTGTAAAATCATATACTGAAACAAAATGTGATTCGACGCATTTTTTTCCTGTGAACCGCTGAACTCCAGATTATGGTTGCCTCCTGTTTTTTATGCCACAATATGTTAGTAACGATGATGGATTGGCGGGATGGGATATGCTCCCCTGTTCAATGACATTTATGGTGATGTACTCATTAACGGGTGATTTCAAATATTAAAGGCTACTTTCAAAAATACAAAATCCTGCCGAGAATCCTGCTGCAATTTTCATTTCAATAATAACCGGAGCGGGAAGATCGATTAACAGGTGGGTCTAAATCACTGTATGTGAGTTGCAACATCCATTGTACTGCGGCCGGTGGAACTTTACACTTCCAGCCTGACCATACTAATAATTATTCCTCTAGTTCGACCGGAAATCGAAATCGATGTTATCACTTTATTCGTTCTTTTTGTGCAGCTGTGCTTCCAATAATATAGACAGTACTTTACGGACGGACAATTGTATCGTCATAATTTATTAATAAGACTCAGCGGTCCTGATTTTAATCATTATTGAAGTCAATAAATTATCGGAGGCATGTGATAATGACGGACACCGTTAACGAGCCTTCTCTGCAGCAACAGCTTATCTTTTGCCTGCAGAAAACATTGGACCCTCTGACACCTCACGCAGAACGGGCAGGCTTCTACCAGGTACGCGTGGCAGGATTTAATTCGACTCCAATTAACGAGCAACGACTTTTAAGTCAGTAACGTAGCATTAGTCTGTGTGACATTTGCGCATATCTGTCCGTTTACAGAAAATCGAGGATTTTAAAGAGACCAATCCGCGTTGCATCGAGTGTGGATTCCAGCTGGCTCGACAAGAAGGGTCTCCAGAGATACGGCACTTTGGATTACAACTTCTCGACCATTCCGTCAAGTAAGCCAACTTGCGTTCAAATGTTTTGCTTGGTACATCAGTGGAAGGAAAATAATTTGTGTAACTACACGTTTGGGGTTTGTTTGTACGCATTGCTCTGTATTGTAAGTACAGGTCTCGGCTTGCATGTGGGCACTCGAAAGGTGTCAAGTCTCTATGGAGATGAGGCTCCACAGCTGGTATTGGCTTTGGAAATAATGTCACGTGATCTGGATGTGTTGTAATGTGAGTGTAGGGTTCATGTATGGTACATGTAATGCCTTTGGCCCATGGCATAGCCATGACATGGAGGAGATTACACCCTCGTACTTGAAATCACCTTCTAAAATTGAACACCAAAATAATTGGGTGGATCTTAAGCTACCCACAAGCACCTCAGCCTATGGGGATGTCATTCATGAGTACTGCTATCTCAACAGGTACCGATGGAAGGCTCTAAGCGCTTCAGACCATCACGAGTTCAAGCAACAAGTACTCCAGTTTCTTGCAGTAAGTGCTATATGTTCATCCATCTTAAGTGCTACCATAGTTACTTTCCATCAAGGATTAACTCTCCTACACCCACTCGTGAGGTGGTCATCTTAAAGCTGTAGGTGTAGTTTTGGTCTTTTAGCTGCATGGGCCATTGTGGGGTCAGGGTTGGCTTGTTTCAAACTAAACAAGATTCTAAGGAGTACTATGTATGATCTAGTGAGAAGCACATTGTAATAAATCCAGGCCCTGTGCAATGATTTAATCCCTCTGGTCCCATCTGTACACTGACCGTGAACACATGTTGGGATGGCAGCATATGGTAGCCATTGTGGCTTTGTATCCCCATAGGGTGTGCGCACAGCTGAGCAAGAAGCTCTCTACGTCAAGGAGAGTATGGCTCGCCTGACAGTGGAGGTGGCCAAGAGGATGTGGCCACAGTTTTGGGAGAGTTTCCTCGCTGACCTTGATGTCTTGTCCAGATGTGGAGTGAGTGGTGTACATGTGTTCAGGTGTGGAGTGAGTGGTGTACATGTGTTCAGGTGTGGAGTGAGTGGTGTACATGTGTTCAGGTGTGGAGTGAGTGGTGTACATGTGTTCAGGTGTGGAGTGAGTGGTGTACATGTGTTCAGGTGTGGAGTGAGTGGTGTACATGTGTTCAGGTGTGGAGTGAGTGGTGTACATGTGTTCAGGTGTGGAGTGAGTGGTGTACATGTGTTCAGATGTGGGGTGAGTGGTGTACATGTGTTCAGGTGTGGAGTGAGTGGTGTACATGTGTTCAGGTGTGGAGTGAGTGGTGTACATGTGTTCAGGTGTGGAGTGAGTGTACATGTGTTCAGGTGTGGAGTGAGTGGTGTACATGTGTTCAGGTGTGGAGTGAGTGGTGTACATGTGTTCAGGTGTGGAGTGAGTGGTGTACATGTGTTCAGGTGTGGAGTGAGTGGTGTACATGTGTTCAGGTGTGGGGTGAGTGGTGTACATGTGTTCAGGTGTGGAGTGAGTGGTGTACATGTGTTCAGGTGTGGAGTGAGTGGTGTACATGTGTTCAGATGTGGAGTGAGTGGTGTACATGTGTTCAGATGTGGGGTGAGTGGTGTACATGTGTTCAGATGTGGAGTGAGTGGTGTACATGTGTTCAGATGTGGGGTGAGTGGTGTACATGTGTTCAGGTGTGGAGTGAGTGGTGTACATGTGTTCAGATGTGGGGTGAGTGGTGTACATGTGTTCAGGTGTGGAGTGAGTGGTGTACATTTGTTCAGGTGTGGAGTGAGTGGTGTACATGTGTTCAGATGTGGAGTGAGTGGTGTACATGTGTTCAGATGTGGGGTGAGTGGTGTACATGTGTTCAGATGTGGAGTGAGTGGTGTACATGTGTTCAGATGTGGAGTGAGTGGTGTACATGTGTTCAGATGTGGAGTGAGTGGTGTACATGTGTTCAGATGTGGGGTGAGTGGTGTACATGTGTTCAGGTGTGGAGTGAGTGGTGTACATGTGTTCAGATGTGGGGTGAGTGGTGTACATGTGTTCAGGTGTGGAGTGAGTGGTGTACATTTGTTCAGGTGTGGAGTGAGTGGTGTACATGTGTTCAGGTGTGGAGTGAGTGGTGTACATGTGTTCAGGTGTGGAGTGAGTGGTGTACATGTGTTCAGATGTGGGGTGAGTGGTGTACATGTGTTCAGGTGTGGAGTGAGTGGTGTACATGTGTTCAGGTGTGGAGTGAGTGGTGTACATGTGTTCAGGTGTGGAGTGAGTGGTGTACATGTGTTCAGGTGTGGAGTGAGTGGTGTACATGTGTTCAGATGTGGAGTGAGTGGTGTACATGTGTTCAGATGTGGGGTGAGTGGTGTACATGTGTTCAGGTGTGGAGTGAGTGGTGTACATGTGTTCAGTTGTGGGGTGAGTGGTGTACATGTGTTCAGGTGTGGAGTGAGTGGTGTACATGTGTTCAGGTGTGGAGTGAGTGGTGTACATGTGTTCAGGTGTGGAGTGAGTGGTGTACATGTGTCCAGGTGTGGAGTGAGTCGTGTACATGTGTTCAGGTGTGGAGTGAGTGGTGTACATGTGTCCAGGTGTGGAGTGAGTCGTGTACATGTGTTCAGGTCGGGGGGGGGGGTGAGTGGTGTACTTGTGTCACTGAGGTTGCTTTAGGAGTGATGTCACATCCTTTGTCTCTCCGGTCTAATCCCCAGTCCTTCCTTTGGCCAATCCCATTCCTTCTTTTCTTAGGCTATTTTCCTCACCTTTAGTCATTCTAATTATCTGGTCAGTCCGTCTTCATTAGGCCAGTCCCCACCCTTATACTAGTCCCCACCCTTATACTAGTCCCCACCCTTATTCTAGTCCCCACCCTTATTCTAGTCCCCACCCTTATACTAGTCCCCACCCTTATTCTAGTCCCCACCCTTATTCTAGTCCCCACCCTTATTCTAATCCCCACCCTTATTCTAGTCCCCAGCCTTATTCTAGTCCCCAGCCTTATTCTAGTCCCCACCCTTATTCTAGTCCCCAGCCCTGCTGTTTAGTTACGACTCCATGTATTGCCTCCCAGCCAGCACAGGTACAGATCGTATTGATGATTCTTCGGCGACTGAAAGAAGACCTTCTAGGTTTTGATAACACACTTACTAACCAGCGTAGGAGGGAGATGAACACAGCTCTCAATGACCAGATGGAGGGCGTCTTTACCTTCCTAGTTAACAATGTGCAGGTAGGCCACACCCATTTGCATACATATTGCCATAGTAATATTTAGGCAAACCTCAGAGAGTCTTACATAGAATCATTGATGGCCAAATATGCGGGGCAACATAGGTACATGCAAAAAATCTAGCTATCATTTGTTATTAATATCAAACACACTGAATGATAACTTTTAATTCAAGGCACATACATTGGTGCCCTCAGCAATATGGTGGAGGTCAGAGGTACATGGATTGTCAAGTGGTTTCATGTCAGCTGTGCTACCATGTTTGCATGTGAAACAGTTCGTTTTTCAGTTGCTGCGGTTCAAGGCCACAAAATTTTTAACAACTTAAGAACAAATGTTTTTCAACTTGTACTCATGTACAAGTTATCGTTGGGCCATTGGGCTATGGTTTAATAACACTTAATAACTTGCAACAGGCTCCCCAGATTCCGTGTCTTCGTCAGACAGCTTTGAGTGCCCTCACCAGCTATGTGGAGGGCGTGGAGTGGAGATTGCTCTTGACCAACGAGGGCAGGCTGATCCAGCTCCTCTGTGCCCTGCTGGGACATGACAGTGATGTGCAGGTGGAGGTGTCAGAGTGTCTGCTCAACATCCTGGCGAGGAAGGTAGTGTGTGGGGGGGGGGAGCTTAAGATGTGGGGGAGGAGCTTAATTAGAAGTGATTGGTATAACAGCGGTACTAAACTTTGATGAATCACCTGTTGAAATGGTTTTCTTTTTCATTTGTCAAATTTATATCAGTCTCACATCGAGTGTTGTTAACAGTTGTAAACAAATCATTGACGGAATTAAGTTTCTGTGGACCAAGTTCAGGTTCTGCCAATTCACCAATATTTGGTGACTACTAAATTTTCCAGTCATTACGGTAGTTGAAGTGTTGACTGTGTTCTAACCTCTGGGTCATCCTCCCACACATTGAGGGGTCATCCTCCCACACATTGAGGGGTCATCCTCCCACACATTGGTCCCTCCCACTCAGGGTGAACCCAAGAGGACTAGCAGTGAACGAGAGAAACTTGTTTCTGCACTGCTCTCTAAGGATGCCCTTTCCACCATCATTGGGGCAGCGGAGTGAGTCATTCTGTGGGTGTGGCTTGGTCTGAAGGGGCGGGGTCTCTATAGGTCTGTAGGGGAGGGGCCTACACATACTTGTTGCATGTAGCTATTGCATTTACTTTAACCCTGTTCTATTTTGCCAAGGAATGTTCTGGATGTTGCTAATGATGAACAGCAGTACATCTTCCTGAAGAGGGTGTGTCAAATCCTTGTGCATCTCGGGACGTCACAGCTTGCTCCTCTGTGGGTAGGTCATGTGACCTATTGTGTGGGTCATGTGACCTAACGTGGGATCATGTGACCTAATGTGGGTGTCCTATTGTGCGGGTCATGTGACCTAATGTGGGTGTCATGCACCAATGTACAGTAGGGTTTATGTGACCTAATGGAGAGCGTGTGACCTAGTTTGAGGATCATGTGACCGAATGTGGGGGTCCTGTGACCAATGTGGGGATCATGTGATATAGGGACCATGTGACCTAATGCAGGGATCATGTGACCCAATCGGTATCAGATTAGGTCCAGCAGCTACCAGATACTTACCACCAGCCTCTAATGATCTGGTCACTTACTAGACATGTATGTTGTTCTCATTATTTAGAACACAATTGTGAATTTTGCAAGACCAGAGAACTTTAATCGCTACCTGTTGGCAGTTCTTGGCTTCACCAAGCATCACAGTCAGGTATGCCCTTATATGGTGTGTGACCTCATATGGTGTGCATTATATGGCACATGAGTGTATATATCTTACATGTACATATATCTTATATACTGAGTATCTTATACAGTGCAGAAGTTTGGATGGCTCTAGAATGCTTTGTATGTAGTGGTTTAAGGTGACGTGACGTAGTGTATGTGATGAAAGCTCCATTACCCATTTTGTCTATGATGCTTTGATGCTTGTATGTTACTTGACGAGTGGAGTTGTTACCAAATGGCAATGCCATTTGTGCATGAAGTGTGTGTGTGTGAGTGTGTGTGTGTGAGTGTGTGTGTGTATGTGTGTGTGTGTGTGTGTGTGTGTGTGCATGTGTACACGTGAGTGTATGAGCGTGTGAGTGTGAAGGGCCTGTGGTAAGAGGGAGGGAGGGAGGGAGGGGGAGGATGTTACTTAATCTTTCCTCTATGTATAGGTTCTTGCTCTCACTGCCGCTGATGTCTGGAGTACCTTTCTGGCCCACACTTTTATCCGGGAGGATGGTGTGTTTTTGGCCATGTTGCCTCAGGTGCTAACAGTGCTGCGTCAGAAGCTCATGCGAGTAGGTGATCCGTCGCTTAGCAACCATCCCAGCTGTGTTTACAACAAGCTAGACTTCGACAGTTTGGAAGAATACAACTACTTCTTCTCCAGTGAGGTTACGCTCTCTGTGTCATCCATGCATGTGATTGGTGTGGCTAGTTGGTTATAATGGCAGGGGATAGCGGTGGATCTAGAATTTGGTGAGGAAAACTTTGCAAATTAATGCATGAAGAAATCAACTATTTTTTGAGGTACAAGTAATCCAGCAGGTAACATTTTGACCGTACGTCTTGAGTTTCCACCATTGATGTGCATCACATGATATATGCATTATTATGTATGCTGAGGGAGGGGAGGGAGGGGGAGGGGAGGAGGGGGGGGGAGAGGGGGGAGGGGAGGGAAGGGGAGGGGGAGGGGAGGGAGGGGGAGGGTGGGGGAGGGGAGGGGAGGGAGGGAGGGTAGAGGTGGCTGTCAACACACACCTGTATTGCCTTCCAGAGTATCGCTCATGCCTCCATGGTCTGGTGCATCACATTGCTGTGCTTATGCCTTCAACTGTTGCCAATGAAGTTTTGACAGCCGTGCGGGAAGCTGTGTGTGTGCCAACTGATTCAGGTAGGATACAGTAATGGTGTGTACGTACCTAATGGCCACACCCTCATCACCCTATGCTGTGTGACCACACCCATATCACTCTGGTGACCACACCCTATACCTGATGACAACACCCACTCATGTCTCTCCAATAGCATGTACCAAAATGTCAGATGCTTACTACCTGTGGGAGGGGCTTGCCAGCTTCATAGAACCGTGGGCTGGATCTCTGAGGGCCATTGACTCACCGAAAGAAAGTGTGGTGAGTGGGAGGAGTGGTAGAGGGAGTGTGTGTGTGTGTGTAGGTTTGTGTGTGTTGTGTAACATGTCATTTATAAGTGTGGTGTGGGTGGGTTGTGTTATTTCAGTGTCTTCCTCACTTGACAGAAGGATCAAGGCATGGCTGTCATTCAACAACTTCTCTCCTATGAGACCCAAGACCCTCTCATCCTCTCTAGTTTGCTCAGGTGCCTGCAGGGATGTCTGAATGTGTTTCTGCAGTTCAGCACTGAGCTGATATTCCCTTGTCTAAATAAGGTAACTTCACCCCCTGCTCTAAATAAGGTAACTTCACCTCCTGCTCTAAATAAGGTAACTTCACCTCCTGCTTTAAATAAGGTAACTTCACCTCCTGCTTAAATAAGGTAACTTCACCTCCTGCTCTAAATAAGGTAACTTCACCTCCTGCTCTAAATAAGGTAACTTCACCTCCTGCTTTAAATAAGGTAACTTCACCCTTAACTTTCACCTCCTGCTCTAAATAAGGTAACTTCACCCCCTGCTTTAAATATATCCGCTACTCTAAATACAAAATGTATGATGACTATATCCATCAATACACTGGACCCAGACTAATCCAAACAGGCTTGTACCCAGATAGTCTTTGGATTGTTGAATTTGTTTGGATTATGCACAAGACAACCAGCATGGGTTCCTTATCACCATGACAACCAGCATGGGTTCCCTATCACCATGACAACCAGCATGGGTTCCCTATCACCATGACAACCAGCATGGGTTCCTTATCACCATGACAACCAGCATGGGTTTCCCTATCACCATGACAACCAGCATGGGTTCCCTATCACCATGACAACCAGCATGGGTTCCTTATCACCATGACAACCAGCATGGGTTTCCCTATCACCATGACAACCAGCATGGGTTCCCTATCATCATGGTAACCTCATGGCTTTAGACTGCATGATTTGTTCATGCAGTGATTGCTACTCCTCGTGTGAACCATGCGAATTATGTAATAGTACTCCTAATTTGTCATCATCACCTTTATCGATCATCTTACTCCCATTTGAGTCACACTGCAAAGCCAAACACTTGAAGTGATTGTCTTAAGTCGATCCTATCTCAATGATTCGTAAGACTTTGGTTTCAGATTTGTGGTGTGCGTACAATGTCCAGTCGTACATGTATATAGCACTTGTTGTGTACATCACTGTGTTTGCCTATTTCATTTTGTTTTAATTTGTATCAAGAGTTTGTCAACCTGGCAATATAGCAATCTGTGGCCCATACATGACCCTGGTCAACCTGATGGCCCATACATGACCCTGGTCAACCTGATGGCAGTCTAGCCATGAGTTGCATGATTTCTATACACATGTCTTGTTCATACGATCATGTGATTATGCAGTCGAGGAACATTGTTAATGATGATATGACTGCCAAACCTTTACTTCCTGTCACACCCCCTTCCCTGTCACACCCCCACCTTGTATAGATATTATTCTTTGTCGTGTTCACGGGTGGAGCAACTGATAAGGTGAGGGAACATCTGGGTGGTGTACAGGTGTTAAGGTGAGGGTACATCTGGGTGGTGTACAGGTGTTAAGGTGAGGGTACATCTGGGTGGTGTACAGGTGTTAAGGTGAGGGAACATCTGGGTGGTGTACAGGTGTTAAGGTGAGGGAACATCTGGGTGGTGTACAGGTATTAAGGTGAGGGTACATCTGGGTGGTGTACAGATGTTAAGGTGAGGGAACATCTGGGTGGTGTACAGGTGTTAAGGTGAGGGTACATCTGGGTGGTGTACAGGTGTTAAGGTGAGGGAACATCTGGGTTGATTCTGGCAACCACTTTGTACATATAACTCCATTTTAGCCATGTGTCGAAGGCGTTTTCATATCTTAATGGGATGATTGGATGTGCTATGCGGAAGATAGGCGAATACAAGCTGTGTTATTAAAATCTGATTGCTTTTAATAGGTGTAAAGCTAAAATCAAATAGAATTGTGTACGAAAATTTTTAATTAATTGGAGATTTGTAAACTGCATATTAATTAAATATTCAAAACAACAAATCAAACTTGTAAACACTAAAACCACTACACTTTAAATGGACTTTGACTTTAATTTATTCACTGTTGCATGATTTTATTACCAAATTAAATTAAATGGTTCATTCCATAGTGGACTTACTAGAAATGTTTATTAAAATAAATGAATGACATCACTTTAATCGCTTACTATTGAACCTGGTAGCTTAAAATTAATCCTGTTTCACTTATTAAAATTATTTACCTCTGACCTTAATCTGAAATAACAGAGGCTTTGAATATGTTGATTCATGAGGGTTTTGATATATTTACCTAACCGCTTACAACAATCTAATTAATAGTTTTTGTCTAACTACTCATGTCAAAGAAATCAAGTGCTAAATTAATTTCAATTCTGAGATGTATTAATGTAAAACCTTTGTCTTCATTTCCGAACATTCGGTGTGTTGAATTGTTTTAAGTAATAATGTTGATGCAATTAGAAATATTCTTAAACAATATGGAACGTTCTATACGAAAATGGGTCTTGTGGTTTATTTTAAAACATAAAAGTTAAATCGATATATCTTCCGAAATATTAACGCTATCGGGTTCCTATTTTTAACACAACATACCACACCATTACTATATGTGAAAATCCATTTTGGTGTCTTACACATGCGGGGTACCGACGTTTCAAGGTCCGATACCCTGTAGGGTTCAAAACGGCCATATCTTCAGGTAGGAGTGTCCAATTCGGTTCAAAATAGGTACCTATGTAGAAGGGTCCTACCGCTATTGATTTGTTCTGTTCGTTAATTTTTGCTTTATCCGTTATGGAGATACAAGTGTGCAAAGAAATTGCATATTTCCCGGGCGTTACGCGCCATTAACGTATTACGAGGACGTCCTCGAGCCAGTCGTAATTACGTTAATGGCGCGTAACGCCCGAGAAATATGCAATTTCTTTGCACACTTGTATCTCCATAACGGATAAAGCAAAAATTAACGAACAAAACAAATCAATAGCGGTAGGACCCTTCTACATAGGTACCTATTTTGAACCGATTTGGACACTCCTACCTGAAGATGTGGCCGTTTTGAACCCTACGGGGTATCGGACCTTGAAACGTCGGTACCCCGCATGTGTAAGACACCAAAATGGATTTTCACATATAGTAATGGTGTGGTATGTTGTGTTAAAAATAGGAACCCAATACCGTTAATATTTCGGAAGATATATCGAATTCAAATTACGGTTTCAAGTAGTTTTTTTAACTCTCACACATCTGAGACTTTAGCACAGGGACCTGCCCTTGCAAGAAATGCTCTGGCATTCGAGCGCACAAGGGAAAAGTTTAGTCTGGAATAAATTAAATTTGTTTTATTAAAATCAAGTGAAGCAAAGTTGACATATAGGAGTAAATAATTCCAAATAATAGTCTTTTAATTACATCATTGTTAAACTAACAATGGTCCTATAGAACAGATTTTCAATAGTTAAATAAACGTAGTTAATAAATCTAGAAAACCTGATTGAGACGTGAGGTTCCTGATAGTTCAAGATTTTAATAATTTGGATATACTAATAATAATGTTAGGTATCTAAATTGTAGGGATTGTCCTCCCACTTTGTTCTCTTTGAATGTCAGTGTGCAACAATAACATTTTGCTGTACTGGAGATTCTGACCACATTTGCACTCCATAACGGACTGTAGCAGACTTCAATAGTTTTTTTGTACCATACTACTGTTGCTGAAATTTCGTGTACTGGAGCTGTAGGCTGCACGTATAAATCCTGCCATACAAAAACCTTCGTATGTTATGCTCTCACTTGTGGATGGTGTGCATTGTGTATCTCCATTCAATAACTAACAAAATTGCAAAAAAAAAAAGAACTGTTGTGGAATAATGTATGTTACGGATCAATTTAGAAGTGTACTCCAATCGGAAACTAACTGTAATTGAAGTACGTTCCGAATTGGGTACAACAATGTTTTATTGTCGCATGTATCGTAACACTCTTCCTTTCTCTCTTCTGCACATGACCCCATCGTAGCATCATCTTGGTAAGGATGTGTCTCTGGTGCGTCACATGGCCACCTCTGCACTCCTCCACGTCTGTGAATCCCACACCCTCTTATTGCAAGTACGTCATGACCACACCCTATTATGTCATGGCCACACCCTATTATGTCATTGCAAATATACCATTGGTTTCACAGTTGCTATTGTTAAGTCCCCAGACATTCAAGTATTACGTTGTGCAAGATGATGATGTAATCATGATGTATTTACAGTGGTTGAATACATGTATTCATGATCTTGCAGACATGCAGTATGTCACACAACACACTTAACACACATGCACACTCTACATGATGTGTGTATCACAACTCATAGTATTTAATGAACACATCTCCTAGCCACATCTAGGAGCCCTCTATGCCCAATATAAAATATTTGCCGATTGTGACCTTCTGCAATATGCTGAGAAAAGTGCCTTTGTGGAGTGTTTCATGGTCTTAAGGTTTGTTGCAAATAACATGTACAGTGTATGTGTAATTGTGGAGTATGTGCATTAGTGTGTGTGTGTGTGTGTGTGTGTGTGTGCGTGTGTGTGTGTGTGTACAGAGTGTGTGTGTGTGTGTGTGTGAAGCATGAGTGTATGCGTATTTGCATGTATGTTTGTTGTATCTGTGTACATGTTTAAGTATTTGTGATGTGTGTCTTAAAACATTTCTATTTTTACTGTGTTTTCATTTGTAATGAGACCTCTAGGGCTTAATAATTGTGTGTGTTATGTAACATACCTTCTCTATTTACAGCCGTCCTCTTGCCATGTCAGAACAAGGGGTGCTAATTGCGGATCTGCTTCAGGAGGCAAAGAGGCTTGTTAGTGACTCCCTTCATCAGTAAGTCTGTATTTAATAACTAACCAGATCACATGCTCTACCCTCACTCATATACCGCTAACATATGGTATCCTATCGACCAGGGAAACAGACTGGATGTGTGTGTCATTAGGCTGTGTTCGATATTATTCTCTATTTGTGGGTCAAAGCAATGTTGTGCACACCACCATTCTTGGTGCATTTGAAATCAACACTAACAGACCATTGGTCTGTACTCAAGCATGTGTAAGACTGATCCTATCAGTCTGTAAGCTGCCTCTGAGTGGCTACAGCTAACCCTGGACATACTGTGAAGCCACTTGTCTCAATGTGTGTTTCCTTCGTTACCTTTTTGCCTGTCTTTTCAGAGCAGCCTCGTCAGTGGAGGGACTCGTAGCTTTTCTTGGACTCCATCTGGAGCCCACCAGTCCCATGTACCCATTTGGTGCCCAGGCCAAGCTGACATATGTGGCCCACACCGTCCAGGTGGTGGTGAAGAGATCAGTGATGACCCCTCCCCCTAGCTCTGACCTCCACTCGAACCCCTCCTGGGTCCATGTGGAGCCATTGCTGCATCAATACACACTGCCTCTGGTCAGGTGGGTACCTTGCATGGGCTGGTTATTAATACACACTGTCTCTTCTAGACTTGAAAATACTAGTTAATAAGCTGCTGTATGTCATGTAACTGTATTCTGTTTGAAACTAAATTACGCATTGAATTAGTGAAATTCACTCACTCATGATCTAGTTTGTATGACAAACTTTACTTTCAAGAGCTTTATTAACTTGGCATGGGATTAGTTAATTTATGGGCATCATTAGTTAATTATTGATGTTATTTGTAAAATGTAAGTTGCGAAAATCAAACTCTAGCAGAATTATCGAGCTTATGTTAATAACCAGAGGCTAGTTAATCGGAGGCTAGTTAACGAAAGGCTAGTTAACCAGAGGCTAGTTAACCAAAGGCTAGTTAATCGGACGCTAGTTAGGAACATTTTATTCTCGTATACATTCAGTGTAGAGGGGTGTTTCATGTTGGTGGTCTCTAGGTCACTACATCAGCTCTATGCAGACACTACCAGACCATTGCTTTCTCAGTACTTCCAGAAACTGAATGAGCTTCACTCCATGCAGAGAGATGGCGTGATAGGTACTATGTGTGTGTGTGTGTGGGGAGGGTGTGGGTGGGGGGGAGTGTGGGAAGGTAGCTGCACATCACAGCTGGGTGTCCACAGAGGCGACTTGATTGGTGAGATAGGACATATGTAGTGTTTGAGGGCATCACCTGGGATCACATGATGTCACCTGATATTTGTACAGGTTGCCTGCACAGGAAGCGTGACTCTGAAAATGATGAACTTGGGAACAGTCAGCTTGGACTGGCGTGTGTGCATGAGCACTGGTGTGTTACATCCATCTTCCCTGGTCCTCATCTAACCTTTTGCTCACATCCATCTTCCCCTGGTCCTCATCTAACCTTTTGCTCACATCCATCTTCCTCTGGTCCTCATCTAACCTTTTGCTCACATCCATCTTCCTCTGGTCCTCATCTAACCTTTTGCTCACATCCATCTTCCCTGGTTCTCATCTAACCTTTTGCTCACATCCATCTTCCCTGGTTCTCATCTAACCTTTTGCTCACATCCATCTTCCCTGGTCCTCATCTAACCTTTTGCTCCCAGCATACAGACACTCCACTTGGTGCTAGAAGTGTACCCAGTGCAGTCTCTCATTGATATTGGCTTTGTGCGAGAGCTATCTTCAGCCATCTTCTCAGAGCCTATGGTGACAAGCAATCTGATGATCAAGACCATTCTTCATATCAGCCCTTGTGTTGGAGGGGTGGGAGGGGGAGGAGGGTGGGAAGGGGAGGAGGCATGCAGGGTTTTAGCATTGATATTAGTAAGTAATTAATGGAAACATCTAAGCACTAAAATATAACCTTACAGTTCTACTCGACACATGCACTAACAATCAATATGCTATAGATTGCAACCATTTTGGCTTTGGGCAGGGAAGCTGGTGGGAGTACACACTCTGAGCCTTTTGTGCATGCAATGAAGTGTGCTGTAATTGGAGTAAGTATGGGCCAAGGGTTCTGGCAGCACTTAACTCCGCCCCCACGAGGATTGATACTTCCCCTCTTGAAGTCATGTCCACCCCAGAGCTGGGATAGTGTGGTGATCCCTTTGCTTTGTCGAGCTGGATGGATGGCATATAATGTAAGTCACCTGATGTGCATGTCACATGACTCTTCATGCATGTCATGTGATGTATACAGTGTTGTTTACCAGATGGTTTCCATAGAGATTAGAAGAATTGTGGCGAGCTGTTCCAGAGAATGGAGCAACAACATTGGAGGAGGAGTAAGTGTGGAGTGTGTGGTGCACAAATCATCCTGTGGTTAGTTATCAGGATGAGGAGGAGGTGAGGGAGGAGGTGTTCCATCAACAGCTTGCTGTTTACATGTCAAAGGAATATATTCATCTGTTGGGTATGTGGCTTCCTAGTGCTGCAGTAACTTACACAGTGGCCCTCACACACACAGAGGTGGCATGTTTGGTCTCACCAGATGGCTCTGTGGGCAAGCCTCGTCAGCCCGCTGAAGGATGTGGTGATGTGATGATGGTTGAAGAGAACCAGGCACAAGACATGGCTTCAAGCCAACCCTATTCCTCTTCCTTTGTGCTCAGTTCTTTTGCCACGAGAATGGTTCAAGATCAGGTACGAGCACTCCAGTAGACATAATCAAGTTATGTGAAAGCAGCCTTTATTGTGGATCTGGTGATCTGTTGCAGGACAATCTTCGCTTGCTTCTCATTTCTGCATTCAAAGGTCTGACGTGGAATGATAGCAGTATATCTCTCAAGTGTACGAACATAGCCTTTGCGCTGCTTGATAAGGTGAAGGTGTGAAGGGGTGGGAGGGGCTAACAGTGTTTATTGTGTTGAGAATAGACCACACTGGACCCTGGGGTGTACGAGCAGCTGTTCTACCAAGTGATAACGGTATGCAGTTCTGGAAGATGGGTGTGTAGTGATCATGTCTGTGTGTTGCCAGGGGTTACAGAAGCATGGAATGTACGACAACAATAGAGACCAACTTTTAAATGTCGGAATGAAGTTGTATCAACTTGCTGTAAGTGTGAACATGTGTGCAGCCAAGGCCATGGGAAGCATTTGATTTTACTATACTACTAATTTAAGTGCCCAGAAGTTGATCGGATACTTCTTGGATTAAAAGGCAACACCCACATTGGACTGAGGGTAAATTGTCTCATGTAATGCATCATTTTTACATCATTATTTATGTACTGTCCCAGGAGTTCACGACTGTATTAAGCAGACCAGTTTCAACGCGTCAGAAACGAGAAGCTTTCAGGAAGTTGCTGGATACAGTCATAGTGGTGTGTGTTGTGTGATGTCTGTTGTGGTGTGTGTGTGTGTGTGTATGTGGTGTGTGATTGTGCATGTGTGGTGTGTGTGCAAGTACTGTGTATTTAGTATTTAGAGCCATGCATTGTGTAGTGCTTTGTTCATGATAGAGAAAGTTGTCCATTTTGTGCCCATCATGTTTCTTTGTGTGTGTGTAGAAGCATCTTAATGAAGCGTATCGGAAACCTGCTGTGGTGTTGGACTTACCAGAAAAGATTTTCAAGAGGAAGGAAAAAGGTGGTGATTCAGAACTTCTCACAGATCTGTCCAGTTTGTTTCAAGAACCTTCATAATGTTTTGTAACAATTTATTTTTGTTATTTATGTGTATGATGTTATAAGAGACCATGCAATTTAATAGCATGCATTCATTCTGTCATTGCTTGTTTGGGATGATGATGTCATAGTTTGACGTGTTTTGAACCCCCTCCCCCCACTTGTTCACCAGGGAATAGTATAGGAACAACAGCATTCAATTTAAATAAAGTATAACCATCACCAGCTTACTTTGTGTTCATACACGTAAGGTGTGAATTATTCCGGTGCAAAAAATCAAATACCCTTGATCAAATTGATGTAGGAATGTGAGTGCTTGCTTAGAACTTGACAGTTGCAGACGAACCAAATGTTAATGTAAGGCTTCAGTCTAGAGGATAACCCTCGTGCTATGTCATTTGTATGGCATATTGTAAAAAGTAAGTACATGTAACAAGACAGGACTAAGTTGAAAATGCTAATATGTTCACATGATGATCTGAGGGTCAGCCACCGAGGATGCAATGGCTTTGTGTGGGAGTATACGTGCTCCATTGACGTACAGTTCATCTTCAATGATCACGTCTTCTCCAAGCACAGACACATTCTCCATACGAACCTACATACAAATGTTCCTATGAAAAGCCATCTGTGCAGTGACCACTACACACCACATACCAGCACCTCACTCACCCACACACCAACACCTGAGTCACCCACACACCAACACCTCACCCACACACCAACACCTCACTCACCCACACACCAACACCTCACTCACCCACACACCAGCACCTCACTCACCCACACACCAGCACCTCAGTCACCCACACACCAGCACCTCACTCACCCACACACCAGCACCTGATTCACCCACACACCAGCACCTCAGTCCCCCACACCCTTACTCACCCACACACCAGCACCTCAGTCCCCCACACCCCTTACTCACCCACACACCAGCACCCCAGTCCCCCACACACCAGCACCACTCCCCCACACCCCTTACTCACCCACTGTCCAACTGAAGACTTCCATCCTACAATGCAGGACTGGACCCAGGCATGGGACCTGACCTTTGCTCCTCCAAGTACAGTGGATTTTGATAAGCACACTCCTGTAACGAACAACACAAGTAACATTGAGATGTTGCTGGTTAAATAACTTTAGGTAGTTAATTGATTGCCATCATCTTACCATCCTCAATGACAACATCTGGGCCGACCACAACATTGGGACCAATACGACAGCCATGTCCAAGCTTGGCTGATGGGTGCTAAAAGGAGGATTAAGAAGGAAGGAGCGAGAGAGAGAGAGGAGTATGTACAGTGTAGAAGGAAGCGAGAGAGAGAGAGAGAGGAGTATGTACAGTGTAGAAGGAACATGGTATTTATCACATAAAGCCCAGGTCTGTTGCCAAAAGGAGAACCACAAAAAATGGAACACTTGACATCATAGGCTCAAGTAGCTGTCCCCCATTTTCAAATTAATCGATCATCCAGACATTTATACACTGACATTTAAATGTTGAAAGCTGCAAATGAAAATACTTCATGCCCAAAACAACACACTACGCATGTCAACCTCAAACTCCACCTACAATTGAAAGCATCACCATGGTACCAGATCATGGCCACTACATGTGCTGGTACTCATGGCCACTACATGTGCTGGTAGTCATGGCCACTACATGTGCTGGTACTCATGGCCACTACATGTGCTGGTACTCATGGCCACTACATGTGCTGGTACTCATAGCCACTACATTTGCTGGTACTCATAGCCACTACATGTGCTGGTACTCATAGCCACTACATGTGCTGGTAGTCATGGCCACTACATGTGCTGGTACTCATAGCCACTACATGTGCTGGTAGTCATGGCCACTACATGTGCTGGTACTCATAGCCACTACATGTGCTGGTAGTCATGGCCACTACATGTGCTGGTACTCATAGCCACTACATGTGCTGGTAGTCATGGCCACTACATGTGCTGGTACTCATAGCCACTACATGTGCTAGTAGTCATGGCCACTACATGTGCTGGTACTCATAGCCACTACATGTGCTAGTAGTCATGGCCACTACATGTGCTGGTACTCATGGCCACTACATGTGCTGGTAGTCATAGCCACTACATGTGCTGGTACTCATGGCCACACACTATGCCTTACCACCAGTACATTGCCCACAATCCCCTCGCCCTGGGCCAAGATGCTGGGATTTGTCTGCCGTAAGTAGTTCAGATAGAGAGCTGTGCCTGTGATGAAGTCTTTTGGCTGTCCAATGTCCATCCAGAACCCTAGTTATTAACAAATATTATCAATGAAATTAAAGAAGATTAGAATGAGGACATAAGGGGAGGAGGCATTAGAGGATGGTATGGTATGGAGACATTAGAGGATGGTATGGAATTGATACAGACCAGCGGCGGACGCAGGATTTAGGAGAGGGGGGGGGCACGCTTGTGGGCGGGACCCCAAATACTCACAGCTAGGGGGTATGGGGGAGCGCTGTGAGCTCCCCCATCGGGGTCTGGGGCAGAGCCCCAGAAGCCAACGGTTTTTACATTTTAAAACCTTCCAAAACTACGTAAAAATAATGATAATTTAAAACCCATGCAATCATTAATTTTAATTCACACCGCTGCATACAATAATTTTATTATTCATCAGTAGCATCAGTGGCTGCATCCTCCAAGATGAAGGAAAGCTTCATTCTCCGTGGCTGTTTGCTTGCAAAAGCATCAATTGTTTCCTTCACAGAAACGCTGATACATCTATGTACAGCTAGCAGAGCCAATCCATTCATCCTTTCCCCCGTCATTGTTGACCTGAGGTACGTTTTTAGCCTCCTTAGTCCACTGATGGAGCGCTCTGCCTCGCAACTCGTTAGAGGCCAAACTGTCATAATATGAAGGATGGTATGAACGTTTGGAAATTGCTGCTTCCTACAAGCCCTTAGGGCGGACAAAAGGTTGCTTGGGTGACTTTCTTTGGAAGCAGCTGACCAATAGAGCTGCATGATTATTGTGCTTCATGTACTATACTTACTAACGCTGATCGTTTACAGAAGAAATCCGTAATCACAGACGCCTTTCTTTTCTTTACCTGGTTAACGCTAGCGTCAGATTGTTCTTCATAGGCAGCCATGATATGGTCCCAGGATTATAAATTGTGTGTGATTAATTAATGAGACCACAATCAATGTGATATATCTGACTGCGGTATTGTAATCATTTGATGGTTTTCAGTCGTGTATACCGTTATTACCGTATGACCGCATCTATTCATTTAACGGGGGAGGGGGGGGGGGGGGGGGGGGGCACAGGCCCCTTGTGCCCCCCCCCTCCGTCCGCCACTGCAGACTCATGTAATTAGGTCATCCAGAGGTGTGTCAGCTAGATGGATGAAACTCACTTGCCACCTGACACAGGTTATAAGATGGTGATAAACTATTAGGTCTAATCAGCTAAGTCACATATTGGATGTACATGTAAGATAGATGGATGTACATGTATTTCCAAATGTTCTAAATATAGTAACGAAAGCCAACATGATTACACAAACCATCAATGGATCTGACATGTGACCCCCCCCCCCCCCCCAACTGTCACAAGACACCACTTTATTTTGAAGACGAAGGTGTGATGTGAAAATGGTGTGAGGGCACTTCTTTCCCACAGCCTGCACACAATGCAGGATAATGGAACACACAATACCATAAATTGATGCCAATGGAGAAGTATGTAAGAGAAAACACAATCAAATGTTGAGCAATTCAACATATGAATATAAAAATCCCTGGCCTGGCTTTATCTATTTCAAGATGCACATAAAAGAGAAACATTGCACACCCAGCCACTGAAAAGCTCCCAGGTGAACTCATAAAGCTGTCCGTCTTGTGTATGGCTACCACCTTGTATCACTGCACTGCACAATATTTCACATGAGTACCATGTTAGGTTGGGTCAAGTCATTCCCAACCAAAATTTCCAAGTATGGAACTGGATTATGTGAAGAGCAAGCAATAGTAAAACGAAAAGAGTATCATGTAACCGAAACAATTGTATCGATTGAATGAGGTCAGCAAATGATACCCAACATAGACAAGAACATCCATATAGTGTATCAATCTTATCAGCATACTTCACTTTCACCATTAAGAGAGTGAAGATGTTCTACTATAGCACCAGAGGCATTCCACCTTCCTTTGGCCAACATGTTGAAATAGATAACTTCATGATCTAATTATTTTGTACTCTCACATAGTTGTAGTGCTTGACCCCGACGAGAACAGTGAAACACGCTACATGTAGGTAATGTGCGCCACCACACAAACTAGAGACAGCAGCCTTATGTGTAACGTACAGCTACGAACGAATGCTATTACGAGATGTCAAATATGGAGTCACATCGTGAAGCTGTCTATTGTCATCTTAAGGGTTATGACATGAGCAAAGAAACAGAACTGTATGTCCCACACAGCTAGTCTGTTGCACACAATACAGAGATAATGAACATTTAAAAGTAGCACAGGATATCAGAATGATAAAGAAGTGATGTCAGCATATGTCATATGTTATGAATGAGGTACAGTAGTGTTCAGACCTTTAGCTGTGCATTAAATGTGCACCTCTTATTAATTAAGTCAATCATTTTGTTCAAATGATATTCTTCTAACCTTCTTTTCGTCTGATTAATGGATTAATGGATTAATGTTGGCTTCGAATAGGATGACATGCCAGGGCAGGGTGATATGGGTGGCTGGTTGCATAACCACATATAAGCAATGTATGGCCTGGGCCCAAGGTTTGATTCACACCTATTTATGGTTAAAAATAAATGTTAACATATAAGGGCTGAGCATAGAGGATCATTTGACAAGGGCTGAGCATAGAGGATCATTTGACAAGGGCTGAGCATAGAGGATCGCTTATCAAGAAACAATATATTCCAAACCAGTGATATTTGTATTTTGTATTTACAACTGCCAATGACTTGACCGCTAATGGTCTACTGGGGGATGGTAATCTGGTAGATTAAAATCACTCCAGAGGTGTTAAACCTTCCACTACAAAGCTTAGTGATGCCATGGGACTGGTCATCCAACAACTAAATCACTTACCACTTAGATCAAAGGAAAACAATTGACCATCTTTGGCCATAAAGGGGAACACCTCTTTCTCCAACGACATGAACTTTTCCTGGGGATGATAAGACACACAAACGTAAGGACACAGCACAGCGCCCTGAACCTCCATAAACACACACAACAGGCACAAATGGATGTTCCCCCAAACACTTGCCAATAATACCATTTCAGAAATGCACCTTCCATTGAACCTGTGACCTCCCATCAACCAACTCATCACACCAACACAGGGGTAAGCATGTAGCGCTCATCCCACCACCACCTTGGCACAACCACACCCTCACAACCACACCCCTACACCATTGCAATTCAACTGCAGTTGTGTCCTAATTATTACCCAATAGTTATGTCATGGTTATGTCACAATTCAACATGGTCCTGAGGCTTGATATAACACTATCAATGCAAGGCACATGCACACATATATTCGCTCATGTAACCCTCCCCACACAACAGTGTGATATGTCTCCGTCATCATTACCTCCACTCTCTTTAGCACATCAGGGTTGAAGATGTACATTCCTGCGTTGATCTTGTTGGAGACAAACACTTTTGGTTTCTCCACAAATTTGTCAATCTTCCCGGTCTGTTCATCGTACACAACAACTCCATATTTGGATGGTTCTTCCACCTTAGTTACCTGTCAGGTGTGTCATATCAGGTCAGGGTGACCACTAACAAAGAACAATCTATCTATTGCGCCATTGGAATGGACAACGGAAATGAGCAATGAGCTGATTAAAAGATTGCTTCTTAACAAATGATCTCATTAACATCCCAGTTGACTATGAACTAGGAATGCAGCTGTGAGATTCATTCACCGCAACTATAGACACCTCCAGGCTGCGCTGCGGCTTGGCACAAGAGAGTCAGGGCAAGGGCACAGGGCACATAGCCACCTCAGTGGCAGAAACTCTACATAGGTCACTTAAAACATTCATATGTACGTTAAAAAAAAAACCCTTGCAAACATGAATACCAATCCAAGATAAAAAAGGGATGGCCAGACCTCGCTGTGCCCCTTCCCTTCCCTTCAAACACTGTGGACCTATTCCAGCAGACCTGTCTGGACACTTGGTACACAGGAGTGTAAACAGGCGAACAAATGACAGACAATATGGGAAGAAATGTGTTCACATGAGAATATGAAGGTGTTGTCCTAAAGTCTTATGGATATCCAGATGGATCTTGTTGCAAGTGTTGACGAACACATGTGATGTGAAGTGATTCCCAACAATTGAGATTCAATGAAATGTAATAGTGTCTGCAGGAAAGTGCTGTGAGATGGGGAGGAGGTATGTGTGGGGAGGGGGTATGTTATGTGTGCTGAAGGTCTCTGTACCATAATTCAGGAGCTCAAAAACTACAACTGACTGCACACATGCATGCCTTCAGATCAAGTACAATGTCAACACGATAAGGTAACATATAGTGAAAAACTTTCGAGGGTGGCAATATGCGCAGTTTTTGGACTGTCAGCAAAAGTATTCTTCATGTGAAATTTAAGTTGAAGGCAAAAACGGTTTCATGAAAATTTTGCACCCTTTATGAAAGGTTTCCCGCTATATGCTGCATGAAACATGTATGTGTCTGTTCCCAAATGCAGAACAGGGCATTGTAGAGAAGACCAGCGGTGAATTGTACCTCGGCTTATAAGGGTGCAAAGACAAAGGCACCAAAGTCAGGTCCAAGGTCAGGTCCAAGGTCAGGACCAAAGTCAGGTCCAAAGTCAGGACCAAAGTCAGGTCCAAAGTCAGGACCAAAGTCAGGTCCAAGGTCAGGACCAAAGTCAGGTCCAAGGTCAGGACCAAAGTCAGGTCCAAGGTCAGGACCAAAGTCAGGTCCAAGGTCAGGACCAAAGTCAGGTCCAAGGTCAGGACCAAAGTCAGGTACCAAGGTCAGGACCAAGGTCAGGACCACTGCTGACTTGTAGGGCACCACATATAGTTGCAAGTGATGAGAACACATCCACCCACCCACCCACACCAAAGGCTCCACTCCACATGATAGAAAGCAATGTGCACATGAAGGAACAAACAGGAAAGGGGTGTAGCTAGGAGTGGAGAACAGACCCAGTGCAATACCTATATGATGTCATCACAACACTTCACAGTCGCTCACATCACCACATGTTCCGGCTTGTGTGTATTGCAAAGCCTTTAGAGATAGTACCCACTAAGCTAGTGCATAAAGACTTGATAGCTTATCATCGGAGAGGATTGCATATGCCCGGTACAGTGGGGGGCACTTATTAGAGGTATTGAACCTGCATACTTGAGCAAAGACATGGAATGTATGGGCCCACACACCCAATTGACAGTCCCTACTTGTATTATAACACGGCCATGTTCAGTGTTAACATCTCATGCAGCCATTCTGTAAGGCATGTACACAACATGAAGATCAACAGCAAAGTCTATGGCCGCACAATGAATACATCAATTGCCATATTTAACAAGACATTACACACATATTCCAGAACAGCAGTGTGGGATAGATATCGGATGGAGACACAATACGGAGACATGCGTACATGGGTACAGGACACATAGGCACGGTATGGGGACACATAGGCACGGTATGGGGACACATAGGCATGGTATGGGGACACATAGGCACAGTATGGGGACACATAGGCACAGTATGGGGACACATAGGCACAGTATGGGGACATGTGAGCATTGCCACGAAGTGGGCATTCGGAAGTGAGGGTACTCTGCTTATTTCAGAATGGAGGATTGCCTCAGACGATACTAAATGAATACATACCAAATAAGGTAATAAAGTATAACTCAACTCTTTAAAACAGGAAAATGCAGTCAACCTATAAGATACTTAAGGTAAGTCAGTCATGCATTCAGGCAATCATGAGTGTTTACATGCAAGTAGACAGGGGGCTCTAATAAGAAGTGCAGAACACAAATGATGTTCTTACACATTTAGCCAAGAGAGTTTATCATACCACAATAGTCCCCTCTTTGCTGTGAGTTTTGTGAAAATTCAACATCTTCTTGAAAGGGTAGTCACAGATGACATCACTGTTGAGCACGAAGAAAGGTTCCATGTCAGCCAAGAGGGCTTGCTTGGCCAGTCCAAGAGGCCCAGCTGTACGGAATGGACGCATGAATGTCAAGTGCTTGGTGTAGTGCTCGACTGCAAACAGGGTGCATTGTAGAGTGGTCCATCATCATGCTGCATGGAACAAATCACATACTTCTCTGAAATGACTAGCGGACCTACCAGTTCCCAGACCTACCAGTTCCCAGAGGTGTTGTCTCATGAGACATCGATATCTTTATTCCCAACTGCAAACAGAAGACATTGTTTGAGTGAGTCTGTGCAAAAATGTTTCTCAGCATTTGGCTAACCCTTGCTTCTTGATGCCTTAGTTCTTCCTCCAGCAGCTCAGCTCTATAGCTCACTGCGAGGATCACGTGCTTCACTCCCGCCTGAAATAATTAAACAACATATTACGCTCTACCTTCCTTCAGAAGCTGATAGAGCTACAACACTTCTATTTATCGCCTATCACCAGCGTGTTACCTCCACTAAAGCCTCTATCTGATGAAGCAGGATTGCTTTGTTGCCGAACTCCACCAATGGTTTGGGCCTCGAGAGAGTTAAAGGCCTTAGCCTAGTTCCAAAACCTCCGACAAGGATTAGCGCCTTCATTGTACGCAGGTGAACCTCGCCTCCAAACAATCATTAAAATCAATTAAATAATGCCGTGATTAATAAATTGCGAAGATAATTATCGTTTGTGAAATGCTGGTAAAACCAGCGCTAGGCATCAATAAAGTCGTGTATGTTGCAAGACGTTTTATGGAAAGATAGTTTTCCGCATGGCTGGGAATGGTTCCTCGTCAGTACCGAATCGTAAAGGCAAAGAACTATCCCGATACAGCGAGGAACAAATGATGTCATTGTCGTCAGACGAGAGCTTCATTCCTACTGCTGCGGAAGATGCAGGTATATGTGCTCATCCATTGTAGCTAGCTGTGTTGTGGACTGCAAATTATGTGTTAGACACAAGTACACCGCTAGACCCCACAGGCCTTTTACAGCGGAACCAATCATTCCACGTAGTTTTGATTTTATGACACAGTTTTGTACCCAACAGCAAACAGTGCATAAGCCACTTGCATACTGCTTTTCTGTCAGCATTTTGACCGCGGCCAGGTGCATCAGATTAGTTGTCACAGCAGCGCTAGCTCGCTCGCAGCTTTCACAAGCATATCCTTGATGTGGCTAGTTGTGTACAATTGCTTCTCCTTATCGAGATCTGCGTCCAAATAGCATAAACATATACAAAGCCTGAGGCGTTGATAAGAAACCGTAATTTGAAGTGCTGGTGTACATAATTCAAAGGGGGAACGTTTGATGTCCCATGTTGTCGGCTGCCCGCCTCACCGCGGAAAGATAAGTGGATTAATCAGAGCAAAGTCGGAAAAAAAAAAAGCAATGCACCTGCCATATACATGCACATCCTTCGCTAGAATTCCTCTGAACATGCGCATGTTGAAGTTGAATGGCTTTGTCACCTAGCCTTAGAAATCTGGTAAAGAGATGGTGTGCTATTATTAGATATTCATCTCACCAATGTGCTAGGGGTGTTAATGTGCCAATGGAAAAATATTTTAAAACCATTCAAAAAAACCACTTCTTTTCATCAGATATGTGCAATCAGTCCAGATCTTCAGGATCTGCCTCCCCCTCAGGCACTAAGCGGTCTAGGACCCATTACACTCCAAAGCAGATCTGTATTCTAGAAGGCAAGTTTGCCCAGAATGAGTTTCCAAGTGCAGAAGAGAGGGCTACCATGGCAACGGAGCTAGATGTGAAGATACAGCACATACAGGTACAATGAAAGCATTGACATGTCAGCTGTTCTCTACCATGTGACCTTGTTCATTCTATGGAGCTGCATGTTCGTGTACGCTTTGTAGTTGTTGTAGCCAAGACTGATAGCTTGTTCTGTCATAATATTCTAGGAATGATTAATGTTGTCAACTAGGTGAAATATTATATGTCCTTTTTCTAAAAACTACAAAACATTAGATTCAAAGTACAGTGTACATATATACATATCCAATAGATATGCATAGCTGTTCTTCTGTAAAAACAAATCCGCTTTTCTACTGAAGGTTTGGTTTCAAAACAGAAGAGCTAAACATAGAAGAAAGAAAAGGAAAGCAAAGGTTGAGGATACCGCTGTGCGAACTCCCAAACCACCTGCATTTTGGCCCCAGTACCTTCCATTTGACAGCAACTTTACAAGTAATCTGAGAAACCTAGGTGTTGTGTGTCTAATCAGTAATACATTTCCTTTTAGGTTGTCCTGGCAATAAAAAAAATGCATCAAATTCATCAGATGTTTCAATGGTGTCAAGCCCTGCATCATCTCAATCAACACCTCTCAGCTCCCCTGCACTAAGGACTACGCTAGATACCTCAGATACTGACCTCGTGACTAGGCTTCCAAAACTCACAACAGCCAGCCTTTCATCTGACACAAATGCTGTAGGCACTTGTCAGGAACAACTTAGAGGGACAAGCCATGACACATCCTTATTGCAATCCCCACAATTCCTGCCCACATCAAGAAACCCAACCAGTTCATCTGCAAGTGTGGTGCCCGAGGAGAACTTGCCACCTACCCTGGGGTGCTCCATGTTACCCGATCTAGGAGATGATAGCCTTGAAGCCTTCTTGCGGCAGGCAGACTTTGCAGCTTCCAACCTTGGTGAGGGTTCTCTTTACCTTGGCTCTGGTGAAGATTGGGATGCTGGTGTGCTGTCCAGTTTTGATACAGAGACTCACCTTAATTCCGCTGCACAACTCTATCCGCCTAGCTTTCAGACTCATCCTACCAGTTCCTCACAAGCTTATCAACAGCATCACATGTTTTCCTCCACTCTGCCACTGCAAGGGACTTGGCCGCAAGGTCCAGTGACTTATTTGAGTTATCCATATGACCCACATCACCCAGTGACCACATCTGCTCCATAGCTTCACCATTAACCAAATCAGCAGTATTATTTATGTATAATCAATGTATATTCTGTGTTCTGAAAACCTGTTGTTGTTTTTTTTCCCCTTTCTGAACCTCGTTGGCAGTATGCCAAATTACCAAGTCGTTAGCTTTCAGAGCATCACTACCACATGATCATATAAGGACCCTGCGGTACATACATTATGTATAGTTATGTAATATCAGCAATAGTTATCAGACTAGTCTCGCAACAGGAGAGAAAATTACGGATACTGTGTCGTATAAATAATACATAATTATGAGTATATCGATTGATATGGGACAGTTTCCGCGAAAATTGCCCCACGGTAAAAATGTTATAAAAATGCATCGCGTTTGAATCGCTATAACTTCCCAATGGATAACGCTATCGACTCCTATTTTCAACACTTCATAGTGAAATGGTGTAGTATGAAGTGCTGAAAATAGGGAGACGATAGCGTTATCCGTTGGGAAGTTATAGCGATTCAAACGCGATGCATTTTTATAACATTTTTACCGTGGGGCAATTTTCGCGGAAACTGTCCCATACATCGATTGTCACATGTATAACGGTTTCGATACCTGTGATCACGGATGGTTTCGGCGCGGCCCTTTACCTAATGGGTCACATCTGTAGATGGATTACATCACCGATATGCTCCTCTCCAATGGAACTATGCCTTAACTGATGGACACGTGGTTTACGCATAACGAAAGCTGCTGTAACGGTTGTCGGCTGTACCTAGGCTAGAGTACTACACGTATTACACTTCTCTCACAAGGCCCCCTTCGACAAACACGTGTGTATACCAGTATTATTAAAACCAGTATTATTGGCAAAAATCCATTGTTCACTCGCGGTTATTGCCTAATTATAATTCATTGCCGGATGGTGTTACGAAAAACAGAGAAAATCAGTGTGATGCAGGAACACATTGTACCAAGTGCTGTAATTACATCGATCGCAAACGTGGTGGACTAAAGAAGGTTGCTGTGCAAGCAGCCCCGTCGTAGGCGTAGGCGCATCCTGCGGAACGCATATCAGTGGATGCTGCCTGTCTGTTTGCTACCAGTTCTTGTATGTAACACTGCCCGTATTAAAATGCAAAGAAATTAACTTTTTCCTGTGTTTATTCTTGGTGTAATTTTGTATGAAATCATAAAAATAATAATAATAAAGAGTCTCGATCCTCATTGGCCATCATGCCACAACATGCAAGCGTGGTGGGGATGTTGTCTATCGCCATAACAGGCTTCGCGACATTGTGGCCGAGTCCTGTCGCCGTGCCCATCTTAGTGTCCATTTAGCAGTAGGCCATAACTATACTCCCGACCACAGCAACACACGTCCAGCAGACATCCTCGTCCCTCACTGGTGCATGGGCAAGCCTGCGGCTCTGGACCTGTCCGTCACTTCTCCGCTTAACCCACTTACCCTTCTGGAAGCGGGAGTGACGGCTGGTACAGCAGCTAAGGCTACCGAGGAGAGAGTGCTTAAAGCCAACACAGGCAAATGTGCTGATTTGGGTTGGGTGTGTGTCCCAGTTGTTGCGGAGTCCTATGGGGCGTGGGGTTTGACGGCTAGGGATTTCTTTTCCAAACTTGGGTCCCGTTTGGCTACATCATTGGGGAAGTCAAAGTCAGTGGTCACCCATGAGCTGTACGGGAGGATGAGCACGAATCTTGTCAGGGCCAATGCCACCGCGATCCTGTCCAGGTCCGTACCTCCTCCTGAGCTTCAGTAGGCTAGCAACTTGTTTTTGTGCGTATCATGTGTCTGTGTCATGTATTAATAATGTATTCATCATGTATTTATGTATTTTAAAATTAATTAGCTGTTTTAATAAAAAATAAAACAAATAACAATAAAATTCATAATGATAATCCTCACATTGGCCCTGACAAGGGTCAAGCGATGCGGACTTTGGGCAACTGACTAAACGGGAAGCAAGATGGGATAGAGCCCACTTGACCTCTGTACCCAGCACCCATACGTCTCAACCACAAGTGGATATCTAGACCCAAACCAGCTCTGCACATTTCCCGCCATCATTATGCGCCTATCATTGTTACGTGAGACCCCCCCCCCCCCCCCCAGGGGCATTGGGAGGGATTTGACCTTTATTAAAGCAAACTGCCCCTAGTTGGGGGTTAATAACCGGTCAAATGTCTATACTAGGTGATCTGATAAAAGGTCAAACGCGTGCCCGACTATGGTCAAATGTGTGGCCAGTAATAATATTCATGCGTCAAATCCCCACCTAATCCCGACTTCGCCCCAGGGGAGGGGGGGTCTCACGTAACAATGATAGGTGCATTAGCTTGACGCTTCCTCAGTCATTCGCTTCAGGTACAATAAGCGGGATGTGACAGCTACGTAAAATGCAGCAGGCTTCCACAGTATCCAATTAGCAGCAAGGACATTAGCTGGTCGTGTCCTCAAGCCCCAAACCATCCCCTACCTCCACCTGAACTCCAATGCGCTCGTCAACAGGACTGGGGTGGCCCAAGGCAAAAGCTGTCCCTACATTCTTTGGACTCTTTGGGTCATCACACTTTGACATGTAAGCATGTAGTGATGTGGTCACCCATCATAACAGGCTTCGTGATGTATTTAAATACCAAGCCACCATTGTATGGCTGCTTGAAATTCGGAGGCTCAAGACGTAGATTAAGCCCAGGTGAAGGAGCAGCCGAAAGTCAAGCCGAAGTAATAAAAGAATTTGTTGTTTGAATCGTTGATTTATAAAAGCGACAGGGGAAAATTTCAATGCCACAAAAATGCTTCCTGCACAGGCGTTTGCGGCCATAAAAAGTATGTAATCCGAAAAATTGAAATGATTGCGTAATTCCTATAGCCCTGGAGAGCTAAAAACGTGAGGTACAAATAACAGGATGGCTACAAGCGCCATTTAAAAGCAGATTGCTACAGTTTTCTCTGTTTGATGCAAGTCATTATGGCCAGCAATTCTTGCCACGGCAAGTTATGGCTGTTGAAAGCGGGTAACCTTCGACGTAGCTTTCCTGTTCGAAGTGTGTTTTCCACGTTCCCAACCAATAGAAAGTTTGAATTCAAGTTAGAAAGTAAAAGTAACAGAAGGTACTAACTAGTTCTCGTATGTTCTTGTAGCCACGATGTGTTTTACCAGTGATACTTACTGTTTCTCGTGAATTGCGGTATTATATTATTTCATTCTTTTAGGAGGAGGCGCCACGTCACATTCTGTAAAGCTACAATCAGTAAGTGCTCCTTAACAATGAGCAATGTTTCACAGGATCTGGTACCGAATGGTACATTCTTTGCAAGGTGCATGAATGGATTTGGCTTCTTTTTCATCCCATCAGACCGAATCCAATATGTTCGCCTTGCCAATACCACTGTGTGCTCTTTGAGCATATGTTATACCTGGAGGGTCTTGTGTATATGGTTGCCATGCAACTAACACACCACCTAAGTATTATTGCCTATGAATGCTAAAGGCTTCATCCAATCCCGACCAGCAAACTCCTTGTCATTCACGTTGGTGCTATTGATTATTTCCTCCTTCTGTTTGTGTGCTTTCAATCAGTGTTTATTTAATCCTTACCATCTTCTCTACATGTCTTCCACCTGCTGGACGATAATCTGAATTTGACTTATGCCATGCATGAACCGCTGGATGGTACAGTCAGTGCATACCAATGCCCTACATGGCAGCCAAGCACCAGTGGTTGGCTCACAATCATTAGGCATATGGGACACCACAGCTGCTCCAGGATTGCTGGATAATTGGAACTGTACTCATCCAGTGAAATTCCCATTTGGATGGGAGGGGCAACTGCACGAATGTCAGCAACGAATTTGTATGGACTTCAGTTGGCTGGTTGACTACCTGCTATTTGTAGTTGGTTGTTTTGGTAAGAAAAGACCAGTGTAAACTTACATATACATGCATGTATACATGCATCGATTCAGTACACATAATTATTTTATGGTACTTCTTGCAGTCAACTGCTGTGTGCACTTTCTAATCAAAAGGGCGAAGTAAACTATGTATTTTTCAGATGATTTCCATCCATCATTTGCATAAACAAAAGGATGGTGGGTGAGTGGCCCTTTATGTCATTGCCTGTATTAATTGCAATGTGCAAATCGTCTGCAAAAGTCTATCTGCACTCCTTTTTCCCCTTGTCTCTCTAAGCCTCCGTCAAGAAGCGGCCACACACTCTGCATCGCTGGACCTTCGTTGCGTGGATCTCCATACAATACTGCCCCTTTTATTCATTAAAAAATAAGCGTCTAGATCACAGGTTTAAAAAATCGTGGCTATTGTATATGTGTTCCCCCATGTGTGCTGATGAGCGTTATTACTCGTCTAACGTTTTCTATCGGTTGGTTCCTCCATTACGCACGCTTAAAGTAACCCTCGCTTTTCCCGCTAAAGACACATGGGCATGAGAACGGGTTGCGCATTATCACTGATATAATAATGCTTGTACTTGCGCGTCGACTTTTTTGTTTACAGATATGTTACAGCATTTGCAGATGATCTAAACGTCTTAGTAAGTATTTCGCAAAACATGAAAGGTATCATGAGATATGATATTACTTTTTGTTTTGGTTCTAATTCGTAAATTACGGTATTGTCTAATTGTCCAGCCGCAAAACGTCTGTGCCTGCCAAATAATGCTTATCAGATCGCTTCGGCTTCTGGGCGCTTGCGCTTGGTGAGCTCACAGCGCCCCAGACCCCAGCTGCATCCCCACCACTTATTAACTACTTCCTACTGGTCTCGTAGCAGGCCCAGATTCCCAACAGCTGCGGGTGGATTACATTACCGCTACGTGGATAGTTTCCACTTTCCACGTAGCGGTGATGTAATCCACCCCGCAGCTGTTGGGAATCTGGGTCTGGGTACGAGACTAACTTCCTACGGGTTTGCGTATATATGACGCACGAGCAAGTTTTATCGTTTTTTGTCGCACAATGACAATGCTTTCCAACATGCAGCACTTGGAATCCCTGCGCTTTTGGCGTTTCTGATATGAGTGGCTAATTTTGGGATCGAGTGCTGCCCAATGTGGTTTGCAGCTAGCTCAACTAAACGCACATTGCTAGGACGTATGAGCAGAGATATGAATCACGTGCCGCACCAAATTTTACTAGCAACAGAAGCGTGATTTCAGGATCACTGTCTTATAACTCGCAACATATAGTCCGATTCTCAGTGCGTAAGAATCGCTGTGTAGATGACGTTTCAAATACAAAAAGTGTAATCTTGAAAAACCATGCTTTATATGGCGAAGAAACCATTCATTTAATACAAGACATAGACATAAAACAACAGAACAAAAAAGAAAAAAGAAAAGAGAACAACCCTCTGGTAACATGGTCCATTGGAACAATCAAGGATTGCTTGGCAAGGGCAAAAATCAATAAATAATAGTGGTCATGTATGAAATTACAAGTCTGTTTGAGTCCCGGCCATGCTGCTTCATTTCTTGCCATGAAGACCGATTGGTAGGATGAGATAACAGTTTTAGCACAACTATCAAATATAGCGGAGCAGGTTGATTTAGTAAGAGTAGATGGAAACACAGAGCTGTGTGTACTGAGAGCTGTGCATGTGTCTATAAGTTTCCCAATCTCTAAGCATGTCCAGTACAAGAGCGGTTTTAAAACCTTGGACTGAAGGTCACTCACGTTTGGTAAAATTTGTATTTGAACTGTGAATTAATTTGCAGATCACCTCCAAATGTACCACATGCATTACATGTAATCAATAGTACTATAACAAATGACACCATGCAGTTAAATTCTTGATGTAATGCAGCCATGGCGAATAACGCAAAGAAGTCTACATCACTAAGTATGAAACGTCCAGATTCCTGCATGCAAGTCTAAGTTCATTTCTTAAATCGTTCTTAATTGATGCAGTAACTATCGCTGCATGAGTATGCATGCATGGCGTCCAATGGTCAATAGGCGTAGAGTTTTGCGTTGTTTCTACACTGCATGTGTACAGCTATAGAGCACCCTGTACATGTCAAGCGTCACGGGGTCAGTATTGCGTCCAATTTCTGCAGTCGGAATCCACTGATACGTTTCGAAGTCGTAAAAGTTTTCCAGTTTGTTGACTGCCCATGGGATTCCGCGCTTCGAGGCTGCTGAAGCAAAATAGCATCCCAATGCTTCCACTTCGGCTTGGTAAAGCGATCCATCGATGTTGTCGTATGGCATCCAAGCCCGGCCGGCCCAATCCAGGTAGGAAATAGTGTTGTCTCCGTGAATATAGGTGTGCGTCCTCCATCACTTCGTCAATGTTGGCTCGGTCACTGGGGGATCCATTTCCTACCCAGTTCTTCTGCCCACCTTCCTTGTTCGGTCCTGATGCATATAGATGCCATTCACAGACGAGATTGATTTTCTCTTCATATACAGTGGGGTCGATATCTCTTAATGATTTCGCATCCTTTCCTGGTGCTCCTAAAATAATTATTCGGTCCTTGTTACGACCGCCAGTGGCATGCACGAATGGCGGCAATAGCCCTCATCGTCCAGTCGTTGTAGATAGTCTTGTTTCGAAGGTTCCCCTCACCAATCTCCGTGAAAAGGTTGAATGCCAGGGCGTAATCGTAATCACGCATTCGCTCAGCTACACGGCGCCACCAGTCAACGTAGTTGTTACCATCCGATGGTCGGGCGTCACTCTCAGCTTTACTATGAATCCACGATACTATTGGAAACAACTTTGCGTTAATCATGTCTGAAACGACAACTTCAAGAGCGTTGAGATACATATTCATGGATGTACCATCATAAGTGCTTTTGGGGTATCCAAATAGATCGGCGCGGCTACGAAGTCGCAAGTGTCTAACTAATAACACCACGGTTGTGGAGATCGTACATCATCCTCGTACCATTTATCGGGTAGTTATATGACGGGGGAGAACTTTTGAAGAAGCCTGTGGCAAATCCCCAACCAACTGAATCAACATAGTCTATACAGCGTTTGGCGCTGTCGATAAGGGGTGTACAATTAGACAATTTACGGTATCACTCTATAATTCTGAAGTGACGCCTCATTATAGCCACCCAATGTTTCAAAGCTTACCATGACTCACCAGAAACTGCAAATCAAAATATGAAATCAAACTCACGCACTGTACTTAAGTTTCTAGCATGCCCACTCTATACGCATAGTCTACACATAAACAATACGCGCAGGCCGTTTTGTAAGGTCACGCGGCACGTATTTTGAAGGGGCCATTACAAAGTAAGACGACGTTAACTTCAGGAACAAAATTGGAAGGTAAGCATACTACGGTAGTGATCGGGAGACATGTGGCAATACGTATATACAAACCTGAAGTGGTGACGCATTTTCTTTCACCACGAACCAGTGGAGCGTATTTCATAAATAATCGATACAAGTTGTGGTTTCATTCGTACATGTATATGTACCTGGTACATGATTATAGGTATGGATTACCACATAGAGCAAGTACCCATGTGTTGTAGAGTGTGTGGACAGACTAAAGCAAAAGCAAAAGATCATATGAATGCAATGCATTCACAGCTGATCTGAAAATAGCTTTTGACATCAACACTTCTGGGGGGATGTAAACACACATCCTGAAAGTTTCTGCTTGCTCTGTAAGCAATTTGATGGTTATAACGATCAGCGCCATAATGAACTGAGGGGGGTGCATCACGGTGTACAGTCAGAGTATTTCAGTGGCCCAAATGAAAAGCTGCCTGAACTGAATTTGCCTTATATCTTTTCAACCTATCACATTTAAAGCAGGGTAATTACATTTTCACATTCAGCAAACACTTCTGTGTAAGAAACTGTGGTGCAATCTAATTAGCACACGTAAACAAAGCTTGGGTACTTGTAAACAAATAACGGTCAAAAGCTATCATAACTCCCACCAGGAATGTAAAAGTAAGTTCAAATTTATGATGTAAGTACAAAATTAGATCTCCTATATATATGGTTGATTTGGCATCTTAAGTCCAACTGCTTGGGAAGATGGGTCCGGATTTATGAAATTTTCGAGGACGTTCTGAAATTCGGACGACTTAAGAAATAATTTTTACAAGCTGTTATAAAGAAGTGGTAGGAGTGTCTGTATAGTTTTAAATAATTATGTACGGCTTTTGCGAAGGTGGGCAATAAGAGAATACACAGCCTCAAGATCAGTGTGCAAGCCCCGATACAACCTAACCTATACGAGCCGCGCTAGCGTGAGACGCACTGACAGAGTTTCACCTTAGATACAAGGAGACTAAAGTTACTTTAGACTCATCATCACGACATGACGATAGTAACGGGGTATATCGGGGGGTCACTGGCTTCGCTCCGAGGAGCGGCAGCAACGCCCGGGCGTCCCTTGGAAAAATGGGTTATTGTCAAAAAGTCTGTTGCAAGGGTCTACCTCCCGATACCAGGTGCCGAATCTGCCGATAACCGACCCAATGGGTGCTGTGCTCTCCCAAAGTATTGAAGGTCACGACCACGTAATTTCTTATGCAAGCAGGACGTTAAATCAGAGATAATATATATAAGAGGGAATTATTCTACAAGTTTCAGGTAAAGTGGTCACTTTTTGCACGACAACTGTACTTTTTTAGTAACAAAAATCATAGTTTGGACAGTTAAGAGCATCGTGGTACTAATTACACTTATGTAGTGCACTGTCCGATGCGCTATGAATAATTTTCTGCCATTTTTGGCATCATCAATCTTTGTGTACCTCCATCGCCTTCCCTGAATAACCAAAATCGCTTATCTTGTAAAAATCGAGTGATCTCGAAGTATTGTACTCCTTAAAAAAAGATTTATAGCGTTGCGTCGTTCCAATGCTTCATTGTGCGATTTAGGATAGGTCTAGTTTGTGTACCTTTGCTGCCTTTCTAAAGCGAAAGAGCCAATTTTAAGTGGTAGATTTCTCATGTAGATAGGCAACGTATTCCTTTCATACCATCTTATTGGGATTGACCATTTGGTGTGTCCAATATGCTTTTTCAAAGGTGACCGACGATTTGCGATGGGCAGACGATTTAGATTAAAGCATTGCAAGAATGAGGAGCGGAAGAAAAAGGCCCTTCTTGTCTCATTCCCTCGTGAATCGCTAGTGGTGGATATGCCACATGGCATTCTACTGTCATCCCCCCTACCGACTCCTTCTGAAGAGATTCACATGACTCCTTCGTTGTTGGTATCCTTATCAATATCTTCTTTTTCAAGTGGACCAGTTCTGTCATCTTCTCAGCTGGGGATGAGGCTATCAAAAGTACCGTTGCCTCCACCTTGGGTCTTAACTTCTTCATCTCCTCTTGTGTTGTGCAATGTGATGTCTCAAAGTACCCATGCAGCTATAGCGATGAGTGTTCACATAAACAGTGAATGCGATTGGTCTGTAACTGTCCTCAAAAAGCAGTTCAGCTATAGCGAATCAGTGATGGGTGCTTTTCCTGTGGAGAAATTGAAAACAGTGGCAGATGTACATCAACTATTTCAGTATCTGGATTGTACAAAGTTCTGTATCGGTAATCCCGATCCAATTAATGTTAATTGATAAGTGGAAAAGGCAGCAGTCAATGGCAGCACAACATGGAAGTACCTCAGGTATACATATACAAAATGAATACATTTCAATGTTCAAGATTATGTTCCTTTTTTACAGGATGTATTGATGACTCTCTACTTTTTCTTAAAGTTCCAACTCTTCGCCACCACAATTGTCATATCCTGTTGGATCCAGAAATCGTATCTGTTCGTTGCTCTTGCTGTTCAACATTTCGATCTATTCTTCAGACCACCATTTGGAAGGAAAAGTTGAAAGTCAGCAATGGTTCAAGCAATTCTGAGAAAGTAAACTATCGGTATGATATGACTGAATACATGTATGGATTTTTAATAGTTCATTTTCTGTTCTTTTGACATAGTTTTCTTTCTGTGAGAGAGTTGACAGACAGGCTCCATAGACTGCAACAAAGGTATCGGACTCTCCAGAAGTCTGCTGAACGACTGAAGGAGAAAGTTAGGAAAGCCACCGAGGAACATGGGATAACTCTAGATGAAGAGTCAGAAAGCTATGTTGCAGAAATCATGACATCTCAGGATACTATATCATACATGGAAAATCTGTCATCCAAGCAGTCTATTAGACACATCTTTTGGCAGCAACAGTTGGAAGCTTCTTCAAAGACTCGTCTTCCGGGGTATGAGGTGGCACCCTTTGATGATACGGTGGTGTTTGTATCTAAGACACAAGTAAGCAACAAATGATCGGTTAATACATTAATATAATTATATACATTTTAGATCTTCGGCTGCTTATGAGGCCCTTCAAGAATCAGGATGTATTGTCTTGCCATCACAGAGGACACTCCGAGACTACACGCACTACGTGCAGTCATCGTTTGGATTCAGTGCTGAAACAGACCAGATGCTAACAACAGCAGCTGCTGCTAAAGTGTCCTCTTGTCCTGAAAGGGAAAGGTCTGTAATGCTTCTCATAGACGAAGTTCACATCAAGGAGAACTTAGTTTATGACAAGCATAGTCACAACATTATTGGCTTCGCAAACTTAGGGGACATAAATGAACATCTAACAGAGTTTGAGCTTTCCCTTACATCAGAACAACCAACAAACACTCAAAAGCTCGCCAAGACTATAGTGGTCTTTATGGTGCGAGGCCTCTTCAATAAGTTACAATTTCCCTATGTGCAGTTCCCATGTCACTCACTATCAGGCCACCAATTGTATGATCCATTCTGGGAAGCTGTAGGCCGCCTGGAACAATGTGGCCTAAAAGTAAGTTTGGCATTTATTGTTATGCTGAACTGAAGTTTTATACATTTTTTAGGTTCATGGAGTGACAATGGATGGAGGGGCACCAAACAGGAGCCTAATAAAGCTTCACCAGCCTTGTTGTGCAGGAAGCTTTGTCTATAAGGTCCCAAATCCTTATTCTGTAGACAATCGTTTTCTGTACTTTGTTTCGGATCCCCCTCATCTTGTCAAAACGATGCGAAATTGCTTCATGTCTAGAAGATTATGGGTATGTTCTATTATTACATTACATTGTTGGAGTCTATAACATGTCACTCTTAAATTATCAGTGCAATGAGAAGGACATACTGTGGTCACATGTACAGAAGTTGTATGAAGCTGATACAGCCTCAATGTGTGGAATCCGTCTTGTGCCAAAACTGCGGTATGAACACATATCACTAACTTCATTCTCGAAGATGCGTGTTGATTTAGCAGCGCAGGTATGTTTTCAAAGTTGTATGATTCTGCATGATATCTTGCTGTTATCCTAATGAAAGGTTTTGAGTGAGTCAGTATCAAAAGCAGTGGTTTTGGTGTGTGGAGATGTTGCTACAGAGACTGCTAAATTTCTCGACATGGCTGACAAGCTGTTTGACACACTCAATGTTCACAACTATTCACATGGTGCAACAGCAAGGAAACCTTTCCAAATGCCTTTTACATCACATGAGGATTGGCGCTTAAAGGTGATTTTATACATGTGTTTTGCTTTATAGAGAAATACATGACATGCATGCATTGTAGCTCTTGTTCATTCTCAGTGGTTGGAAAATGACTTTTTGAAGTACCTTGACAACTGGGAAAGCTCTGTGAGAACCAGACCTGGATTTTCTAAGGCACAGAGGCAAACAATGATGCTTAGTGCACCAACTCGTTATGGTTTAAGGATGACAGGTATGTTTATCATGCATTCAAGACAAAGTCATTTATGATATCAATGCTTGCTCCACCTCGTCTTAGTCTGGTCTTTCATTGAACTGTTACAGTACATTTTCAGCATCCCTGATGTTCATTCCTTCCTGAGTCAACGACTTTGTCAGGATCCTATTGAGCATTTTTTTGGTTGCCAGCGGCAACGAGGAAGAGTCCATGATAATCCTAATGCAGCAGAATTCTTAATAAATACTCAAGCTCTTAGGGTCATCAATTCTTTTTCACACTGCCCAAATAAAGGCAATTGCCGAGGTGGAAATGTTGAGATTGCTGAGGCTACCTGTGAACCACTATCCAAGAGGCGATGCAGGTCCAAGCATAATGCTGTGACTTTGGACAAAAATCTAAGTGTTGTTGATTTAGGTAAGACATGTAGAAATATGAATTTCAATTCACATACATGTACTTGTATTTTACAGGAAGTTGCAATGATTCTATATTGATGAAAGCTCTGTATCATGTGGTGAATGAAGAAGCACACAGCATTTCTTATTTTCAAGAGAAGTCCCCCAAACAAATAGCACAAGGGCTTGCTGAATGGATTCATGAACACCCTGACAGTGCCAGTGCTTTTGAAAAGGCTATAGTTGAATCTTTTCTGAACTGCATACCCTTTACAAGTACCTCTCCACACAAAAAGAAAATGCAAACTGAAATGTGGGGTAAGTACCATACCCTCAGAACGAGCATAGCCTACGTAGAAGTTTGGAAGATTTTCTTACGCACAAGCCAGTTATCTTACAACCCCATCTTCTGCCAGAGTGTTGGTCACTTCATCTTTAAAGATCTGGTGAAAGCTAAACTTGCAGTGCATAGTTCTGATTGTACGTTAAGAAATGTTACTGAGTTGACATATGAAGAAATCAATGCTCTGCGATACACAGCTGGATATGTTCCGCGGGCACTCAAAAAGAGGGCTGTTAAGATCATCACTGCCCAATAAGAAGGATCTGGAACTGTGTCTAGATGATTTGATCAGTGATGGTGATGAAACTCTGAATCATACTTCTGATTGGCTTACAAGCATCAATCGTGGTGGGCTTATCATTGTCAGTGACATGGCATTTGAATTATTTCTTGCCATGGAGAAAGAACTGCGGAATCATCTAAAATACCATGCAACCTGCATTAATGCAGAAGCTGTATCAACTATTGTGAATAGTGAAGACGTACTTTTTTTTTGGTCAATTGTTACTGCTACCTGGGAACAAGACAACAGCAACATACTCTTGGGCATGATTGTAGATATGTGGATAACCATTCGTGGGTTCAGTCTAGCAAGTGCGTGGATGGAAATGTACAAGAAGCAAGAAAAGAAACTGACCCAGAAATCAAAAGGATTAAGAAAACAACTTTTGTAATATATCTATACATTGTGTGTAAAACTACTTTACAGCCATCATTGTTATATGGCTTCATTCCTGCTCTGCCCGCGTTAATTAGTGTTGATAAGCCATGTTTCCAATCCCTCTAATATATTATCTCTGGTTAAATAAAGCAGAGCGAAAATATTGTGCCGCCCGACGTGAAATGTTGGCACTTGTGTGAGCTATTCAACACTTCAGGCCATACCTGGATGGCAAGAGATTCACAGTACGTACCGACCACAGTTCCCTACAATGGTTGCGACGTTTTCATGAACCTGAAGGTCAAGTAGCCGGGGTTAGAAACTTTATCTGAATATGACTTTGATGTTGTGCATCGTCCGGGAAAGAAGCACACAAATGCAGATTCACTGTCTCGCATGCCATGTTCTCAGTGTAGGTTGCCACCTGAGGAAGCCAGTGAAGGCCATGAATGTGTGCTGGCAATGAAAGAATCATGGATGCCTTCATGGACTTCTGAGGAATTGGTTTCACACCACAAACAGGACCCAGACCTCAAGCAAGTTATTGCATGGCTGGAGACTAGATCCATCTCTAAAGTATTTCCCACGAATGCTACATTACAAATAAAGGCTTTATGGGCACAGTGGGATCATTTGATCAAAGCTTGTACCTGTTGTATTGGAAGGTTTGCATAGCTCATTGGTATAGGAGGGCACATGGGGGCTAAGAAAACTCTTGACAAAGTGCGTTGTCGTTTCTATTGGGTGGGGCAGAGGAAAGATATTATCAAGTGGAGTTGTCCATCTTGCTGCTCACCCATCCCAGCACCCTGTGCGCCAATGCAACTTGATCAAGTGGAAAGACCTCTACAGAGAATTGCAATGGATATACTGGGACCTTTGCCTGAGACAGAACAAGAACCTGCGGTGTATGTATAGATATGGTGTGTATGCAATAGACGCTTTCTGGTCAAAAATTGAGAGAAATGTTTCTAGCGTCATCTTTGAGGGAGCATATATATCTGTATCTGGAGGAAAGAGCAAGGAAACAACAACAAATGGCGCCACAGACATGGCATATGGAGAAATGAATGGTCACGAAAGTCGCAGCATACAGAGAATTAAAACTTTTGCGCAGTTGGCATCCAGGCTGGCAATTGCATGCTCCAAGCCTGAATCAGTCATCATAAATGAGATTTACGGAAGGCTTAACACCTGCCTCATGAGATCCATTTCTTCGGCTATCCTCACCAGGATTGTGCCCTCATGAATTGTTATGTGTATGTAATGTGCGTCAGTGTATTTTATATTGCATATCTTCTGTAAAAAAATTATTATTATCAACACGGAATAGTACGATTTATAATGTAAGTGCCTTTTCGTGTAATGGAAAGAAAATAGAGAATGTATAACGTTTTTATAAACTTGATTATTAAATGGACCTGCAACTCTTGCTACCCACTCTAAATAATGCTCAGATGTAGGCAATTTCAAATTTTGAATCATGTACCATCCAAATGTCTGGGACCATCAACGAAAATAATGATATTTCATAGACTTGTACACAACTTGAATAGAACAAACTGGTAGTCACTAAGATATTCCATCTTTTATGACTAATGAACAGAAGTGGTTACAACTTTTGCTACCCTACGAAACTCTTCTACGACTATCTATCTAACAGACAAACACACACACACACAAGCTGGAAAAGGGCAGTTCAGTAATGCGTGTACAGTCAAAACCCGATATACATGTATATGTAAGCACACCGCTTTAAGCAAATGCATCCTCTCGTTACAAGCATAGGGGTGGTATTTTCAGTTATTCATAAACTCACAATGGACACTAGCACAAAACGAATTAGCACAAAAGACCTTTATTACAAAGCGCATTCCACCATTTAATATTCACACACACATTATGGCGTGATACATGCTTAGTCTCGTACCCAGACACAAATGTACGTAAGCATTATCGCTTACAGTATAATACAGCGTACATAGGGTCTGGCCAACAAATAGAAGAAAGTTGTTCTTGGAATGTAATCGATAATTTGGGTTGTCATAGCAACGGTACGTCATCACGATAAAACGTGAGTTTGTTTTAGCAGAGATAATATATAGATCTCTGGTTTTAGTGTGTCTGTCTTTGCTTAAGCTACGGAGAGAAAAGGCTACCACCGCAATGATAGTCTCAGAGTGGTGAACGCGATGGGCTGGAAAGCGATTCACGACAGATTTTAGACGTACTTCTTAATGAGTCCTTCCATATTGAAATGGCTTTACCTTCGTTTTAGACACGTGTCCATATATCACAACCTTAGCCGCGCACGCACGATCAAGCACCAGGCTCCTCTCTGTAGTGTGGAATGCTAATTACCGTGACGTCACGCGAACTCTCGATTCTGATTGGAGCGCAAACATTCCGGCGCACCAGATCTGTAACTGTAAGCGATAATCATCGTTACGTACATTTGGGTCTGGGTACGAGACTAATACATACTCATTTTCAATTAGCGTGTTGCGCACACAGTAAAGTGTAGCATCCTGACCTCTTATCGAGATCACGTACCGCTATTACCATTGTTACGTAACATTGTGTGTTGTAGTATTCCGATTGGTTGTGTATTCATATATATGCACGTGCATTGTACTGGTGCGCGGTTCTTTTATTCTTTATGTTGTTGGCCTAGAGACCGGGTGACCCTTACGTCGTTGGCTACCTCGCGGGACTCAGATATAGCTAGGTTACAACATAAATTGGCGACGAGGGTGGGATCAACTGTACAAAGTCAAAAGTACATCTGATCACTTCAAAAGGTACTGGACCGACACTCGTTATTGTTCAAGGATGAACTTGGCACCATCAAGGGAGTCACAGCAAAGATATACATGGATCCAGCAGCTCATCCACAGTTCTTCAAACCACGACCCCTGCCCTTGGCTCTGAAAACAAGTGTAGAAAAAGAAGTTGGAGAAGTTGCAGAGAGAGAATGTAATTTCACCAGTCCAATTTTCAGATCCAGAAATTCCAATACATTGAGAGGACATCAATGCATGTAAAGTTCCGATTGCATCCGTGGATAGAGAAAAATCTGAAAATCATAATTATATATAATTTATTGCATTTGCATTGAAAGGAACAGTGCTAAACATGTAATTAGTACTTGCGGTCGCCGTCATTGTAAGTCGTGCTTTACGTCAAGAACTAGTTTACTAATGTAAGCATGCGATCTCAACACATAACCATGTGCGGAAATGCTTCTACGTCGGAGGTGGCAACTGAGCTTTACAGCTGCATGCGCCTCAGATGTCTTTGATCAGCCAACACACGTTCAATCCTGGCCCGCTTCTACTAGTACCGGTACCCTGAGCGGGACAACGAACGGTACTCGTATAAATATTGTACTTGAAAGTAATCTGGCGTAGCATACCCTCCGCAAATTAAACGTGGCTGTGCTACGCCAGACTGGCGTGTAAGTGTGTCTCATTTTTGCATTACGTTTTAAAAGTTGAGCTCTCTTGCCTTTGGACTACCAGATCTTCAGACTATCTATATCTCACAAATCGTAAGGTCAGCACGGGTCCGTGGTAAAGTTTATGTAGTACAAAACCACCAATCTGACCCTTGATGTAATCTGGAGGTTCTACCTAGATGCTGAGCACTCCTCCATGTATCCGCTTCCCATACCATGGTCTGCTCTCAAACAGCATGCCCCCCTCCCCCTTTCTCTTCTCAACAGCCTCTCCTCTCTTACCACACAACACCCCTATGCATATCTCACACACAACACTACATGTATAGCACACTTTAAAAACATGACCAGCACAAAAAAGCATCGACCCATGGTTACACACATGTACACTACCCAGCTTCAATCCAGCCGCGGTATGTGTTGTGTGTGTGTGTATGTGTGTGCTTGTGTGTGTGTACGTGTGTGTACGTGTGTGTGTGTGTGTGTGTGTGTGTGTGTGTGTATGTGTGTGTGTGTGTGTGTGTGTGTGTGTGTGTGTGTGTGTGTGTGTGTGTGTGTGTGGTGTTGGAGAGCCTCAATTTCAAGCCTGGCTAATTGGTGCATGGTGCTCTGTATATACATTGCAAATGTACTAATGTGCATACCGGGTGTCCACGAATGCTTTTGAACGGGAATAACTTTTGATACGAGTATGAACAAAATCTAATTTAATTTGTGATTTCTGACCCGGCCGCTATCGCGCACATCTGTAGTTTCAACGTTCCAAGAATACATTGAACGACATCATAACTATGCTTCATTCATGAAGCGAAACAATTCCAGTTCAGGGTCTGTCGGTCCATGCCCTAAAACAACAGAATAGTAAAGATGTGGGACTTGAAAAAGGTGGGTCGTGATTATTCTAATTTGGGCACCCGAAAACGAGATGTGCAATGAAATGTTTATGTTAGCCAGAAGACAGAGTCTTGTTTTGAAAAATTCTGTATTGTCCGCTCGAGAAGTAAGTAGGTAAAATATCTCTGATACCATTGATCCGCTCATAAACATCTTTGTCCGCTCAGGAGTACGAATTAAGATGTAATACGATCCATATGTAACCGTCAATCTGTTATTTCATTCCACAACATACATAACATATAGGAACAAGTAAATAAAAACATTCTCTACGAGAATGTTGGTGGGATATAGGATTTGCAGGCAATTGGTGGTGTAAAAAGCAAGGAAACAAGGTCTTATCAGAAGGGAAAATGTAATAGTCCTATATTTAGCACACAAACAACATACGCTCTAGAAATGTGCTAAATATAGGACTATTACATTTTCCCATCTGATAAGACCTTGTTTCCTTGCTTTTTACACCACCAATTGCCTGCAAATCCTCAGTATATCCCACCAACTTTCTCGTAGAGAATGTTTTTACTTACTTGTTTCATAGATTTTTTTTGTATGTACATGTACAACGGGTTGTGTGACGTCATATGTGTGGGTGCAAGTAAAGTTTAAAGGTGGGATGTGCGTTTTAATTATTCATATTTACCAACGATTGCTTTGGTTTAAACGCCATTACCAAGACAATCACGTGAGACGTGACACGCATGCGCATGTCAATAGTGCGCTATTGCGTGCTGCCTCAAGAGCATATAGCGCTTGCCATTACAAGTTTACAACAATGGTAAAATTAACGGTGATAACAGCACACAAATAGCACACAAACACATATAGTACATTAGTAATAGTACACATGAATATACTCCGCGTAAAAGTTCACTTCACCGCCTCGTCCTCGTCCTCTGTCTCCTCGTCCTCTGTCTCCTCGTCCTCGTCTTCTATCTCCTCGTCCTCGTCTTCTGTCTCCTCGTCCTCGTCCTCTGTCTTCTCGTCCTCGTCTTCTGTCTCCTCGTCCTCTGTCATCTCCTCCCATTACAATAGCATCTCCAGCACCACCGTCAACTACCCTTACAACATCGCCGCCCTCTCCAACACCGCCATCCTCTGCATCCATGTTCTCTAGACTTCGGACTTCTTCCGCTGTAATATCCATGATACGATGTGAGCATGCCTTTATGAATTGCTTATATAGGCCTTTCGAATGTTCTAGTTTGTTTGAAAGGCTGCAGGCCTAGGGAGGAGCATGCTAATAAAAGGCTGGACTTCACCTCGTTTGAAGTGGGACATTTATTCATTTTTTGTACAAGATAGATTTTTAGGTCATCCAGGGAGCGTTCACACTTACACATGAGAGCTTTGAACAGAGACATCACTAAGGAGCATGGTACTAGGAAAAGGCTGGACTTCACCTTGTTCGAAGTGGGACATTGCTCTAATTTTATACCAAGTCTGGAGTTCACCTTCCATATTACTTCATGATAAATAAGACCATCCCATGAAGTTGGTAATGTTAACAAAGTTATAATCAAATTTCATAGATGGAAAAACAATATATTCAACATGCATGTGTGTATGCAAACAATACATTCACTGTTTGGAGATTAATGTTCAGTACATGTAGTTGATATTCAAGAGACCTCATCCATTAGCTTGTTTCATCACAGAGGGTAGTAACTCTGCCAATCACATCCACTCAGTCACCATCAGATATCACCTCAATATCAATGAAGTGATGCACCACGGCCACCACCCAGGACAATACCTATCCCAAACACTCCACCTCTACAGGGAATGAGCTTTGAACAGTTGCTTACAAAGCTATATGCACACACACACACACACACACACACACACACACACACACACACACACACACACACACACACACACACACACACACACACACACACACACACACACACACACACACACACACACACACACACACACACACACACACACACACACACACACACACACACTGTACTTGGTGATCAAGAAATAATGATTCTTCCAGTTGAGTGAACAGAAGCCATACAGAAGTGCTAAAGCAAATTAAGCTTTGGACAGTTTCTGAAGATCAGATATAAAACCACAACATGCACAAACACCCACCTACCCACCCACAACACCACACACAACACACCCACAACATGCACAAACACCCACCTACCCACCCACAACACCACACACAACACACCCACAACATGCACAAACACCCACCTACCCACCCACAACACCACACACAACACACCCACACCCATGCACACCCACACCCATGCACACCCACACCCATGCACACCCACACCCATGCACACCCACACACACACACACACACACACACACACACACACACACACACACACACACACACACACACACACACACACACACGACCACCACACTACTTACATCTGTACACAATTGGGTGAAATACTTCTCCTGCCCCAAAAGAGATGCTAGGAATGTCTGTAACCTGATGTGGTTTGAGACTCAGAAACATGTGTTAGAAATGACACTGTACAACCTGATATTGATGTTGCTGGGTCTGCTTCATAGCTTTCGCGTTTAGCTGACCGTTTCTTTTCTGAGTCTGCATGATACCGCTCGCGTTTAGCTGACCGTTTCGATTCGAGGGAGGGCTCAGCTAGGCAGCGGGGTCTGCCGCCAACGCCTTTTTATTATATCATGCGCATAAAACTGCGTAGTATTATCAAATTTGATAATACTACGCAGTTTTATGCGCATGATATAATAAAAAGGCGTTGGCGGCAAACCCCGCTGCGAATCCCGAATATTGTTTAACAACTCCCCCTTTTCTGATCTTTGTCCGTCGCGTACATCTTTGTCCGTCGCGTGCGCGTTAGTCGGGAACATATATAGCCCATACATTGGCGGTCATCTTGCTTTTTATTTCAAATTGAATTTTAAACACTTGTATATTGTCCTATAAATCGGTCTGATCATGACATATGTACTTAAAAAAATTATTCGATTAACCATTCTTGAACTAAAATCAAGACAAAAAATTAATTTATACCGCTCATCAAAATATGTCATTGCGTAATGCCTTGCGTCATCCTTCACAGCCCTATGCGGCTGGACAAAAGGGTCCATAATTAGACCATACCGTAAACAAAAAAAATCCATTGCCGCTTGTTGCGCCATGGCCTCATTAAAATAGCACTTACTTAGAGAGCTGTATCTTTGCTCATTTTACCATCACAAGCTTGTTTATCCCTTCCATTTAACTGGGGTACCATCGTAGTAGAGACGATACCATATGCGCATTCGTAGTTTCGCAATTCTGAATAACGCGCAGCCAATTTTTATACGGATATCGTAAGGGAGAGGGGTAACTTTTGGTTGAAAACACCAAGCACAGACAAATTCTCAAGAAGGTCAGTATGCCGCACCGTGAACTACACACATTGAGTTATACAGAAGCACCATTCAGATGCAGCCATACTTTTTTTAAACACACAAATAAGCGGTTTTGCTTTGCTATGAATAATGCGGCTGTAGTTGCTTTGTTCGGTCACATAGCCCTAGATGGAACTCCACAGAGACCAGCTCCAGAAACGTTGCAGAGTCTGTGGAAGCCTTTTGGTGGCTAAAGGGAAGAAAAGGAGGGCATTCTATCAATGTTCAGAGTTCAAAGACTGTCTCTTTAGAGCCTTTATTAACAATGACCTCCCTGATATCCACCCTGTGTCGTTATGCTACTCATGTAAGCAGATCATGGACAGACCAATGACTTGCTACAGCTCAACAGCAATCACTGAGTGGGAGGTTCATGCTGCAGACAGATGCATGGTATCATTATCAACATAATTGTGGGTCTGTACTACATGCATGTTTTCTTAATGCATAGGTATGTTATCCCAAAAGAGGTACTAAGCCAACACCACCACATCAGATAGGTCGTCCAACAACAGCTGATATTATTATTGCAACCATCAAAGGAATTGCACCACCACACCACCCACCTGATATGCCACTTAGCACCTTGAACAATTCAGCTATACTGGATCAGCTGATCTGTCTGGAGCTCCTGTGCCAGCCATTGGAGCTACCATGTAGGGCACTGGTGTGCACCACATGTATGGTCAGGTGGTTTGAAGTCTTCAGTTGTAGCAACGTGAAATGTCCTTTCGTGGATGCACCTTTATTGCCATCAGCACTGAAACCAGCACCGCCAATCATCATGGTACTCCTGCAGGACATACACGTTGAGTGTTCTTCCTGTAAGAAGAACATACGTATTGGTGATTACAACATCCATGATTGTGATGCAAAACCTACCAAGGACGAAGTGAAGATGGCATCACAAGTGCTCACTGCCACAAGTCCTGACAAGACCATCTCCATCCCTACAGATGGTTTGGTAAGCAAAACAGTACTGAGTTATGTATAATACACCAAAAAAATCTACCCATTAGCCCAAGACATTCGTGCAAATAACAAGGCCACACAAATCTTCAGAATCTGCCTCTAGGAAAACATTGAAAAGAAGGTGCACTGAAATGAGTAATGTTCGGCAGATTATGGCTAAGGGGGAGACATCTGTGCTTCTAAGAAATGAGTTAGACTATCTTGATAGTGCTGAGAGGGAGCTGCTACTGAAGCAAGCCGGAATAATAAGCCATATTGGAGCAACACAAGCCTTAGCTCTCAAAGCAGGCATAGGAATGCCGTGGACTGCCCTTGCTGGGCAGGAGGGGGCATAGCCCCCTCCCACACCCACTGTGCCCCTCCCTTTTCTATTACATAACCTAGGCCGCTACACCTTATAAGTCCTTCCTACGTCTCTGTGTCACAGCTATGACATGCAATTGGCCTTCATAAACCAGCCAACCAATAGCACATCAAGCTTTTCGGCTTACTGTGTGGAGCTGCACAAGCTGCAGATGCTGAAGGCCAAGTATGCAGAATGCAAAGATGAAATTGCAGTTTTGGAGGAAGTAATGACCTATGTTGCTGTTTGTTTGGGGAAGGATGACTCCATCACGAATAACTTCAAACAGGTGAACGAAAAGAAGCAATCTGTGCAACAAATGGTAAGACAGAAATCAATAAGATGAAAAATGACTTTGCCACAAATGACAGAAAGAGATAGCCTGCCAAAGTAATGCAGTTGAGAAGGGTTTTAACAAGCATGAAGGACCCTTTGTTCAAGGGCTAGATACAGCATTACAGTCTTTCAAAGTGAAACGACAGCAGTACTTCGGTGGAGTGTTTGTGGGGAATCACATACACAAGGTCCTTAAGGTACTCACAATATTATATGAAAATCCCCATACAGTTTACCTTTCCCATCACCACTAGCCATCAAACATCTCCATCATGTGCTCTTCCATGATGCAAGTGGCACATGAGAAGTGCCCAACTCTTGTTGACACAGTATCGGCAACAGCTGAGAAGTTCACAACTGTATTCTCCCTCCTTGGGAGGTGCCACAGTATCTACGACCAGCTGTTTATTGATGAGTTAAAAGTCACCTTCCAAGTACCAGAACAATAATTATCCCCATCTCACCCACAGAACATGTAATATCTCATTCCCAAGTTCATCCCTATCTTTAAAAATGCACCTATTAGAAGATCACACTGTCCCTTGGGCAAGACGGACGGGTACAGGCTTTGGTGTACTAGGCGAACCGGGGGCGGAGTCTATCCATGCCCGATTTAACACCCTTCGGAGAACTTATCAATGTATCCACAACAAGGTAGACAGGCTCCTCTCTATTGTTTAAGCAGAGATAATATATTAAATATTATCTCTGGTTAAAGAGCACAGCCTATCCATTTCACCCAGGATTGTGGAATCTATTCCACCGCCAAACAAACGAGCAAAATCGTAGGTAGTCAGCATTAGCATTTTACCCCTTTTCGTGCTATCATGATATCAGTAATACGTATAGTACTAGCGAACACGGCGGCTCAAACCACAGTATACTTCACACGCGTATACCATCGCGAAGAAAAAGTATGGCTACAGTTCCATACTATACGTTGTAAGTACCTTCTGTCTCCTTTTGTTCTGTGCTTCCAACTGGAGAGCAGAATTTGTCTACGGGGTCCAAAAAGTACGTTGAAGTCCATGCGTTCGTCCAAAAATGGCCGCTTGTAGGAAGTTGTGGAGAGAAAACTAGCCCATGTGACTTTGGCTACAAATAGAACAAAGGTACTTCATTCATTGTATGCATGGCTTTTAAATGGCGACAGGTGCAAACATAGTGCAAAGTTTGTAAGGTTGTCGGTTGTCAAGGGTGGTTGCTAAGGCATTACGCCACCTTTTCAATATTTCTATTGGAATGCCTTTTGTCCACAAAATGTATGGCCGCATAGGGCTGTGCCTTCAACTAATATTGATTTCATTGAACAAAATGGTGAATAAATATATGCACAGTAAGTTAATTTAGCTGAAGATAGAACTTAACTATAATACTAATAGGCTGTTAATAACCGGACAATGTGAGGGGGGGGGGGGGGGGGGGGGGGGGGGGGGGGGGGGAGGCCGAGCGTTTCGATACGAAAGAGCGAGGGAGAGCCCGATATGGTTACTGCCAGCTTCTGGCCTGATACAAAAGTACGATAGTCCCAGACTAGTACCGTAGGTCTCGACTGCCAAGAGGGACACTATGATGTCGATCGTCATGGACACTTTTGACCTATATAGTGTGTTCCTTATTGTGTTCGTTTAGCCTGCTTGCAGCTCGATGAATGAAGCGCGAAGGCTAATAGGCACGTGCACTGATACAAAACATAGATATTTGCAAATGGCACTTTTCAGTACAGTTGCGACCTACGTAGGCATTTCAGCCCTACCTAGATCGATTAACATCAAATCTGCACGTGCCGTATTTTGAATCTTTGTCTGCATACATGTGTATGGCCAGGCCAGAGTCAGTAACTACACGTAAAACGCTTTAATTTTAATGCAAATCACCTTCGTGGGGCTTCAATGGAATAGCACTATCCCAATGCTTTCATTTTTTTTCTTTTAAAGAAAAGTTTTGTGTAAACTCTGTAGCGCTGATCAGTCTATCACTAGGCCAAAGCCTCTGCATCAGGTTAAAAGCATACTATACCCCCCCCCTTCTATGTTATGCCAATGCTTGCTGGCACAGGCCCAAACCTCTCCCCTGTATCTGCACAGTGTGTGGTTAGTGCAAACATGTAATGTGCATTTAAACATACACAATTTGTCCTCTTCTGCTATTGCTATTACTAACAATGAGTGTGGCTGCACCATATGTACTTCTGAATGGTGTCAGCAGTTACTGTAAGTGGCTGCACCAATGCGAGTGTTGTATTTGGCTAGATTGTAGCCACATTGCTCCACCATACCAGGGATAGGAAGGTGGAGCGGAAGTTCTTAGATGCGAGTGGCGTCCCAACTTTGAAGTGGAAGAGGGGTGAGTGGAACAGTGGCAGCATTATTTGTAGGCCTCCATTGCTAGAACTGCCTGCCTTTGGTACACTCAACACACCTGCCCATCTGGTTTGCTTGATGAAGAAGTGCATGCCAGCTGAGTACAGTGGAACGTAGGGGTATTTAAGTAAATTTGTTGAGCCTAAGGTGGATATCCCTGGAGGTGTTGAACACTCCGGATGGTCAGTCTCAGCATTGGGTTCCTGGTGCTGCTCTCCCCAGTACAAAACCAGATACAGGAGTGTCCTTGAGTAATATTTCGCCTCATCTCCATAGAAACAGTCCCAAACAGACTTTTAACACAACTCTTGATATTGAACCCTAGAAAAAAAGTACCAGGACTTTATGCATCAGACGTAAATGCCTCTACCACTAACCAAAGGTTTTGCATGAGGCTCCACCCCCCTCCCATCATGTACATGTACTTGATTGTAAAGTTTATGGCATCAGGCACAAAAGGCCCATGCCACATACATGCACATGTAGGTACTACATGTATGTCAATAGTGTTTGCTTCTTAGAACTTGGTACATGTACATGTCTAGCTCAATAGCTAACATCAGATTAGGATAACCTCAGTTTACATAGCAAACAATGCCCTTTTGTTGTTGACCTCTGAGCTGCACAAATGAATATTATATTTATCTTACATGTACCTATGGGACAGCATCCAGCAAAATCAGGCTTGTAAGGCCCAGGGGCGGATTTAGGGGGGGGGGGGGGGGGGTCCAGGGGGTCCGGACCCCCCCTTTCCTATATGAAGAATGACGTAATGCATACTGTAATCTATGCAGCGTTCTGCATGTTACCGTCCTTGGATTTGCAAGATTTCACATCGTTCTAGCCAAGTGGGGTTTATATCGATCTAATTAAATCCTCCTACATGTGTATTAACGAAACATTTAATCGCGCTATCGATCGAATGGTGCGTGTGAGCAGGAATTGAGGTAAGCGATCAAAAGACGTGAATGGGATGGATCTCAGATTCTTTTCCTCAGTAAACAGATAGCTATAGAGCTAAATAAACTAACAATACTAATATTATAGTAAAACATATATGAGTCGTTTATAGACCGACATGTAGCTGGTGCTTGGCCACGTGCACGCTTCGGTCACAAATTCACAAAAGCTTTGCGTCGCGAATTTAATTGCTGAGCAGTAGGAACCATAGCATTGTGAAGAATGAAGAGTTTTCTCGTCGCTATCTATGCAGGCTCTAGTAATCCGGATATCGCGTGATGTATATGTATTGGATATCACTGTAAATTTCATGCTAAATAAACGCAAAAGCAAAAAAGCGGCTGGGGCTTCGCCCCAGACCCCACTGGGGGAGCTATCAGCGCTCCCCCCAAACCCCCTTGCTGTCACGGGAGGGGGCGCGCCCCCTCCCGTACCCTCCCCCAGTTTTGAATATATTTATCAGACCCCCCCTTTCCCAAAATCCTGGATCCGCCCCTAAAGGTTATAATAAAAATTTCACGTTACATTAATAAATTTTTACCTTTCCTTTTCGTACACTTGTTCCCACACCATTTCTGTACCGGTACATACTGATTGTGTGTGCATGTGTGTATGTATGTATACACGTGTGCATGTGTGCATATGTGTGTATGTGTGTGTGCATATGTGTGTGTGCATATGTGTGTATGTGTGTGTGCATGCGTGTGCATGTGTGTGTTGAAAAGTGCAAAGCAATAGAAAACTTTCCAATGCCCTTGATACTTCTAAGCTCTGAAGCCTTGCATATGGTGGCAGTGAATATTATTGCTACTTGTGTATGGCAGGACTGGGCCACTGGAAAGTTTACATAAGCCTAGCAGCTGAATGGTAATACATGTACATGTAAGCTTAGTGTTCACATTCAACTACACCAAACTTTCTTCAAAAGCACAGACCCATAGCTACATGTACTTCACAAGCACAGCACCATGGCTATACAGCACCATCAAGCACATAGGATGATATTAAAAGGTGGGGGGGGGGCCACTTTGACAAAAATAAGAATGTGGCAATGGGCCCCATGCTTCCTACAACTGTACACCACTGACCTTAGCACCACTTCACAGTCACTGCACCATGACTATTTCACAAGCACTGCACCATAGCACTATGTCACAGGCACAGCACCGTATTAGAGGCACTGCACAATAGCACTACACTACATAATAAGCACCAAATCACTAATATGGAATGAAGGCCTGCTTTTCTATGGATGTTTTAATGATTTTAGAAGCTTCGTACACATGTGTTTCGCGTATGGCGCGTAGTCAAGGATCGGGGACTTGGTTGCTCAAAGATATCAGCACATCAGCAACAACACTACACAGCAGAGTATATCACGTGACCCCCTGTAACATCAACCCGCCCACAATACACACCCCAAACTGTGTGTATATGTGTGTGTGCTTGTACATGTATGTACTTGTGTGTGCTTGTGTGTGTATGTGTGTGTGTGTATGTGTGTGTGTGTGTGCGTGTGCGTGTGTGTGTGTGTGTGTGTGCGTGTGTGTGTGTGTGTGTGTGTGTGTCTATCACCAAGATCAGGGGGGAAAGGAGGGTTAATTTGCTAGATATGTTTTAGTTGTCTACAGTAGAAGTTACAGAAGCCTCATGTGTGTACATGCATGTGTATTTGTCACAATACAGGCAACACACACAAACACAGCCCCTCCCATTTGCACATGCCATAACTAATTGACCACAATATCACATCATGTGTGTGTGTGGTGTGTGTGTGTGTGTTTGTGTGTGTGTGTGTGTGAGTGTGTGTTCACCAAGATCAGTGCCATGTTTGAGCCACTCCCTTACCACACTGGTAACGCACACACACACACATACACAAACAGCCTTACTCTGTTCTGGCTTCACATTTTTCACTGTTGCATTTGTGGTATTCAGGCTCAAGATAACTCAGCCATGTGTGTTCTGCCGCAGCAAAGGGCTGTTGAAATGTTGTCCATATGTAACACACATACACACATACAATACAAACATACAAAAAATTAATTGTTTACACATACACAGATATGCATACTTGTATGAGCATGCACTATTTGTATACCATCCCTTGAACTATTGTATTCATTGTTATCAACAAGACCTTTACATTGGTACATGTAGCAGAGAATGGTTGCAGAGAATGTCTGAGAGTTTGTTTGATCTGTGTGATGCGTTTTAGTGCTTGCGTGTTGTGTCATATCGAGTAATCGCCCATACATTGGCGGTCATCTTGTGATTTATTTCAAATTGTTCACTAATAAGTTTCACTGTGATGCAGTCGACAACACATGCACAACATTCACATTTGAGTCCGTTGCCAACTTTATACATATGTCCATATGCACATGTGCATACATTACATTGACAAAGCCTGCTACATACCACACTGACACAATAAACCATTTGTAAATAGTCACACCGTATAACTATGGTGCCTTCACATGAGTACACTAGCTACGGTGCCTTCACAGCGGTAACTGAATATACATGTAAGTACGCAAGGTAGCTAAATATTACAATAAAACACAAAGCATGCAGTGCAGGGTAAGAAATGACTGACATTATTGCAATTACCAAGTTGAGAGATGTGCAATGCCTAGGCCTACGTAAGTCATTGCCTTGCACATGCATTTTATATTTATTTCACCTGAAAGATTGCAACAGCGTTTTGCTGGTGGTGGATGTTGCAACGCAGCGCCAGACAGCAGAATAAAATACGCTACCACGCCGTTGACGCTGCTATCAGCTTCTTTGATACTCGATAAATCGGTGCGCATTTTCTAGAATTAAAACACATCATGTAGCCGTATTACTATTGGGGCCAATAGTAGCTCCGGCCACACCTATACTAGTAGTTGTACTTCAGTTACTTAGATAAACTACCAACGTAACGGCCTAACAGCAATACAATTATGAAATGGGCCCGGCGATGTTTACAAAAGATCCGGAACGTATGGGTACGATAACGTACATTTATATGTAGGCTACTCAACTGGTAGCAACAAACCTTGTTACGTAGCGCTAGGAGGCGTGCAGAATCGATTTCAGGCCCGATTTCATACTGTATAAAACTGGTACAGCTAAGGATATACTCATTTGCCTTGTGAGTCGATTTTGAGGGCACGAGACGGAGACAACAATCCGATTCGATATAGGATACTTCTTTCAATTATGGAAGCCGATTTTTAAATACAAAGACCCAATTTTCAATATATATTATAGTTCTTCGATGTACTAGCTACATGTTTTTCCTTTGGCAAATTGGCGAATCGTAAAGGTATTGACACAAATGGTCATAGAATTTGTAATGAGAAAACGCACCCATTGACTACGTGTACGTTGAGGACAATGTTATGACAATCCTAAGGAAGCGACGCCTTAAATAGGAAAAATACGGCGACCCCACTAAAAATCATGGCAAATGTAGTGTACTAACAATCCCCTTTGGCAAATGCTGAGAAAAATCTGGTGTGCTTGGTATTAAAGTACCCCATACATGTCTATGGGAAGTTATACGGGAATATTCGGTGATTCGCAAACCGCGAATTAATTAGCTTTCCCTTTGACCGCTCATTTCTGGATATGCGACGCTCAGGAACCGAGATAGAACTGACCCAAACTATCACGGTAAGGTTAATTAACTGCTGTATCTGTTTTTGGTACAAGCTAACGGTGACGCATTTTCTGAAGTAGTTTTCAAGCCTTTAGAATATCCGCCATTTTGGCTTCTTTTGGGGGTTGGAACTATTGCAAGTGGATGTTTATTATTTTGACAGAATGTTATCTCGCATATTAAACACTCCAAAGTGAGCTGCATCACATAGCTAAATATTCTTTACTTTCTTAGCTGGATATGGGATGGCAGCTACCAGTTGTGGTTCAATACTTAATAGATGTTCTTTAACTATGCACAGCAGATTGGAGCAAATACCAAGCCAAGTCTATTAAACTTGGCATGAATCAATTCAGCCCCCTGTTCTCCCAAAAGGCCGAAGCCAGCATGCTAGGTATTTGCCCACTGTACTGCATGATCCTCCAGGAGATGCATTTTAATGGTGACTGTTGCTTCAGGGTATGGTAAAAGGCCAGAATAGCCTTGGAATCCACCTTCACTGGCTGGTATAAACCCTTCAGTCATGCCAGGTAAGCCTGCCAGCATCGCAACCATGCTTTTAAAAGTAAGAGCATTTGTATGTCACTCTTACCTTTCATTTTCATTTAAGAAGTGGACAACCTTATCTACCAGATGGGGAACGTAAACTAAAGGAGCTCCTTTGATTTCATCTCCACCTGGAAATGTAAAGGGGGCAACTTTCCTTTGAGGTTATCACCCACAATGTGGCTGGAGATGCGACACATCCTTTCCTCACCAGCCAGATGAATTCAAGCCACCTGAGTGAGTTACCTTTGCTGCATACATTTATGATGTCATCACGTCTTAGAAATCTCAATTTATTCCAAGGTATAGCAAGACCAGCCTTTATTGCCAATACCTGAGCTGGACCAATCTCAATGGATGATGAGATGCTTGCAGTAGCTAGCCAACAAACATTGTCGCTCTTCATCACTGAAGGTGAGAACTTCTGTTTGGATGAGGGCAGATGCTTCACCACTGACAATACTTCGTATTCACTGCATTTCAGAGCATCTGGTTCTTGAGCAGGCGGCTGTGGTTTGTTGCTTGGCTTTGGTGACTTGTGAATGTCATTGGCTAAGGTGAGGGTAGATATTATGTAACCTTAGTACCAGTCAAAACACTTCCTTCCTGTAGCAAGCTGTACAACACCTTTGTCGGAACTGGTAGAGATGGCTCTCTTCAGCAGCTCAGCAGCTTGCCTCTTCTCCTCAGGTGTAAGTGATGGTACATGGTACACACTCATGCCCTTCATAATCACCATTTCTAATGTCTCTGTTGCAACCAGCACAATTTCTTCTAACATCTGATACCAGCAGAGGAGTATCACATTTGATGCTGGTCTGACATGTGACGGATCATCGTCTGAGCAACAGGGACAGCTCACAGCGCCAGATGCTGCTATGCACTCTGTGAGGTGCTTGGTGCATACCAGTGAACTGCACACATCAATTCTAGTGGCTGTGAAAAAACGTTGGAACACAGGCACACTTCAACTTCTCTAAGATCAACAGGTTCTTCACGCTGGCCAAAGGTGGACTAGGCTCATGCAATAAAGCTGGTGGAGAGACAATCTTCTGAAGAGGAGCTATTAGTGCATTAGGTGCCTGGCGAACGCTTTCTACTTTTGGCCTTTTCACCACCCACCCACATGCACGGAGTGCTCACACCATGATATCATACTATTGTATTGTTCACAAGTACATTGTTGTATCTTGCATTGATGAAATGTATGTTTGTGCCACTGAAATACACTGATTGTACACTTGTGATGCACCCCCTTCATTATGGCACATATTGTTCTCTCCATCAAATGCTTACAGAGCAAGCAGTGTTGACATCACCCCCCAGAAGTGTTGATGTCAAAAGCTATTTTTCAGATCAGTTGTGAATGCATTGCATTCATACCTGATCTTTTGCTTTGCTTTGGATTTCCACAGCCTCTGTCCACACACTCTACAACACTGGGTACTTGCTCTATATGGTAATTATCATGTACCAGGTATATATACATGTACGAATGAAAACCACAACTTGTATCGATTATTTATGAAATACGCTCCACTGGTTCGTGGTGAAAGAAAATGCGTCACCACTTCAGGTTTGTATATACGTATTGCCACATGTCTCCCGATCACTACCGTAGTATGCTTACCTTCCAATTTTGTTCCTGAAGTTAACGTCGTCTTACTTTGTAATGGCCCCTTCAAAATACGTGCCGCGTGACCTTACAAAACGGCCTGCGCGTATTGTTTATGTGTCATGTAGACTATGCGTATAGAGTGGGCATGCTAGAAACTTAAGTACAGTGCGTGAGTTTGATTTCATATTTTGATTTGCAGTTTCTGGTGAGTCATGGTAAGCTTTGAAACATTGGGTGGCTATAATGAGGCGTCACTTCAGAATTATAGAGTGATACCGTAAAATTGTCTAATTGTACACCCCTTATCGACAGCGCCAAACGCTGTATAGACTATGTTGATTCAGTAAGTTGGTTGAGGATTTGCCACAGGCTTCTTCAAAAGTTCTCCCCCGTCATATAACTACCCGATAAATGGTACGAGGATGATGTACGATCTCCACAACCGTGGTGTTAGACACTTGCGACTTCGTAGCCGCGCCGATCTATTTGGATACCCCAAAAGCACTTATGATGGTACATCCATGAATATGTATCTCAACGCTCTTGAAGTTGTCGTTTCAGACATGATTAACGCAAAGTTGTTTCCAATAGTATCGTGGATTCGAATTCATAGTAAAGCTGAGAGTGACGCCCGACCATCGGCGGATGGTAACAACTACGTTGACTGGTGGCGCCGTGTAGCTGAGCGAATGCGTGATTACGATTACGCCCTGGCATTCAACCTTTTCACGGAGATTGGTGAGGGGAACCTTCGAAACAAGACTATCTACAACGACTGGACGATGAGGGCTATTGCCGCCATTCGTGCATGCCACTGGCGGTCGTAACAAGGACCGAATAATTATTTTAGGAGCACCAGGAAAGGATGCGAAATCATTAAGAGATATCGACCCCACTGTATATGAAGAGAAAATCAATCTCGTCTGTGAATGGCATCTATATGCATCAGGACCGAACAAGGAAGGTGGGCAGAAGAACTGGGTAGGAAATGGATCCCCCAGTGACCGAGCCAACATTGACGAACACAGCAATTCGGCCGTCCGCACGCGGGTGATTACAAACTACGTATTCAGTCATGCATCCGTGCATATCACAAAGCGTGCACTCACGATTAACGTAGTCCCATTATTTCACCGCCCAATCCTGTACGGGAATATCATTAAACGGCCATTTAACCCTCTCCTCACGTATGATTGAATTTGAATTCGAATACCTCTTTTAAGTTTACAACACGCCGAGGCTACAGCTGCAGTAGAGGTCAGGTCCCACGAATTTTTAATTAAGGTATGTGAGGTCAAAAAAAGCTAGTTTTCTAATGCCTGAAACCGAAAACATTGTGCACTCGTTGTCGCTCAGGGGTCAGAACAAGGCTATAGCTAGTTGTATGTACTCACATTGGTCTGAGGCCTCACCACAGTGGTCTTCTTAGGGTGATGTGATTCGGAAGGGTGTGGCTATCTTCGGTGAGTAATTTGTCTCTAGATCTAATAATGGTATACACGTATCACTCAGCACATTCATAGATGTCTAAATAATCTATGGTACATTTCATTGTATGTGACGCAAGGTTTGTCCAGTAAGCTTCACATTGGTATGAGACATCACCTCAATGGTCTTCTGAGGGTCACGTGATTCTGAAGGGTGTGGCTATCTCAGGTGAGTCGTTTTTCACTAATAATGGTATACATACTGACGTGAGTATCACTACATTTCATTGTATGTGACACAAGGTTTGTCCAGTAAGCTTCACATTGGTATGAGACATCACCCCAATGGTCTTCTGAGGGTCACGTGATTCTGAAGGGTGTGGCTATCAGGTGAGTCGTTTGTTACTAATAATAGTATACATACTGACGTGAGTATCACTACATTTCATTGTATGTGACACAAAGTTTGTCCAGTAAGCTTCACATTGGTATGAGACATCACCCCACTGGTCTTCTAATGACCTATGCAGCACTCACTGGAAATGCATAAAGAATCTATTCACCTATCAGAGTCATGTTAATGAATAGTTTTTCATATTGTTGACTTGGTTCTGAGTACAGTGCTACACATGCAAGTATATAACCACACACAATTGCACACAAAGTTCATCCACCTGCTGCACAAGGTGTAAGAACGACTCAGAATGGTACGAGCATTAGCTGAGGCGACCAAAGCGGTCAGTCAATGCCTTGGTTATTTTTTATGAAGAAATGCATTTTTATTTCTTGGACGATGGTTTATGCTTCAGCTTGCCCTGGAGACTATATTATATGTTCTGCTGCGTGATGTTACTTATTGTATGCATCGTATAAAGAGGTGGGGCACGCAAACAATCTATCGCTAGAATGTACCTCGTTCTCTCGGTGTCTTCTTTGGTGCCATCCATAAATTACGTCACTTCGAAGGGTCCCCAGCATGCAGGGTGGTAGCAGCCAGTGTGACGATGTATACATGAAGCATACTTCAGTATAAGAGGGGTCCATATAGGTGACGTAATTTATGAACGGCCGCTTGTCATATCATTTATACAAAGGCTCAGGATTCCAACTCCAACCTCCCATTATGGAAATGTCTTTCAGAATGCCTCACGCTCTTAGCAGGCGAGGTCTGCAATCGCCATGTCATTAGTAAAACATCATGAGGTATGCATTTTATAGCAGCCACGTGAATCACGTGATGATTATTTTCGTCTCGCGTCGGTAAGTATGGCTCCACAGAATGTTTTTTTTGATCGGATGTATGACCGCTGTGGAACACTACATCTTCCACTGTAAGTCAGAGAGGTGCCATTTTATTCCAAAATCGTCAAACGAAAGCCAGGTGAGTTACCTTTAGCCTACGCTCGTTTTGAATTGAAAGCTTTGCTTGTCAGGAAATTGTGTATTGGGATAACGTTCTGCAAAGCAATTCAGGCAGGTTGTTGGTTAGAAAGAACGGCCGGCTACGCTACACAGCGAGGTAAGCGGTCAATTACGTGTTTTTGTGTGGCACTTTGTTTGCTTCCAAGGCGTAAAGTCGGGAACAGAATAATGGTGTTCTCTACTGCATTATGGCAGAAATGTTGGATTCCTCGATCTACCTGAAACATCCTGGCTGAACAAGAGCGCTAAAACGTACGTGATGTAACAGCACCTCGTTATTGTTACCCTTTTCCTTTCGCTCAAATGGCGGTGTATTCTGCGTGCATTCGGGTTGACAGCAGTGAACTATTCTAAAGAAAAACCTGTGTTATGGAAGTCAGATGTTACAACGTCATCATCAACTGCTGGGAGGTAAGGCCATTTTTGGTAAAAGTGTTGTTTCAGTTATGCTTTCTTTTCTACGAACAGGTTTGTTCTCTTATCAACTTTCTGTGTTTCATATTTGTAAACTAGAAACATGAAATTTTTTGACTATATGATCAATAACCTGAGAACTAGAAATAATGATAGTATTAACTACTATATTTAACTTTCCTTACGTCATACGATAGTTCTATATTGCGCGTACACGGTAGGTTCCTCGGTCACGTACAAAATTGCACGTTCGCGCGCGACGTTGCTCTCGAATTACCCCGTGCGCATACAAATAATCCTCCGGGACCGAGAAATCATTCGTATGAAATCGGTCCACTCACGATTTCGAGAGCACATGGCGCGCAAAATTCGGAAGCACGCTCTTCCGGGTGATATTGCGTGCTGTCACGGGCCCGGAATCAAACCCCTGAATTGCTGTGATAATGGAATGCCGCTTCCATTAACATGCAAGTCACGTACTTGTCCTTCGGTGTATTCAAAACCGCCAACTATCTCAGGAAGGGATTGAGTCCAAACCGAGCCGGGCGCAACCGAAGTGTAATAGATTTTTGCATCTTGATGATAGTTATTCAAAAAACGAAACTCGACGGCTGAAAGAAACGCAGCGAACTATATATCATTGAATTGTTTTGAGCATTACTTACTGTAAGGTTCAGCCTCGATGGAGACATCTACGTACACAGATATAGAAACGAAAACATGCATTTCACTGGTGAACTATAAAGGAGTCGGGAAAACAGTACCATTTGGACGCAGGTTGCGAGCATCAACTGAGATTGCCATAACCAAAGCGATCAGAGATAGTCCTTTCAGCATTTTGAAGTTGTTTGCAGCAATAGTATGTAAATTCTTGATGCACAATTGCAATCGCTGCATAGCTTAAAAACTAAACTGCATGCACTTCTAAATCTGGAACGATCGTAACAAACCACAAGTTGATAACATGACGCGATCGCGATGACATTAGTTAGCGTGTCACGCGGCAATGCCATTTTCTTATCATTGTACGAGGTGACATTTCTTTGTAGCGCTGCCTCGTGGAGTTAACCACATTGACCTCTTGATAAAGAGCTCGCTTGGCTTTAGTCTCTTCTTGGTAACCATCTGCATGGCTTGGTTACGTGGTCTTAAACATGATTTTCTTAGTAAATGCGTGTAAAAGAAGTCCCGCCAACTCGAGGATTGAGCTCGCTGAAGAGTTCGATAATCATCACGACCTGCATTACAGACATCAATTGCTGCGACTTGATTTGGGATGAAGAGGTGCATGGCATGCTTAAGTGGAGGCATTGACATCAGGGTCACTGTCAAAGGTACAAGAATTTGTGATATGGCTACTTTTACCATAGATTCATTGAGTTAACCGCCAGCACAGATGGTGTTGCACACTTTAGTGCGGAGTCCGGCGGACGCGATTAAAATTAACAGCTCTATTATGCAAGGAATATGGTCCTATGGTCCTCTCAGTGGACCGAAAATTGTCCCAAACCGTCATGTCTGTGACAACATCTCTCTCCCTCCTCTCTCTCTCATCTCCCCTCCATCTCTCCTCCATCCATCTCTCGCATCCTAGAGCTCGTCGCCATCGTCGCTCTCTCTATCTCCTCCTCTCTATCTAGCATGCTTCGTCTCTCTCTCTACTCTCTATCTCTACTCTCTCTCTCTCTCTCTCTCTTCTCTCTCATCTCTCTCTCTCTTGCTTGCAGTCGTTCTTTTCATCTCTCCTCCTCTCTCTCTTTGCTAGTCTTCATTGCTACTCAAATGTAATGCACACTCATATGAGCAATTTGACACAATTAAGCATGATATATTGTGTAGATTGGCATTCAGATGTATTCCATATATTGGTGGGACAAACATAAATTTTGTATGCTTAAATATCCCTTAAAAAGTCCCTTAAATAATACAAAATAATACAAAATATGGCCAAAAAATGTTAACTACGTTTCAAGTCAGATGTGGCTGTTGATAATCACTTGATCAGAGGTTATTCCTTTCATATTCTTTTTCATGATTTATCTTCAATGCTCCCATCTATCTCATATTGCAGCTTGCAACATTATAATCAGATCAACATCAGTAATATATTTCCCCCCTTTTGCAATTCCCTCACACAGAAACTAGTTGAGTGCGGCCCAACCATTTGATCTGGCATTTTACATGTACATGTATGACCATGTGCTTACCAAGAAAGTCCAAAAATAGGCCAAGCGAGATCGTTTCTTTGTACATGTGAAGCGAGTGCAAAGAGACCAGAAGCCATGTTACTAAGAAAACGTAGAAACCAAGCGAGCATGCTACTGAAGTGAGCTCGCTACCAAGAAGAGCCCAAAGCCAAGCAAGTTCGTTACAAGTCTGTGTTTGTTGCATGTAGACTATTTTGGCCTGCATAGTGGCACTGGTAGGCCGTAATCAGATCAGTACTTACAACCCTGGAGGGCTCTAGAGTGTTGCATCAAATTCCAATTTTAGATTAAAATGTCACATTTTGCAAACTTTGAAAGCATGAGCTGTGCCATGGCCATGATAATCACAGTTCCATGCACTGGAAAAATTCTCACCTCTCTAGTAACCATCATCATGATGAATGTGTTTTGTTGGCCCTGTACGAGTCGTCGTATTCTGCTACCATGTTGAAATACAACTACATAATGTTGCCAGATGCGTTGGGACGGGGTGCGGATGTGACGCGTAGCGTGCAACACAATATTCCGTATTTACATGCTCAGTGAGGATGATGAAGCCAGCTGGAGGACTCCTCTTCACCTGTTGCTTAGCTGCAAAATTCTCCGAAGGGCCGGGGCTGGCGACGGTAAGATGGTTGCATGCATGGGTATCTTTCTCTGATCGATTATCTAAAACGTTTTCTTTGCATTTTGTTACATGACCGGTGCATGCACATACATGCACGAGAGTACATATATAAAGTGATTATAACAAATGTCTCACTGCTAAGTTACAATACATTTAAGGAGGAGTTTGCGAATAAATGGAGCTATAGCGATCCCAAAAATTACAGCCGGTGTCATAGGGTATACGGTCCGGCCCAATTTTCGGTCCGGCGGACCGTATTCCCCTTAGGGAATACGGTCCCCCCCGGACCCAACTCCCTAGGGAATACGGTCCCCCGGACCGAGTTCCCTGGTTGTACAAAACCAATTAACCGGACTCAATTCCCTAGGGAATTGAGTCCCCCCCTCCCCCCCGGACCGTATTCCCTGGTTTGAAATATATGCATGTATTTCCAACCCTTCCATGCACGTAACATTTGGTTCGAAAAGCAAAAGCTGTAGGTCGTCAACTATGTATGCAGTTTCAATTCGGTCTGTAACAGCACATTTGGTTCGAAAATCAAAAGCCACAATGATCACAGGTCGCCAACTATATACATGTATGCAGCTTCTGTAACACTGATTAACCTTTTTCTTCGGTCTGTCTTGTTACTATTTACATATGTTTTCATTTGGTTCGAAAAGGATCGCGTGCAGGTCGGCAACTATACATCATATCCAGAAATGGCCCATACATACGCGGTCATCCTGTTGTTTTTTTCCACATTGAATTTCAAACATGCTTAATACACTCTAAAAATCGATTTGATTATAATATGCATTTTTCATGGAAAAAGCATTAAGCACCCTTTTATTAAAATCAAGACATTTTAATTAATTTCAACCGCGCATAATTAGTAAAATTTATTCATAATTTTTTTTTAATAGATGACGCAAGATATTTAAATATCATGTTAATACTTTAATGACGTCTACGACGAAACTTTGGTTCACGTGTTGATTTAAATCTGGTATAATTAAATAGTAAAATAACGAAAGTCTATAATACAGAGTGCGCGGCGACTGCGGTACGCCCACGCATATGTCAGTTGGTAAATAAATCATGCAACGCATGCCGATAGGGACTGACCAAACATTCAGAAATCATGTGTGCACAAAATATCTCTGTTATGCCTCATGGCGGTGTGCAATGTGATCTGTTCTTTTAATTTATCATTGTCTACTTGAACCAGCTAGTAGCTCTAACCAAGGATTATTAACTATTACAATCCGTGCTCGAACCCAGTGGGATATGCCTCATGTCATTCTCTTTGTCAGTAGCACTCGCGGCATTACTTTCAAAGTGGTTATGTTTCAACGCTTATACGTAAGTTCTATCAGTATACATGAAAAAGCTCGGTGATTTTTATATAGACTCTATTGCCTGGTAACCTCGGACAACGCTCAGTTACAATTTCCACGTATTTCTTGTTCATTTCACTAGTTACGAGCATTATACGTGCATGCATGCATTGCGGTTGATAGTGCATGATCCAATTATGTTGTCATAGTCTGCGATTAATTAGGTTAAGTGAATTGTGCATTATGCAAGACAATACGGTGCAAGATAACATGACTGCACCGCTGCGGTAATGAATACTTTGAAGTGCAGTTTACCCATACACATGCATAGCTCTCAATTGCATGCATGGTAAATGCATGATGAAGAGATTAGAACTAACTTGCTGCCCATGCAGGAGGCCTGCATACTTTTACTATCTGTGCGTGTGCACCTAAATTGGTGCACGCATTCAATATATGCATGATGCAAATGGTTGCGTGCATATGGTATATGAATACAATGCAGAGTGCAGCAGATAGTATGCAGGCATTGTTTCCTTGCAACTACTGGTTATGACAATAACAAGGTCAGGTATTGGCATCTGTTTACTACCACTATAATCTTTCGTGCAGCTAGTATAGTCCTTCACAATTCACTGGGATAAATGTTCAGTTGATTTATGATCAAATACACATGGTTGAATGGATTGATGACTCCAGGTTAAAAGTGACACTGTCAATAAACCTAATGTTCGTGCAAAGGTGATCTGCGAGTATGTATTGCATGCAGAGCGATCACGCAACGTAATACGTTATTATTAAAAGGACATTAAATAATAATCGAATCAGATCAGCTTCAAAACGTTCTATAGATCTTGCAAATAAGAAAGCGAGGGAAATGAAAGGATGCAACACCGAACTGACTGATCCGCAGCCATATAAACCTCAGTCCCTCATATATGCTCTGAACAGACAATTTGCATGTCTGCGACATGAATTAATTAATCAACGATGACCTTACTATATTATCTCCCACCTTACACGCCAGCTGGCGTGGTCACAAATTTCAGATAGAAAGCCGTTTATAATTAGCTGTTCTCAAATGCGCAAAAGTGACGTATTACCTAAGTTGCTGTAGCGGATCCGTGGGGTTGGACAAATTTTAACGGTTATAGAATCGGAGCGCCACTTCGGCGAATCGCGTCTCAGTTCTTGTATTTCGAACACCCCCCCCCCCCCCCCCCCCGCCCCATTACCAAAATACTGCATGGATCCGCCCCTGCCAAGCGGGGATGTGGCCACTAATAGTTTGGGAACATTTTGTGAGTTAAAAAACCTAACTATAATTATTTAGTTTAAAGCTTCATGTAAAGGTACATACATGAACCCGGCCGTGTTTCTGTATGACGACCATTTATTCAATAATGGTCAAGATGGCGGCGCCAGTAACCGAACATTGTTCAAAGGCTCCCCGAACTAGAAAAATCTATGTAATGGAAAAAACAAATGGCATGAAAACATGTACCAATGTGCTTCAAATCATAATAAACGGTGGCAACTCAATATTTCGTTAAGATTGAATTAAACAAAACAGTGGAATACAGTAATTAGGTCAGAAAACATTGATTTTGTGTACATGTTAATGAGAAGCTATGTTTTGCTTTCCCGAACTGAAATCTTCAATGTAATAGTATATATATTTTTGCACAGTTTGCACCTTACAACCTTTCTACACGTAAAAATGAGGTGGCAAATGTTTTATAACTTGCGGTTAGTTAATTAAATTCAAGAGTAACCATTGTTCATACATTTAAATAGGTGTACGTCTATCTTTGTTTTGAATACATCCGAACCATTAGTACTTATAAATTCAACACAAATTCAAACCACACTACCCCTACGTACTAGCAATGGAACACATGCTATAGGATGTCTTTTTGAACACCATCACTTTCCTGGTGACCGCTGATTTCTGCATATTGCAGCACTGTTTATATTATCAAATCGTAGTGCAAACAAAGTAGAAATAAATATTAAAGAAATAAAAATATATATAATAGTTAACTGAACATAAGAGAGATGAGGGCACTGGATAAATCTCAATTTCGTACCTGTAAAAAAGAAAACAAAACTAGTACACTTCAGCCATTATTGTTTAGAGAATGATGCATAAGTGTTTTTCAATCATGTACATGATATAAAAGTGAATTTCACAGACAAAAAACGCTGCTCGTGTGCCCAGAGATTTTCTGCAGAGGAGGAGGAGGTAGGAAAAGGAAGGGAGATGAGAAGAGATACAGGGACACATAGCTTTAAGCTGCATGGGCCCTCAAAAACTTGGTACTTAATTAGCGGTTAAATCGACCTGGCACACTCTAAGTGTGACTGCATACTTCCTCTATACACCAGGTCCTGTGTGAGGAGAAAAAGAAATGGGATGAGAGAGGAAGGAGTGGGGGATACTAGTCAAATGAACATAAGAGACATGCTGATATATTGAGTGTACTCAATTTCGTACCTGTAAAATCAGCCAAAAAGTGAATTTCACAGACAAATATAAGCTTGGCGGTATCCGTCAATATTGCTTGTGTGCCCTGTGTCTTTTTAGTTTCGAGTGTCACTGTGCATTAGACACATAGCATTAGCAAGATAGCTACTTGTTGCTGTATATGATAAAAGGGAAGTTAAGGATTACAATAAAACAGAATAACTTACTGTTTTAGTGGTGTTGTATGGGCTGGATGTCTTTGTGTAGGTTTTAACGAAAAATCACATATCTTGTAGGGACAGCATCTCTTTGTTATATCCTCACATGTCTTTAAGCTGTCTGGCTTGTCTTTGTGTGCATGTCTTTTTGCGGTAAAAAGACATGCCTACATTTCTTCATCTGCATGAGGGTACATGTAAGTGCAAACACACTGACCTTAAATAAATTGAATCCCTCCAGTAGAAACACACAGTCGCCAAACCTTGTCTTAGAGGTGCATATACATACAGGTGTATGTCATCTGAGGGTAAGTGCAAGCACACTGACCTATGCTAATTTAATTATAATCATTAATAACTTTAAACTAGTATCGCATTGTGGCGGTAACTTTTCCTCTGAACAATGCCGTGTTTATGACTCCAAAACACGAATGGTTACATAAAAAGTGGCTTCTTTACTGCGGCGCTGTTGCCCACGAACAATTGAATCACAGCTTGGAATTCACTTGGATCCAAGTGTAGACCTAAGCTAATAGAGGGTGGGAGGATGAGTGTGTTATGTCATGCGAGCAGGGAGGATGTGTGTGTTATATCATGTGACCAGTGGGAGGATGGTGAACAGTATGGGGTGTGACACTACCCTCACACAGTTCCCTCCTGCTGTCTCCCCTTCACTACATTGGCATGCACTTATCACTTGCATGAAGCAAGAGAGGCGTGATCTTGGCTCCAATCTCGGTGCCGGCACGTTTTCTCCTCCCCTCTCCACTTTATACATGGATATGATTTCAGTCAGCCAAACTTTAATTGATTGCGTGCTATACTAACTCCACAATGTACCTACGCTATGCTATTACAGTGCTGGAGAATCGCAATCACTTGTATGCTACCAACATTGAGGCTTCGTCTGCACTGGTACCTCAGCAAAGCTTAATCGCTTTACATGCGTATTGGGGACTCTGCAACGAATGGTTAACTTCGTAATTAAATTTGTGATCGCTTTCATGGCTTACCAGTCCAGCGACTATTTTGCCCCACAGATAGTCAAAGTAATTATCCACTATTTTCTTGCACTACAGCGTGCCACGTGGGATTGAAGAAGACATAATTCATTCCATATCGTTCCTAACACCACACTTACGAGTTGTCGCGCGCCTATCGGCAATTTGTTACACTCACTCCTTACCAATCCCTTAGCTGTATCCTGTACGGCAAACAGAAATAATTTTGTCGTTACAATGCACAAGCAGACATGACAGTTGCTTCAGATACTTGCCTTTGGTTCGTCATTCTGCACGAAATCGACCAACAAACCAGCAACAAATTTGCACGGAGTGCAAAGAACGTTCATAGTCGTTACTTCCTTACGAAACTGCAGCTGCTACGAGCATCCGTGCATGATGATTTTGAAAGGAATACGATTAAGATGTAACGAGTCGGACATATGCATGCGTTTCAACATGTAACTGATGCACACACTTTTGCCTTCTTCGGCATGCAGTTTCGCGTACGTCAACATCCTTTTACTGTTCAGATTGGCCATGCATGCATCCACCTACACTTTCATCCGACGAAACACGGTTCTCTTCATCCTCGCTTGGTGTTTTGAAAGCCAGCGCTGTTCCCAGCAGAGCGAAAAATATGATGACTTTCGCAGACATGTTTCAGCAATCAGATTTAAGCGCGTAAGAACAAGAATAACCCACCGTACACATCGTGCGCTATTTATACTCGCAAACCATGCTAATATTTATTTCTGTGCCACGATTATTCCTGGAATCCATTTGGCTGAAAGTCGAAAGCAAATTCACATACACTGCGTCCCCCACCAGGAATGACCGTGGTTTAATTAAATAACTAGTGCAGGCTCTTGGCTTCTATGTGCTTCTATGGAACCAAAAGGATGACCTATGGGTTAGTCTCGTACCCAGACCCAAATGTACGTAAGTATGACATCACGTAACAGAGGGTCTGGGACGTAAGTCGATCGAAGTTGGTCTGTCCGCTGGAAAGTCGCAGGGTCCAATCAAAATCAAGAGCTTGCGTGACGTCACATTGATTGCATTCCAAGCTTATAGGAATGTGTAAACCACTCCTCCGAAGCATACTACTAAGAAAGGAATGGATGGTGTCATCACTCGTGCGGCGACATTCCGGCGGACAGAACAACTTCGATCGACTTACGTCCCAGACTCTCTGTACGTGATGTCATTCTGTAAGCGATGATCAGCGTTACGTGCATTTGGGTCTGGGTACTAGACTACATCGGGTGTGCTCTGAGAAAGAAACCATCAATTTGTACTTCGCGGGAAAAGCTAATCCATTGCGGTATGCTGCGAAATACATATTGTCGTGTCATTGGAAAATGGTTTTGTAAACAATCCAGCGAATTTGACAAGCAAGAAGGCTTTTCCTGTGAAAGATGTGTTGTTGACTACGAAAACGTGGTTTACGGTGGAATAACTAAGTGGCTGTTGTGTTGTGTGATGTGATGTGTCATGTGATGTATTGTGTGATTTGTTCATAGTAGTTGCTCTCAAATTCTTAATGTATGGCATATCAATTGGTATAACTTATATCAGTCAATGTATATGCCATACGATAAGAATATAATACTCAAAGCATGCACCACTGATGAGCACAAGTATGAATTGATCAGTATAATTGAAGCGAGAGAAAGAATTGAAAGTGGATATAACAGAATCAATTCCAGCATTATGTGGCATGGGCATGACCTTACATGTATTATAAACTAAAACAAGCAACTTTTATTTCCAACGTTGATTACTAGCCACAGAAATATCAAAGCATCAGCCATTTGGGGCTTCATGTGTGCTCTTTCCTTGGCACACACTCTTCCAAGTTTTGGAAAAAAACTCTTTCAGTTGGTGCACTGGCAGCTGGAACAGCTAACACCAAATGAGCAACTTTGCCAACTCTGGAAATGTTTCTCTCATTCCTCCACTAATCAAGTGGATTGCATTTAAGGGGCTGTGTAGCAATACAAATGTATCGAGCCATTTCCCTGGTTAAAGCACTGGTGTTTGATGTATTGCAGGTACTTTCTTCTTGGTCATTATGCTGACTGGCAGACATAAAACTGGTAAAATGTTCATCTTTACATGGTACATTTTTTTGCCTTTTTAGAACAAAGCTGAGCAAGTTCTGGCTCCGGATTTGTTTGTGAATTTAAGCAAAGGTTCTTGTGATACTTCTTAATGGTTTTCTCAGCTAAAGCTAAGCATGCCTTATGGTTGCTCATGTGAACAAATGATTCAAATGATTTAAAGCACGGGTCTAAATACAGTGTATGTTGCCGTGAACAATAAACTGTGACTTAGGGCATCCAAGTGGTCTGTATCCATGTACAATTCCACATAATGGTGTGAACATAATCCTTGAAAACCATCTTTGCTGCATTGGTGCACACTGCATCTGATGGAACTGGGTCAAGAGCCTTGTTCGGCAGATAGCTTACCTTTGGCACTGTTGTTACTTGGTGTTCACCTTCTAAAGAGAGTAACTGTTTGGTGATCGGTGCAAGGTAGCATTCTATCTGATCCAAAAGAGTGTTGTCGCAATAACTAAGGGACATAGTGTCAGGTCTCCAGGTACCACTAGCCTGTAGCATGTCACAAGCAGGCTTGACATCAAAGTATCTTTGAATCATTTTACAAGAATACTCCCATCACCATTTCACATCTAACACTAGCTTCCCATCACCATTTCACATCTAACACTAGCTTCCCATCACCATTTCACATCTAACACTAGCTTCCCATCATCTTTTCACAGCTTCCCATCACCATTTCACATCTAACACTAGCTTCCCATCACCATTTCACATCTAACACTAGCTTCCCATCACCATTTCACATCTAACACTAGCTTTTCAGCTGCAGGTCGGTCAGAGGAGTCTGCTTATAAGCTCCAACCTGCAAACCATCAATGCAAGGTCTTGCGTTAGTATGTTGCTTTCCTTGGCGTGACTAATTGCTGCACTCAAAGCTACAGGCTCCTTAACTCCTTTTGTGTCAAGGGAATGTCCTACAGCTTTATGAAATATATGAGTAAGTCCAAGAACACCTCCATCTTCAGCTGGCACACATCTGACTTTGTCCATGACAGTTGGACCATCTGCGGTCAAACTAAACACTTCAACATCAAATGACTGCAAGAAATGTGACCACTGTGTCAGCATCCCCATACACAGCTTCATCTGTCTCGTCCAACAGTACTTCTAATGCAGATGCTGCAAGAGTGACGGATCTCATCCTAAAGTCTTCAGTGATCCAGTGAGCTGTTACACCAAAGAAACCTTTCTGGTCTAATCTTGACCAACAATCTATGGTTGTTGATACCAAGAGCTGGCCTTGGATGTTCATTGGACATTCCAATTTCATACTTTTCATTACAGCCTGTTTCATTTCAGTGTACTCTGTTTGCTACTGAGCCTTTATCATGGCCTGACTGGGTAAGGAGAATCATGGATCCATGGCTGCACAAAACTCCTTAAATACTAAACTGCTGAATCTGGTACATTCGTAACAAACCGCAAGTTGATAACATATGACGCAACCGTGCGCAATTGCATTAGTTAGATTGTCATGGCCATGCTTCACAACCTATACTTTCTTATCACTGCATGAGGTCACATTTCTTTGCCGCACTGCCGCAATTAACCACACTTGAGACTCCTAGATAACGAGCTCGCTTGGCTTCAGGCTCTTCTTGTTAACCATTTCACTTGGTTACGTGGTCTTAAACACGCTTGATGTTTGATTTTTCTTAGACGAAAGATGTGCATGTGAGATCAAATAGTTGGGTATCAAGCTTACTGAAGAGTTCGGTAATATTCACAATCTGCGAAAAGGTGATTGCGCTAGCCGGTGTCATATATAGGGTATACGGTCCGGCCCAATTTTCGGTCCGGAAGGGGACCGTATTCCGGTCCGCCGGACCGAAAATTGGGCCGGACCGTATACCCTATGACACCGGCCCTACCTTGATCTGTGTAGTACCTAATAACTCGCGCCCAGCGTATCCCGATAGGTACAAGACAATAATTACACACACTCGTACAACTGTGACTTTGCTGATGTATGGACGCACACACACACACCACACACATACCACACACACACCACACACGCACGCACACACACACACACACACACACACCACACACACACACACGCACACACACACACGCACACACACACGCACACACACACACGCGCGCACGCACACACACACATACACACACACGCGCACGCACACACACACACACGCGCACGCACACACACACACACGCGCACGCAGACACACACACACACACGCACACACACACACACACGCACACACACACGCACACACACACACACGCGCACGCACACACACACATACACACACACGCGCACGCACACACACACACACACACACACGCACACACACACACACACACACACACGCGCACACACACACACGCACACACACACACAACACACACACACACACACACACACGCACACACACACACACACACACACACACACACACACACACACACACACACACACACACACACACACACACACACACACACACACACACACACACACACACACACACACACACACACACACACACACACACACACACACACACACACACACACACACACACACACACACACACAGCCCAGAGCAGCTTTGTAAATTTAGCAGGCCAATTGGTTTAGTGGGTATTACCCTGTTACCCGGATCCGGGGGGCACGGCGGTTTGCTCTCATTGAACGCGTGGAAAGTAGGCCCTCCGCCCCGAAAAATTGAAATGGTTTACATGCCCCATAGCAACGAACATGACAACCGATGTCCTTTAGAACCAGCTATGTTACTAAGTTCGTAAAACGCATTAACACCTAAAAGCCATACTAGAAGTGACAAACACCTCTGACCTTTATTTTAAGCATAAATCACGTGGCCTGACGTTTGTTGTCTGTCAGCTCTGGCGCTTCGAAGCAATTGACTTTCAAGCGGTGATCGCCGACCTCGCGTGTTCAAACGACGATAACGACGCTCAGGAACCGAGATAGAACTGACCCAAACTATCACGGTAAGGTTAATAGAATGCTGTATCTGTTTTTGGTACAAGCTAACGGTGACGCATTTTCTGAAGTAGTTTTCAAGCCTTTAGAAAATCCGCCATTTTGGCGTCTTTTGGGGGTTGGAACTGTTGCAAGTGGATGTTTATTATTTTGACAGAATGTTATTAAACACTCCAAAGTGAGCTGCATCACATAGCTAAATATTCTTTACTGTCTTAGCTGGAGGAGGGATGGCAGCTACCAGTTGTGGTTCAATGCTTAATAGATGTTCTTTAACTATGCACAGCAGATTGGAGCAAATACCAAGCCATGTCTATTAAACTTGGCATGAATCAATTCAGCCCCCTGTTCTCCTAAAAGGCTGAAGCCAGCATAGTAGGTATTTGCCCACTGTACTGCATGATCCTCCAGGAGATGCATTTTAATGGAGACTGTTGCTTCAGGATATGGTAAAAGGCCAGAATAGCCTTGGAATCCACCTTCACTGGCTGGTATAAACCCTTCATGCCAGGTAAGCCTGCCAGCATCGCAACCATGCTTTTAAAAGTAAGAGCATTTGTATGTCACTCTTACCTTTCTTTTTCATTTAAGAAGTGGACAACCTTATCTACCAGATGGGGAACGTAAAGTAAAGGAGCTCCTTTGATTTCATCTCTTTCCTTTGAGGTTATCACCCACAATGTGGCTGGAGATGCGACACATCCTTTCCTCACCAGCCAGATGAATTCAAGCCACCTGAGTGAGTTACCTTTGCTGCATACATTTATGATATCATAACGTCTTAGAAGTCTCAATTTATTCCAAGGTATAGCAAGACCAGCCTTTATTGCCAATACCTGAGCTGGACCAATCTCAATGGATGATGCGATGCTTGCAGTAGCTAGCCAACAAACATTGTCACTCTTCATCACTGAAGGTGAGAACTTCTGTTTGGATGAGGACAGATGCTTCTCCACTGACAATACTTCGTATTCTATGCATTTTAGAGCAGCTGGTCCTTGAGCAGGCGGCTGTGGTTTGTTGCTTGGCTTTGGTGACTTGTGAATGTCATTGGCTATGGTGAGGGTAGATATTATGTAACCTCAGTACCAGTCAAAACACTTCCTTCCTGTAGCAAGCTACAACAATTTTGTCGGAACTGGTAGAGATGGCTCTATTCAGCAGCTCAGCAGCTTGCCTCTCCTCCTCAGGGTACACACTCATGCCCCTCATAATCACCATTTCTAATGTCCCTGTTGCAACCAGCACAATGTCTTCTAACATCTGATAGCAGCAGAGGAGTATTGCATTTGATGCTGGTCTGACATGTGACGGATCATCGTCTGAGCAACAGGGACAACTCACAGCGCCAGATGCTGCTATGTACTCTGTGAGGCACTTGGTGCATACCAGTGAACTGCACACATCAATTCTAGTGACTGTGAAAAAACGTTGGAACACAGGCACACTTCAACTTCTCTAAGATCAACAGGTTGTTCACGCTGGCCAAAGGTGGACTAGGCTCATGCAATAAGCTGGTGGAGAGACAATCTTCTGAAGAGGAGCTATTAGTGCATTAGGTGCCTGGCGAACGCTTTCTACTTTTGGCCTTTTCATGTGTCCACCCACCCACATGCACGAGTGCTCACACCATGATATCATACTATTGTATTGTTCACAAGTACATTGTTGTACCTTGCATTGATGAAATGTATGTTTGTGCCACTGATATACACTGACTGTACACTTGTGATGCACCCCCTTCATTATGGCACATATTGTTTTCTCCATCAAATGCTTACAGAGCAAGCAGCAGGATGTGTGTTGACATCACCCCCCAGAAGTGTTATGTCAAAAAGCTATTTTCAGATCAGTTGTGAATGCATTGCATTCATACCTGATCTTTTGCTTTGCTTTGGATTTCCACAGCCTCTGTCCACACACTCTACAACACCGGGTACTTGCTCTATATGGTAATTATCATGTACCAGGTATATATACATGTACGAATGAAACCACAACTTGTATCGATTATTCATGAAATACGCTCCGCTGGTTCGTGGTGAAAGAAAACGCGTCACCACTTCAGGTTCGTATATACATATTGCCACATGCCTCCCGATCACTACCGTAGTATGCTTACCTTCCAATTTTGTTCCTGAAGTTAACTTCGTCTTACTTTGTAATGGCCCCTTCAAATTACGTGCCGCGTGACCTTACAAAAACGGCCTGCGCGTATTGTTTATGTGTCATGTAGACTATGCGTATAGAGTGGGCATGCTAGAAACTTAAGTACAGTGCGTGAATTTGATTTCATACTTTGATTTGCAGTTTCTGGTGAGTCATGGTAAGTTTTGAAACATTGGGTGGCTATAATGAGGCGTCACTTCAGAATTATAGAGTGATACCGTAAATTGTCTAATTGTACACCCAGTTTCCAGCCGCATACAACCGTGGGGGGGGGGGGCACGTTCCCCCCTCCATATATAAATTCATAACTTTGCGGACCGCTTTTTATAATAATAGTTGCTCAGCGATCATAATATCGCTAATAGATTTAATCAAACGCAATGGCGGCAAGATTCGAAGAGAATGTCTCAGAGTGTCCGGAATTGGAATCAGCTAGTGGAATTGAATGCAGACCCGCAACCTCCTAAACGTAGAAAAGAGACAAAGATCACTAATTTCTTCAGTGGTTCAACAGGTTTCAATGCTGAGACAACAAAGGATGCTACAGCATTAGTGACTAAATTTGAATTCATCATCACCCTTTACATTGTGGGATACATAATGGGCTACATGAAACAGCTAAGTGTTGTCCTTCAAGGAAGGCAACAAGACATAGCATGTGGCTATAAGCATATAAAACTGATTGAAGCACAGTTACAAAAGGTATTGTAAAATTTGCCACATGTAAAATTTACCACATGTACCTTTCATGTGAAATATGAACTGCTAGTAGGGTGTGTAACCGGTTATCAGGTTATTCGGGTTATTCGGATATTCACAAAAACCTATCCGTTCGAATACAAACTTAGCATTACTCGGAAAAATCGATTAGTGAATTTTATCTATTCGAAATAACCGGTTTATGTTTCTCCATTCGGAGGTACTTAGGTATTCGTCGCCAGCATCGACAATTCGCCCATTATTCGAATACCTTTTTATACCGATATCCGGATATGATTTCCAATTTAGTGTTTCATAATTAGAGCTATATATATAACTACGTCACTGTTGTTTTTACTATTTATACATACATAAAGACATCGGAAGCAATCAATAATTGAGTAAATAGATAGTAATATAATACAAAATATTTCATGTGCGTCAATTGGGATACAGTATATACAGCGTGCACTAGCTCAGTGCTGTTATCGTCGTCTTCAAGTAAGAAACTAAGTTCATTAGTACATGCCACGAGTTGTGGTAATATGTAGTAGCAATAAATTTATGTACCAGTACTAGTATTGCATTGTTTTATTGTACAGTGGTACGAAGTGAACATATCTGAGTACTGCGCTAGCGAGTGAAATAAAATGACAGACTTCTCACCCAAATCAAGTAAGTATGCGCGCTCTGTTTGAGTATGTGGAGGAATTAGAGAGCATGACGCAATCGTACTAATGGGAAATTTCACATATGCATTTAGAGAGAACGGGAATGGAGTGTTGTGGGATGATTGTAAGTGTACATGATTGTAGGTGATGTGCATGGGTGAGTTTATAATTGTGATGTCTGGTCTCAGTGGTTAGGGTTGGATGGTTAGGTTTACATTACTATTGATATGTACAAGAGCATGGTAAAGACATACAACTATTTGGCAAACACATGCTACTGTAGACCTTTGTGTCTCTGTGTTTTAAGCTGACATGCATAGCTCTAGTTTGGGTGCAAGACCAGGTGGATTTCTGTGCAGACATAAATTATCTTCTCAGTGTGCACTCCACAGGCACCATAACCTGAATAACCTAGGTATTCGGCAGGAAATTTGGGAAAACCTATTCGGAAAAATCGATTTTGTTTTTTAAACTATTCGGAAAAATCGATTTTCAGATCCTAAAAAACCTGAAAAATCGATTAGTGTTTTAAAAGTATTCGGAAAAATCGATTTTCATTATGCAGGGGAGGTTACACACCCTAACTTCTAGATATACTATTATTCAGATACGCTTGAATGATACCAAACATGGGGAAATGTACCAAGAAGATTGCAGTCTTGCTCATTCTGTTGATGTTAACTCATCAAAACCACGAATTTGTGGATGTCAACAGCATCGCAGCAATGCTCACGATTCAGAGGATACTGTTGAAGGTACTATAGGATTAACATCACAATTCCATTTCTGGACCATTTGCTGTCTGAGTTTGAAAACAGGTAATCAGTAATTTGCATTTGTATAGCCAGATCTCTAAACGTAATACAAAGATGGATTTAGTAATATGTTTTGTTATCTCCTTTATATGCATGATTAATTGATTGCAGATTTTGAAACTGCAGCATTAAAGGGCTTTACTATTTTGCCTTCACTTGATGCTGTAACAATCCCAAAGCATGATGATCTCAAATATTTTATGGATGATTTGCCATATCCGCAGTCATTATCACAAGAGCTCGAACTTTGGCAGGTAAGTTGTTTAAATGATCCTCTTTCATCGTCAATCTCATGCAATTCTTTAACCTTCTGAGACCGCTAAATGATTATTCTGCTTCACAACTTGTCAGGGGCCAAGCTGCCATGATGTGGAGGATTGTATAAATATTGGGAAACTGCACCTTGCTACAAGCTTGTAGAGACAACAAAATTGTACTGGGTCGATTGGTTTCGTTAGTAGTGGACCAGAAAAGCTGTGATTTATATTATTTTTAACATTGCAATTTGCAAATACTAAACTCTTGTCCTAATCACGGGTTTATACCGGACTCTGCTGTTCCACCTGTGCGTGCTCCAAATGATGTATTCCCCGTTCCATTGTCAACCAGTTACTACAATCTGCCACACCCACGTCATTATATATTCATAGTCTTACCACCCCACCCACCCACCCTCACTACACAATACCTTCCGCCGCCGCTGTAATTATAAGTTGTCCGAGAGAACGCATAAAACTAGGGGGAGAATACACATGCATGTTATACATGTATGATGAGCACTTATACAATTCAGCAGATATGATAGGATGGTACACGCTTACGCATGTATATGCAGCGGCAAAATCAAATTAATTTAGACCACTTTGCATTATGCTTCAGGAAGTGTATTTAGCCAGCCGTTCTGGTTATGGGCTCCATCGTTTCTTCTGGAGTACATTTTTTGCTGTGGAGAAAACCCTTTCTGAAGATGTAGTCGAGGCTAGATACTTCCTTGCCAGTTTGGCATGCGGGAGGCGTAATTCATGCTTTCTCCACTCATCTCTACTAAAATACTGTAAGGTTCTGCCTAGCTAGAATTGAATACATACAATTATAACTGATGAACTATTAAAGATTCGGAACAATTTAGCGAGCACTATAGGACTGTTGGGGAAGGGGAAGGGGGGGAGGGGGGGGCCTCACATTTAGCCAAATATGAAAGTGGGGATCTGCGGGGGTCCCCCTCGCAATCAGGCATCAAATGAGGGGGATTGACCAACCCCCCCTAGCTACACGCCTGCATGCACACATGGCCACATGCACATACACACACATGCACACGCATGCAAATACACACGTACACACATGCACATTCACACACACAATGCACACATATTAGCACACATGCACATGTGTGTATGTGTATATAATTCATGTGTGTATGTGTATGCATACATGTACACACACATTCACTCATACACAGAAATACTGTTGGACAGCAACTACACTCTGAGAGAAGTGCACTTTTTGCAATTGGAACTACTCAAAAGTCCTATATAGCTTTCCTCACATTTGGACAACTCTATATCTTAGACATCCTGAATACCTACAGTGTACCCTAGCTATTTGTGTCCATTCTTGTCATCGTGAAACATGTTAATTATCCACAATTGTAACAAATATATCATGCTAAAAATATATTTCGTTGCGCATGCGTGACCTTTAGAAACACATTCGGGGAACTAGTGTTGTACGACTTTTTGGTAGCTATTTGTTTCCTTCCAGCGTTGAGCGATGCATTTGATTAAGACGAGTTGTTCGCTTTGAAGAGAGTTCATAGCTCATAGCTTACTTCTTCAGTTTAACAGTTTATTTGAACAAATTCTTGGGCCTGAGCATTGCAGTATTAACATGCACCTACATTGCCACCTTGCAGAATCAGTACTGAATTTCGGGCCTATATATTCATTCTGGTGCTTCTCTTATGAGAGATACAATGGAATACTAGGATCCTACTCCACAAATAATCATTCAATCAATGTTCAGGTTATGCGAAAATTTACTCTACATCAATCACTGGAAAAATATGTGTTGGACTGTGATTTTATATCAGATGAGTATAAGGAGAATATTATGTCAAACCTTGGCTCACATTTCTCTAATGCCTCTACTGGATCCCTTAAGTTGCTGCTGGCACTGGATCAACTATGATCAACCATTGCAGGGTACCTATCTTCTGCTTGCACTGGAACTATGATCAACCAGTGCAGGGCACCTTACTTCTGCTGGCACTGGAACTATGATCAACCATTGCAGGGCACCTTACTTCTGCTGGCACTGGAACTATGATCAACCAGTGCAGGGCACCTTACTTCTGCTGGCACTGGAACTATGATCAACCAGTGCAGGGTACCTCACTTCTGCTGGCACTGGAACTATGATCGACCAGTGCAGGGTACCTCACTTCTGCTGGCACTGGAACTATGATCAACCAGTGCAGGGTACCTCACTTCTGCTGGCACTGGAACTATGATCGACCAGTGCAGGGTACCTTACTTCTGCTGGCACTGGAACTATGATCAACCAGTGCAGGGTACCTTACTTCTGCTGGCACTGGAACTATGATCAACCAGTGCAGGGTACCTTACTTCTGCTGGCACTGGAACTATCATCAACCATTTAAGTGCAAAGCGTGGCATTAATTTGCAATATGGACTCGTTAGACAAACTGAGACAGCATCTATTAAACAAAAGTGTGACACTGTTTCAAAAACCTTATGACAGAGACTCAACAACATGGAAAACTAAGTTTTCAGCTTTATGCAAATTCATTAGTAAAGATATGCGGCCAGTTCATCTGCCACAGGTTCTGGATTTAAGCTAGGGTTGACTATGTGCAGCGATTGCAATTGTGCATCAAGAATTTGCATACTATTGCTGTAAATAAATTCAAAATGCTGGATGCACTGTTCTGACCACTTTGGCTATAGCAATCTCGGTAGTGCTCGCTAAATTGTTCCGAATCTTTAATAGTTCATCAGTTATAAATGCATGTATTCAATTCTATAGCTAGGCAGAACCTTACAGTATTTTAGAAGAGATGAGTGGTAAAAGCATGAATTATATCTCCCGCATGCCAAACTGGCAAGGAATTAAGTACATGCAGAGCGCGTTTCTTCTCTAGATTTTGTTATGTGGTCATGACCCTTAACCCTTCATTGTTCTAAACAATACAAGATTATGCTTGCGCTTGTTTGTCACATTCAAACGAGTTCAGAGAACAAATGGGATTAGCGCTAAACTAATGTTAGCAACAATTATTGCTCCTGAAAGACCGTCAGTTTTAAATTGCATGCCGTGCATGTACGGCAACGTAACAACGCGGAATTAAGGTCCACCATCTAGGTAAGCATCAGTCTAGACTCCAGAATATGTGACATTCACAACTGTGGCTGCATGTTATCTGCATGGTAATCCTGTGTCATTGTACTTTGTGTGTTGTCTTAATTGTGTGTAATCAGTGTGTGTAATTATTGTCGGGATACGCTGGGCGCGAGTTGTTAGGTACTACACAGATCAAGATAGGGCCGGCTAGCGCAATCACCTTCCGCCGCCGCAGCCACGGCGGCTCTACAGCGCAGACCGAATCTATGGCCCGCATGGAGCAAAAAGAACAGTATGCCGTGAATAATAATTTTGCTCGGCAAAGTTGGGAGGATGGGGGAGCAGGGCTAATGTACACCCGTAACTACATGTGTACATGTACCTGGGCGTGGCCCAATTATTTGATCTGGCATTTACATGTAAACAAATAAACAACGAATGTGGCCGATTCTACAGCGCCTAAAACGATAAATAGAAGCATATCTGTATTGTGGATTAATTAACTTACAATTACAAGGTAGTCTGTTATTGGCACAGCCGTTTGTCTGTCTATTGCATGTCGTAAGCTTGTACTAGTGTATCCATCTGCTGTTATCTATTGGCTCATGCAGGTATATAGCTGTACGACCACATGGCGTGCATGTAGGCGGTTAACATTATGACGACCATGCAGTAACTAGTCAGTGCTCCTGGTCCAGTGGTTTACTGCATGCAAATACTGACACGCTAAACATAGTGTATGCGCGATATGCCAGCCTATAAATGCGCATCAGTCACGGAGGTCTCCCTCATGTGAAGTGCAAACGGTGCATGAGGGCAGTAAGCCAACTGGATACCTAGCTGCGAAATTCTCAGAAGGGGCCGGTAAAGGAAGTATGGTAGGAGGGTTGTTGCATGCATGCATGGCATCTTTCTCTGGTCGGTGGCGCGAATTGACGTTTTCTTTGCATGCATATATATAACCAGTGCATGCACATGCAAGTATGAGAGCCTTGCTGTACATATAAAGTGGTTATAGCAATGTCTCAGTGGCATGCATGCTAATTTATACAATATAACGCTCTTCCTAAAATCTGATAACAGGGGAGAGGGTTATTGTGCCATAGTACTGAAGTGAAATTCAATCTTATATCGAAATGAAGTCCCCCTTCGATTCAATCAATGTACATGGCATCTCAAACAGTGGGTATAGTAATTTTAATGAATCAATGCAACTTATACGCTACGTCGCTAATCAGTTCAGCATTATACATGGCTGTATATCCCGCGCTTGAGTCACACAGTCTGTGCATTGGTGGCTTTCGCGATACAGGTCAAAGTACGACCAGTTATGTCAGATTCGTACGAAATGGCCAGAGAACCACTGTCATATTCATTCACCATGGCTAGGCAGACTGGATCTTTGACGTCTCCTCCAATACCAGCGACAACTAGTACAATATCTCCCGAGGGGTAACGAACCTGGAAGAGGCCTGCTGCCTCGGCACCGTCCTCTGGTCCTGTCAACTAGTATTGGATATACGTGAGTGCATGCGTATTGAAAAGCGTGATACAAGTGAATACTTGCTCGTGTATATGCCGCGTATCCAATAAAATAAGTCCCTTACTTGTCCTTGGGTGGAGCCACCGTAACTGGCAACTATTTCCTCCAACTCCTCGTTCCAAATCGAGCCCGCTGACGTGAAGATGCCAAAAACGGTTCCTCTTTGACTAGCGTAGTTTTGAAACTGGAACACAACAGCTGAAAGAACAAATTAATGTACTAGCTGTTTGGTGCAGTGTAGTATCTTGCAACGTACTGTAAGGTTCTTCCTTGGGGTAGTAACCTATGACGTAAGCAGGTGAATACATGCATTATTAGTTCAACTACAAAAGACTCGGGAGAAAAGTACCATTTGGACGCAGGTTACGAGCGTCGACGGAGATTGCCATAACCAAAGCGATCAGAGATAGTCCTTTCAGCATTTTGAAGTTGTTTGCAGCAAAAGTACGTTAATCCGTGATGCACAATTGCAATCGCTTTATGTTCGACTCTTAAATACCCAACTGCACCCACTTTCGGATTCTGTTTAGGCCGAGTCCGTACATGTAATTTACCATGAAAACCAAACATCACTGAAGCGTGTTTAAGAGCCAGAAGCCGAGCGAGCTCATTACCAAGAAGTCAAGTGAAGTCGATTTCGTGCAAAAGACATTAAACCATAAACAATGGTAACAAAGTAGGTCCGTTGTGAAGTGAAACAGTTCCATACAGCTTTCCATGCATATAGTCAATGTACGAGGAGAAGTTTATTATATGGCAACTAGAAAGAGAAGATTGAAACAGAAGGAAGAGAATTTCATTGTACCTACTGACTACAAGCATGTTTATGCTCGCCACCAATCTTGAATTATATCGGCAAAATGATACAAAGCAAGATATTATGTGTTGATGGGCAGGATATACATGAAGTTCCTTAAGCTTAAGCAATACAAAAAAAGATGGCCAAAAGCTTTTGAACAATGGTAACTTGGTTTCAAATCAGATGCGGTTGTTGATAATAACTTAATCAGAAGTTAATACGTGCCATAGGTAATCTCTATTGAATGCTCCCATCTTCCTCATTGCAGCTTGCAACATTATTTTTTAAGCAGATCATCATCACAAAGTAATTTAGCTTGCTATATTTTATTCTGCCGTTATCTTTTGCCTCATGCAGGTACTTCTGTACTTTAGTGCATGCGTATCAGTGATATCCAGGTGCATACTTGGGCAGTAATGTTGTTTCGTCCTGCATGCTTTCGGTGCGACTGATCTCTGCCCTGATTACCACCACTGGAGGATGCACGGAATTCAGTCAAAGCCTGGCTGTCTTCTATAGTAGAACGATTCGCTTACACTTTTTTTTAAATGTAGACTTACATCGTGCATGTGAAAGTCTTTCGAACGCTTAATTCCGTCTTTATTATAGGCCATCCGCGTATACCCACGGGATACCTCTCTTATACAAAGTAAACTTCGACCTGCGACAGCGTCCATCACAGGTGTAAGAGAGCTAATTTCTTATCTATCGAATCTAGTGCACGTGAATAGGTGAGGACTCAGTTCTTTGCAGCTATGCAGACGCAAGCGAAAATCGTCTAAAGCAAACATGTACTGTGGGAATCTTTGGCTTCTGCATGGCTCTTCTAGGTAGCAAGCTCACTTAGCGCGCCAAAACGTGGTCGCTTGGTTTCTGAGTACTAGTTTTCTTGGTAGCGTGCATGGCTTCTGGTCTTGATTCATGCGTTTAGCTTTTATAAGTAACGATCTCGCTTGGCTTCAAGGTAGTAAACTCGCAAGTTGTTTCTGGATTACTTGGTACGTCATGTGCTTAGGGTTACATGCCAGATCAAATAATTGGGCCACGCCCAAGTACATGTACACATGTAGTTACGGGTGTACATTAGCCCTGCCTCCCCCTACCACCCAACTTTGCCGAGCAAAATTATTATTCACGGAATACTGTTCTTTTAGCTCCATGCGGGCCACAGGTATAAGTAATTCGGTCTGCGCAGTACAGCCGCCGTGGCTGCGGCGGCGAACAGGTGATTGCGCTAGCCGGCCCTATCTTGATCTGTGTAGTACCTAACAACTCGCGCTCAGCGTATCCCGATAGGTACAAGACAATAATTACACACACTGATTACACACAATTAAGACCACACACAAAGTACAATGACACAGGATTACCAGATAACATGCAGCCACAATTCTGAATGGCATCTTTCTCTGGTCGGTGGCGCGAATTGACGTTTTCTTTGCATGCATATATATAACCAGTGCATGCACATGCAAGTATGAGAGCCTTGCTGTACATATAAAGTGGTTATAGCAATGTCTCAGCGGCATGCATGCTAATTTATACAATATAACGCTCTTCCTAAAATCTGATAACAGGGGAGAGGGTTATTGTGCCATAGTACTGAAGTGAAATTCGATCTTATATCGAAATTAACACTGCGCCACAGCATTTAGTATGCAGAGTTGTGCAGAGTCTGCATATCAGCCATATGCAGATGAGTATCATTGAAGTGTTCATATGCAGACGTCTGCATATGAACACTTCAACGATACTCATCTGCATATGGTTGATATGCAGACTCTGCACAACTCTGCATACTAAATGCTGTGGCGCAGTGTAAGTCCCCCTTCGATTCAATCAATGTACATGGCATCTCAAACAGCGGGTATAGTAATTTTAATGAATCAATGCAACTTATACGCTACGTCGCTAATCAGTTCAGCATTATACATGGCTGTATATCCCGCGCTTGAGTCACACAGTCTGTGCATTGGTGGCTTTCGCGATACAGGTCAAAGTACGACCAGTTATGTCAGATTCGTACGAAATGGCCAGAGAACCACTGTCATATTCATTCACCATGGCTTGGCAGACTGGATCTTTTATGTCTCCTCCAATACCAGCACCAACTAGTACAATATCTCCCGAGGGGTAACGAACCTGGAAGAGGCCTGCTGCCTCGGCACCGTCCTCTGGTCCTGTCAACTAGTATTGGATATACGTGAGTGCATGCGTATTGAAAAGCGTGATACAAGTGTATATTTGCTCTTGTATATGCCGCGTATCCAATAAAATAAGTCCCTTACTTGTCCTTGGGTGGAGCCACCGTAACTGGCAACTATTTCCTCCAACTCCTCGTTCCAAATCGAGCCCGCTGACGTGAAGATGCCAAAAACGGTTCCTCTTTGACTAGCGTAGTTTTGAAACTGGAACACAACAGCTGAAAGAACAAATTAATGTACTAGCTGTTTGGTGCAGTGTAGTATCTTGCAACGTACTGTAAGGTTCTTCCTTGGGGTAGTAACCTATGACGTAAGCAGGTGAATACATGCATTATTAGTTCAACTACAAAAGACTCGGGAGAAAAGTACCATTTGGACGCAGGTTACGAGCGTCGACGGAGATTGCCATAACCAAAGCGATCAGAGATAGTCCTTTCAGCATTTTGAAGTTGTTTGCAGCAAAAGTACGTTAATCCGTGATGCACAATTGCAATCGCTTTATGTTCGACTCTTAAATACCCAACTGCACCCACTTTCGGATTCTGTTTAGGCCGAGTCCGTACATGTAATTTACCATGAAAACCAAACATCACTGAAGCGTGTTTAAGAGCCAGAAGCCGAGCGAGCTCATTACCAAGAAGTCAAGTGAAGTCGATTTCGTGCAAAAGACATTAAACCATAAACAATGGTAACAAAGTAGGTCCGTTGTGAAGTGAAACAGTTCTATACAGCTTTCCATGCATATAGTCAATGTACGAGGAGAAGTTTATTATATGGCAACTAGAAAGAGAAGATTGAAACAGAAGGAAGAGAATTTCATTGTACCTACTGACTACAAGCATGTTTATGCTCGCCACCAATCTTGAATTATATCGGCAAAATGATACAAAGCAAGATATTATGTGTTGATGGGCAGGATATACATGAAGTTCCTTAAGCTTAAGCAATACAAAAAAAGATGGCCAAAAGCTTTTGAACAATGGTAACTTGGTTTCAAATCAGATGCGGTTGTTGATAATAACTTAATCAGAAGTTAATACGTGCCATAGGTAATCTCTATTGAATGCTCCCATCTTCCTCATTGCAGCTTGCAACATTATTTTTTAAGCAGATCATCATCACAAAGTAATTTAGCTTGCTATATTTTATTCTGCCGTTATCTTTTGCCTCATGCAGGTACTTCTGTACTTTAGTGCATGCGTATCAGTGATATCCAGGTGCATACTTGGGCAGTAATGTTGTTTCGTCCTGCATGCTTTCGGTGCGACTGATCTCTGCCCTGATTACCACCACTGGAGGATGCACGGAATTCAGTCAAAGCCTGGCTGTCTTCTATAGTAGAACGATTCGCTTACACTTTTTTTTAAATGTAGACTTACATCGTGCATGTGAAAGTCTTTCGAACGCTTAATTCCGTCTTTATTATAGGCCATCCGCGTATACCCACGGGATACCTCTCTTATACAAAGTAAACTTCGACCTGCGACAGCGTCCATCACAGGTGTAAGAGAGCTAATTTCTTATCTATCGAATCTAGTGCACGTGAATAGGTGAGGACTCAGTTCTTTGCAGCTATGCAGACGCAAGCGAAAATCGTCTAAAGCAAACATGTACTGTGGGAATCTTTGGCTTCTGCATGGCTCTTCTAGGTAGCAAGCTCACTTAGCGCGCCAAAACGTGGTCGCTTGGTTTCTGAGTACTAGTTTTCTTGGTAGCGTGCATGGCTTCTGGTCTTGATTCATGCGTTTAGCTTTATAAGTAACGATCTCGCTTGGCTTCAAGGTAGTAAACTCGCAAGTTGTTTCTGGATTACTTGGTACGTCATGTGCTTAGGGTTACATGCCAGATCAAATAATTGGGCCACGCCCAAGTACATGTACACATGTAGTTACGGGTGTACATTAGCCCTGCCTCCCCCTACCACCCAACTTTGCCGAGCAAAATTATTATTCACGGAATACTGTTCTTTTAGCTCCATGCGGGCCACAAGTATAAGTAATTCGGTCTGCGCAGTACAGCCGCCGTGGCTGCGGCGGCGAACAGGTGATTGCGCTAGCCGGCCCTATCTTGATCTGTGTAGTACCTAACAACTCGCGCTCAGCGTATCCCGATAGGTACAAGACAATAATTACACACACTGATTACACACAATTAAGACCACACACAAAGTACAATGACACAGGATTACCAGATAACATGCAGCCACAATTCTGAATGTCAAATACTCTGGAGTCTAGACTGATTCTTTCCTACATGTAGATGGTGGACCTTAAACATGTCTTAATCACTGGTTATATCGGACTCTGCTGTTCCACTGCGCGTGCTCCAAATGATGTATTCCCCGTTCCATTGTCAACCAGTTACTACAATCTGCCACAGCCACGTCATTATATATTCATAGTCTTACCCCCCCCCCCCCCCCTCACTACACAATACCTTCCGCCGCCGCTGTAATTATCAGTTGTCCGAGGGAACCGCATAAAACTAGGGGGAGAATACACATGCATGTATCTCAACGTACTTAAGGGCTGGCACCGTTCATTTAATTACGCGGCGCGCGCATAGCGTCATCAAGGTTTACCAGCGGATATTGAATGACGAGTAAATAGCTGTCACGGCTGTTTGCGGCTCATTAAACAAGACCTACGCCCCGAAATATTGAAACGATTACATCATACAACATGACCTCAACATGACTTTGTATGTTCGAGCTATATAAGGACTACACTTGTAGACCCGCCATTTAACAGTCATTTTAGCGTAGACAAACATTTTTCTATCCTTCGTGTGAATGACATGACATATCTCTGTACCGTCTGTTAGTTGTATAGCGCTCGCAAGCAGAGTACCGCGAGCAGATATCCTTCACAAAGACCGGCCTACTGCCAATTTTCCTGGTAGAAAACTAAACGTGGATAAATGGTGGAGGGTGAAGGCTACCTAGTTAGCCAAAAGACTAAATGCGGCCTGCTGAAATGACAGCACTACAAGTTGTCAAACATAGGTGATTTGACTCTTTAAGTGATTTCTAATACCATGTAATTAGTGACGTAAAGCATATATATGGGTCTCTTTGCTACTACTGGTTTGCTGCGACATTTTCTGGTGCAATGGAGATGAGGTGTTCCTTCATTACGCACTGGTAATGCTGCAACTTCTCGTGTCTCGATGCATATGTCCTGTGCAGAGCATTGAATTTGGCATGTATGGATTCGGCTCCTTGTTCTCCAAGGAGTCCGAATCCTACATGCCACTTCTGTACCCAAGCAACAGTGTGGTCTTCAAGAAGATGCATTTTTACTGGGACAGTGGCTTTCGGAAATGACTTTCTGAAGGCATCCATAAAGTTTGTGATTGCTTGTCCTATGTGGAAAAAGACAGTGTTTAATTTTAAAGTTGACGTTTAAACTTACTCAGTTGTCAAATGCTGTCGCCAGATAGAAATGATGAATCATACAACTTGTGGCATGTTGCAAACATCTCCAATATGTTCTGAAACGTGTCTGACGTTTTCAAAATGTCAGCTGTCAGATTTGGTTCGGCATTCACCACCACCTTAGCTAAGGAATTGCACAGGGTTTCGATGTTCTTAGGCTGTGTGCACAGTACATTGGCACAGGGATACAGAGTAGGAACCTTGACACTTATGTATACTAAAGTACCTGCAATGCCTTGTGCACATGATTGCCAATGAAGGCACCTCCAAAATAACTTTGCCTTTCAACATTAAAGGACTGGAGAGCAACATCAAGCTGATTGAAAAAGGGTCCATCCTTTAATGGAAATCCCTTTTGAAGTTGTCTTTTGGACTCTTCATTCGCTTTTCCTTTGATAATAATTGTATCAGTAAATTTATCAATAGAGTTACATGCAGCATTGTTCAAGTTAACTAACCACTTTTTTTACAGCTTGTCTCTTAATCTCTGCTTGCTCAAGGAGACCTTTAACCACCTCATTTGTCTCACCATAGAGGATGGACAATATGTGGTCAGCTGCTCATGACCATTGAGCCCTTGTATTCGGCTTGTGAGGTCTTCCTTGGCTGACAGCATCCTCATGCAGAGGGAAGACCTTGCCGAGTACTTTGCAGGAAACAAGGTCAGTTACTATGGAAACACCAGTGTTAACAAGGCGGGACTACTGGGGCAACGCCCAGTGCCCCCCAGGAGCAAGTTTATGTTATTACCGTCAGTGACATGATGGTACGTGGGTGATGTGATGATCACATGATGGTACGTGGGTCATGTGATGATTACATGATGGTAACGTGGGTCATGTGATGATTACATGCATCATGTGATGATCACATTAGGGTACGTGGGTCATGTGATGATTACATGATGGTACTGGATCATGTGATGATCACATTAGGGTACATGGGTCATGTGATGATCAATTAAGGTATGTAAGTCATGTGATGGGCAGGTGTGATGATGTCACAGCCTGCCCACGATCGTGATGTCATGACCACACCCACACAGCACTGGTCGTAACCCCTCCTTCCATGTCAGATTCTCCCGGGCTCAGATCCAGCCGCCCATTGCTACTGTGGACATCAGTTTGGAAACTTTGCGGGACAACTTGGAGATGGATGTGCTCTGTGAGATTAGCACACCTACACCCTCATGTGTACACACACCTTACACTCCCTCACATATGCATACACACTTACGTACACACACCTCTTACACACATGTGCTTACATCTGATAGTATTGGTATCTAGCCTGGGAGAGAGGGAGCAAATTAATCATTCGTTTTATTCAAAGTTGATTTTAAATGTTTATTATACACTGACGCACAATTACAAACACATAACAATTCATGAGGGCACAATCCTGGTGAGGATAGCCGAAGAAATGGATCTCATGAGGCAGGTGTTAAGCCTTCCGTCAATTTCTTCGGCTATCCTCACCAGGATTGTGCCCTCATGAATTGTTATGTGTATGTAATTGTGCGTCAGTGTATTTTATATTGCATATCTTCTGTTATCACTCATGTACAGTCAAAAGATATATTATATAAAAAATAATAATAAATGTTTATTTTGATTTCAAATCAAACTTAGTTCAAATATTAAATAGTTAATGCTATACCATACCAGCTTGATATGTGCAATCACCTAGTTTATTAATTGTTAGATGTAAATAACCAACTCATACATGCATGTCAGGATTTTGAATAAACCGTTATGTGTTCATGATAGCTTGAGAAATAGATTCCAAGTCCACATGTGTACGACAAGGTGTTCTCTCTCTCCTCCTCCCCTTTCTCCCCCTCCCCCTCCTCCCTCTCCTCCTCCCCCTCCTCCCCTCCTCCTCCCCTCCTCCTCCTCTCCCTCCCCCTGCTCCTCCTCCCCCTCCCCCTGCTCCTCCTCCCCACATCTCATTCCCCACAGCTATCTGGGTGAAGTGGTTAATGTGGCGGGAGAGAGGTGGGAACTTCAATTGAAGGGGGCGGGGAAAACCCCTTACTCTTGCCAGGCTGATGGAAGGAAAGTTCTGCAATCCAGCATCAGAGAGTTCCTTTGTTCAGAGGTGAGGGGTGTGGCTACGAGGGGTTTGGCTATGGTACAAGAAGGTGTGGCTAGGAGGTGTAAAGGTGTGGCTATGTGACTGTGACAGCTATGTACATTCCACTAGGCTATGTTCCATCTTGGCATCCCAACAACTAGAGGTATGTTTGTTGTGTCCATGTGTGTGGTGTGTGTGATGAGTGGTGTGTGCAGCTGGGACATGCGTGACTTCAGACACACCTGTGGCACGAGACATCTTCTACAATGGCAACGTGATCTACGAGAAAGCCACTGTCATCTCTAGAATTGCACCCACCTTCTTGAGGTGACTGGGGAGGAGGGGTCTGGGGAGGAGGAGTAGCCTGGGTAGGAGGGGTCTGGGGAGGTGGGAGGAGTGGCCTGGGGATGAGTATGATGCCATACCCATATAGGTTTGGCTCCTTTGAGATATTCAAGACCAGGGACCCACAGACTGGTCGAAGTGGTCCCAGTGTTGGCAGGATGGACATCTTGAACCAACTGTTGGACTACACTATCACATCCTTCTTTCCAGAAGTATGGTGTGTGTGCAGTGCTATATATATAGCCCCTCCCTCTATTTTCCTTTAGCTAGCTACCCTCCCCTTCAATCTCCCCCCCATGCCTCTTCCCCTCTCCTTACCTCTTACCTTCTCCCTCATCCCTCCTCCACTCCTACTGTCACTCCGTCATTCATTAACTTACCACTGGTATACCCACATATGCATCGTGCTCAACCCCTCCCTCTACCCGCCTCCTACTCCCCTCCTACCCCTCCTCCCCTCCTACCCCTCCTTCTCCCCTCCTACCCCTACTTCTCCCCTCCTACCCCGACTCCCTCCCTCCTCCTCCATCCTACCCCCTCCTCCCTCCGCCCCTCCTCCTCCCCTCCACGGCCCCTACTCGCCTCCTAACCCTCTCCTCCCAAGGTTCATGGTGAGGACAGTTGGTACGCAAGTGCAGCCCTCTTCAAGAGCTGTGTCTTCGTACTGGAAGACTGGTGGCCATGTGGCAGTGTGTTGGCTTCTTCATGGGTAAGCACTTCCATCTGATGCCCACCATGCTGATCACTTCATCTGATGCCCATTGTGCTGATCACTTCCATCTGATGCCCACTATGCTGATCATACCATGTCTCTTTATATGGTCACATCACCCTGATGTCACCAAGATTGTCACAAGCCATCACATACCACACACACTTCATAACACGTACCAAGTTATCTAACACACGGAAAGTCATCACACATTCACATACAAGTCTCATCCACTGATCAGTGATGTCATATCTCCCCCCCTCGTACAAGGGTGTTGAATACGGACAACATGAGCATTGTTGGAGTCACCATTGACTATGGTCCCTTTGGCTTCATGGATAGATATGACCCCAACCACATCTGCAATGGCTCAGGTATGGGAGCTTTGGATGTGGCCTGTGGGTGTGGCTTTTGGGGGTATGTGATAGTCTCGGAGCATGAGGTGAGGGTGATGAGCATGAGGTGAGGGTGATGAGCATGAGGTGAGGGTGATGAGCATGAGGTGAGAGTGATGAGCATGAGGTGAGGGTGATGAGCATGAGGTGAGGGTGATGAGCATGAGGTGAGGGTGATGAGCATGAGGTGAGGGTGATGAGCATGAGGTGAGGGTGATGAGCATGAGGTGAGGGTGACGAGCATGAGGTGAGGGTGATGAGCATGAGGTGAGGGTGGTGAGCATGAGGTGAGGGTGATGAGCATGAGGTGAGGGTGATGAGGAGTGGAGGTGAGGGTGATGAGCAGAGGTGAGGGTGAGTAGCATGAGGTGAGGGTGATGAGCATGAGGTGAGGGTGATGAGCATGAGGTGAGGATGATGAGTAGCAGGAGGTGAGGGTGATGAGGAGGATGGATTCATTTTGCCTATACATGTACATGTATCTCTCATTGCTCAGATGATGGTGGTCGCTATAGCTACACCAACCAGCCAGCCATTTGCAGGTGGAACTTGAAGAAATTAGCAGAAGCCCTATCTCCATCCTTATCATCTGAAGCAGTGGTGGCAGGACTGAAGGCGTGAGTCACTGTGTCACATGTGATGTGTCATGTAATGTATCGTGTGATGTGTCATGTGATGTGTCATGTGATGTGTCATGTGATGTGTCATGTGATGTGTCATGTGATGTGTCATGTGATGTGTCATGTGATGTGTCATGTGATGTGTCATGTGATGTGTCATGTGATGTGTCATGTGATGTGTCATGTGATGTATCGTGTGATGTATCGTGTGATGTGTCATGTGATGTGTCATGTGATGTGTCATGTGATGTGTCATGTGATGTGTCATGTGATGTGTCATGTGATGTGTCATGTGATGTGTCATGTGATGTGTCATGTGATGTATCGTGTGATGTATCGTGTGATGTGTCATGTGATGTGTCATGTGATGTGTCATGTGATGTGTCATGTGATGTGTCATGTGATGTGTCATGTGATGTGTCATGTGATGTGTCATGTGATGTGTCATGTGATGTATCGTGTGATGTATCGTGTGATGTGTCATGTGATGTGTCATGTGATGTGTCATGTGATGTGTCATGTGATGTGTCATGTGATGTGTCATGTGATGTGTCATGTGATGTATCGTGTGATGTATCGTGTGATTAGGTTTGCATTTGCATCCGTAGCTATCCAGATTCCGAAATCCAAAAAAACATTTTCCCTGATTCCAGTATCTGTACTATCCGGTTTTTATCTGGATTTCATAACAGCTACATGCAACGATGCACACCATGTTCGTAGTAGCTGCTCTCAGATTCTTAATGTCTGGCATATAAAGGTATAACTTATATCAGTCAATGTATATGCAATACTCAAAGCATGCACCACTGATGAGCACAAGTATGAATTCATCAGTATAATTGAAGCGAGAGAAAGAATTGAAAGTGGATATAACAAAATCAATTCCAGCATTATGGGGCATGGGCATGACCATCTTACATGTATTATAAACTAAAATAAGCAACTTTTATTTCCAACGTTGATTACTAGCCAGAAATGTCAAAGGATCAGCCATTTGGGGCTTCATGTGTGCTCTTTCCTTGGCACACACTCTTCCAAGTTTTGGAAAAAACTCTTTTGATCAGTTGGTGCACTGGAAGCTGGAACAGCTAACACCAAATGAGCAGCTTTTGCCAACTCTGGAAATTGTTTTCTCTCATCCCTCCACCAATCAAGTGGATTGCATTTAAGGGGCTGTGTAGCAATACGAATGTATCGAGCCATTTCCCTGGTTAAAGCACTGGTGTTTGATGTATTGTGGGTACTTTCTTCTGGGTCATCTTTCTTCTGGGTCATCTTTCTTCTGGGTCGTCTTTCTTCTGGGTCATCTTTCTTCTGGGTCATCTTGCTGACTGGCAGACATAAAACTGGTAAAATGTTCATCTTTACATGGTACTTTATTATGCCTTTTTAGAACATGGCTGAGCAAGTTCTGGCTCCGGATTTGTTAGTGAAAATAAGCAAAAGTTCTTGTGATACTTCTTAATGGTTTTCTCAGCTAAAACTAAGTATGCCTTATGATTGCTTATGTGAACAAATGGTTCAAATGATTTAAAGCGCGGTTTAAATATGAACATTGCCGCAAACAATTCACCATGCCTTAGGGCATCCAAGTTGTCTGTATCCATGTACAATTCCACATAATGGTGGTGAACATAATCCTTGAAAACCATCATTGCTACATTGGTGCACACTGCATCTGATGGAACTAGCCTTGTTCAGCAGATAGCCTACCTTTGGCACTGCTTTTGATAGAGTTGCATAGTGTTCACCTTCTAAAGAGAATAACTGTTTGGTGATCGGTGCAAGGTAGCATTCTATCTGACCCAAAAGAGTGTTGTTGCAATGACTAAGAGACATAGTGTCAGGTCTCCAAGTACCACTATCCTGTAGCATGTCACAAGCAGGTTTGACATCAAAGTATCTTTGAATCATTTTACAAGAATACCCCCATCACCATTTCACATCTAACACTAGCTTCCCATCACCATTTCACATCTAACACTAGCTTCCCATCACCATTTCACATCTAACACTAGCTTCCCATCACCATTTCACATCTAACACTAGCTTCCCATCACCATTTCACATCTAACACTAGCTTCCCATCTCCATTTCACATCTAACACTAGCTTCCCATCACCATTTCACATCTAACACTAGCTTCCCATCACCATTTCACATCTAACACTAGCTTCCCATCACCATTTCACATCTAACACTAGCTTCCTATCACCATTTCACATCTAACACTAGCTTCCCATCACCATTTCACATCTAACACTAGCTTCCCATCACCATTTCACATCTAACACTAGCTTCCCATCACCATTTCATTTCACATCTAACACTAGCTTCCCATCACCATTTCATTTCACATCTAACACTAGCTTCTCATCACCATTTCACATCTAACACTAGCTTTTCAGCTGCAGGTCGGTCAGAGGAGTCTGCTTATAAGCTCCAACCTGCAAACCATCAATGCAAGGTCTTGCATTAGTATGTTGCTTTCCTTGGTGTGACTAATTGCTGCACTCAAAGCTAAAGGCTCCTTAACTCCTTTTGTATCAAGGGAATGTCCTACAGCTGAAATATATGAGCAAGGCATCTAAGTCCAAGAACACCTCCACCTTCAGCTAGCACACATCTGACTTTGTCCATGACAGTTGAACCATCTGCGGTCAAACTAAGCACTTCAACACCAAATGACTGCAATATATTTCTTAGAAATGTGACCACTGTGTCTGCATCCTCATGCACAGCTTCATCTGTTTCGTCCAACAGTACTTCTAATGCAGATGCTGCAAGAGTGATGGATCTCATCCTAAAGTCTTCAGTGATCCAGTGAGCTGTTACACCAAAGAAACCTTTCTGGTCTAATCTTGACCAACAATCTATGGTTGTTGATACCAAGAGCTGGCCTTGGATGTTCATTGGTCCATTCCAATTTCATACTTTTCATTACAGCCTGTTTCAATTCAGTGTACTCTGTTTGCAACTGAGCCTTTATCATGGCCTGACTGGGTAAGGAGAATCATGGATCCATGCCTTGACACAACTCCTTAAATCCAGAATGAACTGGCCACATATCTTTACGAATGAATTTGCATAAAGCTGAAAACTTAGTTTTCCATTTTGTTGAGACTCTGTCATAAGGTTTTTGAAACAGAGTGTCACACTTTTGTTTAATAGATGTTGTCTAACGAGTCCATGTTGCAAATTAATGCCACGCTTTGCATTTAATTGGTTGATCATAGTTCCAGTGCCAGCAGAAGTGAGGTGCCCTGCACTGGTTGATCATAGTTCCAGTGCCAGCAGAAGTAAGGTGCCCTGCACTGGTTGATCATAGTTCCAGTGCCAGCAGAAGTAAGGTACCCTGCACTGGTTGATCATAGTTCCAGTGCCAGCAGAAGTGAGGTACCCTGCACTGGTTGATCATAGTTCCAGTGCCAGCAGAAGTAAGGTACCCTGACTGGTTGATCATAGTTCCAGTGCCAGCAGAAGTAAGGTACCCTGCACTGGTTGATCATAGTTCCAGTGCCAGCAGAAGTGAGGTACCCTGCACTGGTTGATCATAGTTCCAGTGCCAGCAGAAGTAAGGTACCCTGACTGGTTGATCATAGTTCCAGTGCCAGCAGAAGTAAGGTACCCTGCACTGGTTGATCATAGTTCCAGTGCCAGCAGAAGTGAGGTACCCTGCACTGCTCACCACACAACGATATGTGATACGTTTCGCAACTTTCTCCGTTTCATCCACAACAGGTTTCGTAAAGTATGCCCAACTGACACACTACCTTTCACTCCTCCTGACTTTAGGATTGTACTTTTAGAAGAATAGAGAAGGTCTTCAGCAGTAACACCTTTAGACATTGAGGGTTCCCCATCTACTAATTCACTATAACGTAACAACCATCCTTCTTGATTAACCAAAAGACCTCCCATGAACCATTATTATCTTCCTACTGGCAACCACTGTGTTTTAGTTTCTTCTCCTTCAATCTCTTCCTCCCACTTCGACAGCATCAAATCCCCTGTTTTCAAGCTCTTCTGCATCTTTCCACTCACTTCTGTCGCCATAGACGCCATTGCAGCTACAAAGTTTAATTAACAATTAAAAATTAAGTTTAAATTAATTTAATGTCTAAGTGCCTTAATGTTAGCTCGTCGCCTACTTGTAGGCGTCTTAACCTACGCGTAGGCGTTCGCGTATCGCAACGTTTGGAAAATAACTACAGCCCTGCTGTAAATATTACAGCGAATTGAAATGCATTTTTGAGTAAATGTATGATAGCAGCGTAAAATGTACGCAAAGAATTCATGTCAAACACATAGTTTGAATCAGGTAATTAAATTGCTTTCTGGCTCAAAGCGCGATCGCAACTTGGTCAATGTGAAAAGCCAGGCACGATGTAAATCCAGGCTTTGTACTTCCAGGGTTACAAATAGGAACGATCTCCTCATGTAGCTGCGTGCACTCGTCGCAATAATATGCTGTCTTTCTTTCACAGCAGACGCTACACTTCCGTTGCACACTAGGTACACGGCCATTGTGTGAGGTGCCTTCTTCATCCTGCTCCAGTCGCTGACGCTTGTATTGAAACACTGGACACTCTCTCATATTAGTTTTTAGAGTGTGGCTGCTCATTATCTTTGCAACTACTGTCTGCAATGGCTGTTCATTGGGCGCTACAGGCATGTGTTTCCGAAGACGTGCGGAAGGCCCAGTGTCGTGGAACGACGATTTATAGGTAAGTAGCTGCAAAGATAGGCGCTCTGTAAACTCTCTGTGGGAAAGAATGGGAGCAAGAGGATGAAAATACCGGAAGGCAAGATACGCATCAGACTCGCACATGCCGAAGATAGTAGCAAAATTGCGATGCCACCACGTTTGCGTTTTCCAATGACGCTCCAACTCAAGGCCCCCCTGGCGTAGATGGTTATGCACATCAATAGCATTTGCGTTGTCAAAATATGCCTCCACAACTGCTGGCCTCTTTACTTCTTTATAGAAAACAACACATGGTGCACTTGTTCTGTCTTCTGGTGTGGATTGACGAAAGCGCTTCTTGTAGGCAGGGCAGAGAGCTTCAGTCGTCCTGCTGGTACTAGAAATGAACATTTTCAGTTTCTTGTCATTCCATCCCACAGCCATGTACTGCCTTCCATCAATATTGGCCTGGAGCACACAATGGTCACCCCTATTTGTGTAAGGATATTTCTGAAGCCATGCTTTCGGAAATCGCTTGTGAGCAGTCTTCACTAAGCCAATGAAACGAAGACCACGATGTTTGTGGAGTGCTTCTGCTGTCTTCAATGAAGCAAATGCTGAGTCAGCAACAACCGTACGATCAGATCCACTCCAGTATCTGGTCAACCGTAAAAGTGATGATGTGCCAGAGCCATAATCCTTTGCATACTCTTTTCCTTGCATTGGAACCTTCCCTTCCTGGATCTCAAGTTGCAGCATGATCTTGGTCTCCCCACAGGACAGTGTGCGATATTCAGTTCCAACCCCTTCTGGTTTCCTGGCAATTTTAGTTACATGTGGTAGCCCTACAACAGCATCATCTACCTTAGCAGCCAATCCTCGCCAACTTCCCATACTCTCGTCAGCACACAATGTTACACCAGGTGAGATGCCCCCTCTGCGATTCCTATTAAAAGAATCCACTGCACTTCGAATGGGCAACCACGGATCATCTGCTAACTCTTCATCGGTGTACACACACAGCTTCAAGTTCCGAAATATTCTTTCGAAATCATGGCAGGCCATATACCTCCCAAGAGCAGGGGCAGGGAATGGCCCATTTGATTCTGTTTTCCACATATCCCTTCGCTCACCTCCTGAAGCCAGAGTCATTGCAAGGAGAATGCCAAAGAAATGCTGCAGCTGCTCATAATCAAGAGGTTTCTGTGCCATTTCAGTATGCAGGTTGGTGGCTTCGATGATGTTGCGCATGAGATCTGCAGGCATCATCATTTTCCAAAAATCCAGCTCCGTGGACCTCTCGTGTAATGGATGGTATAATGCAGCCTTGCGCTGATATGCTGGCCCGTTCAGTTCAACAGTTACGTCACCCATTTTACGCCACTCAGAGTACTACTCTATCGTCATCGCCATTTGACTCTGCTGCCGTGTCTCGATTGTCCCAGTTGGTCCTTCTGCATCACGCACCATGCGGGCATAAACAAAGAGATGTATTTGATAATGAACCGCAACGGATATTGAAAAGGGGGAGTCTTACCTTTCTGAAACGTCGCTTGCTCGACGGGATGCTCCATCTTCATCTACTTCGCGCATTTCGTCATTGTCACTGGTGCTGCTTTCATCGGAGGAAGTATTGGAGCTGCAGGAGTCTTCTTCCTCTTGTGAAACAGCCCTGATGGACGTTGAAGGGGGCGTAATTAAATGCCTTTGTTCCAGCTCCAACGTTCTAGCTGAAAAACGCTCCAAAACACCACCATTCAGCTTTACAATCCATTTTCTTGCCCGTCCTACTCCTTCCGACGCTTGCACGACTCCTTTTTGAGTGGAAAACTTGCCTCTCAAAACCCGCACTTCGCTACCAACTTTTATGCCCTTCGCCATTGAAAGCATGCACGCGACGATTCGGTTTAGAAACGAGAATGAAATAACTTTTAATAGAAAGAGCAATGTTTCAGCTTTGCATAGTATCAATTTGCAAATTTTTATATCACGAAAAAGTACCTTAGCATTATACAAAAGAACGCCTACAGGTAGGCTTAAATTGCGTTTTTCGCCTACACGTAGGCGCGTAATCGATCTATCATTAAGTGTGCCTATAAATGCAATCAGATTCAGAGAGGCTGAAGTGCATGCACTCAACACTGCAACCCGCCAATCCCACTAGAAGAAGAAATTAAGGAATAAACAAAAATAACCAAAACGTCGGCCAATTCGAGCCGACCCAATCAATCCAATTCCATTATGCAAAATATTCAGATAGGATCAGACCGGATACCAGATACCGGTAACCAGATTGATGAATAACAAAGCGGAATCCGTAATATCCGTCATTTAATTACTGTCCGGATGCAAACCCTACATGTGATGTGTCATGTGATGTGTCATGTGACAATCAGCTGATTCCGTCTTGTCCTCAGCTATGAGGAAGAATTTCAAAAGGTCTATATGGACAAGATGAGATCAAAGGTACGTGTGGTGTGCATTGATGTGCTGGTCATGTGATGGTCATGTGATGTCGTGTGATGGTCATGTGATGGTCATGCGGGATGTACATTGACACAGCTGGGACTGGTATGCAAGCAGTTAGATGGGGACATGTAAGTGGTTCTGAGCGTTCATGGGCATTCTATTTAAATTCACTTTCATTGAAACTGCTCAGTGACTTGGTGAAATCTTTTCTGGACACAATGCATAAAACAGGTTAGCTACCAGCATGAGGTGTGTGTATATGGAGTGTGGGGGAGCATGTGTGTAGAGTGCTGTGTCGTGAGCGCCAGAGCCATCTCCTCTTCCCCTGTGAAATGTGTACATGTGGCAGGCATCTGTCCCTGAGCTTCATATTTGTACCTGTAGAATGGTTTTTATTCATGCCCACCATGTACATGTATATAGAGATTCCTCTTGTTCTTCCAGGCTGTGACTTCACAAATGGTTTCCTGTGTCTCTCACATCTTCCAATCTCTGACAGCTTGAAGACGAATGGGTACAGTGTGCATGTAGCTCTGTGCACACATTTGTATAAACTCTCTGCTTGGGAATGGGGCAGCTATGTATGGGTATGGGACCAGCTATGTATTGGTATGGGACCTTTATAACAGATCCGGAATGCTATGAGCTCGTATGTGTTCTGTGTTACAGCATGGAGTCAGTTCTCGAGTCTTTTCTTGATCAGTGTGCTTCTCCTCAAGAGATGGCCAGAGCTCTCAAGTCCAGCATGCCTGAAAGGTAGGTTAGGGAGACTTCTGGGTGCGTTTGTGTGGGTTATTAAAGGGCGCTGGTCTATGAGAGTGGGTGTGGTTTATATGTTCCCTCTTCCCACTTCCCTCCTCCCCAGCCAGCTGGAGACCCTCACTCAGCTGATGCAGCAGTCCCCAGAGATTCTCTTGCAACTTGGCATCACCCCTGATCTCATCACAGCTGAGAGGACCAAGAGGGATGCCTTACTGAAAGTGAAGGTACCCCTCCCCCCCCTCATTGAAATGAGATTGTCACCTGGGTGGGATGTGGTCAGTCTTGAGAGCATCAATTTTGAATAAAGCATATGGCCAGGCCAAGTGTGTGTGTATGTGTGTGTGTGTGTGTGTGTGTGTGTGTGTGTGTGTGTGTGTGTGTGTGTGTGTGTGTGTGTGTGCGTGTGTGTGTGTGTGTGTGTGCGTGCGTGTGTGTGTGTATGTGTGTGTGCGTGCGTGTGTGTGTATGTGTGTATGTGTGTGTGTGTGTGTGTGTGTGTGTGGGTATGTGCCTGGTCAGTGTATTCTCTGCAAGGAGAAAGCATGCCATCATTATTTTGTGTTACAGAACACGACAGTGGAAGAGAAGCAATCGTCAGATGGACAGTTGTGGATGACGTGGCTAGAGGCTTACAAGTGAGCTAATACCTCCTTCAAAGCATGTGTCCCCACTGCACACACACCCCACACCCTACATATACACCCACATTACACATGCAAATATACACATACACTCATAAATACACACATACACACATGCACACATGCGCATGCACACATACATACATACATACATACATACATACATACATACATGCATGCATACATGCATGCATACATACATACATACATACATACATACATACATACATACATAATAATAATATTCCATCGCAACTGTACGCATACATGTCATACACGCATACAATACAGTCACGTTTGGGGAGAAGAAACAGTGGGGGACACAAAAATAGTTGTAACGTCCACGCAAGACACCAACACAACACCATATACTACGCCGTTCAAAACTTGGGCTTTATTTGCTCAGTGGAGCCACGGTGAGCGCGTCCGTTCATATTTTCAAACCAACAATCGTTCAATCTTCTATTTCAACTCCAAACAGCCTTCACACACACTAGGACACAAACTTTCTCGTTTTATGAGACGTAGCAATGTTGCCGGTCAGTGGTTTGGTAGACGAGATGGATAAAAAAACTTGTAGCTCCAGATAGAGCGCACCACTCAGGAACTGTCTTCTCTAGAAGAGCCGAATAGATCTCAGATGGTAGCGGCAAGACGGGGCCAGCGAACAAACCACTTTACACGTGGCAGCGTAGTAAAAGGAACGGGGGCAAGGGAGAAAATCCAATGCCATGAGCCGACCATCTACGCGCCACGCGGATGTACGTCATACATACATACATACATACATACATACATACATACATACATACACTCATACACACACACACTTACATGTACACACGCATACACACACATACACACACATACACACATACACACATGCACATATACACACACATGCACACATACACACACATGCACACATACACACATACACACATGCACACATACATGTACAAGGGCTCGGTTGCTTCAGGAAGTGGAAGGAGTGGCATCACATGAGGATCTCATGAAGGTACCTACCTACCCATTCCTAAATGTTGTGACACCATGGTTACCTTCTAAAGATCAACAGTGAAAGAGAAAGGAAGATGAAAGCAAGTAACCCTAGGTAGGTGTTCATGAGGGTGCCTTACATGGAGTGTTCATGAGGGTGCCTTACATGGAGTGTTCATGAGGGTACCTTACATGGAGTGTCCATGAGGGTACCTTACATGGAGTGTCCATGAGGGTACCTTACATGGAGTGTCCATGAGGGTACCTTACATGGTGTGTTCATGAGGGTACCTTACATGAAGTGTCCATGAGGGTACCTTACATGGAGTGTCCATGAGGGTACCTTACATGGAGTGTCCATGAGGGTACCTTACATGGAGTGTCCATGAGGGTACCTTACATGAAGTGTTCATGAGGGTACCTTACATGGAGTGTTCATGAGGGTACCTTACATGGAGTGTTCATGAGGGTACCTTACATGGAGTGTTCATGAGGGTACCTTACATGGAGTGTCCATGAGGGTACCTTACATGGAGTGTCCATGAGGGTGCCTTACATGGAGTGTCCATGAGGGTGCCTTACATGGAGTGTTCATGAGGGTACCTTACATGGAGTGTCCATGAGGGTGCCTTACATGGAGTGTTCATGAGGGTACCTTACATGGAGTGTCCATGAGGGTACCTTACATGGAGTGTGGGAATACATGCTGGTAGCATGGAGGGGACTAGACCATGGGGTGTGTATGTACTGGGGACTAGACCATGGGGTGTGTATGTACTGGGGACTAGGCCATGGGTCGTTCTCTGGAGCTGTGTGTTAAGTATTGAAGGTTTTCCATATGAAGTCATGTCATCATTTGGGATATGGGTTGAGAGGGGTGTGGTTCGTCTTGTAGGTTTGTGCTCAGAAATCACATAGCACAGCAGGCTATTGAACTGGCAGAAAACGGTGATTTCTCAGAAGTAAGTGTTTCGTACAATTAGGTGTTGTAAACATAACATACCTACTATCTTTATCACTCCTACTCCTCCCTCCCTCCTCCCTCCCCTCTTCCCTTCCCTCTTCCCTCCCCTCCTCTCTCCCTCCCTTCCACTCCCCCTCTTCTCCTCTCCTCTCCTCCCCTCCCCTCTCCCCTCCCTCCTCCCCTCCCCTCCGTCCTCCCCTTCTCCCTTACCTCCCACTTCTGTGTACTATGTAGGTCACAAGGGTTCAGAAGATGCTCCAGAAGCCATATTCACTTCCTGAATCAGGGAGCAACACCACTACACTAGCCGAGGACGACCGATCCCTTACAAGGAGATCTTATGAGAAACCTCCAGAATGGGCTGTAGGGCTGTGTGTCACATGATCTTCGTAAGGAAGCTGGGGGGTAATGGTAAGTGCATGGTGTGCATTTAATGGATGTAACATCTTGATTATGATGTCCCCAGGCATCTCCCAGCTTCCTGTACCACATGCACTTATTTGGTAGTGGACTTTGTGACGAGCTAGCTACCAATCTCAAAGAGAATAGCTAACTCTGATAGCATCACCACTTGTGTCTCTGTCAGTGTGTTGTTATCTTGTGCCACATTAGTGTGGTCTTGTGGCTGTATACATCAGAAGGGGCGGAGCCTGTTGGAACTAGTGATTCTGCAGGTTCATTTGTGAGGGTGCATTTGTGAGGGTGCATTTGTGAGGGTGCATTTGTGAGAGTGCATAGGGTGATAGGAATTACATGCATGATGTACGGTACTCTATGGCCATGAGTGCAATGACGTATCCAGGATTTGTAGGAGGGGCTCGTGAGTAGATGTTAGCTAACTACTCAGATGTACCCATTAAATGCACACCATGAAATAATTCCTTCTTAATCTTCTCAAGTTGCGTAGCGTATGATTGTCTAGATAAAATGGCTATTAATAATGTACAGCAAATACCTATACTTAAGTCCAAAACGATACTTCACTTGCGCCAACAGAATATTGTTGTTCAGTATTAGCTGTCATTATATTAAAAAAGCATCATCAGATTTGGTTCCATGGAGGAGGCAAAATAAGTGCTTCCGTGCACAAGTATAAAAATTGCATTTTTTCTGACCTAATTACAGTATTCCACCCGCTATAATTCTTGACTAGTGAAGGAATGTTCACTTATGACCAACGTGTGCGGGAAATAGAGCATGGCTCCTTCGCTGACTCCTTTTTTTTTCTTTTCCATGTCAGGAGGAATGGGGAAGTATGCATGCAAGAGCAACATTATGGCACAACTATTGCCCGGATAAGATGCTGCCTTATACATGTAGCTGCTCTCTTCGGCACTCTTTCATAATGTGCTTAAGAGGTGCCCGGTCATCACAGAGGTGAACTTGCAGATTCAGTGTGACTGTTGCGGAAGCCTAGGTTCCCTCATTGTCTGTTTAATACATTCACTTCATCCTTTGTTTGCACATCTACATACTTCCATACTTTGTACTACAAAGAGAATACACTATGCCTGCACTTGATAGATGCGGAGGCAGACATGATCTGAAACACCCCCACCCCCCCGCATTAACGCTCTATTAGTCTGTTGTAAGGCACGTGAGACGTACTTGCGCTACATACAGGTACGAACTGCAAAAACCAAGTACATTTCATGCATCGATGTGACTTATATATAAGCTATGCAGCTGTAGACATACACCTCACACAGTCCATGGGCGTGCGGCGAACACGGTACAGTTCAAAGTACGATCGATTTAGAAATGTTGCTTCTTGATCAATTTTGTTTGTAAACTGAAACACGACGGCTGAAAGTGTAATAGCGAACTATATTTCATAATTGTTTTTATAGCTATATTTTGCCTCGATGGAGACATCTATAACAGAAATAAATACATGCATTTAACAGATAAAAGAATCGGGGGAAAAAAATCATGCAGTAATTATTAAAACAGAACCATTTGGACGCAGGTTGCATAACCAAAGCGATCAGAGATACGGTGGAGAGCCAAGAACATCCCTGGAATTATAGTTCGTTGATTATTAAAATTAGTTTATCGTTTCGTATTTCCGAGAATATCATGCGGACAGGCTATAGCCACAAGTTTATGCAGGGATTAAAGGACGCTGCATAGCAACACAGCAAAAAAAAAAAAAAGAAAAAAAAAAGAGAATTGGGTATTTAGAAACAGGTTGGAAGGGGAATTTATTTAGTTATACATGTCAGAGTATTACAAATGGGACAAACAGTTTTCAGAGATTGTCAAATCATCTTCACTTACTGCATGGGCAGTATATGTTTTAATCTCACACACCATTGAAAGCTGCCTTGACAGTAAACTGAGAGTTCATACGAAACTCTGGGACTCAACGTAATTGAACACACAATTAGACTAGTGGTTAACAAAAGCAGACAGGCGTGAGAACCTAATATCAACGAATGTGGCCTATTCTACAGCGTCTAAAACAATGAATACAAGAATGCTCTATACATGTATTATTACTGAATACACTTGCAATTAGAAGGCTTTTGTATCTGCCGCTTATATCAGCGCTTATATCAGAGCCGTTTGTCAAAATGTTTCACGACGAGTAAGAATTGACTTCTGTGACTATATCTGCTTTTATCTATTGACTCATGCAGGTACTTCGTACACTGCTTTCCTTATTTCTTTGTAATTGAGGTATCAGTAACTTTCTAAACAGATATATTTTAGGTGCTAGTTCAGTACGTGGTATACCCCGTATATACGGGGTAAACCCCGTTAATTTGTTTGCGATTTATTAAGGTCTAGGACATCGCAAATATACTGCAGCTGCGACAAACGTATGAAGGAATGGTTGAATAACAAGGGTACAGTATAACTACTTTCCTACGAAGCGTTGCGAACATTTTCGCTAACTTTATCAGTACATGGATTATATTCATGACAGCAAAAACCAATTGATGCATGCCACTAGAAATCGAGAATAGGGCACTCGTTTTTTGAAAAACGAGTGCCTTATTATTGATATCTAGTGACATGTATCAATCTGTTTTTGCTGTGATCGTAGTGTGACTCACAACAAGACATGATTGTATGTTATACGCGTTGCATGTACTTTTAATAAACGTTTCTCAGAAGGCAATTCATGCACATTGCCATGCGCGTCATGTGACTCCTTCGATGATATTTTATCTCCTATTTCAGGCATGTAACCTCAAAATCCCAAACTGGATGGTTCCGCCATTTTGTAACAAAGGTTTGAACAAGCCCTGTTGTTTTCACCTTTGTACAAAATTTGAAGCCATTCCATTCAAGGTTAAATTAATGTTGAATCAACAAGAGAAAGAACACGTAAACCTCTCGTGTATTGGGGATGGGGCATGTTTGTAGATGCATAAATTGGTGATGCTTTACTGAAATTCAGTAAATTCAGAAGGTGTTACGGTCATATGATCTTTAACACATTACAATTAATAGGACTGAGAAATTCGAGGGGCAGAATGTTCTATGCAGGCTTCCCTGCGCAGAATAAATACATCTGGCCTTGCACGCGCAGGCTGACGCAGCACCTCACAGAGTCTCACACCCTCCCACATACACATGCACGCACGGGGGGACGTCGATACATCACCGTTGTATGCCGCTGGAAATTAGGTTAACAATTAGAACGTTACGGTATGTACCTCGATCATCGAAAACAGACACCTCATTACTGCGTATCCATTTTTCGAAGCTGATAACGACTCAGCAGAACCAGCGAATCAAAATACGAAAATTGATTCAAACACCGCACTTATTTTATTTATATCGCAATTTTATACGCACTCTCACGTCACACGAGACATAACGCCACGCGGCAATCATTTTGGAGGGTGGTTACTAAATTCGGTAGAGTGAACTTCGTGCACTAATCCAGAAGGTAAGCCTAAAATAGCGATGCCTATAAGTGAGATGTGGCTGTTAGAATTATCACTCACAAAGTAGTGACGAATTTACTGTCGTCCCAAACAAGGCAATCGTTATTCATGAATAATCAATATGGTTGTTGCAATAAATGCACATGTATGTAATTACAGGAATGGATTACCATATCCAGCAAGTGCCCTAGCACTGCAGAGTGTGTGGACAACGCTTGACAATGCGTAAACACAAGCAAACAGCCACCTATTTTAATCTGCAAATTGCTAACACCTTTACTGATGATATCAGCATACACCCTGAACGTTTCTGTATCTGCTGTAAGCATTCCATGCAAAGAACCATCCACGCTTTGACAGAGGGGGTACCTCACAGGTGTGCTTTAATCCCATTTCAGTGGGAGAAGCATACCGATGAAGAATAACACACAATAAAGAACTTCTGGCATAATGACTTCATAATTGCAAGGGTGTGAGCACTTCAGTAAAAGTGAGAGAGGACATGTGAGGAGATTTACTGTTGGTAGAGGCCGCCAACCAAGGGTCACACCCAAGATCATTTTTGGAAGATTGCCCCTCCTTTAGCTTCTCTCATGATCATTGTCCACCTGTTGCAAGCCCGAATAGCTTTTCTGTTTTGAGCCAGCTCAAGTACAATTGTGTTCCAATCTTCTTACACAGCCGCACGAGCTCCCGTGCAGTGCACTAGTATGCATAGTCGAGTGGATGGCAGCAACAGGTGCTGAGAACTGTCCTTGTTGCTCTGATGATGGCCCCTTGCTTTCATCACGAATAAGGCCAGCATCAAACTTGATACTTCTGTTGTTAGCAGATATTCTGGTGCATTGTGTCAGCTGCAGCAGAGATGTGACGGCAGACACTTATGAAGTGCACAAGTGCACACCATCTCTTACTCCTGATGAAGAAAGGGAAGCTGTAGTACTTTTGAAGAAGGCAATCTCAACCAGTACGGAAAAGGGTATCATACATCTTGCAACAGGAGGAACAGTTAAGTTTATTTAGCTTATTATAATGTTGCATAACATTATATCCTCACTTTAGCCAATGACATTCATTCAAGTGACCAAGGCCCGAAACCCAACCACATCTGTTAGCTCAAGGACTGTGAAAATGAGATGCTCTGAGATGCAGACCATGCAAAGCATAGTCAGTGGAGGAGAACCATCTGCCCTCATTCAGAACAAAGTCCTTGCACTCAATGATGAAGAAAGAAGCAGAAAGCAGGCATCTCTTCCACCATAGCTATTGGGGCAGCTGAAGTTTTGGCAATAAAAGCCGGTCTTGTTATTTCCCTGGAATAGATTACAACTTCTTAGACGGCACACATACAATCAGCAAAACATAGCAGCAATCATAACTCATGCACTGCCTTTTTCAGGTGGCTCAAATCTTCAGGCATTTCACTGGCTGGTGAGGAGAGAATGAGACAAATTTCTAGACAAATTGTTGGTGATAATTTGAAAGAAGAGCTTGCACCTTTTCCCTTTATGCTTCCATCTGGTGGAGAGGAAATCAAAGGAGCTCCTCTAATATATATCCCAGAGCTGGTTGCAAAGGTTGTCCACCTCTTAGAAGAGAGTGAGAGGTAATGAGTTTAGACAAGCATACCATTGCAAAGGCCAACATTTCCACATGCACCTTTTCATGCAGGACAAATAGGCTTACCTGGCAATGAAGGATTCAAACCTGCTAGTGAGGTTTGGATAAAGGTAGGAGGGGACAACTGCAGGGGCGGATGCAGGAATGTGGTGAGGGGGGATCTGACATGAATAATTGATGAAGGGGAGGGGCGCGCGCGAAGCGCGCGAAAATTTTTTGGTGCGCATTCCAATTTTTCCACAGATTGTACATGTAAAAAAAACGGCTATGATGTATCATAACCAATAAATGCGTGCCACTCCGTTATGTTCTGGTTTCCAGGGAATTGTGGTTTTGCGGATTTAAATGGCTGTGTTTCATCGCAGATTTGCATCAGTTGAACTTGTACGTTACAGGCGCTTAGTTTCTTTGCTTATTGAGCCACTCAGTAGCTTTCTCTAAAAGCTTGCAGCAAGGTGCATTCAACTTTGATGGGTACTAATACTTGCGCACCAATCAAAGTAAGAATCGCTCTATTACGACCGCGGGTTAGCATTTTGGAATACATTTACCAAGATTTCACAAAAAATAAGCTGTTTAGCAACTTCACGGAGTGCGCGCTCGACTCTCCGTAGAAACGTATAACTCACGTGCGCCGACGCGTCATGCGCTAAACTATACATTAATTATATTCATATTCAGGTTCATTTATGTCTGCACTGAAATCCACCTGGTCTTGCACCCCAACTAGAGCTACGCATGTCAGCTTAAAACACAGAGACACAAAGGTCTACAGTAGCATGTGTTTGCCAAATAGTTGTATGTCTTTACCATGCTCTTGTACATATCAATAGTAATGTAAACCTAACCATCCAACCCTAACCACTGAGACCAGACATCACCATTATAACTCACCCCACATCACCTACAATCACGTCCTCCACTTACAATCATCCCACAATACTCCATTCCCGTTCTCGCTAAATGCATATGTGAAATTTCCCATTAGTACGATTGCGTAATACTTTCTAATTCCTCCACATACTCAAACAGAGCGCGCATACTTACTTGATTTGGGTGAGAGAAGTCTGTCATTTTATTTCACTCGCTAGCGCAGTACTCAGATATGTTCACTTCGTGCCACTGTACAATAAAGCAATGCAATACTAGTACTGGTCAGCGGCGACGGAAGCTATTATAAAGTGGTGCGGCCAATGAATAATAGATGAGCAAGCATAATATTATACGCGCAAACATGACAGATGTATCTAGTTATGAGCAACAATTACAAATCATACATGTACAGTATAGAAGTCTTAATCAGTTAACATAAACTTGCCAAACAATGTCTGGCGGTCTTCGGAACCGCGAATAAATTCATTACCTAGCTCCACTAAATTGATTTTATCTGTCTAATTGCTATGAACGAACAAAATCATCGAGTTGTTTAGTCGCAGTTGTGTCATCGTTGTTCGTAGAAAGGTCTTGACTCTACGCAACGCACTAAATGATCTCTCGCTTGTAGCATTTGTGGCTGGCATGATCAGTATCAACGAAACCAGGCAATGAACTTGTGGAATCAAGGCCTTTTGGATTGGTGATAGCTTCTTTATAAATTCAACTATAGAACTCAGATAATATGCAATGCTTGACTGTGGCAAGCTTTCAACTTTGCCTTCAAGCACGTGTAACATGACACGCTGTCATTTTCCTCACGATAATGTAGCCACGGCCACTTGTCAAACCAGCTAGGCTGTTTGAAAACTTCTTCTCACAGCACTTTTCTTGCCAAACTCTCGTTTTGGAAAGTGAAAGGCCCTGAGCTGGTGTGGTATTTCTGGGAAAATACTGTCAGTGTCACTGACACTTTGACTAGAACTCGCATCCATCTTGCTTGAAAAGAAGAGCTAGCAACTGTCTCAAATTGACACAATTAATAAGTGGTAATTGAACGCCGGCCGCCGATCGAGGTTACAATTATATATAATAACTAATGAATTATTAATTTCAGCCGTAAAAAGTGGTGCGGCCATGGCCGCAGTGGCCGTAGCGGTTCCGTCGCCACTGCTGGTACATAAATTTATTGCTACTACATATAACCACAACTCGTGGCACATACTAATGAACTTAGTTGCTTACTTGAAGACGACGATAACAGCATTGAGCTAGTACACGCTGTATATTTTGTATCCCAATTGATGCACATTAAATATTTTGTATTATATTACTATCTATTTACTCAATTATTGAGTCTTTATGTAAACAGTGACGTAGTTATATATATATATAGCTCTAATTATGAAATACTCAATTAGAAATCATATCCGGATATCAGTATAAAAAGGTATTCGAATAATGGACGAATTGTCGATGCTGGCGACGAATACCTAAGTACCTCCGAATGGAGAAACATAAACCGGTTATTTCGAATAGATAAAATTCACTAATCGATTTTTCCGAGTAATGCTAAGTTGCTATTCTAACGGATAGGTTTTTGCGAATATCCTAATAACCCGAATAACCCGATAACCGGTTACACACCCTAACACACAGTTACATACACACATTTACATACACACATATTTCAAAAACATAACCTATTCTAAATAATTGTAGAGCTGGGCACAATCATCACCTTCTGTGCTAATCAGTCATGTGCTGTTAGGTCATTGGTCAGAATGATTTCTTCTGTGCGTATTGATATGAGCTACCTTATTACATTGGCGTAGTCGGCAGGATGTCGTTAAAGCCTGCGATACTACCCGAACTGTACTGCGGAGATGGAAGCTGGGACGTTTGGTTCTGTCACTTTTCAGAATGTGGCGGCGGTGAATAATTGGGACGATGCCACGAAGGTGCTTTGGTTGAAAGCTCGGCTGACTGGTCGAGCCCAAGTAGCAATACAGCGGCTTTCCAAGGAGACTTTAGGAGACCTACAAGCATTGACGAGAGCAATGAAAGAGCGCTTTGAACCCAATTGCCAGACAGAAATGTACTGGAGAAAATTTCAAACCAGATTGAAGCGGAGTGATGAGGCATGGCATGATTTCGCCGACGACTTAAGCCTAGTTCACAATATGACGCAAGAGCCCGCGATGCGACGCGATGGTTGTCGCAGGAATAGAATAAATTTCTATTCCTGCGACGCGATGCGACGTCGCAGCGATAAACCCACGCCCGATACTGGTACGTTATTAAAAAGTGACGGCCGAGCCCAGTACAGAACTTTTTTTCATTCATCGCGACGCATCACGGGCTCTTGCGTCATATTGTGAACTAGGCTTTATGCGGGCTGGTCAACAAAGCGATACCACATGTGCAAGAGGAAGCGCGACAACAATTGGCGGTGATATGCGTTATTTGGAGCAATTATCGGACACACAAGTTGCGTTCAGTGTGAGGCAAAAACGCCCTAAAACCCTAGCAGAAGCAGTCGCTCTAACACAGGAAACGGAGTCGCTTGCCATAGCATCTGATCAGGCGTGTCTTCATGCAAAGAGAGGCTAAGGTCGTTGGTAGCAGCTAGGTACTCAGACCGAGAACTCCACAACAGACATTAACGCCCAGGGTTTAGTTGACAACTCTGTTACAGCGAATGGGAAAACTTGAAGACACGCTGACTGAGGCACGTATACATAGGACCTCCCCGAGTCCCATTGTGGGATGTGGGAACCAGGAGGGACACGCCCACAGCCAAATGAGTACTACACAAATAGACTATGCTACTACACCCGTGCTACCTATAAATTCGTCATCTGCCTACAAGATTCCAGCGTTCATCAACAACATTCGCGTTAGTTTTCTACTGGATACTGGTGCTGCTGTCTCACTCATTTGTAAGGATGTGAGGGAACAGGTTAACACAAAGAAACAGCAACAGCTAAGCCCGACTGGACATCGCTTGGTGGGAGTGGATGGTACACCATTGAAGATTCTGGAGCTGCTCAAGTTGGCATCAGAATTGGACACGAGCTGTTTTCTGCAGACCTTATCGTCCTGAAATGTCTCACAACTGATGCTATATTCGGACTTGATTTTCTTCAGGCCAACCAGTGCATCATTGATAGCCACAGTGGGCAGTTGCAGTTTGCTGGCAGGAACATGACGTTGCCCCTCAGTGTTACCGGTACTGTATGAAGCAGCTGCTCATGTTACATTGGGGACCACATGACATCTACCACCAAAGGTACAGGAACTACCGGTACTTGGATTGTGGAGGGTGCAGTGACTACTCGTATGCCCATCAAAGTAGCACATGGACTGGTACATGTACGCAGAGGTGAAGTGCCAGTGAGACTACTGAACCCATCAACGGAGCCCATTATCATTCACAAAGGGACCCAGATTGCCACAATGGAACAGGTTCAGCCAGCAGAACTCTCATCTGTACAAATGGCTATGGCTGCAAATGAATATTCAACATTGAGGGAGTGTTCGGTCAGAGAAGACTTATACAACATTGTGCAAAGGTGTGGACAAGGTCTCACGGATGGGGAGAAAAATTCATTTCTCTTGCTCCTTCAAGAATATAAGGATGTCTTTGCTGTTAACAAGAATGACCTAGGCCGGACTGACAGACTGCCACAGTGCAAAAAGTTTGTTATACGACACTGTATATTATAGCGATATATTTGAATATACGCAGCAATATAAGCTGTCTGCGTATTGAACATTATAAGCAGATGCTTATATTGCAATATAGTCAGTCACGTGTGGTTTGTGGTATCCTAGCAAACCTTTGAATTTCATTAATGTTACACTCTTTGGTGAACCGCGCACTATCGTAATTTGGGTTTTGACCTACCGTAAACCAGTCCCCCCCCTCCCCCCCCCCCCCCCCCCCTCCCTTTGCATCTGCTTGGTTATAAAACATTTCTTCGCACATATAAGAGGTACAACATCAAACACAAAATTCAAACACCATAGTGCTTGAGACAGCGGTTTCGTGTGACCTGATAAAGACGAGAATATAATAACTTTTCGCGCCAATTGAAATAGCCATACTTACCTCTAGTGATGGACTTGTTGGTGCCGTCGTTGTTTTAGTTTTCGACCTAACCAAATGCGCACAAGAAGAAAAATACATTTTAGTGCCTCCCAGCATACTTACCAGTTCGAATCGAAACGCTGCAGAAAAGCAAAATGAAGGTAGCAAAGCCATTGCGTAACTTACCTCAGCAGAATCGACCGCTTGTGATAGCCGAAAACCATAGTCCTTGAGACAGCGGTCCCCACGTACTACGTGACACGATAAAGACGGGAACATAACATTTGGCATCAATTGAAATGGTCATACTTATCCATATTGATGGTCTTGTTGGTGCCGTCGTGTTTTAGTTCTCGGCCTAACGAAATGCGAAAAAAAAAAAACATTTTAGTGCCATACTAACCAGCAGTTCGAATCGAAACGCTGCAGAAAAGCAAAATGCAGATATAGCAATGCCACTGCGTAACTTACCTCAGCAGAATCGGCCGTTTGTGATAACTGGAGACCAACCCCAATAAAGCGCATTGCACACAAATTGTGAGTCGCTTACCGTATACTAGGCTTGCTTTCAGCAGGTTGATGGGGCTGATGTACTGCATCACAAACGCATCCCCAAAATAACACAACATGATAAGCAAAGACACGTACCCTTCCAGGCCACACTCACACAGGAACCCGCCAAAATTAGCCATCACGTGCAATGACATACTCTAATTGGTGCACTTTTAAATTTGGAACAAAAATTATAAATAGTAAATAACAACGCACTAAACTATGACAAGTAACATTACTTAGCAGATACTGATGGACGTCTGTGTGTATATGTATGTGTGGACATCTGTCTGTGTGTGTGTGTGTGTCTGTGCATATGCGCGTGTGTGGACATCTGTCTGTGGATGCGTGTGTGTGGACATCTGTCTGTATGCGTGTCTGGACATCTGTCTGTGTGTACGTGCAACTGTGTATCTGTCTGTGTGTTGTGTGTTTATGCATGTGCGTGGACATCTGTGTGTATGTGCTAGTGTGTGTGTGTGTCCGTGTGCGTGTGGACATGTACGTGCAAGTGTGGACATTGTGCGAGTGTGTGCATGATGTAGGATGTAGTGTGTGCGAAGTGGATTTATAAGTTACATCGATCTGTATAGCTAGGCTCGAATTCCAACTTCGGCATTGAGCGTGTCAAGTTCGGTTTGTACTGACGGTCGCATGTAAGGTATAATTAAGTACTAAAGGCTAAGCGCCGGCTCCTTAGTAATTAGATGCTTATTAACGCTTATACGAGAAATGATAACTTGCACACAAAAATACACACATGAATATGTGAAACTTGCGGTGGTACGATATAAATATACTTACGGGGGCATATTTTTGTACACTTCATTGTGCCTATATAAACAGTGACGTATTTAACACTTGCGGATTCTTGAATATACGCCGTCTTATATTTCAAATATAGTACTCAGGCGTATATTTTGGTTATTCTCAAATATACGCAAAAATATACCGTATCGTATATCTAACTTTTTGCACTGTGTGCGGCATTCTATCTCCACAGGAAATTCCCATCCTATTCGTCAACCACCTCGACGTATTCCTACTGCGGTGGGAGGAGGCAAGGAAGATGCATGAAGACGTGCTTGATAAAGACATCATCCAGCCATCTGTTAGTCCTTGGGCATCTCCAGTGGTACTGGTCCCTAAGAAAGATGGCACACTTAGATTTTGCGTGGACTACCGGCAGCTGAACTCCATCACCTGTAAAGACGCATATCCTCTCCCACGTATAGATGAAACGTTGGACACCCTTGCTGGGTCAGTGTGGTTCACCACATTGGATCTGATCAGTGGATATTGGCAGGTGGAAGTCAAGCCTGAAGATTGTGAAAAAACAGCTTTCTGTACAAAAGATGGCCTGTTTGAGTATAAAGTTATGCCCTTTGGCCTCTGTAACGCACCAGCTACCTTCCAGCGTCTTATGAATCTTGTTCTAGCAGGCATGCAGTGGTCACAGTGTTTGGTCTATTTGGACGACATCATCATACCCGGTCGCAGTGTGGAAGAACACCTCAGGAATGTTGCCAGTGTTCTACAACGCCTTCGAGCTGCTGGGTTAAAGCTTCAGCCAGCCAAGTGCTCGTTTTTTCAAAAACAGGTGAAATACCTGGGACACGTGATATCTGAAGAAGGAGTTGCTACAGACCCTACAAAGACAGAGAAGGTGAAACAGTGGCCAACACCATCAACAGCTGAAGAGGTTCAACAGTTTTTAGGATTGGCTAGTTACTACCGGCGCTTTATCCAACACTTTGCAGAAATAATGAAACCATTGCACCATCTCATGGAACACAATGTAGCATTTCTTTGGACAGAAGAGTGTGAACTGGCCTTCCAAGAACTCAAACGTCATCTGGTCACTGCCCCCATCTTGTCATATGCCAACTTCTCCAAAGAATTTGTCCTGGACACAGATGCAAGCAACTTTGCACTGGGAGCTGTCCTGTCACAGGTTCAAGAGAACGGTTCCGAGAAAGTGATTGTGTATGGAAGTCGCTTAATGACAAAGATGTGACTGACTGGTGCAAGAGGTGTGTTGTCTGTTCACGTAGGAAGAGCCCTGTGCCAAAGAATCAAGCTGCACTTCAACCTGTCAAGGCTGGTTATCCTCTCCAGATTGTGGCCACAGATATCCTCGGCCCTCTACCCAAAAGCAAGAATGGGAACATGTATGTGCTGGTGGCATCAGACTACTTTACACGTTGGGCAGAGGCATATGCCATTCCGAACCAGGAGGCTGAGACAGTTGCTAAGAAGCTGACCAATGAAATGTTTTGTTGGTTTTCTATACCTGAACAGTTACATTTGGACCAGGGTAGACAATTTGAATCCAAACTGGTATCTGAAATGTGCAAAGTACTAAAGTTCTGCAAAACACGTACCACACCGTATCACCCCCAAGGTGATGGATTAGTTGAAAGGTTCAACCACACTCTGATAAGTATGCTGGCAACTGCTACTGCGGACCACTCACTGGATTGGGAGGAATGTCTTCCAAAGGTGTGTTTTGCATCTAACACTAGCGTTCAGACCTCTACAGTATATACTCCTTTCTACCTTATGTTTGGGAGACAAGCCAAACTGCCAGTGGACTTCATGTATGGCATGGACAATACACCAGACGTTGAGCTCCCTGAATATGTTGGCAATTTGAAAAGGACTTTGCAAAAGGCATACGAAGTTGCTCGGGAACACATTGGAGAAAAACAACAGTTCCAGAAGGAGTTGTATAACCAGAAAGTCCATGGATTTCCATTTTGCGTAAGAGACTTGTCTGGCTGTATTCAGCAGCAGTACTAGTCACGAAAGGAAGATCAAAAAAGTTGCATCTGCCATGGGATGGCCCATATAGGGTCATTAAGAGACTTCCCGATGCTAACTATCGCATTCAGGCTACGATGGGTCATCGTAGACGCCTAGTTGTACACTTCAACCGAATCAAGAAATGTTGATCTGATGTGGAGGCACATGGCACTAGAACTGGAAGTGAAGCTGGATTGACCGACAAGGGACTACAGGAAGCGGCTAAATTACCCCTTCCACCTGGGAATGCACTTGAGTTGGTAGATGATGACGGAAATGAAATGGTGGTACCTCAAGAGATACAAGAGGAGGAACATCCTGATGCCCAACCACCCAGACAGGAGGCAGCAGACCCTACTCAGGCTGGGGCTGACAATGCATGGCGCTATCCCTTGAGAAATAGAAGCCCTCTAGATTATTTTTAATACTGGGAAGTATTCCTTCAAGAAAGGGGCCTGTGTAGAGCTGGGCACAATCATCACCTTCTGTGCTAATCAGTCATGTGCTGTTAGGTCATTGGTCAGAATGATCTAGAACATTCTATGGTGTATGTATATATTTTGGGTGGTTCTTCTGTGCGTATTGATATGAGCTACCTTATTACATAATGATGTAGCAATGCAGCAAGCTAAGAAACGTTACTCAATGCCGATATTGGATGGAAATAGTCAGCACAAAGTGAAAGACTTGTTCAAGAAATCATCAGGACTTTATTTGGTGGGTTAAGATTTGTATAAGTGTGTGTCTCTCTCTAGCCGGACACCACACCGAACTTTAACAGGGTTGGGAATGCGGGATGTACATTTGGAAGTATGTCTGGTGAAGAACGTCAGTGTTTACACTTTGTTGCCAAATTTCTGGCTAACCAATCAAATTTCAGATTGGTGTAATGTCAAGCGACAATGCTATAAATTGTAACGGATGGCTATTCAGAACCTGCCATCTGCAAGGTATTAGCGCTGCTGAGACATGGTTGGGTTACGTTTACTTTCAGGAGTGTCAGTTAATTACCTTCAAGCACTTCTTAAGAAGAATAAACATATTCCAAATGTATGTCCCTCGTTCACAGCTCAGTCTCAGACCACATTTGCAACAATGTCATATCTCCATATGAGCGTACGGAAGATATAGCGATTCAAGCCTAAGGCATTTTTATACTGTTTATAATTATGACGTGTAGGATCATTACGTCTTGACTGATTGTAATCACGCGCACCGCACGTGACAATACATCTACACACGGCTGTTTGCGGCTGGAAACTAGGTTTATAATTGGAATATTCGGTAATAGAAATAAAAACAATGAGAAAGACCTAATTATGTCTGATGTATGTTCCAACGTTGTTGGTACTCTTCTGTGTGTTGCAAATGGACATATAATATACTAAATAGCCTCCTACACGACTGTAGACTATTACACACTCGTCACGCATGCTCTACATTAAACGCATGCATTATGCGCAGCGTGTTTACATAAGGCCACGCGGAAGACATAATGGAGGGGTGCATAGAAACATCCATAGGACAGCCATCTGGAAGTTGTCCCGAAGGTAAGCTTGCCCTCTCCTCAATTATCACACATGGTTATGCTAATTAGCACGTACCTGAAGAGTGGACGAATTTTCTGTAATCCCGAAATCCCTCGGTGTTATTTATGAATAAAATATGATTGTTGACATATATACGCGCATTGTTTTCAACAAATAGGAGCTGAATATCACATGAAACAAGTGCAGCTACATTGCAGGGTGTGTGGACAACGTTTGACAAAGGTTAAAACAAAAAGTATTGCATATAGTGCAAGGCAATAGCAGAAAAGCTGCAGACAGCATTTGGTATTGACACCAGTGGTGATGACCTACACATACATCCAGAAAGCATGTGTAAGTGTTGCAAACTGTCAATGGACAGGGTGATAAGTGCCATGAAGAATAAGGTACATCACAGGAGTGCTGTTGTTCTGTTCCAGTGGGAGAAGCATTGTAATCAGGAATGCAAGGTAAAAGGTGTACATGGGGAACATGTCACTAAAAATGCATCTCTACAGATGTGTGAGCACTTTCATGCCAGTGCAAAAGGTGGCAATCCTAAAGGGGCCAGACCAACTACTGGCAGAGGCCGCATCCCAGGTGTAACCCCTAATATGATCATTTCAAGGATCAATAGCATAGCCCCCCGTCCAATCATCTCACCTGAGCACCCTTTTCCAAGACCACCCCTATCAAAAGACAATCTGTCTGTTTCAGTATTAAACCAACTGGAGTATGCGTTGACATCCTGGCTCAACCGATACAGCTGCCATGCAGTACACTGGCATGTGCCCAATGTATAATACAGTGGGTGGTAACAACAGCCTCAGTGCACTGTCCTTGCTGTTTTTCGCAGCAGCCAATAGTTCTGCCACTCCTCCAGCCAGTTTCACACTTAGTACTACTGTTGTTAAAGGATGTTGTGGTACACTGTGTGAGCTGTAGTAGAGACATGAGGGCTGGAGCTTACGAAGAGCATGAGTGTGTGCTGACACTCACAGCTAGTGAAGAAAGAGCAGCAGCTGGGTTACTGAAGAGGGCCATCTCCACTAGTTCAAAAGGGATCATCCAACTTGGTACAGGAGGAACAGTAAGTGTATTCAATGTAGGGTGTGTAACCTCCCCTGCATAATGAAAATCGATTTTTCCGAATACTTTTAAAACACTAATCGATTTTTCAGGTTTTTTAGGATCTGAAAAATGATTATTCCGAATAGTTTAAAAAACCAAATCGATTTTTCCGAATAGGTTTTCCCAAATTTCCTGCCGAATACCTAGGTTGTTCAGGTTATGGTGCTTGTGGAGTGCACACTGAGAAGATAATTTATGTCTGCACAGAAATCCACCTGGTCTTGCACCCAAACTAGAGCTATGCATGTCAGCTTAAAACACAGAGACACGAAGGTCTACAGTAGCATGTGTTTGCCAAATAGTTGTATGTCTTTACCATGGTCTTGTACATATCAATAGTAATGTAAACCTAACCATCCAACCCTAACCACTGAGACCAGACATCACCATTATAACTCACCCCACATCACCTACAATCACGTCCTCCACTTACAATCATCCCACAATACTCCATTCCCGTTCTCGCATATGTGAAATTTCCCATTAGTACGATTGCGTAATGCTCTCTAATTCCTCCACATACTCAAACAGAGCGCGCATACTTACTTGATTTGTGTGAGAAGTCTGTCATTTTATTTCACTCGCTAGCGCAGTACTCAGATATGTTCACTTCGTACCACTGCACAATAAAACAATGCAATACTAGTACTGGTACATAAATTTATTGCTACTACATATAACCACAACTCGTGGCATATACTAATGAACTTAGTTACTTACTTGAAGACGACGATAACAGCACTGAGCTAGTACACGCTGTACATTTTGTATCCCAATTAATGCACATTAAATATTTTGTATTATATTACTATCTATTTACTCAATTATTGATTGCTTCCGATGTCTTTATGTATGTATAAATAGTAAAAACAACAGTGACGTAGTTATATAGATAGCTCTAATTCAATTAGAAATCATTACCGGATATCAGTATAAAAAGAATAATGGACGAATTGTCGATGCTGGCGACGAATACCTAAGTACCTCCGAATGGAGAAACATAAACCGGTTATTTCGAATAGATAAAATTCACTAATCGATTTTTCCGAGTAATGCTAAGTTGCTATTCGAACGGATAGGTTCTTGCGAATATCCGAATAACCCGAATAACCTGATAACCGGTTACACACCCTAATTCAATGTCAGCAACACACAATGTTTACCACTTATGCTCTGACAACTCTGTTTAGCCAGTGACATTCATGCGCATTACAAACCCTCACAATTCAACCACAGCCGTATGTTCAAGAACCCTCAAGTCAAGATGCTCTGAGTTGCAGGCCATTCGAAGGGTTGTTAGTGGTGGACAGCCATCTGTGCTCCTTCAGAATGAAGTGCTCTCACTAGGAGATTAACAACGGAGGGCCTTGCTAAAGGAGGCTGGCATCTCTGATGAGATAAAAATTGGACCAGCAGAGGTGCTAGCCATTAAAGTAGGCCTTGCAATACCCTGGAACAAGATACGAATACTTCGAAGGTATAAAGCATTGCAGTCATACCTTAACTGTCAAATGTGATGTAACTGTCTTCACAGGTGGCTGAAAGCATCAAACATTTCCCTGGCATGTGAGGAAAGAATGCGCCATGCTTCTAGGAAGGCAGTTGGAGAAAACCTAAAAGGAGATCTTGCTCCATTTTTCTTTTCACTACCATCAGGTGGAGAAGAGTTTCGAGGAGCCCCTTTGGTGTTCATTCCTGACTTGATCCTCAAGGTTGTTGAGCTATTGGAGGAGAATGACCGGTAATGGTTTATACCAAACATTAATTACCACCACATGACCCTTATATTGTGCACAGCGCTGGCAGGCTGACCTGGCACAATGGTGTTATACCAGCTAGTGAGATATGGATAAAACTGGGAGGGGACAAAGGAGGCGGAACATTCAAGATGAACTTCCAGATCGTCAATGTTGCTGCTCCCAACTCTGTGAACAACACCTGTGTGTTTTGTTGTTTTGAGGCTGATGATAGCTACACCAACTTGCACATAGCCCTTGAGCGATACAAGGAGCAAGTGGAAAACCTACAGGGAATGACATGGAGGTGAGCATTATTGTACAGTAGGATGCTCAAGTGTGAGAATTGCATCCATACATGTAACCTAGGGTGTATACAGTCAAGGTTTTTTGTGTGGCGATTACGAATTCCTATCCACGATGTATGGATTGTCTGAGCTTGTGGTATGTGGATAGTACACCATCATTAGCTCACAGTGATGTTTCATACGCAACAGGATAATATCCATGCTTGTATTGCTTAATCCCCAACAAGAATATGGCAACGCCTCTCTCAGCACGTGGCCATGCTCCACCCAGATCCCTACATTCAACACTCACCATCAAAAATATCTTGCATCAGGTGGAGTCAGGAAAACAGCCCAACAGTTTTATAATTGTATCTGTGAACCCATATTTCACATCCCTACTGAACAGGTACTCAGTCATGATATGCATGCTAATGTATTTACATTGTACTAAAATAGATCTGCCCACCTGGCCTTCATATCACTATGGGGATTTTTACAAAGCTCTTTGAATTGTTTGAAGATTTTTGCCACAGTCTAGACTTGGAGCTAGCCTTCTACCACACTGAAGTGGACAAGTCTAGGTACTCTTTGTACAGCCAAGAGTTGCAAAGGCTTCACCAGTACAAAGTTGAGCTACAGGAAGCAAAACAATCTGAATCAGTTTTACAGCAGTTGGCCACTTACATGGCTGTGCTCATTGGAGAGTCCAATCCACTGACTGCAGATCTACTACACCAATCTGCCAATACATCTAAAATTGTAAAGCAACTGGTAAGAAAATGAGAAAATAAAGATGCATCAGAGTTAATATGCACCCTTAGGAAACCAAGATAGCTGCTAGCACTGCAGTTGTTACAAGGGAGTTTCCTTTAAATGAAGGCCCTTTTGTCAAAGAGCTAGACATGGCTTTACAGTCGATTGATGTTCATCGGCAGCAATACATTGGTGGCACCTTTGTTGGTAACCATGTACACAAAACTCTTAAGGTAACAGAGGTAATAACACAAGATGTGTGCTACTAATTAACACTCTTCTAGCTCCCTAACATCAACACATTGTGCAGTGCTATTTGCAAATTGGCTGAAAGCAGCCTGCCTCAAAAATCTGAAATGGTTGCAACCAGGACTATGATTTTTTTAAAATGCATTTTCAAAGTTTGCAAAATGCCATTCAATTTATGACCAAAACTTCATAGATGAGGCTCAAGTCCATGAACTAGGTAGGTAATACATCCGTTCTTCTGCATGTTCACTGTTGTCATTACAATGTGTTTTAAACAGAACAATCTGTGCAGGAGTTCATGGAGCTAATTCGGACAAACTTTCCAAAGGGCACAATACCCATTAAGATGCACATGGTTGAGGACCATGCTGTGCAGTGGGCAAGGTCTACTCATGTTGGATTCGGCTGAGCAGGGTGCTGAATCTGTACATGCTAAGTTTAACAATTTAGCTAGAGCGTATAGTGCCATAATGGGCAAGGTACATCAGTTAAAATGCATAGTAGCAGAACACTTAGTTAGCATTGCACCACACAATGTGGCAGCTATACCACCACCAAAGAAAAGGAAGAAGTAAATGATGACAGTCAAACCATTATACATATATGTCCTTTGAATCATCAATGAACATGAAAAGTCGGAGACTAAATAATGCTTGCATATATAGTTACTCATACAACAAATCTCACCCGTAAAAATGGCGCTTTTCCAGAAGCTTGAAAACCACTTCAGAAAATTCGTCCGTCTTGGTCTTGGTAAGAAAGAGGTAGCACTTTCTATGTACCTTAGCGTGAATGTTAAGCTGGAGCCTAGTCAACTTCCAGAGGGTAGGTATCATATATCATGCCCACGAGGTCCGTATAAGCAGATCGAAGGTCGATTGTTTTCGAACGCCAAACGCTGCATGTAGATCACGTGGTTTATGATGTTTTATAAAGGTTAGAGGTGATTCTCAACTACAATATGGATTTTAGGTGTTCATTGTACTTCTTGTACTTTATGTACAACACATTCCAAAGGGCAACGGTTGTCTGGCTCGTTGCTATGTGACTACCGGAACATTTCACAATTTTGGGGCGTAGGGCCTAATTTCCACAATTTCAATGAGAGCAAACAGCCGTGCGGCGGCAGGACTCTTACCTCCCCGGCGGCAGGACCTTTCCTTCCCGGCGGCAGGACCTTTCCTCCCCGGCGGCAGGACCTTTCCTCCCCGGTGGCAGTACTCTTTCCTCCCCGGCGGCAGGACTCCTTCCTCCCCGACGGCAGGACTCTCTCCTCCCCGACGGCAGGACTCTCACCTCCCCGGTGGCAGGACTCTCTCCTCCCCGACGGCAGGACTCTCTCCTCCCCGGCGGCAGGACTCTTTCCTCCCCGGCGGCAGGACTCTTTCCTCCCCGGCGGCAGGACTCTTTCCTCTCCGGCGACAGAACTCTTTCCTTGCTCACTCTCAGCGGCCTTATTCTGGTTCTGGCCCTCTACTCGCAAATCTGCGACTCTGGCACTCACTCTCGGCTCCAGTCTGGCCCTAACACTGGCTCTTGCTGTCCCCTTCTCCTGGCGTCCTGGCCCATTCTCGGCTGCTAGTTCATTTCGATGGTTAATCCTGGTAGCGAAGGCTTGGTCAGGGTGGCGGTGGTAGGTACCTTCACCTCCTACTTCTCTTTATTCCTCTTTCGAGGTTGAAGGGCGCTACACCGCTGCCCCATGTAGGATTATTAGGTCTTGACTGATTGTGATCACGCGCACCGCACGTAACAATACAATACACTACATGACGTACCAAGAAAAACCAAGCCCCATGTAGCCAGTAGAACCAGAAGCCAAACGAGCACGTTACCAAGAAGGTAAGTGTGGCTCATTCCAAGCAGTTGTGTAACAAAATGTATACCTTAAACAATGATAAGAAGTTACAAGAATTACAGGACAATGAACTAGGAACGGTTGCACAATTTATATCAATCCTGAATGCGACTTGCTATATGAATATAGTATGGACTCTGTGTGAATGGTTAATTAAGGAAGTGCGTGCAGTTTATATTTAAGGACTAGACCAGTTCATCGTACATCACACATCTATTTGCTGAATAACTTGAAAATGAAAATGCTGAAAGGACTATCTTTGATCGCATTGGTTATGGTGATCTCCGCCGATGCTCGCAACCTGCGTCCAAATGGTACATTGTTTGGTTGGTGTTTTGTGGCTCTTCTATATATACTACTTTTTTTAAATCCGCGTGCATTCATTCGGTCTGCATATAGATGTCTCCATCGAGGCAGAACCTTACAGTACGTTACAAAATATAATGCTCAATACAATTCAATGATATAGTTCGCTTTCTTTCAGCCGTCGTGTTTCAGTTTTACAACAACGCTAATCAAGATGCAGAACTTTTTAGTTTCGCTCATATTCCCGGCTCAAATTGGAGTGAGGCAGGTAATGTGGAGGTTGCCGGTTACGGTGGCTTCTTACAAAGACAAGTAAGTTAGTACTAATTCATTGGATACGACGAGTCACTTACATCGTTACTATCACACTTTTCAATATGTGTACAGTTGACAGGACCAGATGACGGTACCGAGGGTGGAGGTATGTTCCAGATTCAATACGCCACGAGAGATAGATTCTTTGCCGTGGCAACTATTGGAGGAGAAGAACCCCTCTGTATTGCAGATGTGATGATGGGTGAAAACTACTATGTGGACATTTCGAGCGAATATGATATAACTGATCGTACTTTGACATGCATCGTGACCGCCGCCGATAAATAGACTGTGTGACTCAACGTATATGTAGCTGAATTTTGAACTGACTATAGCAACGTAGTGTGCATCGATTACTAGCTGCTTGAGATTCGTTATATTTGCAACATAAACGATTGATTGAACAGGCGGCTTATATGTACACATACGTCGCGATGTTATATAAGTTACTCTGTAACTCTCTTCCCTAATAGTATCTGTAACACATTTTATAGGAAGAGCTATTGTGCCATTCATATCCAGAAATGAGTGGTCAAAAGTCAGAATAATTTACTCGCCGTTTGCGAATCACCGAATATTCCCGTATACCTTCCCATACCAATGTATGGGTTAGTTGTATACCAAGGACGCCAGATTTTTCTCAGGATTTGAAATTTAATTGAAAATGTTAGTACACTACATTTGTTATGATTTTTAGTGGTGTCGCCGTATTTTTCCTATTTAAGCTGGGGCTTCCCTAGGATTGTCATAACATTGTCCCCAAATGTACAATGAGAAGGGTTTCTCATTACAATATTCCACGGTCATTTGTGTCAATACTTTTACGATTTACGATTTTGATATTTGAAAATAATATAGCTTGTACATCGAAGAACTATAAAATGTACTAAAAATTAGGCCTTCCTATATTGAAAAATCGGCTTCCATACCCGGGAGAAGCATTTCATGTTGAATCTGTACGTTCCTCCATCTCGTGCCCTCAAAATTGACTCACGTGCGGATAGTACCATACAGATAATGCTGTTTAGTTGAAGTGTGGCCCTCCTTCAGTTTTTTGATGGCATGAAATCGGTCCCAGACCTCTCATCGCGCTGCCCAAAAAGGTTTTCTACCAGTTGAGTTACTATGCGATCTTACCCGATGCGATCGGGATCGTTTGTATAAATCGCGCATACAGTACCATCCAGACATAGCTTCTTGACACACGCGTGCGCGCGTCACGAGTGATACCCGTGCGTGACTCGAGCATACTTGTGTTTCACACGCATCAGGTTAGTCGTGGCACGAAGCGACAGTTTTGAGACACGAACTCGCGTGATGGCACCCACTCCCTCAGTTGTAAAATACTATGGACAAAATTTCTACAATTCAGGAGCCCTTTGCTTGAATGCAAAACTAAGTTGTTTGTGAAGCCAGAACAGAGTAAGACTATGAGCTGTGTGTGTTGTTAGTGTGTGTGTGTGTGTGTGTGTGTGTCTGTGTGTGTGTGTCTGTGTGTGTGTGTGTGTGTGTGTGTGTGTGTGTGTGTGTGTGTGTGTGTGTGTGTGTGTGTGTGTGTGTGTGTGTGTGTGTGTGTGTGTGTGTGTGTGTGTGTGTGTGTGTGTGTGTGTGTGTGTGTGTGTGTGCGTTGCTTACAGTGTGTACTAGTATACACCTAGCTTGACCTTACAATTGTGTGCTATGTAAACTGTGATTAGCCTAATCTGATGTTAGACTGCCTGGGGTACAAGTACATGTACAGTTAGGTACATTGTAGGTCCAGGGTGGCACAGGTGGTGATGAACACGTAGGCAAAGATGAGGAGAGTGAAGATGAGGATAACTATTCAGATGGAATTGAAGTTGACTAAAACACCTGGACCCTTGCACAAGTACATGCATGTACTGAATTACAATTGTATGGCCCTTGAAGATAATTTCATTATGTGGTAGGTCCATTGTATGCTATGTAAACTGTGGTTAGCTAATCTGATGTTAGGCTGCCTGGTAACTTTCAGTTCTAAAGGTCGGCATACACGGGGCGACTTCCTGCCGATTTGTCGCATGCAACTCAAATGAATATGGACAAATGTTCCGCATACCATCAGTAAACTAAACAATTACGGAACTTTTACCCATATTCATTCGAGTTGCAAGCGACAAGTTGGCAGGAAGTCGCCCCGTGTATGCCGACCTTAAGAGAACAAACTGTACCTATGTCTTAAAAGCACACACTTTATATGTGTAGCACCTATATACAAACCACACATTGTGTGCAGCGATGGTGATGGCATGCATGGGAGCATTAGTCCTGATGCCATAAACTTCACAATCAAGTACATGATGGGAGGGGGGTGAGTGGCCTGATGCAAAGCCTTTGGCCTAGTGGTAGAGGCATTTTAGTCTGTTGCATAATGTCCTGGTACTTTGTTGTTCTAGGGTTCAAGAAGAGAGCTCTGTTTTAAAAGTCTGTTTGGGACTGTTTCTATGGAGATGACAATCCTGTATCTATTTTTTGTACTGGTGAAGAACAGCAGGGTCCAGGAACCCAATGTTGAGACTGACCATCTGGAGTTATCCACCTCAGGCTCAGTGAATTTACTCAATCAGAGTTTTGACACCAGGCAAGATGTCTGCTGGTCCGGAGGGCATGCACTTCTTGATCAAGTGGTCCAAAACCAACCAGATGGGCAGGTGTGTTCAGCGTACCAAAGGCAGGCACATGTGTCCAGTTCCAGCAATGGAGGCCTACAGAGAATGTTGTCACTGTTCCTCTCACTCCTCACCCCTCTTCCACTTCAAAGATGGGAGAACACTCACATCTAAGAGCTTCCGCTCCACCTTTCTACCCCTGGTATGGTGTAGCTATGTGGCTACAATCCAGCCAAATATAACACCCACATTGGTGCAGCCATGTACAGTAGCTGCCAGAACAGGCCTTCCCACTGACACCATTTGGAACCTCGGAAGAGGTGAAGCAAAGCATACCAGACATACGTACTGATTGGTGCAGCCACAGTACATGTAAACTCTAATTGCTAACTAGCAATAGCACAAATTGTGCATGTTTTAACTGCACATTACATGTATCTATGTTCACACAAACCACACACTGTGTGCAGAGACAGGGGTTGGGCCTGATGCCATAACATGGGAGGGGGGTGGAGTGTGCTTTGACCCTGATGCAGGGCTTTGGCCTAGTGGTAGACTGAGCAGCGCCCCGATGTGTAGACAAAGCTTACCTTAATGTAAGTATGTATTGTGATAGCGCTCTTCCATTGGCGAAGTCCCAGCCAGAGAGTGCTTCGCAGTTATAAGCGCTTTACGTGTATTGATCGACGCACACATGCAGACAAATACTGAAAATGCGGCACATTCAGACTTGATGTTAATCGATCGATCTAGGTAAGACTAAGAAGCCTACGTAGGTCGTAGCTGTACTGGAAAGTGCTAACGAATCATTTTTTTCCCCTGCGTGTAAGCGTATCAGTGCACGTGCCTAGCCTACGCGCTTCATTCAGTCGAGCTGCATGCAGGCTAAACGAACACTGTTTACAATAAACTTCAAGTGAAAACAACCCACTATATCCATGACGACGTCTTGTATACAATAAATATATTAGCTTCACCATAATGCATTAGCAGTGAGCTAGGTGGTGGGTGTCCCTCTAGCTCAGCTGGCAGTCTAGACCTATGGGAATTGGGGGGGGGAGAGGCTAGGGAAAAGGGTTCCACTTAGCTACCTGGCTTGCTATTGGCTCAGATCATCGCCAGCAGCCCTTGTTAATCTTCAGCTGAATTAAGATTTATTCACCATTAAACAATTATTTGGCAGATGACGCAATGGCATACTTATATGAATAAATTATGCGCGGTAGAAATTAATTTTTTGTTTTGATTTTAGTTAAAGAATGGTTAATGGAATAATTTTTCAAAGTACATACATCATAATCAGACCAATTTATAGTACATTATAAACTTGTTTAAAATTCAATTTGAAATAAAAAGCAAGATGACTGCCTATGTATGGGCCATTTCTGGATATGTGTAACTTTGCAAGCAATTGAGACATCGCTAACTATTTAATCTAGCTAGACTAAGCGGCTAGTTAGCCATCATGCTGTAAAGTTAGGTACTTGATTAAATTGCTTTTGCGTAGCCGAAAATAGGTGATCTAAGTTGTGTCGAAAACTGCATATAGCTTCGTAAGAAGATAGGAGATTTGTCAAGTCGTTACATGCAGCATGCAAAGTAGGGTTTGTAACCGGTTATCAGCTTATTCGGATATTCGCAAAAAACCATCCGTTCGAATAGCAACTTAGCATTACTCGATTAGTGAAGTTTTATCTATTCGGTTTATGTTTCTCCATTGGAGGTATTCGTCGTCAGCATCGACAATTCGCCCATTATTCAAATACATTGATATCCGGATAAGTAAATATTTTGTATTGTATTACTCAATTATTGATTGTCTTTATGTATGTATAAATAGTAAAAACAACAGTGACGTAATTATATATACATGTATAACTCTAATTATGAAATAATCATATCCGGATATCGAATAATGGGCGAATTGTCGCTGCTGACGATAGTGAGCAAGTGCATTGGTCGTTATTAACCCCACTCGTCGGTTAACTTGGTTTAACTACCTTAAACCGTATTTAACCTTCCTCATTGTGGGCGTGTCCGGTGGGGTCCACAGTGCAGCTCATGTTTGGGGGTGTGGCGTGAAGGCACCTCCTTGTCTATATGGGGATTAAAAAAATCAAAGAAATAAAATATTGGGTTTGGAGCCCCTCCCCCGAGGGAAGGGCTCCTCACTGGGCTGGGGTTCTGGCAGGTGCCTTCACGCCACACCCCCAAACATGAGCTGCACTGTGGACCCCACCGGACACGCCCACAATGAGGAAGGTTAAAGACGGTTTTAAACCAAGTTAACCGACGAGTGGGGTTAATAACGACCAATGCACGTGCTCACTACGAATGGGCACGTAAATATGTATATGCGTGCGCTGGCGCATCGGCATTGCACGCAGCACGGTGACTAGTCGAGCGCAGGAAATTTTCTTTCTTTACTTTGAACTCCATTGCCCGGAAAAAGGGGGCAATGTGACAATCTGGGCTGGGGTTCTGGCACGCTCAAGGAGGTGCCTTCACGTCACACCCCCAAACATGAGGACCCCATCGGACACGCCCACAATGACGTAGGTTAATAATTTAATGGGCCTGGCGCAGGGTCAATTTAATGGGCCCCTGGAGTTAACAAAAGTGGGGCGATCCTGCTTCCCCACAGGGAAAAAGTTGAAAATACAATGGTTATTTTACCATGTTTTACCATTCTCTACAACATAGAACAACCATGGTTATTTCAAATACATCGTTGCTGCTATACGTTGTTGTAAAAATTACAACAAATTACAACATTCGAGTGATGTACCACGACAAAACGTTGTAAGCTATTGCATTTGGGCAAACTAACGTAGTGAAAACATTGCGTAATTCCAAATACAAGGGTTTACAATGGTTACAAATTATTGATCACGTGACTCCTTACTTAAAGAAATCTGCTTTTTGCGACGTAACACGTGATGGTTGGTCTTTGTGTGAGCTCCTCGGGAGGACGGAAAGTTGAGTATCTCTTGTCTTTTGAACAACATGCTACTCAGCTTGTGCGTTAATCTTTCATTCTCGCATCAATCGTAAATGGGGTTTGGGAGGAGCGGTGTTTGAAGAAGTGCGTGCGTGTACTCAGTATGCTGGGCGGCGTTAGATAAGTGCGATTGTGTGTGCATGTGCGTTTCTATTCTAGACCACTTTCATCTTGTTTAGTGCGCACCGCTTTCGGTATTTACATATATAGGTGCGTGACGGCATGTGTTGGCCTACAAGTGTGCATTCGAATACATTCTTGTCTTGCTTCCCTTCATGCCCTCAGTAAGTGCGCAACAATGCTGGTCTTCTACTAATGTGAATCAATGCCAATGCACCTGTGTATGTGACGGTTTACATGTACAGTATTGTAATCAGAACATTCCCTGGTATAGGTGTGTATTGTATGTCAGCTAGTGTTGCCCTTCTGACAGAGCTGTCTCTGATGGGCAGGGAGTGTGATCTTGTTGTGACACTTTGGGTGTCTTTCCTCTTGTGCCTGTGTAGCATTCTGTATGTGTATGTGGTGATTAATTAGAATATCAAGCCAACTGTATGTCGGCTAGTGTTGCCCTTCTGACAGAGCTGTCTCTGTGATGGGCAGGGAGTGTGATCTTGTTGTGACACTTTGGGTGTCTTTCCTCTTGTGCCTGTGTAGCGTTCTGTATGTGTATGTGGTGATTAATTAGAATATCAAGCCAACCGTATGTCGGCTAGTGTTGCCCTTCTGACAGAGCTGTCTCTGTGATGGGCAGGGAGTGTGATCTTGTTGTGACACTTTGGGTGTCTTTCCTCTTGTGCCTGTGTCGCGTTCTGTATGTGTATGTGGTGATTAATTAGAATATCAAGCCAACCGTATGTCGGCTAGTGTTGCCCTTCTGACGGAGCTGTCTCTGTGATGGGCAGGGAGTGTGATCTTGTTGTGACACTTTGGGTGTCTTTCCTCTTGTGCCTGTGTCGCGTTCTGTATGTGTATGTGGTGATTAATTAGAATATCAAGCCAACCGTATGTCGGCTAGTGTTGCCCTTCTGACAGAGCTGTCTCTGTGATGGGCAGGGAGTGTGATCTTGTTGTGACACTTTGGGTGTCTTTCCTCTTGTGCCTGTGTCGCGTTCTGTATGTGTATGTGGTGATTAATTAGAATATCAAGCCAACCGTATGTCGGCTAGTGTTGCCCTTCTGACAGAGCTGTCTCTGTGATGGGCAGGGAGTGTGATCTTGTTGTGACACTTTGGGTGTCTTTCCTCTTGTGCCTGTGTCGCGTTCTGTATGTGTATGTGGTGATTAATTAGAATATCAAGCCAACCGTATGTCGGCTAGTGTTGCCCTTCTGACAGAGCTGTCTCTGTGATGGGCAGGGAGTGTGATCTTGTTGTGACACTTTGGGTGTCTTTCCTCTTGTGCCTGTGTCGCGTTCTGTATGTGTATGTGGTGATTAATTAGAATATCAAGCCAACCGTATGTCGGCTAGTGTTGCCCTTCTGACAGAGCTGTCTCTGTGATGGGCAGGGAGTGTGATCTTGTTGTGACACTTTGGGTGTCTTTCCTCTTGTGCCTGTGTCGCGTTCTGTATGTGTATGTGGTGATTAATTAGAATATCAAGCCAACCGTATGTCGGCTAGTGTTGCCCTTCTGACAGAGCTGTCTCTGTGATGGGCAGGGAGTGTGATCTTGTTGCAAAGTAGTTTACCATTGAAGAAGTGTGCATATGCATTGTTAACTGGTCCATACACAAGAAGGGCTGTAATCTGCACTATCCATTCAGTACCTTCAGACTGGTGGTCTTGCACTCACCTACTCTGTACATAGTAGCTATACCATTAACTGTTGATTTTTACCACCTTTTTGAAGGCACGTGCCACATTATGCATGTCCACCATCTGGTTTTGAGTGTTTTGTTTGCATATGGGGTAAGGGAATCTTCAAAACTAGTGTGCTGTGTTTCGTATTCATCAGGATGGCCATTATCGATTATCATACCTTCTTCCTCCACAGGATGGCTGTCATTGACTGTTGTCATACCTCCCTCAACAGAACCTTCAACCTCCGCAAGACGCCTATCACTTTCCTCTAGAACTGATGGACTGCACTTGTATCGGAGAGCATGACTTACAGCTGTTCTTTTGTCACGCTGTTCGCCGTTACAAAGGGGGCAAGGAAATGGAACCTGCTTCGTTCGTTTGGATTGAATTAATGCTGCGCACATTTATCTTTACAAATCCATCAAACTGTTCCAGTTGTATGTCAGAAAGTGGTGGTAAGTGCTTATCTTCGCACGTGATGAATGCGCGCGGTTTTGAATGAATAATTTAGCCGTCAACCGCTGGTAAGGTCATTCATTGTATGTAGCAGATGGAGATGGCCGGAGCAGACTATATAGTTGTTACAGTTGAGGGTGTAGAACAACTAGAGTTAGAAGATGACTCTGAAGGGCGCTTTACTCCTCTCTCGACTCGTTAATCGGAGTGCCCACCTCTGATTTGAGATACAATTCGCGGTATCGTGGTGTGCGCGTGGAGAACGGCCAATTGATGAGGCCATACGACGGTTGGCAGTCGGAAGGAAGAGTGTATATAGTGCTAGTGAAGGCAAACCAGCAAGTTTCTGCAGAGCCGCAAATGAAGTCAACAACTTGAAGCGTCCTCTAAAATCGGTACTGATGTAATCAATGTAACGGATATCTAATGAATGAACCATGCCACACACGCACACACACACACACACACACACAAAATTTTTTTTTTACTGTGCCACAGGGCAGTCACGAGTTACCAACTATTGAGGATTTCGAAACGGTTTGCAAATAGCTATATGGTGCTGCTTGCGTTTCATTGCTGTTGCTTTCTTTATCATAGGTTCCATCTCCACCAAGCAGTCACGTCACTCCAGAAGCTGCCAAAAGGTTTATTTATTTTTTAATTGCAGGTTCACAACTGTTGTGCGTGTGCTAGAAAATCTCTGTGTTGCAAAAACACATGCACGCGTGCAGTATACCTCTACCTCTGTGACTGATTTGCCTTGCAGTACATCACATTCAAGTCAGCCAGCAACAACAAAGCAGTTATCTACACCATCCAGATCGCAGATGGAGCTACCATTGAGAGCAGGTACAACTAGGCGCACTGCTCTGTCAGGATCGGAGGTATGCACTTTGCATGCATGTAAGAAATTATCATTCCAATTAATACACAACATTTAGTCAACAGCTAAACAGTGTCTTGTGAGCAAATTCATATGATGCAGTTCAATCACCTCAATTACTCATTAGGGTTTGGAATTGAATGGTGCAGATTGTGGTGATGAAAGGTCTGACTGTGAGCTACAGAGAGCTAGGTCGATCAGGCTCAACAAAGAATTTCTACATAGCCAACAAATGGTATGTTCAGGTTACAAAATATCCAGTTTTACTTTCAATTCTAATAGATCGCAAATGTCGTGGATGAAGCTGATGCTGTTCTGGTTACCAAAAAGTGGTGGAGTAGGAGTCATGCTACAAAACCAAGCCTTAATTCAGTGGTATCAGCAATTGATGATGCTGGCTTCCAAGGCCAAAGAAGAACTGTACGTTGAGAGAAATGATGGCACATGTTGGAAACCGGCTAGTGGAAGAAAAAAGGGTTACCCTTAACAGAGCTGCTGGGCTATCAAAAGAAGACACTATACTGTAGTGCGTGTATTGCTGCTATATGGTTCGTTATTGAACGTTTTGGGAAACAAATTTTTTTGTGCACAATATTTGCATGCGGGTCTGGGTACGAGACGACAGGAAAGGCCTGGCACTGCGGGTCTGGGTACGAGACGACAGGAAAGGCCTGGCACGAGGCGTAGTACAACGTTGTTAAACGTTGTACAAACGTTGTAAAACGTGAATGCAATGATTGTATTCTATTGCCATTCATGCCGCGTGTAACGTTGAAATTTGATGTATTCTTACTGGAAATACGTTGTAATTCATAGTAAAATTTACAACCATTGTGAAAAATACAACCGTAGTAAAAGCACAATTTTGTTGTATTTCAAATAACGCATATACAATGTTTTGCCACACGATATACACTGCATTGCAACAAAAATACATTACATTTCTACCATCGTAAAATCATTTTTTTCCCTGTGCCCGCGCACAGCGTCGTATTGTGGAACGCTATGCGCATTTGAATTTTTCGTACCTTAATCAATGCGGCTTTCAAAAATAAAAATCATTACATAAATCCTTTCTCACAATCATCCCGCAATTTTTCATCGCCATACATTGGTATTTGAACTGGCTTACACGGGCACAAATAACAGACTACAATCACCAGTTGATGAGATCAACTTATGCAGCTGTGTACTTTTAATTAAACAGCTTTACGACGTGATTTGACTTCGGCAATTAGCTTAGAAAAGTCAATATGTCGAACAAGTGTTATACTTGACAGATATACTTGAACCATTGTCGAGCGGAGAGCATTTTTTATTCTCTTAAAGGAGGAGACGCCACGTAAATAGTGGCGCAGGCCGTGCTCAAACTCCCGTATAAAAGGCGCTTGGATCCAATCGGAAAACACGTGAGCTCAACATCCTCAGAATGGCGTAGTTTTGTAAGCTGTTAGGATTCTCACCCACACTTGCTGGCTACATCGTTTTTACGTTGTTAAGACGGGCAGATCAAGTACTTCTTAGTACTCTATCGCGCGCGTTTATTTGTTCTCGAAACAGACTCGCATTGTGTTTCAGTTTATACTGGAGAGTGCATTGATAACTGTTACAAGCTCTGCGAGGCTTTACGTGAGTTTCAAAGGTGAGCGTGGCTACATGAGCATTTGCGTAAGCAAAACAAAATATGAGCATTTGCGTGAGCAAACAAAACAATAAAATGGAGAAAACTTTTGAAACCCATTATTCCAGCTGTCTCATTTACTGGAAATTACTGGAAATCAAAAACCACATCTCCACGTGCTGAAATTTTTAGCAGGAGCTTTTCTGTGAAATATGTCTTCCGAACCTAGCGCCGTTCCTAGAATAAAGGTAAGGTTATGTTGTTAGGCACACGATTCAGCAAAACAAATTAGTCAAATAAGTAACACAGGTAATATAGAGCAATGCAATTAGTAAACAAGCCAGTACTGTACATACACAAGCCAGAATCAGCCACATTCCTACTCATCTGTAGTTCAATTGTACCAGTGATCACCCACATTCCTACACACTCATTTATGCAAGGTTGTGGTTGAATGTACCACTGGATGCCTGTCTGCGACCTTTGTGGCTGACCTAAGACAAGTCATAGACCATCACAACGCAGGAGGGGTGGATAATGTATGCATAGAAATAACATGCCAAGATACCTGTCAAGTGCCAGCCACCAACTCCAGTTGTACAGGGCTCCAAGATATGCCAGCCAGTTCAGAAACTTGTACAGTGCAGTGCCCACGAGGTAAATTGCTTGGTTGTCATAGCAACAATACCCCATTCAGGGATTTACCGCTCCCACCCCCTATCCACCCCCTACCCACCCCCTGGTTTGCCCCTAATTTGACTAGCCCACCCCCTGGTTTACACATGCCATGTCAAATAAAACTGCATGGCATGCCATTTAACAGTGCAGAGGGAAGACTTTTATTTTTGCACACTCCCTATATTCCGAAACCCACCCCCTGTTGCAAACTTGGCGGTAAATCCCTGCCATTTATACACTTTGTGGGCTTCCTACATCAGGTTACTCAGGAGGAGACCCACCAGTGCTGAATGGTACTCCAAATGAACCTTGTTGTCCACACTGCCTGTTTGGGCCTTGCATAATCCGTCGGCCACCTGTGTTCCTCACTGGGAGAGCTGTCCCATCCTTAGCCAATGACAGAAAGCAGTACAAACTTTACCAGCAATTCTGGAAGCTTTTGAAAGACCTGGGGTTGTGGGACCACCCAACATACCTGGCGAGGAAGGGATTGGTGACGCACCCATTGGACAGAAGAGAGATAATGCCAAAATGTGTACAAAATGTGAATGATCCAACCTTTGTATTAGAAAGTGTACTTATAATCTCTTTGCTACATAGGAAATCAGAAGCAGGTATCCAACTCCAGTGGGCATTCCTTACACTAACTACAGATCATCATTTTTGTAACAAGTTATTTAGTATTGTATGTGTTGCTGACCAGTACCTCTGACTCATGAATGTGTGCGTATTCATATTGCTGCCTGTTCATTTGATTATCCCATTATGCACAGATAGCACGAGGGGGCATTCATCCATGCTATGGGAAAGTTGTGGAAATGAATGAACTGAATGGTTTCCAATACTGTTTTAGCTGAAATAGCTCAATCAATATAGAAAACATGTACATTTGCTTTCCTACAGTATTTCATGCAGATGAGAGATACAACTTTGCCAAGCCTTATCAATCCCATGTTTAGGCTTACAAAGGGCATCACTAGTAGCCTCCAGTCCATTCAAGACACACATTCACCAAGTTCCAAGTGTCTATGTGCAGGCTTCGGGGTTGTCCTCAGGCAGGTCATGGACCACCAGAACGTGGAAGGATGTACATGTAGTTTAGTAGTCACACAAGTCCATCAAGTGCCAGCTGCAGCCATGGTTCAAGATCTGGAAGGAAAATGAGACGAAATTGATTTGCTTTCATAATGTACATACATCATTGGCTGTCAGATGCAGATCTGACAAAGTAAATCTGTTGTTCGTACTAGTAGTTCTAAAAAGAACTGTTTTGAGATAAAGACAGGGATATCAATTCAGAAAATGAGATCTGTGGCTGACGAAAGACATCTGGGCATAAATATAGTAAATCATGCACCTACAGCCACAGAACTTCAGTTATCTTCTTCCTCGTCATCTAGGGTGTGTAACCGGTTATCAGGTTATTCGGGTTATTCGGATATTCGCAAAAACCTATCCGTTCGAATAGCAACTTAGCATTACTCGGAAAAATCGATTAGTGAATTCGAAATAACCGGTTTATGTTTCTCCATTCGGAGGTACTTAGGTATTCGTCGTCAGCATCGACAATTCGTCCATTATTCGAATATCTTTTTATAACGATATGCGGATATGATTTTCAATTGATAATTAGAGTTATACTACGTCACTGTTGTTTTTACTATTTATACATACATAACGACATCGGAAGCAATCAATAATTGAGTAAATAGATAGTAATATAATACAAAATATTTAATGTGCATCAATTGGGGATACAAAACATACAGCGTGTACTAGCTCAGTGCTGTTATCGTCGTCTTCACGTAAGTTCATTAGTATATGCCACGAGTTGTTATATGTAGTAGCAATAAATTTATGTACCAGTACTAGTATTGCATTGTTTTATTGTACAGTGGTACCGAAGTGAACATATCTGAGTATTGCGCTAGCGAGTGAAACAGAATGACAGACTTCTCACCCACTTCAAGTAAGTATGCACGCTCTGTTTGAGTATGTGGAGGAATTAGAGAGCATTATTAATGGAAAATTTCATATGCATTTAGCGAGAACGGGAATGGAGTATTGTGGGATGATTGTAAGTGGAGTACGTGATTGTAGGTGATGTGGGGTGAGTTTATAATGGTGATGTCTGGTCTCCGTGGTTAGTGTTGGATACATTACTATGGATATGTACAAGTGCATGGTAAAGACATACAATTTATTAAACTCTATTTGGCAAACACATGCATGCTACCAGAGATCATATATTAGATCTCTGATGCTACTGTAGACCTTTGTGTCTCTGTGTTTTCTACTGACATGCATAGCTCTATTTTGGGTGCAAGACCAGGTGGATTTCTGTGCAGACATAACCAAGACCAGGTGGATTTCTGTGCAGACATAAATTATCTTCTGAGTGTGCACTCCACAAGCAAAATAACCTGAATAACCTAGGTATTCGGCAGGAAATTTGGCAAAACCTATTCGGAAAAATCGATTTTGTTTTTTAAACTATTCGGAAAAATCGATTTTCAGATCCACAAAAACCTGAAAAATCGAATAGTGTTTTAAAAGTATTCGGAAAAATCGATTTTCATTATGCAGGGGAGGTTACACACCCTATCGTCATCCCCACCATCCTCTGAACAAACATAGTCATCATCCTCACTGTCCACATAGTCTCCATCATACAGAGCTGCATCATCTGGCAAAACCATATCATCATCATCTTCATCATCCTGAAGTACTTGTCTTACAACAATTATTAGGCATCACTGATCGTCACATACTGTTGAGACGTGATGTTCCTGAGAACGTACATACTCCAGATGTTGTTTACAAAACGATATGTTTTCTTGACCAACACATTGTATGTAGAGTGATGGTCTGGTCGGCGAACATCTGTGTATTCGTGGTGACTTGTTGCCATCCTTTGACAGTTTTCATTCTGATTGATGTGGTTGCATAATCTCATCACACATACAGAACAAGCAGAACACTCACCCAATCCATCACAGCCAAGTTCATACGCATTTCATATGTCTTGGTGTGGAAGTGAATTCTCTTTGGGAGGTAGGTGAGCAGTTGATGGTTAAACGACTCAACCCAGTAGGTATCCCGACACTGGAAGAACATAAATATGTACATTCACACGATATGTTGTTCATGTTACATACCAGATGGCACGAATCAGCGTTTTTGTAGATGAGGGTTTTTCGTAGTGCTGCCTCATATGCACTAATGGCTGCCGGCATAGTGAGATGCTTCCTTTTTGGAATGTAACCTGGCTGTTGACAGGGACTCTCAGAAGAGCAACTTTGGTGATCACCCTGAATCACAGACAGGGATGCATATCACGTATGGAATGCACTAATGCACATAAAAGACACACAATCACACACATTCACATCACATACACAGACATACACACATGCACACCCACCCACTATGTAAATACAAACCTGAAAGTGCTTGCTGATGTTCATGATCATTGCACGTAGACGGACAGGGTTGCCACCACAGTTCCTCATGCACCAATACAAGTGCACCTTGGTGCACCTTGCTGAATAGCCAGATATTCCATTTTTAATCAATATGACATACCCTTATCAGAAAGTTCAGTGAACCACGTCCTATCCCTTGTACGGACCGTACCGGCACAGATATGACGCAACTGCTTCGCCACATTCTTAGTGCCTGCAATAACTCCAATCAATTCACCACTGAAAACCAATAGATACCTTACCATGCCAAGTGTCATAGGAATTGACCATCCCGAGTTGTCGTACATACAGCTTTATAGTAGCCTGGTAGTCATGGGCTACCTCTGTGATGTTTAACCCTTTGTTAGAAAGAAAATGTGAAATTGTAAAAAGTTGGGACACAAGAGCAAACCTCGGGCAATAACTTGAGGCAAGATGATCTTAGTGCATGCCACCTCCCTGGTCTGAGCAACTCTGTGCTGCTGTCTAGAAAGAGTGGAAATTCCAACAATCCTGTGTGTACTGAAACAGACGATACGCTGATAAACACGGGCATTTAGAACTTATGTGCATACCTTCCAGCCAGACAAGGTACCGTTGAGTGGTATGCATTTGACGTAGAATCGTGACGTGCATCAGTTATAACCCACTATATTGTAAATATATTATTAAACTTTTTTTTTTGTGGCACTCTAACCTCTCCACTTGTAGCATGGTGAGGGCTTTCCTTCACACGTTCAACAGCAGCTTTCATGGACTCTTCTGCTACATCTGCCACCACTTGCTGGTAAAGTTGGTTTAGATAAACTGAATGAACATGGATTAGAACAGGATGTAAAATAGATCATCTCAGCTCCCACCTGAACTGATGTATTTCAGCTTCACTACACCCATACCAGCAAATAAAGCGAAATTCATGTACTGGCGAGGCAACATGCCAGCACAGGTGAAAGCATGGACCAGTCTGCAATAAGAATCACATTTACATTGATATTACTAAATCCAAATGGTACTCTTACTTCTGATAATGACCAGACAGCACTCTGGAACTAGCCCAGACACGTGACTGCTTGCAGTGTGGGCAAACAAACTGGACCCTAGCTACATGTCCCTTCTAAGTGAGTAGTAAATGAGTTTTATACAGAGAATTGAACAGAATTACTTACGGTACTCATACCTTTATGAAAGAAGCTATAGTCCAAGATGGGTTGGAGAGACAGCCACACTGCTGGACAAGGCCCGAACAAAGACTCTTGAAGGTCTTACGCTCGACCACAAAGAGGTCTTGGTCACTGGCGTCTTCGTCTCCCGTATAGATCCCTAAGTAAGATAGTAAACCCAATTTTGTATAACCGAACGTACATGTATATATCCATCCAACTAACCTGCAGAATCCAACATCATTTCTAGAATAGGATGTTCTGCTATTTGAGGCCTGAACATTCTCGGGTTGTGTCAATACACGGTCCAGCAAAGTATTCAACACGCTGATAGTATAGTCTCGTTCCCAGACCCACCATGACGTAAGCGTTTATCGCTTACCAGTTTACTGTAAGCGATAAACGCTTACGTCATGGTGGGTCTGGGAACGAGACTACTGATAGTAGCGTTCCGCTTGCAACCCGTTACCGGGTGCAAGTAGTTGCTTCGCTGCCTCAAATCTACGCAGAAAAGTGTCCTCTTGAGAGGAAAAGGACCCTTGCAGAGGCAGTCTAAACCTAGAGTACGTATCTTCTGGTGAAGAGGTCGCCATTATACGAACATGTGATCCAGTTTGTTAATTTAGTGTTATTAACTTCAGAAATGGTATTGTTGCATGAAATGGCATTCAAAACATGCATGCGTGCTTGAACTTGTACGCTGTAACTGTTGTTGCCAAGCCTGTAGCTCTATGTATATGAAGCCACCATTTTTAATCTAAAACAGCCGCACGGCCGGTTGAAATTTTTGGATCCAAGCTCCTTTTATACGGCAACTCCTGCTTTTTAAGGTGGCTGAATGATCGCTCACCAGCACAATTTGATACTGGAAGAGTTAAATTAATTCGAAGTGCAATGAATATACATGTATTCGGAAAGGCACTTTCGGAACGATGTTCTTTTGAGGTGGACAGCATTTCATGTGCCTGCCTCTCGATGCAGCTTTCGGATATAGAGCCTTTGTGATAATTCCAACTGAGTACGTAACGCGAGGCGCTCGTAGGGACAGAGGAGATATCAAATATTAACAATCACAAAGCACACAACTATACAAAGGAGGTAGTAACCAGTGCGCACGCTGACAAGGAACAGCAACCAGCGCCGTTGTTGCAGACCCGCCGAGAGAGAGAGGAATAAGAGTCTGGAGGGTTCTTAAGTAGTAGCAATCATTCCCAACTGCGCATGTCCATTACACCTTGAACTTCTTCTAGAAGCTTCCACACGTGAGACCTTACAAGTCCTATTGTACTAACACATTAAGTCCCATTACCACACTTCCTCCCTTCATATTCACAACCGATCTGGAGGATGGACGGGTTGAGCGACGTAATATAGGAGCTGCTTGAGATGTCACTACAACTGAAGCAGGTTGTGGGTGAACATGTACTTCCTCGGGTGGAGGTGTTGGGGCTGGTGGAGTATCCTCCCTGTGAGTGTTTGCAGGTGGGGCCTGATTCTGATCTGTAGCCAACAAGGTTTCCTCTTCTTGGTCTTGAATACACTCAGTTGGTGAGTAATCATCTTCGTCTTCATCTTCTTTGCCTCCTCTCCCATCTTGTTCACGAGCCCTAACGTGATCTGCATGGTATCTGGACTCGCGTCCATCACTGAACTTGATAGTCAAAGAGCAGGAACCTGACACAGCAGATACTGTCCCTGGAAGCCAGGTAGGAGTACCTCTATGATTTAGAGCATACACCTTGTCTCCGACTACAAAGAAACGCTCAGTTGCCCTCTGATCATGGTTCTGCTTCTGCCGTTGCTGATTCTGCTTCACATTGTCAGCCACATCTGGGAAAAGGAAGTCCAAGTGAGACCTGGGCACACGTCCCAGTAAGAGCTTTGCAGGTGACTGGCCAGTAGAGGAATGCGGTGTGAGCCTATATTGAAACAAAAATCTGGATAAACGAGTATCAATGTCACCCGAGGTCTTCTTTAGGGCATCTTTGACTGTTTGAACTGCTCGCTCAGCTAGCCCGTTGGTGGCCGGATGATAGGGTGCACTTCTGACATGCTTGAATCCATTTCGTGCAACAAATGTTTGAAACTCCGAACTTGAAAATGCTGCTCCATTGTCAGAGACCAGGATCTGTGGGAGCCCATGAGTTGAAAACACTCTTCTAAGTGCCTGAATGGCCTGCTGAGAGGAAGGTGACGACACTACACACACATCTATCCATTTAGAGTGAGCATCTACAATGATAAAGAATTGCTTTCCCAAAAAGGGGCCAAAGAAATCAACATGCACCCGAGCCCAAGGCTCCACAGGCCACTCCCATGGGTGTAACTGAACCTTCGAACAACACTTCTGATTCTCTTGGCAAGCTTTGCAGCTTCTGACCAAGGTCTCTTGATCAGCATCCAACTTGGGCCACCATACTATTCCCCTAGCAAGAGATTTCATTCGTGAGATACCAGGGTGACCTTCGTGCAGCATTTCAAGAACATGCTGTCTTCCCTGTGGAGGCACCACTACCCGACTGCCCCAAAGTACACATCCATTCTGGACACTAAGTTCAAGCTTACGTTGCTCGTATGGTCTAAACTCATCACTTGCCTGTGGCTGCCAACCATGCAAGACCATTCGTCTGACCAGAGACAGGACTGGGTCCTTATCTGTCCAACTCCGGATAGTGGTAGCAGTAACAACTGAATCCGCATTGGAGAGAGATTCCATCATCAGGATCGTGTCTCCAGGTAAAGGAACATCTCCTGGCTCTTCTCCTTTTAAAGGCAGCCTGCTTAGCCCATCTGCATTCGCCTGAAGTTGGCTTGGCCTGTACACGATCTGATAGTTGTAAGCGCTCAACGTCAATGCCCAACGCTGAATTCTTGCCGATGCCATTGGAGGTACTGGTCTAGTTTCGCAAAAGAGGAACTGAAGAGGCTTGTGATCTGAAAACACAACAAATTTCCTCCCAAGCAGGTATTGGTGGAACTTTTTAACTCCAAATACCACAGCTAGCCCCTCTTTTTCTATATTGGAATATTTCCGTTCAGCAGGTGCAAGCGAACGGGAAGCATATGCAATTGGCCTCTCAGACCCATCATTGTACAAGTGTGACAATACTGCCCCTACCCCATAAGGTGATGCATCACAAGCTATGGCCAACCTTTGTTGTGGATCAAAGTGCGCCAACACAACATCTGATGCTAGCTGTGACTTGGCCCTCTTGAAAGCTTCCTCTTGTTCAGCTCCCCAGCACCATTGCTGATGTTTTTTTAGCAATGCATAGAGTGGTGCCAATGTGTTTGCTAGGTGGGGTAAAAACTTTGAGTAGTAGTTAACCAACCCAAGGAAAGATTTTAGCTGAGAAACGTCCTTAGGAGCAGGGGCATCCACAATGGCCTGAAGCTTCTCCTGTGTAGGTCTAACACCATCCCCTGAGATGTGATATCCCAATTATTCCACACTGGCTTACACTTTGCCTTGTTCAACCGTACCCCATACTGCTCCAAACGTGCCAGGACTTCCTCCAAGGTTGAAAGGTGTTCCGCCTCGGTATCATTTGCCACCAGAACATCATCCATGTAAGCATAGACGTGGTGAATACCACTCAAAATCCCCTCTATGACACGTTGGAAAATGGCTGGGGCAGATGCCACCCCGAATGGAAGTCGATTATATCGAAAAAGGCCCTTGTGGGTAGACACTGTTACTAATTTGTTCGATTCTTCATCCAAGGCCAACTGTAAGTAGGCATGGGCCAGGTCCAGTTTTGTGAAAACCCTAGCTCCCGCCAGTGAGGACAACAAATCATCTATCCTGGGAAGGGGGTAAGATTCAATGTCAGACGCAGAATTCACTGTTACCGTATAATCCCAGATAAACGCCGCGGCGTTTATTCGGAACATTTTTAATTTTTTCAACCCCTCGTGATTTAAGTGTTTTCTCTTGAACTATATGTACAAATCAGATGCTATTTTAGAATCTCATAGCCATACACCCCTACTACTGTGTTGCATTCTTGGTAAGTCTTAATCTTTGTCCTGTTTGAAGTAAGGACCGACGACGTAGGTAACGGTTGCGGTCGCCGCGACCCGTAGTTAACGAAGCTATAAATGTTTTGTATTGGTACATTGCTCACCTTGTACCCTTGCCTGATCGATCTGTCAAGTTAGTTATTGCGTTGCGTTGCGTGTTGATTTTTAGCAGAGCGTACAAAAGCCTTGCTTCTTCCCGCCCTGTTCCTGGCAAAATGGGAGTTGCCATATTAAAATTAATTTCATTCCGCCCTAAATTACAATCGCAGCGTATTAACCAATGTAAATGTTTAGTGCCCGACCTTATGACATCACCAGTACTATACATCCGGCTATGCGGTAGCGTAATTGCTCAAATTAGTATCATTATTGGAGCTTAATTTGCATGTGCGCGTACGTGCGTACATACGTAGCGAGATAGCGCATTGACTTGCAACTTGGAATTCATTAAGGATGTCTGGCCCCATTAGAAAGAAGTCGTACAGTGTAGAATTTAAACTTCAGGTTGTGAGCAAGACTGAGACCAGTAGTATTAGAGCTGCAGCAAGGGAAGCGGGAGTAGATGAAAAACGGGTTCGTGAGTGAAAAAAAAACAGGAAATGGAATTGGAAGAATTGATGAAGAAGCAAGGCAAGATAGCATGCAAGGTTCGAAAACGTCTTTCAGGAGGTGGGAGAAAGGTTCAGTTCCCGGTACAAGAAAAATTGATTGCGCGCCGCATCTTGCAACAGAGAGCCCTGCATGTTCGTGTGCTGCGCAGGGATGTAGCTCGCTTTGCTAAAGAAATCATCACAAATCCAAGTTTTAAGGCTTCACCTGGCTGGATTTCTAGATTCATGCGGCGACACAAGTTTGTCACGAGGGTGAAGACAACAGCTGGCCAAAGTCTCCCGAAAAATGTGAGTGACAGAATTGTAGACTATGTAACAACGTGCAGCAAGCGCATAAGAAGGAATCAGCTACCTCTCCCCTGCATTGCCAACATGGACAAAACAGCAATTTGGGCTGATATGCCAGGTAATTCCACTATTGAAGTACGAGGGGCCCACACTGTACAAATATCAACAACAGGACATGACAAACAGAGAATCACTATTTGCCTAGCCGCGTTTGCCGATGGCACGAAGTTGAAGCCATTCGTAGTCTTTAAAGGAAAAAGGATCCCGAAAGAAATAAGTAATGTGCATGCTGCTGTAATTAAAATGAGCGACAATGGATGGATGAATGAAGATCTCACCATGGAATGGATAGCTACAGTGTGGAATGACTCGGTTGACCCTGGAAGTGCAAAACGAATGCTAGTGTGGGATACATTTAAATGCCACTTTACTAGCAGTGTGAAATCTCTGCTGGAAGAGAGCAACACATGCAGATATCGTTGCAGTACCGGGTGGATGCACTAAAATTCTGCAGCCTGCAGATGTGAGCTGGAATGCACCGTTTAAGGCACGCTATCGCGACTTGTACACAGCATGGATGTCTGCACAGAACCACGAGCGAACTAAAGCTGGCAATTTGCGAGCTCCGTCAAAGGCTCTTATGGTGGATTGGGTGTTAAGATTTTTGGGTGTCTCTCTCTTCTGAAACGATTCGTCACTCATTTGATGTGTGTGGTGTAACAAGCTGTGACCCAAAGGTGATTCATTATACCAAAGAAGGGGGATTAGAGAATGATGCCCACCAACGACTTGAAAAATTTATGCAGAGTCCGCCAGATGCCGATGACATGCAGCGAAGAAGATGAGAGTGAAGTCGATGATGAATGGTCCCTTACACAAGGCAGTGATAATGAGGATGGTTTAGATGGTGTAGAAGACAGTGAGGATGAGGTCGTGGATAGCCATGAAATAGATTAAATCTATATAATATTATAATGCAATACTCTGTGGCATGATTTTAAATGTGTATACATGTATGCTTGTTGGAATTGTTTTGAAATGGCATTGACATGCATGATCGAAGCACTACATGGTATATATTTTAGACGTAGCTAGCTAGCTCGTCGCGCCACTATTGTTCCGAGTGGGTCAAAAAGGATATAATTAGAACAATGCTAAACATACCGTAATAATGGCGTCATTAAACTCATTATCTTAGTGCATTGTTTGGAGCCTTTGTTTGTACAACCAGAATGAAATGCAGCAACATGAACGGTCTAGGCATGTAGACAGACCCTTTCTGTACACATGCATACGTACCTAATTCAGATGCAGAAAGTTTTTTTACTCTAGCTGGGCCCAGGATTGGTTCTGAGGGTAGGGCTGGTTGTGCACGGGAACAGGGCTGGTTGTGCATGGGAACAGGGCTGGTTGTGCATGGGAACAGGGCTGGTTGTGCATGAGGACAGTGTTGGGTGATGGGGGTAGAGCTGGTTGTACATAGGGTCAGGGCTAGTATGTGAGACCATGTCAAGCATGCATGGACATTAGAATCTTTCATTTTCTACAATGCCAGTGTCTGTTGTGTAAAACATTCCGTGCACAACTATAATGTAGTATTGTAGTGATCAACCGTTTTGACCTTCTTCGAAAACAAAATAATTATCAAGTTCATTCCATCTACAATACAAAGCTATGCGCCGTTGGAGCCAGAAAACTTCTACAGTTTGTACACAAGCCAATGAGTAATGACGTACCGCTAAAAGTGTATATGTTTTAAGTCGCATTGTGTTCGAGTGGCTTAAGCTACGATCATGGTACTTGTGGCGTCGGATAGAGTACAAGTTGTATAACCATAAAACTGCGTCAAAGATACTACCAAGCTTGCTGCAGCTCTAATACTACTGGTCTCAGTCTTGCTCACAACCTGAAGTTTAAATTCTACACTGTACGACTTCTTTCTAATGGGGCCAGACATCCTTAATGAATTCCAAGTTGCAAGTAAATGCGCTATCTCGCTACGTATGTACGCACGTACGCGCACATGCAAATTAAGCTCCAATAATGATACTAATTTGAGCAATTACGCTACCGCATAGCCGGATGTATAGTATTGGTGATGTCATAAGGTCGGGCACTAAACATTTACATTGGTTAATACGCTGCGCTTGTAATTTAGGGCGAAATTAATTTTAATATGGCAACTCCCATTTTGCCAGGAACAGGGCGGGAAGAAGCAAGGCTTTTGTACGCTCTGCTAAAAATCAACACGCAACGCAACGCAATAACTAACTTGACAGATCGATCAGGCAAGGGTACAAGGTGAGCAATGTACCAATACAAAAAATTTATAGCTTCGTTAACTACGGGTCGCGGCGACCGCAACCGTTACCTACGTCGTCGGTCCTTACTTCAAACAGGACAAAGATTAAGACTTACCAAAAATGCAACACAGTAGTAGGGGTGTATGGCTATGAGATTCTAAAATAGCATCTGATTTGTACATATAGTTCAAGAGAAAACACTTAAATCACGAGGGGTTGAAAAAATTAAATATGTTCCGAATAAACGCCGCGGCGTTTATCTGGGATTATACGGTAACTTATAATCGCCACATATTCTGATGCTTCCATCCTGTTTCATCACAGGTACCACTGGTGCTGCTCATTCGGAAAATTGAACAGGTTCAATAATTCTATCTCTCTGTAAGCGCTCCAGCTCTTGCTCAACTCTACCCCGCAGTGCATAGGGAACTGGTCGAGGCTTGAAGAATCGTGGAGGCTTTGAACTGTCGACCTGAATCTTAACTGTAACTCCCTTGATGAGACCCAACTCGTCTTTGAAGAGGTCCCCGTGACCATCCATCAACCCCTGTAGTGACAGACTTCCCTTCCTCCCCATGTAACACACAGAAAGGTTAGGCTTTAATTTGTGTAACCAATCCCGCCCCATCAATGAAGGACCTTTACCACCGACAACCAGGATGTCCAACAGTTGAGTAGAGCCTCCATACTTAGCTTCCACCGTGATTTGTCCCTTTACTTGGATCCTTTCTCCCGTATATGTTCTCAAGTAAACGTCAGAAGGCTTCAACTTGGGACGCCTGGGTGTTGTCCACAACTGCCTGTACGTTTCCTCACTTATAACGGACGCCACCGCTCCTGTGTCTACTTCCATCATCAAATCGGCACCATCCAGTTTTACCTTCTGCGTCAATGGAGCTCTAGACCTTGAGGCCCCTTTCTGCCAAAAGCCTTCGCTGTAGCTTGATATCCCTAATGCCGCACACCAAACGGTCTCTGAGCATGTCGTTGAGGGTATTTCCAAATTCACAGTATTCAGACAATCTCCGGAGTTCCGCACAGAACTGGGAAACGGTTTCGCCTTCTTTCTGAGTACGACAGTTGAAGTTGTAGCGCTGAACTATAACAGAACGAGAGGGACAAAAATGGTCATGGGCTAACTCAAGTATCTCCGAGATAGACTTGTCTGTGGGCTTATCTGGTGCTGCCAGGCTGCGAATAAGGAGGTATGTCTCGTTTCCACATGTGCTCAAAAGCACCGCCCGTTGCTTCTCTAGGTCTGAGATACCATTGGCTTTGAAAAACTGCTCGAGACGTTCGGAGTAGACTACCCAGTCGTCGGTGTCAGGGTTGAAGGGGCCAACTACTCCCAAAAGAGTAGCCATACTCGATTCACCCTCGTCGCCAATGTGATAACTCCAACTGAGTACGTAACGCGAGGCGCTCGTAGGGACAGAGGAGATATCAAATATTAACAATCACAAAGCACACAACTATACAAAGGAGGTAGTAACCAGTGCGCACGCTGACAAGGAACAGCAACCAGCGCCGTTGTTGCAGACCCGCCGAGAGAGAGAGGAATACACGACCAAAAGTTCAAAACCGTTCCAAACCTGTTACCTGATTTGAATCAGACTGTTATCAAATACTAAAAAGGTTGGGAAAAATATCCGTTTCAGATCTGGTGGAGTAATTTCCGATTCTTACCTGTACTGCCACGATAATGCAAAACTGGTAACAGCCTGAATCGTGGGTGGTACCAGCGCCAAGTCAAACATAGTTCCGGTGATACACGGGGAGGATGCGTGGTTTTGTCTCGTGATCGCTAATGTTAAATAAACGAATGAATGATTCTAATACATTCCATAATCACACGCAATACACATTTTTAAAAAACAACAAAGCATATTCGTCCAGTCATGGGTATTCACCAAAGCCTTCTCTCCTGATGCTTCTCTCTCTATCCTCCTAGAGCTGGACCCCCAATCAAAAGTACAACTGTCACTGCATTCATGGACTATAGAAACGGCTTGCTTGATCTGGCTGCAGTCTGCTGAGAATATTCTTTTGGTTATGGCAAGTAGTGGGCACTCATATTCATTCAGCACTGGTTCACTATTCACAACAAATTCATCACATCCCTGAAGTACGCAGAATGATTCACCCGTTTCCAACTGACAGGAAGTCAAAAACAGGGCATACTTTGTCTACAAAAGATAAAGAACATGAAGTTACTGAGATGACAAAACATACTATTTTACCTCTGAACAGAGCAGTTCAACAAAGTCTCCAGCATGAACCAATCCACCATCTGCTGCAATAACCCCTTTGAACACTGCAACAAGGCTGTCCTCCATACAGTGGAAAAGTTCTATTGTAGTTGAGCTATCATGACGATGCAGATCCTCAATGGTAGCACAGGAAAGGCCAATAGTATTGAGAACAACATGTTGCAATACATGTGGGGATTTTGAAAGGCGCTATAGCATAGAATGTGCACATCAAAAAACACTGACTAGTTTAACTGCAACTCACTTTCCTCAGTGCTCCAGGCTGATATATGCTCCTGTCGCCATGGAGTTCTCTCATCGTAACATTGTTGAAGAAATGTTGCACCATAGGAGATGAATACAATGTCTTTAAGCCACCACCACACCTAAATCATCATCAATGATAAGTGTTCATTAAACTGAGTAACACTTACTGGATGTTATCATCTCCATCACAAGCACACGTATAACGTAGATGCTGCTGCACAGCAAAATGATTGCAAATATCCCGAGAGGGAGCAAGGTGATTACTAAAAATATTCTGTGCTCTAACAGTAGCATTGAAGGATTCACATCTACAGAATGAGAAACAAATTAATTTAGGAAAGAATAAAAGAAACGTACACACCTCTCTGCAGAAAATGCCGAACAAGGTCCCAAGTTAACCATACAATCCACTAGATGGAGTATTAGGTGGACTTTCGGTTTATTCAGTAACTCAGGCATTGTGTGCTTGACATTGATGACAAAGTGATTTCCACTCATGGTAGAGAAATAGTTGCAATATGCTATTCGAAACACCTATAATAAAAAAACATCATAAATTAATCATCATGGAGTTAAATTTGTGCTTACCTTTGAAAAACTCAATAACACCTTTCTATCATCACTGCTCAAGTAAGGACTTGAGATAAAAACAGACATTTGAGACCATCCTTTTAAGTCCCGTTCCACAAAGGAATTATAGTAATGACACACATTGCCAAACATTTTTGAACGTAAACCAGAATGGGGAAATGCGTTTACACGAGCAAGAACCTCTTCTTTCATTCTGTTGGTCAATTGTGGCATAAACTGTTTCAACATGTACTTGGCAAGCCCAAGCAGAATGTATGAAGCACTTCCAATGGTGTACCCCTATAGGATGACAACAATAACAGTACCAAACATTGTTATTCCTATTCCTACTTGTATGGATCAAAATAATACTTGAAATGAGATGAGATTAAGACATCGGTGGCTATGTCACTGTGCATGACATGCATGAATAGAATGAATAACAAAGAATAATCTATCAAAAGCTTACTAACATGAAAGGGTTAAATCCAATACTCAGCATAGGATTGTCCACTGCTTTCAAGCCATATAATGTCTGCATCTCATAAGTTTTTTCAGCTGTTCGTTGTGAACGAATAGATGCCATCTGGGTGAGGCACTTTTCCAGTGTTCTTTCATCACCAACAATATCAGGATTACTATGCTTGTCGACCTATAGGAAGGTTGTAGCGTCTTGTAAATGATTCTTGACACACTTCACAGCGGAATCGTCCTTATTGAACAGGAAAAAAATGAGCTGCATGCATCAGTACCACATACAGTACAAGAATTGCTTGTATTCTGTAGGATCTGTTCCATGAGTACGCGTTGCAGCGCTAATAGCCATGCCTACCTCACGCTTTTTATATTGCCGTATATGCGTCTCACGCATTTTGAGGTTAAACAGTTAACTTATGATGTTGGCAGGTCTGCGCTGATGCCATGCTCACTATAACTATATAGTCGTGCTAACCCTAGAACATGCACTACATGTAATTAGCTTCAGGGTTCCTTAAAGGTATTTATATATTTTATTATTCATAGGGGCCGTAAACAAACTCGTACTGGTGCTCATAAACTTAAACACATACTTGACCTACCCTTTCGGTTTCCAACAAATGCTTTGCCTCCACGTGCACAGCAGGGTTGCTTCCTCCTGAAATGGGCGTCCATTTTTAACTAAAATGGATTAGAATTTAATTATCAATACAGTCTCGTGACCAACTCGTGATTCATTGTATCCCACATACATTACAACTTCATTAGCTTAGCATGTGTTGCGTGTGTGTGTGTGTGTGTGTGTGTGTGTGTGTGTGTGTGTGTGTGTGTGTGTGTGTGTGTGTGTGTGGGTGATGTGTGTGTGGGTGAATGTGTGCATGTATATGTATGTGTGTGTATATTTGTATGCGTGTGTGCATGTGTTGCGTGTGTGTTGCATGTGCGTATGTGTGTGTCTGTGTGGCGCGCGCGCGAACGCACATCTTACAGTGTGCGATTTGTGCTCTGGACAACTCTTGATAATCGAGGTGAACTGATATCAAAATATAGACCCACAGATACGAACCTTGCACAACGGCCAGTCCGAGCGAGATACTGAACCATGACTGACACCAATGCTGGTTCGTATTGTATTTCAGTTTTGAAACGAACTGGTACCATGCAATATCCTCAGCCTGAACCAGGGTTGTGATACCAGTTAACAACCAGGCTGTTGATTTAAACACCCATGATTCAGACTGTATTTCATTCCCACACCAGACTGTATTTCACCACCAGGTTTGATTCAGACTGGTAACTTTTGGCTGTGTAAGAGTCTGGAGGGTTCTTAAGTAGTAGCAATCATTCCCAACTGCGCATGTCCATTACACCTTGAACTTCTTCTAGAAGCTTCCACACGTGAGACCTTACAAGTCCTATTGTACTAACACATTAAGTCCCATTACCACAGCCTTCTCAAATTCTGTCCACTGCAACCATTCATCGACATCAAGATCATCGGAATAGAAAGATGTTAATCGAATATTTTCCAGACATGTTGCTAGCATTGTCATAGGACTGACCTCGACAATCTTTGAGATGAAGCTTAAAATCTTTAAGAGCTTCAATTATCGTATTGAACAAATTTAAACCAGTGTGGGAATGTATTTCTTCGAACTTTAGAAAACGCTCAGTTGGCATTCCATCTTCATGAACGTAGCGTGCTGTAAATGTCAGCTGGTCCGTATGTGAGATGTCTGTGGTGTTGAGTCAATGCTAAACGAATAGTACTGTGCTGAAGCAATCTCGTTAATGATAACTTGCTTTACTTCCTCTGCCAAACAAACTCTTCACATATTGTAGATAAGATGGATTGCCACGCCCACTATTACCATGCAATCTCTCTATGTGTTGTGCAAGAAACGGATCATATTCAGCAAGCAACTCTAAACATCCAAGGTAATTTCCGTGATCCAGAGACCTCATTGCTGCCTTCGAAGAGTAGTCTCGTACCCAGACCCACCATGACGTAAGCGTTTATCGCTTACAGTATTGTAAGCGATAAACGCTTACGTCATGGTGGGTCTGGGTACGAGACTATTCGAAGAGCTAGTCCATGCACGAGTGACAAGAAACGTAACTACTGAAATTACTCTTCTCAAAACCTCCTTCCAGTATGAATTTTCCCTAGCATAACTATCACAGCGCGACAGTGTACCGTATGCAGCCTTGTATATTGCACCCATACTAATCGATACTCGTCTGCACTCGACACGTGGGAAGTTTTTCATACGTCACGAATGCGGCGCCTGTATACGTCTCAGAACGAACACTTCGCTTATACGTATGATATCGCGGTCTGCATATGGATTCAGTATATTCGTCATCACCTGTCTGCATACTTCAGATGAATGCGTGCAGACTCTGTACACGTCATGTATTCGAATCGTTTCAAATCCATTTTCTGTTCTGCATACTTGAAGGCTAGTGCTTAAACCCTGAACCACGCCAGCAATAATTTAACGGCAAACTTTAATCAAATTACAGCTGAAATACAACTTGGTCAAAAAATAAACAGGTATAGTTCCAAGCTGGCGATCAAAGTCTCCATCACATCCTGCTGATGTAGTTAGAAGGGCACTCTCCGCCTAGCAGAGGCCTCTTGGAAGGCGAGCACGAGCCTCTACTACTCTCGCGGCAATTGTCGACGGTTTCCTTACAAGCACACGCTAAAATATTACAGAGGTTATGCACAAAGAACTCAGCATTTACTTACTCTCTGACCGCGGTGGTAGCTAGCTTATGCTTTACAATGCTATCGTCGTCATCCCCTTGGTTGGCCATGCAGCGAAACGTTTTCATTTGGCCGTAGTACACCCTGGCGTCGGCTCAAGAGCTGTGGTCAGAAAGGAAAGTCATAGCATGCCTACTCTGTACCTGCGTTTCTTCTTTTGCATTGCCGGGGTTGGTCATCTCCGCCATTTCAGTCTCGATGTACTCGCTTAAATATCTCCTGACCCTGAAGTTATTGGCACGCGCACATAATCCACATGCACATACAACGTACTATGCTTTTCGTAATGGCGTTCTATTGGTCGGCACACTGTGCTTAAGAGAACAAACATGACGTAAGCTAAGCATGTAAACCTTTGTGACAACTTGAAACGCCGCCTCACTGCATCTACTGAATCACACACTTGTCCTGGTTTGACATAAGCAACACCGTATAGTGCATGTACAGTGTAAACACGCACAACTTACCAGGCTAGACTGCTTAAGTCCGTTCGGTATGCCTTTATAACCTCCGCCTGTCACCCGCGTTGTCCGAAACTCTTGGAACTCTCTATCTTGCACAGTTGCACCTCACTGATTCGTCAGCTATATAGTGATCAAAATCAACAATCCAATTTGTCTTTCGTTGGGAACGGCTCCATTAGTACTGTCTCCACAGATAGCCCAGTAGTCCAACTTTCCTTTCCTCCTATTTCGTTGGGAACTCAACCAAGTTGCCTATTTTTGTTTCCTTTGCTCGATCGTGCGTCGTTACCTCCATTAATGACCAGGGGCGGCGGAGGCGTATTATATTTTGGGGGGGGGGGGGGGGGGGGGGGGGGCTAAACGGAACAAAATGATAATTATATTCATTGCTACTGAAATTACAAAGCACTAGTAAAACTGCCAAAGTATCTGGTGCGTTCATCATTTGCATTGGTGAATTCTACAGCAACATCAGTGCATGACGTTAATGGAGTCAGTCAACTCTTTGTGAACATGCAGCAGGAAACAGTTGTTCAGCCTTTTCTCAGTCATAGTCGATCTCAGATATGTAAATAGACGCCTAAGAGCAGAGAAACTTCTCTCAGATGTGCATGATGTGATGGGAATGGTTAGATACAATCAAAGTAACTTATGTACCTCAGAAAGCAAATTTCTGTTTGCATGCTTGGGCAAGGCATCACAAATTGACCTTACACTAGTAACTTTTTTAACTTCTGGCAGCTCCACTTGAATGACATCCACAAGAATTCCTAGTTGGTTTTCAAGCTTTTCTACAGTGAACTCCTGTCTATACACAGAATCATTGAAATTGGAAAGCTCCTGTATGCATTCCTCTCCAATTGCAGACTTCAGTAATAATGACTCTAAGGTAACAATTGGTTTCATTACTTCTCCATGTCCAGAAATTGTGGACATCAGTGCATAACTCGGCTTGGAATTGGGGTAAAAAAATTCTGATTTCACCGTTAAACTCACCAAACACTTTAGAGATTTATCACGTTATTAAAACAGCTAATTAATTTTATATTATTGTTTTTGCCTTTTAATTAATTAATTGTGCGTCTGTATGGTAGGGAAGTTAGGTGAGGCCATTGCTTTTACATAAATCCTGCCAAACTAAGGCTATCGTCGATTTTAGTGATCTAACCATACACATGCGCGTCAGTCATACGTTTTAGATTGTAACTCGTGCCCCTGCCATTTATCCTTCCAGAGGTCACATGTACTGTTATTTAACTATGTTATTGTTACGGCCGGATATCTGCGTCCTGACTCAACTGACGTTCCTACTATGAGTATCTACTGGCGTGTGAACAGTTCTTCTCTTGACGGTGCGCTCCTTTTGGATTTCATTACACAAGGACCATCGTACGAGCCGTTTATTCATATTGGCCTACTCCGACTGAAGTCGAGAAAGGTTGTTTTCCCATATATATTTATGGTTTTCCTAATAGTTGTTAGAATAATAATTGCTGGAATCATATAGGTGGCTTTCGTTCTTTTGGGTAAAGTAGGTCCATTGGGGTCGTTAACCACCCTCCACCTTGCACCTTGTCGCTAATAGTTCATAACCCTAACCCATGTTCTGTTCTGTGGGCGTCCCTAATCTGTTGTATCCATTCTGTTGCAGTTTGTGTCCCTTCTGGAGACACCAAAAAACTTGGCCGCCAAACTTTCCTGCACTCCCGGCGTATACGCTACGTAGGGAGATATACGAGGGTCTGGGTACATCAAGTTGGTGGTCAGCATCACCCTCAAGCAAGCTACAAACCAGAGCCTCAAAAGGAATGGGCTGCTAAAAGACAACGATATTGGCAGAGTCCTGAACATGCTCATTCAGCAAAAAGTTAAGGCCACTCAAAGGTGTGTCGTACATGTACACAAAGCTACCTACTCTTACTACATTTGTACGTGGTGTGATGTGGGCGTGCATTATGTAATCACGAGACTACATGTATATAACAGGTACTGGTACTTCTTGTGGGAGCTTATAGGGATCAGATGTGTATCTGTATTGTTAGAAATACGTCGCTAATGTGCATATGATTAGGGTCGACTATCTTTGGTCAATAGTAACTATGAGGCAATTGTGATATCAAAGCAAGATTAGTCCTATATTTAGAGTGTAGCACACATTGTAGGACATTATGTTGTTCATGTGTTCATACTACCCTTGTTCCCTTCCTTTTTTACTTCACCTTTGCATGCCTTTAAGTTCTATATCCCACCAAGTTTCTCATAGAGAGTATTGTTACTTGTGTAACTACACTGTGGATAGATGTGGTATGTACTGACTCTGACTGCATGCTATATAAGTGAGTGATGTTAGAACTTGACTGTGGGCAGCCAAATTATTCATTGCCTATTGTTTCTGTAATTAATGTTTTTACAGCAGTTAGCAATCACCATGCATCTTCATGCACATGTGTGTGGTCATAAAATAAACAATATAATGTAGCTAGGTACTACATGCAAGGTTTCTAACCGTTCCACCCTTTCCACACACACACACACACACACACACACACACACACACACACACACACAAACACACACTCACCAGTTCCTGATAAATATCTGCCTTGAGGGACTAAGATAGAAAAAGACAAGATCATCATGTTGCTCGTCCTTGAGAATTTAGCACCATCACCATTGAATCTTCTCACCAGGCTGGAACAAAGTTGGATATTCCCCAAGCTGCAAATGAATGCAAAGATATACAATATGGGACAGTGTACTGCAAAATCACCCTTCTGGGTAGTTTTTCAAGTTTTCAATTTATTTATTTTTTCATTAGCCTCTATCAAATTACATGTATTCTTACGCATCCAAAATTGGACTATCCATCATAAAGTTATTGGGCACTGAATTTATAGTTACCCATACATTCCATGCGAGCGTTACTTTTCTTTTTGCTAGACACACTGTCCATATATTGCTGATATTTGTAAAAACACTAACCAGTCTAGTTATCTCCTCCTGAATTGCCATTTCAACGTGCCTATAAGACCCATCAAACGTTGGGATACTAAATAGTTTCACTGTTTTGTTGAGCTCCGATCTAGCAGCTTTAACTTTGCTTGCTCTTGGAAGGCTATCGCATTTCATTGAGAGCGCTTGGTAAAATGCATCACTCACACCGTACTTGTCCAATAAATACAGGACTTCTCGTTCTCTCCTTTCTTCTCTTTGCGCATCCGAATCAGAAAGAGAAATGCAAACACTCTTACCCGACGCAGTGTGCACACACAGGCATGTGCTGAATACCTTGTACTTTGGCAAGGCTATTCTAAGGAAGAGTGTTCATGGGTGGTGGAAGACGCCATGACGTTTGATGCAGACCAGTAAGGGTGTGCCTAATGCATTGTCCCACATACATCCCCCACCCCCCTCTCCATGTAGGAATTAACTAGCTCAGTGTGGTCAAATTAATATCATGTGATTTTACTACATCTTAACATCCCATTGCAGATGCTACACCCACCCTGAACCACCTCTTCGTGCACTCCTGCATAATGTTTCAACATTTAGCTGACGTATCTGCATCACTAAATGTGGAGTTAATCACTCCTTCAAGTTTACAGTACCATTTAGAACAGATGTTTACATGTTTTTGTTTGGCCGGAAAGGAAAGGAACCCTCTCATGGACTAGGGCGCTGGTATGAAAATGAAGATTTCAATACTGAATACTTTCCTTCCTGGTCCAAGTGTTATGATAAGTTGGGTGATGGATGCACCATTGACTTCCCTATTCGCTTACACAGTAAGTTGAAATGGTCAACTAGGACTTTTATCAAGCAAGATGATGCCCAAGGCAAGGAGCTTTGAGGAAGTTTTAGTAGTAAACCTAGTTAAAAAAAAGATGTTAGGAACATGCTCATGGTTCTCAGAACTCAATAACTATTAGTTTTTGTACCCACTGGTTTGTCCTAATATGGCTCTTGATGAATGTTTACATGTACATGTATTATTATTATACAATATTAATTCATCCTTTTGTATACAATTCAAATAATTATATCACCCACATGCACTTCATTCAGTAGTTCCACTGACTCACTATCCCACAGTGCAATGTAAATACTTTGTACACTCATGTAGCAGTAGTATTAGATGATGGTTCCTTGTTTTCTCAGGTCACTTCATGTGTAGGTTATGCACTATCACTTCAACAGCTAGTAAAGTGTTACCTATACACCTGAATACACATATACACCACCCACAGACACAGAGCTGAAGAAAAAATACAAGTGCTACTTTTAACATTGATGCGTGGTTGCATGTAGATTACATACATGTGACATGTACATGTGCCTGTCTTTCTAGTTAGCACTGTTCATAGCACAGAAAAGAATGCCACAATGCAGATCTGTTCACAGATCAATGGTGTGAAGGTTGGTGATCATGACTCACACATACACAATGGCCAAAGGTGTACACAGTCCCCCCCTCCCCATCACTGTCCCTTTCTTCCCATCACTGTCCCCTCCTCATCACTGTCCATCCCAGTAGGTATATATTCCAGTTGTCTGGAACAATCTTTCTCACTAGCCCTCAGGGATGGGAAAAGTTTACATAAAACCCACTTGTAACCAATAACCCTCTTAATTAAATAGGCGGTACAAATGAAACCACAAAGACCTGAGTTACATGTACCAGCTCTTTGGCCTTCTACAACACATTTGATACATAAACATACGAACTTGTGACAACACCAAACATGTACATAGCCATATACAAATGTCACATAGTCTACATATTCAGTATAGGCATTAAATGACCACACAAAGCTTTCCATTTGAGTTTGTCACCTGGAGGGTGGCTGGCAGTCCATGCCACATTGTTCATCAAGGTGGGTCCAATCCCTGGCCCATACCAGGTGGTCCACACTGAGCCTGGAACCTGAACTGCTGGCAGACCACCTGGGTCTGCACACTTCACTAACACTCAAGAGGAGTTCTTATTAACTGACCAGATTGGGGGGAGGAGGGAATACCTTGAGAGTAGTGGGGGATGGAATAACAATAACATGATGTGATGGGGAGGAGGGAACAGTGATGGGGAGGAGGGGACAGTTATGGGAAGGAGCGGACAGTGATGGGGAGGAGGGGACAGTGACAGGAAGGAGGGAGCGTGATGCAGAGCAAGGGGAACAGTACAGCACACCAAATGGCTGACCATCTGTTGAGCATTGTTTTCTACATCGTCATGGTGTAGTCCTGAGTACCTTGGTGGCCCCCACCATTCTTACTGCAATGATGAATGTTGAAGGTGGGCCAGCCAACAGGATTGATCTGCTCAGTGTAAGAATACAGGTAAAGATCTGAGTATTGGGGAGGAGATGGAGTGGGGTTGTGGTGTTTGGCATAGCAATAGTTAAAAACAGCAGCACAAGCACATGTTGCAGAGGTACAAGATACCAACCATTACCCTGTACAAGCTTCAAAAGTCACTGCAAAGCTTAACCCCCTTACAACCCGATTCTAAAAGCTGTGTGTGCCTTCATCAGTGTTAAAATTGCAGCTGCATTGTCACCCTCTCAGCCTGCATGCATGCATGCATGCATACATACATACATACATACAACATACATGCATGCATACATACACATACATACATACATACATACATACATACATACATACATACATACTACATACATCATACATACATACATACATACATACATACATACATACATACATACATACATACATACATACATACATACATACTACATACATACATACATACATACATACACATACATACAACATACATACATGCATACATACATACATACATACATACATACATACTACATACATACATACATACATACATACATACATACATACATACATACCACACACACCCACACACATACATACATACATACATACATACATACATACATACATACATACATACATACATACATACAACATACATACATACATACATATATACATACATACACACATACACACATACACACATACACACATACACACATACACACATACACACATACACACATACACACACATACATACATACATACGTACATACATACATACTTACATACGTACATACATGCATACATGCATGCATGCATACATACATACATACATACATACATACATACACATACACATACATACATACATACATACATACATACATCACACATACATACACACATACATACATCACACATACATACATACACACATACATACACCCACACATACACACATACACACACACATACACACATACATGCATACATAATAATAATAAACATACATACATACATACATACATACTACATACATACATACATACATACATACATACATACATACATACATACATACACACATACACACTACACAATACACACATACACATACACACATACACACATACACACATACACACATACACACACATACGTACATACGTACATACATACATACTTCATACGTACATACATGCATACATGCATGCATGCATACATACTACATACATACATACATACATACATACATACATACACACATACATACAACACATACATACACATACATACATACACACATACATACACACACACATACACACATACACACACACATACACACATCACATACATACATAATAATAATATACATACATACATACATACATACATACATACATACATACATACATACATACACCACACACACACACACACACACACACACACATACATACACATACATACATACATACATACATACATACATACTACATACATACATACATACTAAGGCAAAGCAGAACGAATCTCGCAGAACTTAACACGAGCGATGGATAAATCAGAATACGGCACGTTTTTAGCACATTGGCCCGTTCACTCGCACTTCATATACTGCATAATTGGGCCCCCCCGTATTAGGCCCGTAACGGTATCCGCCAAATCGAGCGATGGGAATCCAACAACCGACAATAATTAGATACTGATACGGCAGTATACGATCGATCGTATATTGTCATAATTTAAATTTGGGGGGGGGGCTAAGCCCCTTGCCCCCCCCTTCCGCCGCCCCTGAGTTAATAACTGCAAAGAAGAATTAAGCGCGAGCGCCGCGCGCGACGATCATGACAAGTGAAGTGACAATTTATATCACCGGCCTTATTTCCAATTAGCCGATTATTGCGCACTGAAGTATACTGTTTGCAGATTGTTTCAGTTGCAATGTTTCGTTTTGTGAATTTGGTTAACCACTTTATTGTGAGTGATCACGTGATTGTTACATACATGTACAGTGCAGTCAACTGTCTAGCTAGCTAGCTAGCTAGATATTTGTGGCAGTTAAACAAATCTATCGTTATTGTGATCACAATAACGATAGATTCATTTAACTGCCACCAGTATCTGCCATACCATCATCCGCCATTACAATTGCCAATTCACAATGGCGGATGATGGTATGGCGGATTGTGCAACCAAACGGAAAGAAAACGGAAGATGACTGTACTGTTATTAGTAAGGAATCTAGCTTGGGGATAGAAGCACCCACTGACAAGCGAAAGAGGGCTAGATGCTCAGTTTTCGCCTGAAAAGAAAGGTAACGGGGATAGGAGAATTTGAGGGGCATCGATGTACAACACGAAATGTAATCGTGACTGGACTAAGCAGTTTCCATGCATCATAGCCGATGATGCCTCACAGCATCATTTTCGATGCACTGTACGCATGCGTATGATAAGCTATGCCCATCAAGGACTCACAGATGCATCAAGACATTGTGAAAGTGGCATACACAAAAGATCAAAGAGAGAGAGAGAGATAGAGAGAGAGAGAGAGAGAGAGAGAGAGAGAGAGATAGAGAGAGAGAGAGAGAACGAGAGAGAGAGAGAGAGAGAGAGAGAGAGAGAGAGAGAGAGAGAGAGAGAGAGAGAGAGAGAGAGAGAGAGAGAGCAGAGGAGAGAGAGAGAGAGAGAGAGAGATGTTGTCACAGTCACTACGGTCGGGACAATTTTCGGTCCACTGAGGGGACCATAGGACCATATTCCTTGCATAATATAGCTGGTACGTATACAGACCCTGCATGGAATCGGGACACGTGTGATACTGGGCCCTTTCCCTCTTGTGGAATTTTCATCGCATCCGCCGGACTCCGCACCGTAAGTCTTTAAAGTGTGCAACACCATCTGTGCTGGCGGTAACTCAATGAATCTATGGTAAAAGTAGCCATATCACAAATTCTTGTACCTTTGACAGTGACCCTGATGTCAATGCCTCCATATAAGCATGCCATGCACCTCTTCATCCCAAATCAAGTCGCAGCAATTGATGTCTGTAATGCAGGTTGTGATGATTACCGAACTCTTCAGCGAGCTCAATACCTGTAGTTGGCGGGGACCTCTTTTACACGCATTTACTAAGTGTTTAAGACCACGTAACCAAGCCAGATGGTTACCAAGAAGAGCCTGAAGCCAAGCGTGCTCTTTATCAAGAGGTCAATGTGGTTAATTCCATGCGGCAGCGATACAAAGAAATGTGACCTTGTACGATGATAAGAAAATGGCATTGCCGTGACAAGCTAACTAATGTCATCGCGGATCGCGTCATGTTATCAACTTGTGGTTTGTTACGATCGTACCAGATTTAGAAGTGCATGCAGTTTAGTATTTAAGCTATGCAGCGATTGCAATTGTGCATCAAGAATTGCTGTAAACAACTTCAAAATGTTGAAAGGACTATCTCTGATCGCTTTGGTTATGGCAATCTCAGTTGATGCTCGCAACCTGCGTTCAAATGGTACTGTTTTTCCGACTCACTTATAGTTCATCAGTTGAATGCATGTTTTCGTTTCTATATCTGTGTACGTAGATGTCTCCATCGAGGCAGAACCTTACAGTAAGTAACAAATTATAATGCTCAATACAATTCAATGATATAGTTCGCTACTTTTCTTTCAGCCGTCGTGTTTATTGTTTGGAATATTGATTCTCATGATGCAAAAATCGATTACACTTCGGCTGCGCGCGGCTCGGTTTGGACTCAATCCCTTCCTGAGATAGTTGGCGGTTTTCAATACACCGAAGGACAAGTACGTGACTTGCATGTTAATGGAAGCGGCATTCCATTATATGTGGAATGACGTCGATTATCATACTGTAATCACACTGTTCAATATACGCCCTCACTTGTCTCATAGTTGAGGGGACCAGAGGACGGTGCCGAGGCAGGAGGCCACTTCTATATTTCTTATCCCTCGAGAGATGGATGCATCGTTCTTGGACGTATTGGTGGCAATCGAGACGGCTGCATAGCAGAAGTTTTTGGAATTGATCATTTTGCGGTGGACATCAGGTCCGACTATGACATAACTGGACGTACTTTGACCTGCACGGTGTTAACTGCATATATGGGTCAGTTTCCGCGAAAATGACCTTTCGCTATATATATATAAAAGTTATAAAAATTATTCACGTTTGAATCGCTATTACTTCGGAACGGCACACGCCATTGTGACTTCCTATTTTCAACACTTCATACTACACCATTTCTCTACGGTTAAAATACTTTTTGGGGTCTTGCACTTGCTCTGTGCCCGTATTGCAACGTCCGATACCCCACAGGGTATGAACCCGTCATAACTTTCGGCAGGAGTAATCAAATCGCTTCCTAAAGCTATTGGTTTGTTCTGTTCGTTAATAAATTTTCACTCTATCCGTTGCGGAGATACAGGTGTGCACAGGTAATGCACATTTCCTGCTCGATTTGCCCAGGCAACCCTAGTTCCATTCTCCCATTCCGCATAAATATTAATCACTTCCTTGTTCCGCCCAATCTCCGCCTTAAACTGAGCTTTTAAGCCGTTTGCAACTCAGTGTCTGTTTGTTTTTTGTTGTTTTATTTAATTTTCTGAGGCTATACGGGTCAAAGAAGAAGAGTTATCACTTCGTATGACGATCGTACCGAATTAAAGAGCTAGGGATTGGAAACCCACCCATATAACACCAATTAACGCGGATAGGGCTGGCAAGGGTTATGAATCCATAGATAATCATACCTGGAAGAAAGCTTGATCAAACCTTGGTAGGAGCTCTCCAGACCAACACAGAGTACAACGTCTAGGCCTACCCCTATAGAAGAAAAGATCATATGAGGAAAGTCAGTTCAGAGTATTCTGGCTTATTAATAACCACATTGAACGCGTCTATGCATTACACTTTCGCGGAGTGAGCAGGGCCCAAACAACTTTTGATTCGAACCAAAACAAGCAACGGTCAAGTTATCAACATAGCACAATCAGAAAATATACCTTACACTATCGTCTTTCCAGGTAGTGCGGCGATACAGGTACAAAACGGAAGGGACTCCAAAAGTCAAACAAAAGCCAGAAATATTATTTGACAATAAATGATTTAGCCACTTCCCTCCAAACTAACTTCTTCGTTGATTTTCTCCCTGAAAATTGGGTGGTTTCCAGCTAAATTAGGTTTATAGACACTTCTTCATTGTCTTTACCTTTTCAGTCTTACGCGTCCAACTTTCGATCAATCGTTACGATTTAAAACATCAAAATGTACCATTTTTGTTACCATTTTTGTTCGTCGATTTGTGCTCTCCAGCAAGTGCGGAATCGCTCCGAATTTTCAGCATTAAGCGAGCGATGCATGTGGTATAGAATCAGCCTCCTTAAGTACTTGTATCGTTCAATGCAACGTACAAAAACAGTTAAAAGTTGAAAGCAGCTTGGTAATTAACGTCGCCATTTTGGAGTTATTAGCAAATGAATATAATTATATTACTCGTAAACATTAATAACTATCGATGTGCTATCGTGGCTGAGGGCGGTGCCGAGGACGCTGTTTTGGATGATCGAAACGGTTCTTTTCAGAACCAATCAGAGGAAGCTTCAACTACCAAGCGAAGCTCCAGGCGCACTAGCGTGGAAACTGTATCTGCATGGGCAGAACTTAAAAAAAAGGAATCCAACAACTGGAATTACTGAACACCAGCAGGTAGAGAAAAGAAGGAAGGAAGTTGTGCGATTTCCTCGTCCTTCCTCTGATTGGTTCTGACCACAGACACACAGACTGGGCTTGTACCACTTGCAGTGACTTTGGGCTCTTATTTCTCACACTTACAATACGTAGTTGGCTGTGCCGATCACCCACACAGCGTACAAACTCACATATCCTCTAACACGTAGGAAAACGAGTTACCTATATATTCCGTCCAGTTCAGCTCTAATCTGTCATCACGGTACAGTATACGTATTGGTAATATCAGTATTAAAATGGCCGCTGAGTGAACCTTGATGACTAAAATAACTTTGGACACTATTAAAACAGGATGTAAAAGGCTAAAATACAGTCAAAAGTCTTCAGTGATGATTTTATGAACATTACAAATTCTGGAAAACTTAACTTCTTTCACCAATACGCATGCAGACAAAATGACAAAAGTCATGAAAAAACACTGCTTTGTTTTCTATATAGAAATGCAGTTACTTGAATGTGGACACTACTAAATGAGGACTAAAAATTTGTATTAAAGTTCAGAACGATATAAGGCAATGCCAGGGACTTGACAATATGCTTTGCGCGCAAACTCATAAAACGCCGCAGCATCTCCAAAGGGTTTCTCTTTACCCCCACGTTTTATGAGTTTGCGCGCAAAGCGTATTGTCAAGTCCCTGTACCGTTTCTATATGTACAAAGACGCAGGATCGATATTGACTACAACCAGAATCACTAAAGGCAGAGATAATATATAAATCATCAGACATCGAAGCACCAAAACCGAATAGCCTTTCACATGTTCTCTTCTCCACCGTCACCAGCATGATACTGATCTGGTCTCCCCTTACAGCCAACTCAGGGGGGTGTTGTTGGTGTAGATGGTATGAGCGACTTGAAGGAGCCACATCTGACTAGGGTGTGTAACCTTTTCAAAACATAAAATCAATTGTTTTAGACTATGAAAAAAATGTCTAATCGATTTTTCGGGTTTATAGCAACTTGCAAATCGGTTATTAGAAACATGCAATCGATTTTGGCGATTAATCCATCATTAATTTGCCAGCGATTACCTATACTAGATTTATCCAATATTTAATATTGGCATATAAATCACAGTTACTCAGCCCAGTATGTTTTTATTTTTATAGATGCTATTGATTTCAGTTTATTGGGAAAACGTACGTAAGGCGCAAATCAAAACAACTCATTCTATGACAATGAAATTTAAAACAGTATTACGCACTGTTGTAGCTGAACAGCCTCCGCCATGAATCCTCTTGCCTCAAATAATGTCAACTTGAAATTATTAAAACCACACTTGCCTGCTCCCCTTGCGGACAGCATGCCCCCGAAGAATTCGAAAAAGTGACAAGTATCAGAACCAAAAAAGCCTGTGAAACCTCATGGCAAACCTGGTGGAAATCATCTCAACCTGCTGATGATTGTACCTGGGGAACTCGTTCTGAGCCTGGAGAACCTGAGGCGATTAAACGTAAAACAATATGTCCGCCTATTTATGGACCATTTCTGGATATGATGCAACATAATATTCTGTACATGCTCAGTGAGGATGATGAAACCAGCTGGAGGACTCCTCTTCACCTGTTGCCTAGCTGTAAAATTCTCCGAAGGGCCGAGGGCTGGTGAAGAAAGTACGAACGCGCAGCGTTAATTCCCGCAAAGTTCCCGCATTTACTATTTCCACCATGCTTTTGTTAATCCATAAATTCTATATGCGAAAACATGCAACTAATATATGGAAATCGATCCAAAGTTGTAATGGAACCTTTTTGTGTATTTTGCGGGAACCCAGCGGGAACAAAGGTTCCCGAACGGGAACCATGTACATGTATATAGCCACTGTGTATTAATTGGATTTACTTTTTTTAGAATTAGAGAAGCAATCGATAACCGCACAAGGTAGAAAATGGCGCCGGGATTGAAAGTTGGTGATCTAGTCAAGGCCAAGGCAGTCAATGTGCTGGGCAATAGACGGGCTGGGGACGTATTTGGTCCATGGGCAGTAAAATCTGAGCTCCACGGGAGTGTTATCGAATGTGTGGGTGTCGGTCGTATGCGAAAACTAAAGGTTAAATGGAACGAAAGCGATGATATCTCCATCCTTTCAGCACGGTCATTGGAACTAGACGATCTATGTACTTCAGTAGAAGCAGTTGAGGAAAGCACTGATTCGGAGAGTTCAATAGATGAAGAAGCGGGTGATAGTATGGATTATTCTGAAGGGCGGCAAGGCGATCTGGAAGAACCGGGGGTGAGCCAGCTAAGACCACATGGCACCGAGTGGCTAGTTGAATTCAGATCGACTACTATGATGGCGCAAAACGTAACCTCTGAACCTTTGATAACCCTGTTGAACAAAGGAGTCCATTAGAGTATTTTTGTGCCATGTTCCCGATGGTTGAGGTCGCTTTCTGGATCGAGAAGACAAATGCTCGTTTGGCTGAAATGAAGCGAAAACCTCTAAGTAAGTGTGAATACTTCCGCTTTTGGGGACTCATTTTAGCAATCAGCATTGGTTCTGAGAAAAACCGTCGTAACTATTGGATGGAAGAATTGGACGGCGAAAGTGGAAGAATTTTTCAGCCTCCAGCCTTTGGTACGCGATTTGGAATGGGGATTCGCAGGTTTGAGGACATTCTTAGGTGTCTGTCCTTTGGAGATGAGGACTACAATGATCCCTGGTCTCCCATACGACCGTTCATGGATGCTTTGAACAATAGACGACAGCAAGTCATCAACCCATCACACATGATTGTAGAAGATGAGCTGTTGTCTAGTTGGATTAGCAGAAAGCAGGATAGAACAGCTGATGGTATCCCCACATCTGACGAAAATCATCCGGAAGCCCAAAGGTGTTGGGACTGAAATAAAGTGTGTAGCAGACGGTTTATGCTGCGTATAGAAATATGTGAAGGAAAAGAGGCAGAGTCGAAGAAGAAGTGGTCACACTTACCTGCAGGTACCGCTCAAACTTTAAGACTAAGTGAACCATGGCATGGGACTGGACGGATTATTGTTGCTGACTCAGCATTTTCCTCAGGAACCACGGCTATATAGTTGAAAAAGTGTGGATTACTCTTTACTGGAGTCATGAAGACTGCATCTCGAGAGTTTCCTAAGGAATACCTAAACGATGCCTGTAAATACCGTCATAAAGGGGACCACATCTGTTTGACTACTATAATTGACAACTGCAACCTCATAGCACTTGGTTGGAAGGACATAACCATTAAATCATTTGTCTCAACGTGTGGTACAACGCAACCTGGTGAACCACATAAAAAACACAGGTACAGTAAGGAAGGAGATATCACTGAAATTCCACGACATTAGAGATAGGATCCCACTTCTGTCACCGTGTTTCGCGTACGGCGCGTAATCAAGGCTCGGGTACTTAGATGCCCAAGATGTCCTTTCTCTAGTCAGCAAATCAGCAATAAAACATCACGAGCATATCACGCGATCTCCTGTCACATCGACCCGCCCACCATACATACCCCAAACATGAATCACCACGCATGTTCCTACATGTCCTCGTTGTTCAAGCTAGGGTCGTCTGTTCGGTTCGTTCATTGTGTAGTGCATCCGTTCGTGATATGCATGCACTTGAGCAACACGTTGTGAGTTGCATGGCAACTTGACTTAAGTAGCTTAATTAAGTCTAGTCGCGCTGCATAGACTATTAGCAGTCCTTTCAACGAACTGCATGCATATTTATATTGCAAACAAGAGAATATCCCAATTCGCAAAGCAGCAAGTCATTTTAAGAATCAATGCAACTTATACATGTATGCGCTACGCCGCTAATCAGTTCAAATCCAGTTTTGTACAATTTCCCGCGATGTAGTTATCACCGTGCAGATCAAAGTACGATCAGTTATGTCATAGGCGGACCTGATGTCCACCGCAAAATTATTATTTCCAAGAACTTGTGCTATGCAGCCGTCTTGATTGCCACCAATACGTCCAAGGATGATGAATCCATCTCCCGAGGAATAAGAAATATGGAAGAGGCCTCCTGCCTCGGTACCGTCCTCTGGTCCCCTCACCTATGAGACTCAAAGTGAGTGCGTATATTGAACAGTGTGATTACAGTATGATAATTGACGTCATTCCACATAAATAATGGAATGCCGCTTCCATTAACATGCAAGTCACGTACTTGTCCTATGGTGTAGTTAGCAACGCCAACTATCTCAGGAAGGGGTTGAGTCCAAACCGAGCCGCGCGCAGCCGAAGTGTAATCGATTGTTGCATCTTGAAGATTCATGTTCAAAAAATAAAACAAGACGGCTGAAAGAAAAGTAGCGAACTATATATAATTGAATTGTATTGAGCATTATAATTTGTTACTTACTGTAAGGTTCTGCCTCGATGGAGACATCTACGTACACAGATATAGAAACGAAAACATGCATTCAACTGATGAACTATAAAGGAGTCGGGAAGACAGTACCATTTGGACGCAGGTTGCGAGCATCAACTGAGATTGCCATAACCAAAGCGATCAGAGATAGTCCTTTCAGCATTTTGAAGTTGTTTGCAGCAATAGTATGTAAATTCTTGATGCACAATTGCAATCGCTGCATAGCTTAAATACTAAACTGCATGCACTTCTAAATCTGGTACGATCGTAACTAACCACAAGTTGATAACATAACGCGATCCGCGATGACATTAGTTAGCTTGTCACGGCAATGCCATTTTCTTATCATTGTACGAGGTCACATTTCTTTGTAGCGCTGCAGCATGGAATTAGCCACATTGACCTCTTGATAAAGAGCTCGCTTGGCTTCAGGTACTTCTTGGTAACCATCTGGCTTGGTTACGTGGTCTTAAACACTTAGTAAATGCGTGTAAAAGAGGTCCCGCCAACTACAGGTATTGAGCTCGCTGAAGAGTTCGGTAAACATCACAACCTGCATTACAGACATCAATTGCTGCGACTTTGATTTGGGGAGAAGAGGTGCATGGCATGCTTAAGTGGAGGCATTGACATCAGGGGTCACTGTCAAAGGTACAAGGAATTTGTGATATGGCTACTTTTACCATAAGATCATTGAGTTACCGGCCCAGCACAGATGGCATTGCACACTTAAAGACTTTACGGTGCGGAGTCCGGCGGACGCAGATTTTTAAATTCACAGAAAGTTAAGGGCCCAGTATCATACGTGTCCCGATCCCCACAGTGGACTTAAAAATTGTCCCGACCGTAGAGTGACTGGGAAAAATATATATTATCGCTATCTACTCGCTATGAGCGAAGATACGCGAGAAGCAGAGGAGAGAGAGAGAGAGAGAGAGAGAGAGAGAGACGAGAGAGCGAAGAGAGAGAGAGAGAGAGCGAGAGAGAGAGAGAGCAGAGAGGAGCGAGAGAGCGAGCGCGAGAGAGAGAGACGAGAGAGAGAGAGATGAGAGACGAGTAGAGGAGATAGGAGAGCGAGAAGAGCAGAGAGAGAGAGAGAGAGAGAGAGAGAGAGAGAGAGGAGAGAGAGAGAGAGAGAGAGAGAGAGAGAGAGGCGAGGAGAGAGAAGAGAAGAATTACGAGTAGGAAGAGAGAGAGTAGAGAGAGTCTCTTCTCTCTCTCTCTCCCTCTCTCCATCCCTCCCTCCCTTCCCTCCTTCTTCCCACCCTCTGCTCTCTCACTCTCTCTCTCTCCTCCTCCTCCCCTCCCTCAAGCCTAAACCTTAATTCTGTCAAACCACATGCATGGTCAAACAAGAGGTCAAATCTTCAGAGAGCCTTGAGATTATGTGCTTGCTCCAGAAATACTCATTGCTGCATAAAGATCTAGCCTGGCAGGTGCATTTGGATGCCTACAGTCATGTTTGAAATTTGACAGCAGGGGCCATATAATGTACCGGAAGCCATTCACATGTACTGAGTACAGAGTACAACAGCCGTTGCAATTGAGTACTCCCTAATGCTGAGTGTACTGTATTTGACATACTCCAATTCAAAACGCACTCAATAACATAGTACGTTTGCAACCACAACTGATAGTACAAAGGCTTTGATATCACAACTCAATAAAATGCCTGCACCCAACAATTAACAAACTCTTATCCTGATTGCTCAGGATCCATTTCCTGAAAAATAACCTAATGTACAGATGCACATATAACATTTGCCTTACAGATGTGTGCTCTTCTTACCTATTTGGCCTCCTATATTATACAGATCATTCTAAAGGTTGGTCAGTTGTCTGCTGATTCTGATCCTGTTTCAGGTCATGCTGAATCAGTGGTGTAAAGACAGAGTCTGCTACACTGCTGAGATGTCAAAACAGCAACATCCAGTTTACTATACTTACTGTAATTTTTTATCTATAGCGTTTGACTTGCTGGGGCCTGCCTAGTCTGGATTTCCCCTTCCACTTGGCTAGCCCAGCTTGGTCTAGTGGTCCAAATAGCACCTCCAGCATGCACCCAGAGTATGTGCGTGTGGAGGGGGAGGACCCTGTGCTCAGGCCTCACAGAAGCACCAGTCCAAAGGGTACTCTACCTTAGTTTTGGTCCCAGACCCAGTTCTCCAAAGCAGCAGATTACATTGCTGCTACATTCGACCTAGTTTGAGTGTAATCCATCAGGTGCTGTAGTGAATTTAGCCTGGGACAGGGACTACTCCTGCCTCGCCCCTTCTTGTGCATGGCTATAGGCCAAATCACAAAGCTTGGGATTGAGTTATTGGTATGTAACAGGAAATTTCGTAAGGAGTCTGCTTCATACATGTACAGTACTTTCACACCAATTGTTTGAGACCATTTTCAATCTTAGCACAACATTTCACAAATCAAGTCATCTTCTTGGATTATCCCTACATCAGGATGTCACCTTCCTCCCCCCCCCCCCCCCCCCTCCTCCACACTCCCTTTCACAATGTTAGTTCCAGCCTGGAGGTGTTCTTTCATTTGCTAACTCAAAATATAATGCACACTCATATGAGCAATTTGACACAATTAAGCATGATATATAGTGTAGACTGGCATTCACACTGTTAAAAAAAAGGCCCGAGGGGTGTTAGGTTTGAGGGGTGTTACAGCCCAAGGAGTGTTATGGCAACACACAAGGGTGTTAAGCTGACATCTTGGGGTGTTGGCAGACTACGTTAGGGTGTTAGGAGCAACCCCCAGCAAGGGTGGGGTGTTAGGTCGTTTTAAAGGTGTGTTGTCATAACACTGATTTACCGCATTTACACCCCAGTAGGATAGTTCCTAGCCTTGTTTAGTAATTACTTTCTGACGGAGAGGGCGTGGTTTGGTAGATGATATGACTATAATGGCAGCTGTGACTTCGTAGTTGGAGGTGATACTGGACTTCAAGTGGTATGCACGCACACATGTGACACAACGTACCAGTATAAAACGTCTACCATAGGCTGGCCATCGCCCGTGCGTTGGTGACCCGAGTGGCGCGTGCGCGTGTGGATATCTAGTAGGTATACTAGTAGGCCTACACGCTGCTTTTTCAACATGTAATTACGGTAACCGTATGCATGCATGTAATCTCGATGTGCTTATGAAGGCTTGCGTGCAATGTTCATGTATGTGCACTGCTGTGTGTATAGTTCGCTAGCGTGTTGTAGTACCCCAGTATGCTGCTAAATGTCAAATTTGATGCAAGCTTGTTTATTATACTGCATGCCACTTTGTGCTGAGAGTGAAGGTTAAGTACAATGGCAGTGCTTGTGTGGTAACGTGACTGTGTATTAAAATTCATCTGGATTCTATTTAGACCACACCCTAGTAAAATGGCATGGGAACATATACATTATTACTCACAAGTGTCTATTATATGTATGCATGTAATATCACATATAGCTCAAGGAAGCAGCATATTGCATGACATCTAGCAGAAAGCATGTAAGTTAGTCCTTTAAAAAAATATATTTAACAGACCTGTTGCAGCTTGAACATTGGGTGTATGCTAAAAGTGTTCATGCATTCATGCGGCTACCTATGTCTATATACCACATGCAGATCCTGATAACTAGAAATATGCTGGATGAATGAATGCTGTCAAACACTTGTAAGGGTAGGCTAAAGTACTTCACTAGTGACAGTGTTTGAACCCTTTTTGTAGGTACAGTGTTGTTGTGGGATTAAATATCATTTTTGTGACATTTCGGTCAAAATGTATGCCTGGTTTGGTGTAATGACTGATACGAGATAAATACAATAACTATTAATTGTTTGACAATGTCCATATGCATGCACATGTTTGCATAACAGATGCACTTATACGTACAAATTTTTACACTAGCTGCACACACATACACATAACCACACATGCGCATGCATGTATACATACGTACACACATACATATGTACTCACACACAAATACACATAACCACACACACATGTATATACACATACACACATGTGCATCACACAAATGTACACACACACATGCCACACATACACATGCACACACACACAATGCACACATGCACACACGCTGCACACACACATGCACACACATGTACCACGTACATGACAGACTCATGCTAACATACACACACGTACAGACACATACATACACATACACACACATGCACACACATGTGCACACACAACACACACGTATACACATGCTAACACACACAACGAACACACACAATGCACACATGCACACACAATGCACACATGCACACACGTGCAGACATACACACATGCACACACATGCACACACAAGCACACTCCATGCACACATGCACACATGTGCAGACATTCACACATGCACACACAAGCACACACACATGCACACACATGCACACATGTGCATGACAGACACACACTTACACATATGAACACATACACACACATGCACACACAATGCACACATGTACACATGCATACGCAGGCTCGTAGGCAGGAAGTCTGGCAGGGGGGGGTCGATTAATAGGACTGCAGGACTGTTGGGGTAGGGGGGAGGTGGGGCCTCACATTTAGCCAAATATGAAAGGGGGGGGGGGGGGGGGCCTCACAATCAGGCATCAAACAAGGGGGATTGACCAACCCCCTGGCTACAGGCCTGCATACACACATGGCACACATGCACATACACACATACACACGAATTCACACACACACAATGCACACATATAAACACACATGCACATGTGTGTATGTGTATAATTCATGTGTGTATGTGTATGCATACATGTACACACACATTCACACATACACAGAAATACTGTTGGACACTCTGAGAGAAGTGCACTTTTTGCAATTGGAACTACTCAAAAGTCCTGTATAGCTTTCCTCACATTTGGACAACTCTATATCTTAGACATCCTGAATACCTACAGTGTACCCTAGCTATTTGTGTCCTTTCTTGTCATCGTGAGACATGTTGATTATCCACAATTGTAACAAATATACATGTAAGGTCATGCTAAAAATATATTTCGTTGCGCATGCGTGACCTTTAGAAACACGTTCTGTTATTTATGAACAGGTACGTTCGGTGTTGCACGACTTTTTGGTAAGCTATTTGTTTCCTTCCAGCGTTGAGCGATGCATTTGAGTAAGACGAGTTGAGCGCTTTGAAGAGAGTTCATCGAGAACAGCAGTTCGCGATCGGACCGGAATGCCTGTTTATACGCTCTAGCTAAGGAAAATTCGGCTACTACTGTGTGCTGCGCTACCCACTATAATGAGCCACTGCTTAAGGCAGGTAACTACCTTGTCGCGTTATATAACGCCCTACCTTACCTTACAAAGGTTATATGACACGCTGGCTCTAGCAAGCCTTCGAGGTAAGCTTAACAATCGGTACGATTGACGTTGTTATTGTCACCGATCTGCTTAGCGAACATGACCATCGTTGGACTGATGGTGGCACCCAAGATTCAATTTAAAAGGTTAGACATGTCTCATATTGGAACCTGACCTTTATATATATGCATGTGTTTTCTTCATTTGTTTAGTGTCCGAAGCATGCAGAGAAACACTCCAGGACTACTCGATCGTCGTATAGGCCCTAAAGACATGTTTATAGTTTTGCTGTATGTTTGTATTTATTATCAACTTTTTATTAAAATCATCAACTTTTTATTAAAATCATCTGCTCCGAATTGGGGTGGAAGTGTGTACCATTAGTGGTGGAGACGTTTGGTGCTTGGGGAAGAACTGCAGGCCAGTTTTTTGGAGAACTCGCATCACGACTTGCGGCTCAAAGCCATTCCTCAAAGACTACAATGTTGAATAACATCTATGGGAGACTAAGTCTCATACTAGTTCGAGCCAATGCCCGTGCGTTCAATGCTAGGTTGGCTACAACAATGGACTTGCTTGAAGGCTAGGGTAGTTTTGTGCAAGTTCGTGTGTAATAGTGAAATGGACATCAATATGTGATATATATATGTCTGTGCATTTATTTAAAAAAATATATATATATAAATAAAAATAAAAATCATCAACTGTTGTTGTATAGTTTATTAAGATCAATTTATGTTGTATCATAAGATTACGGTGCATACACGGACTTCTGATACCCGTGTCAACACCCATAAGAGTGTAATGGCTACACTTCAGGGGTGTTGGCTGTAACACTCCTGAGTGGTTACCACTACACTCCATGGGGTGTTATTCCTAAACAGGCGTACGAACACCCCTAAGTGCGTTGTGGCAACACCCTTTTTTTAACAGTGCAGATGTATTCCATATATTGGTCGGACAAACATAAATTTTGTATGCTAAGAGTATAGGATATATATGCATGAGTAGCTTCAAGTCCCTTATATATGATCCAAAAATGTTAACTTCATTTCAAGACAGATGTGGCTGTTGATGAAGAAACTAGTTGAGTGCGGCCCAACAATTTGATCTGGTATTTTACATGCACATGTATGACCATGTGCTTACCAAGAAAGGGCCCCGAAGCCAAGCGAGATCATTTCTTTGTACATGTGAAGCGAGTGCGAAGAGACCAGAAGCCATGTTACTAAGAAAACGTAGAAACCAAGCGAGCATGCTAAGTGAGCTCGCTACCAAGAAGAGCCCGAAGCCAAGCAAGTTCATTACCTACCCATGTCACATAAGTCTGTGTTTGTTGCATGTAGACTATTTTGGCCAGTGCGTCTGCATAGTTGCACTGGTAAGCCGTGATCAGATCAGTACTTACAACCCTGGAGGGCTCTAGAGAGTTGCATCAAATTCCAATTTTAGATTAAAATGTCACATTTTGCAAACTTTGAAAGCATGAGCTGTGCCATGGCCAGCATAACGCATGCATTCATCATGATGCATGAGAGGCACCAGCCCATGCATGATTACAGTATATGTAGGTATGTATATGTAGCACAAGGGCATTTTTTAGTGTAGCTAGTATGATAATCACAGTTCCACGCAGGCACTGGAATGATTCTCACCTCTCTAGTAACCATCATCATGATGAATGTGTTTTGTTGGCCCTGTACGAGTCGTCGTATTCTGCTACCATGTTGAAATACAATTACATAATGTTGCCAGATGGGTTGGGGTGGGGTGCGGATGTGAGGCGTAGCGTGCAACACAATATCTATGCTCAGTGAGGATGATGAAGCCAGCTGGAGGACTCCTCTTCGCCTGTTGCCTAGCTGCAAAATTCTCCGAAGGGCCGGGGCTGGTGAAGAAAGTACGGTAAGATGGTTGCATGCATGGGTATCTTTCTCTGATCGATTTTCTAAAACGTTTTCTTTGCATTTTGTTGCATGACCAGTGCATGCACATACATGCACGAGAGTAAATTATTACATAAAGTGGTTATAACAAAAGACTCACTGCTAAGTTACAATATATTAAAGAAGGAGTTTGCAAATAAATGGAGCTAGCAATCCCAAAAATTTCAGCCCGGCCGTGCGGCTTCCTTAAATGGTGGCTCTGTAGTATTTATGCACGTAGGCTTGGCAACTACAGCGAACAGGAGTTCTTCACATATGTTCTTGGAAAAACCTCCCGACACGAGCAGTAGAAATCGAACAACGTGGGAGTATTCCCGCATCAATTGCACGACCATGTGTTATGTATAATTAGATTAAATACATGTACGTACCGGATCAATAGCAGTCATTAAGATAAATATTTTAAATCCCTATTCACCCTTTATACAGGACATGTTTTGCTGTATACAGGACAAAGCTGTTGATTTTATTATGAGCATAGAATGATACTTGGTCTAAAGGTCCAGGGCATTATAATTGCAGAAATGGTTAGTGATTATTTTCATGTCATGTCCTAATTTTTCACAACCTAGGATTTTTTTAATTTGTCACTATGAGATGTTTTGGCAATTTATAATTGAAGACAATACTGAACTTTTAACTTTCAAAGAGCTTTTCTCTCAAAAGGAAATGTATTTCAGACTTCAAACTCTGGACTCGATAACACCAACTAATATGTGGTGCATTTATATAATATATATTTTTATTAAGGTTTGTATGGTTTATCATGATTTTTTACTTCACACAGGTTAAATGTATACTAACTGAGCATCAAGTTGTCATTTTTGAGCATTGTGAATTTATGTGCAATATTTTGTGCTTCTCTTTTGTTGAAAAAATGTATATTACAAATTCAAATATTATGTGCCAATGCATATGCAACACTCGCAAGCAGAATGCTCTTCACAAAAATGCTGCTGCATGCTTTGATGCATAGTGTCTTCCTGTGGATGGCCCAGACATTGTTCCTCTAATGAGTAGAGGGCAATGATCAGGTAAGGATAATTCACTTGCTTCAATAAGGTCTCTGTCTGCATCGCAAACAATGTCAGATTGCTTTCCAGACATACAGAGTGCTAAGTGCTACAGCGAATGCATTAACAAATTTCTTGAGTGTTGTTTTGGATTCAATCTCACTAAAAAATACGAATGCCAAAAATGAATTTACAACTATCATCCCCAAGACAATTTGGAATATACGCACCCACCAATTCTTGGTTTGCCAGATCTCCTCCAGCCTAAAAATACTGACAATAATGATTATGAATACCGATGGAGTTAGCAGCCTCAAAGTAAAACTTCGCAATATCTGACTGTGGAACATCCATAAATACACCCTGGATCTGGCCAGCATCATTACAGATTTTTTCGTAACCTTTTCCAAGGGGCTGCAGGCAATGATGCCCCAAATTGTTGAAAGAAACATTTTCATCTTTTTATTGACATTTGCACTTGCCTTTCCTGGTTCATTCCAAGCATGAGCTATCAGCCTTCTTCCATGCTCATCAACTGATTGCAATGACACAACATCACCACGCTTAGAATTGAGGCCAAATGTATGTTCTCCTCGAATCCATTGCTTTGGATAAACAGCACTAGCATTCTTCGCAATACCAACAAAGTTCAACCTACGTATCTGCATTGCTTCTGCTGTTTTCACACTACTAAACCATCCATCTCCTATTACACACCTTTTTGTACCATGATAATGTTCTGTCAAGCGCTGAGTTACTGCAGTTGTTTTCATTTTCCTTTCACTGGAATATGTTTTCAGTGCCATATTTTGAGGCTTCTCTTGTAATTGTGAAGAATAACCTTACTCTGAGAGTCACTCATTTTTTTTTAATCAAGAAGCCAACCCCTTCAGGTTTTAATTTCATCTTTGTTATTCCAGGTACATTGTATTCTTCTCCGAGCCATCGACTTGTTGATTCATCAATGGTTAGTGTGCTTCCTGCAATAAAATTCGGTCCATATCATCATTGAAACGTTTGAAAAGCTAACATATGCGCTACCATTCATCTCTTTTTTCTTCATCTTCAGCATTACCCTCCCAAAATTTCAATGCTCCACGGATCTGTTCCCAGCGATTCTTTATAACCCTGTTAATTATGGCAAACCTTTGTGCTGTTATAAAACCAACATCTTTTTCATTCCAATTATGTGCAATGCTAGTCATATAACATTGATTCACTACACATCTTACAATGATTTTTGTGTGTGAAGCCTTTCATTAGTCATGGTGGAACAGAGCCATGAATGTATCTGTCTTAGACAGGAAAATGAGGGGATTATACACCCATCATTTAGATGCTGATTTAGATCTAGACCTAATTCCGGATCAGAATCTGTATCATCCTCGACAAATTGGGACTCGCAGGATATACCAGTATCTGGTAGGTCCAGATCGCGTATCGGACAATATATATTGTCAATATCATCATTGAATCCACAATATATTGTTGCATTCGTTTTCAAACAATAACTAACTGCAATAATTTTTAATTATTGTTGTAGCCCACAGTTGTATAAACAGGCAAAACAGCCCTGCTGTTTGTAAGAAAATGGCGATTGATTTGAACATGTGTGAAACAAATAGCAGTGATTTAGCAGGACATGGCAGCCACGAAATCGTGCTGAAGCTGAATGCTCCGATAAACAGTCAGACTGTAAGTAACAAGGACTCGTTGAAACATTTTTTGATCTGGATGGCGCTACTTACGAGCACGCTTGTCGTTATGAGGACTGCAAGAAAAAGAACAAAAAAGTATTGGCCATGTATGTCAAATAAATATGAAGTTCGTCTGGGTGCCGCCGCCGCTACATACGACCTTAATTAAATTTGTACATCTCTACGACAATGATGATTAGCTGATGTACGGAAAAGTTAACTCGCATGGTCATTTTGTTAAGTCAACAATATATTGTAACGTCTCACCTAAATAATTGTTAATACAATTTGTCAAACAATAAATTATTGTCACTGAACAATAAAATTATTGTCACCTTACAATTTATTTTTTCCGAAGCGCGGCCCAGATACTCATGGCTCGCCTTGATCAGGACCATCGAGTATTTCACTTTCCGAGTTAAACTCGAAATAGTTCAATATGGACTTGCACTTCAACATATCTTTGACGGACAGCAGGCAAAATGAACTCCAAAAAACGCGCACAACGATCATACGATGGGGGCGTGGACGTGCAATTTGTTATGGAAGTTAATTAAAATATCCATTCCTCACCCGTCCGTGATCCGTCGAGCGTTCTGGTCGGATTTTCTAAAGGAAACACTTTTTAATGCATAAGATATCTACCTTCATCTCCCTCCCGCACCTGGCCCCTTCTAGTAACCCCGGCTCAGCCAGCCCCCCTCCTAAATTCCTGGATCAGCGCCTGAACTCGAGAACTGCCTGCTTCCACCATTTTTAGTACAAAGTTTACTGAGGTCACGTATAAAAATGGCTTCAAACATCCACATTTGTCATTCGTACGGGACATCAGGTGAATAGGGGTTAAAATACTAAACTGGGATCTAAAACAGTTATGCAATGAGACCAGTTGTGTAGGCACACTCCTACTGTACAGATCTCTACCAAATGATAAATGTTTTTACTGTGCAAAAATATATACCTTTTTGACCCACTTGAAACAATAGTGCATTTGATCAACCGGACATCCGTATGGTATATGTACCTGCCATGCAGTACGCACGCGAAGCAGAAACCACACAAGGGTAGGTGTGGGTAAGGTCCCTCCAAATGTGAGGACATCATGAGTGTATTGATTATAAATTGAGTTTGAGTGTACATGTGTGTGGAGATCAGGGGAGTGACAAGCGTGGGGAAAGACAGGTGTAGGTATAAGATGAGTGGGGAAGGAAGATGATGGAGACTAGAGTTAGAAAGGTGTGACTAGTGCAGGGAAGCTGGTGGAGGCTAGTGCAAAGAAGGTGGTGAGGCTATGTGGAGGCTAGCATGGGGAAGGTGGGGGCTAGTGTAGGGAAGGTGGAGACGAGTGTAGGAGTGTAAGGAAGATGGGGGGCTTGTGTATGAAAGGTGGGGAGCGGGCTAGTGATATGCTTTTAGTAGCTGCTTGTAAATGGATGCATGCTAATCAAGCCATACAAATGTGTTTAGATACAAGTACTACTTTGTACCCTAGGTATGTAATGTTTAGAAGATAAATGCCTAACGTGTCATGAAAGTTCTCATTTACATGTACGACCAACTATTCATGACTACCAACTCTTCTTCCCTCATATTGTTGGTACTGTGGGCCTCCTATTCCTATACTGTTGGCCTCCTCCCTATACTGTTGGTCTTATTCCTATGCTGTTGGTCTTCTCTCCCACTGATTATATGGAAGCCGGCCAAGGAAGTGATCTGAAAGGCTTATCGTTTGAGCAAAGTATTTTTAAATCACATGGTAGTCCCTCTTATTCCTATACTGTTGCCCTTCTCCATGCACTGTTGGCCTTCTCTCCCACAGTTTACTATTTGAAGAAAGCCAGCCACTGAAGTTATGATAGGCTTTTCTGGTGATTGTTGAATCACTTGTAACCTGCTGCAGCATGCTGTCAGGCATGAACTGTTAAGGAAGAGTTACCAATCCGGACCAGTTTAGAACAAAGACCTTTATATACAGATGTACAGTGTAGTGATTCTGTGTGTTGGTACGCTAATATGGTGAATGGTTTTACATTATCCTTGGAATTGAAATGCACACATTTATGGTACATATTATCTCGGCAACTTCACCTAGGTATAAACAACTGAGTTGGAAGGGGGAGGAGGGGAACAATTGGTGAATGCTATTTTTACTTCTGCACGTAGTACCTGTCAAAAACGAACAGTAAACTGTAATGACCAATTAACTACATGCAGCCATTTTTACCTTTTCATTGACGATGTTAGCTGTAGAAATCCAAGAGGAATTCTGTAAGATTTTTTGTGTGTGCCAATTTCACAATGTCTTGATACATCTGTGAGTCCTTGATGGGCACAGCTTATCGTACGCATGCGTACAGTGCATCGAAAATGATGCTGTGAGGCATCATCGGCTATGATGCATGGAAACTGCTTAGTCCAGTCACGATTACATTTCGTGTTGTACATCGATGCCCTCCAAATTCTCCTATCCCCGTTACCTTTCTTTTCAGGCGAAAAGCATCTAGCCCTCTTTCGCTTGTCAGTGGGTGCTTCTATCCCCAAGCTAGATTCCTTACTAATAACAGTACAGTCATCTTCCGTTTCTCTTTCCGTTTTGGTTGCACAATCCGCCATACCATCATCCGCCATTACAAATTGCCAATTCACGTGAATTGGCAATTGTAATGGCGGATGATGGTATGGCAGATATTGGTGACAGTTAAATAAATCTATCGTTATTGTGATCACATAACGATAGATTTATTTAACTGCCAAGCTAGCTAGCTAGCTAGACAGTTGACTGCACTGTAAATGTATGTAACAATCACGTGATCACTCACAATAAAGTGGTTAATCAAATTCACAAAACAGTGGTTAAAACCAATTTATTGTACGTGAGTTTGAATATTTTCGCGCGTGAGACATATAAACTTCAAGCGTGAGCAGTGCCGGGTTAACCGGGGCGCAGGTGGCGCAAAAGCGCCAGGCCCACCGAAGGTAGGGGCCCAATGAGCCCCATATGTACACGCCTACAACCGATGAATTTAATGACCTATTTAGATGCATGTATATGTTAATAACTGCAAAGAAGAATTAAGCGCGAGCGCCGCGCGCGACGATCATGACAAGTGAAGTGACAATTTATATCACCCGCCTTATTTCCAATTAGCCGATTATTGCGCACTGAAGTATACTGTGTGCCGATTGTTTCAGTTGTTTCGTTTTGCTTATCTTTGGAGTTCGCATTCAATTAGACTGCCGCTCTGCAAACTGTTTTCTACAATTAGTACAAGCAATTCTAGCAGAGATAATATATAGATTATCTCTGCCATTATTATTGATTGGATTACGCAATGTCATTCTTTTATGAATAAATTATGCGCGGTAGAAATTAATTTTTTGTCTTGAATTTAGTTCAAGAATTGTTCATGGTATATATTTTTGAAGTACATATATCATAATCGGACCGATTTATACTACATTGTAAAGTAGTTTAAAATTCAATTTGAAAAAAAAAAGCAAGATGACCGTTTTGATGGGCCATTTCTGGATACTGTTGATTGCTCCAATGCTCACGTCACGTAATTAGTCAGTGATCTCGATATTAAACAAGTATAGCGTACCGTTTATATGGTGCAGAGAATGGTTGAAAGACATGGCAGCTTGTCGAAGCCCTTTTCGGGATGTGATAAACCTGTGGTTCTTGAAATCTGTGCCACAGCAAATAAAGTTACATACCATATTCGAAGGGTCGCAGTTTTCCTGGCACTTAACAAGCCAGGACGTCGACAGAAAATATTACCAGACGATTTAGCGGAATTAAGTTACAGAAAGCCTTCCATCCAGTCGAAGCCCATGCAGTTCTCTGTGTTGCAGCAGTTCGAAAGGAGGCGGCTACTTCCTGCATGTGAATCACCATGCACGCATGTTCCTACATGTCCTCGTTGTTCAAGCTAGGGTCGTCTGTTAGCTTCGTTCATTGTGTAGTGCATCCGTTCGTGATATGCATGCACTTGAGCAACACGTTGTGAGTTGCATGGCAACTTGACTTAAGTAGCTTAATTAAGTCTAGTCGCGCTGCATAGACTATTAGCAGTCCTTTCAACGAACTGCATGCATATTTATATTGCAAACAAGAGAATATCCCAATTCGCAAAGCAGCAAGTCATTTTAAGAATCAATGCAACTTATACATGTATGCGCTACGCCGCTAATCAGTTCAAATTCAGTTTTGTACATTTCCCCGTGATGTAGTTAGCACCGTGCAGATCAAAGTACGATCCCATGTTTGTAATAGCGGGACGAGATGTCCACCGCCAAATTATTAATTCCAAAATCTTCTGCTATGCAATCGTCTTGATCGCCACCAATACGTCCAAGAACTATGAATCTATCCTTCGAGGGATAAGAAATATAGAAGAGGCCTCCTGCCTCGGTACCGTCCTCTGGTCCCCTCAACTAAGTGAGTGCGTGTAGTTGAACAGTGTGATTACAGTATGATAATTGACTTCATTCCACATAAATAATGGAATGCCGCTTCCATTAACATGCAAGTCACGTACTTGTCCTTCGGTGTATTCAAAACCGCCAACTATCCTAGGAAGGAGTTAAGTCCAAGCCGAGCCGGGCGCAGCCGAAGTGTAATCGATTGTTGCATCTTGATGATAGTTATTCAAAAACTGAAACACGACGGCTGAAAGAAAAGCAGCCAACTATATATCATTGAATTGTTTTGAGCATTACTTACTGTAAGGTCCTGCCTCGATGGAAACATCTACGTACACAGATATAGTAACGAAAATATGCATTTAATTAACTGATGAACTATAAAGGAGTCGGGAAAACTGTACCATTTGGACGCAGGTTGAGAGCATCAACTGAGATTGCCATAACCAAAGCGATCAAGGATAGTCCTTTCAGCATCTTGAAGTTGTTTACAGCAATAGTATGTAAATTCATGATGCACAATTGCAATCGCTGCATAGCTTAAATACTAAACTGCATACACTTCTAAATCTGGTATGATCGTAACAAACCACAAGTTGATAACATGACGCGATCCGCGATGACATTAGTTAGCGTGTCACGGCAATGCCATTTTCTTATCATTGTACGAGGTCACATTTCTTTGTAGCGCTGCCTCGTGGAGTTACCACATTGACCTCTTGATAACGATCTCGCTTGGCTTCAGGTTCTTCTTTGTAACCATCTGACTTGGTTACATGGTCTTAAACACAATTTTTCTTAGTAAATTCGTGTAAAAGAGGTGCATGTCAGATCGAATAGTTGGTATAGATTGGAACTGGACATCTCATGCTAGAGGAGTTTGTGTGTGCATGTGTGTGTGTGTGTGTGTGTGTGTGTGTGTGCATGTGTGTGTGTCTGAAGTCATGATCTGAAGGAGGGTTAGGGGTGATGGTGGGGTGGGAGTGGGGTGGGAGTGATGGTGGGGTGGGAGTGATGGTGATGGTGGTTGGGAGTGATGGTGGGGTGGGAGTGATGGTGGGTGGGAGTGATGGTGGGTGGGAGTGATGGTGGGGTGGGAGTGATGTCGTACTCGATCATCAGTGGGGGGTGTTTTGTACATGCTTCTTTTCATTGGAAATAAGTTTTACTAAACCATCAGCATGCACACTGGCTTGGCCTGGTAGTCTGTAGCAGTAACCATGGTGTGTGTGGTGTGTGTTTGTGTGTGTGTGTGTGTGTTGTGTGTGTGTGTGTGTGATGTGTAGGACAAGGCAGCAACCAGTATGATCAGTGATAAGGAGACATAACTGATTTTAAACACTGCATGACCACATGATATAGCCCTAGACGCTAGCTGCTGATTGTGAGAATACATACATCTGTGTGTATGTCTGTGTGTGTGCGTGTGTGTGTGGATAACACCCACACATCCTCCATCTATCAGATATACACCCACACCTCCTCCTATATATCACATATACACCCACACCTCCTCCATATATCACATATACACCCACACCTCCTCCATATATCACATATACACCCACACCTCCTCCATATATCACATATACACCCACACCTCCTCCATATATTACATATACACCCACCCACACCTCCTCCATATATCACATATACACCCACACCTCCTCCATATCACATATACACCCACACCTCCTCCATATATCACATATACACCCACCCACCCCTCCATATCACATATACCCCACACCTCCTCCATATATTACATATACACACCCACACCTCCTCCATATATCACATATACACCCACACCTCCTCCATATATCACATATACACCCACACCGTGGACACATCACATGTGCACCCACGCATAATCCATTCACTTTACGTTACGGAGATGTTTCATTTACGTTGCTCTGATCTCCACCATCTGGATGGCCTGCTGGATGCCATAGGCTTCCACACTCATGATGGCCACCGCCCACATGAGGAGGGCAAACACTCCCACCAGGTTGTTGGGGAACTCTGGGAGCTGCCTGGGTGGGGTAATAGCGATGGGACCATCCCTCCTCTGCCTAAAGTGAACCTCATCATTTGAAAGACCTGTGGGGGTGGGGCTCAATGTTGGTGTGCCGCTAAAATGTTCATGAACTTAGGCAAACAGGACTGGGGTGATGCTGATTAGTACAGAGGTCCAGGCTACATCATACTCTGGTGATGTGTACTCTTATAATTGATAAACTAAACATTACCATGACCACATAAATAGCAATATACACAACACTACTGTACCAGAGTCTTACACGTTCAGGTCAAATTCCAGTCTAGTGAACAGCTAGCGCATCCAGGGAGACCAGATGCCTGATGCTCTTCCTGTGTTGTTGGGTCAAAAAGAAATGACCTGTAATTCAGAGCTTGGTGGCTGTGAACTCAACACATGACAGCATGCACCTTACAAATGTATATAGCAGCAGCAGTACATGTAAGTCACTGGTGATAATGAATATGTCTCTCCCACTGCTAGTCCACACACATGCCCAAAGAACAATCATGCATGTGTGGACAATGAGATCGAATAGTTGGGCAACGCCCAACTACAGGTATTTTGCTCGCTGAAGAGTTCGGTAATCATCACAACCTGCATTACAGACATCAATTGCTGCGACTTGATTTGGGGAGAAGAAGTGCATAGCATGCTCAAGGGGAGGCATTGACATCAAGGTCACTGTCAAAGGTACAAGAATTTGTGGTATGGCTACTTTTACCATAGCTGCATAGATTCGTCGAGGACGCTATTGATCCGGTACGTAATTATACATAACATTTAGTCGTGCAAAATACTCCACGTTGTTCGATTTCTACTGCTCGTGTCTGGAAGTTTTTCCAAGAGCATATGTGAAGAACTCCTGTTCGCTGTAGTTGCCAAGCCTCCGTGCATAAATACTACAGAGCCACCATCTAAAATTTAAGGAAGCCGCACGGCCGGCTGTAATTTTTGGGATCGCTATAGCTCCATTTATTCGCAAACTCCTCCTTATATATGTACTCTCGTGCATGTATGTGCATGCACCGGTCATGCAACAAAATGCAAAGAAAACGTTTTAGAAAATCCACACACTGATCAGAGAAAGATACCCATGCATGCAAATTACCGTACTTTCTTCGCCAGCCCCGGCCCTTCGGAGAATTTTGCAGCTAAGCAACAGGTGAAGAGGAGTCCTCCAGCTGGCTTCATCATCCTCACTGAGCATGTGTATACGGAACATTGTGTTGCACGCTACGCGTCACATCCGCACCCCATCCCAACGCATCTGGCAACACTATGTAGTTGTATTTCAACATGGTAGCAGAATACGACGACTCGTACAGGGCCAACAAAACACATTCATCATGATGATGGTTACTAGAGAGGTGAGAATTATTCCAGTGCCTGCTTGGAACTGTGATTATCATGGCCATGGCACAGCTCATGCTTTCAAAGTTTGCAAAATGTGACATTTAATCTAAAATTGGAATTTGATGCAACATGCACTCTAGGGCCCTCCAGGGTTGTAAGTACTGATCTGATTACGGCCTACCAGTGCCACTATGCAGGCCAAAATTGTCTACATGCAACAAACACAGACTTATGTGACGTGGGGAGGGTAACGAACTTGCTTGGCTTCGGGCTCTTCTTGGTAGCGAGCTCACTTCAGTAGCATGCTCGCTTGGTTTCTACGTTTTCTTAGTAACATGGCTTCTGGTCTCTTTGCAGTCGCTTCACATGTACAAAGAAACGATCTCGCTTGGCCTATTTTTGGACTTTCTTGGTAAGCACATGGTCATACATGTACATGTAAAATGCCAGATCAAAAGTTGGGCCGCACTCAACTAGTTTCTGTGTGAGGGAATTGCAAAAGGGGGTAAATATATTACTGATGTTGATCTGATTATAATGTTGCAAGCTCGATAGATAGATGGGAGCATTGAAGATAAATCATGAAAAAGAATATGAAAGAACGATTCGGTGTAGAATAACTTCTGATCAAGTTATCATCAACAGCCACATCTGACTTGAAACGAAGTTAACATTTTTTGGCCATATTTTGTATTATTTAAGGGACTTTAGGCTACTCATGCGTATATATCCTATACTCTTAGCATACAAAATTTATGTTTGTCCCACCAATATATGGAATACATCTGAATGCCATGCAATCTACACAATATATCATGCTTAAGTGTGTCAAATTGCTCATATGAGTGTGCATTACATTTTGAGCTAGCAACCTGCAGCAAGAGGCAAGAGAGAGAGAGAGAGAGAGAGAGAGAGAGAGAGAGAGAGGAGAGAGAGAAGAGAGAGAAGAGGAGAGAGAGAGAGATATAGAGAG
>JABACO010000001.1:350363-447239 GCA_013339895.1 Ephydatia muelleri
AGAGAGAGAGGAGAGAGAGTAAGAGGAGAGAGAGAGAGAGATGTTGTCACAGACATTACGGTTTGGGACAATTTTTCGGTCCACTGAGAGGACCATAGGACCATATTCCTTGCATAATAGAGCTGCTAATTTTAATCGCGTCCGCCGGACTCCACACTGCAAGTCTTTAAAGTGTGCCACACCTTCTGTGCTGGCGGTAACTCAATGGATCTATGGTAAAAGTTGCGATATCACAAATTCTTGTACCTTTGACAGTGACCCTGATGTCATTGCCTCCACTTAAGCATGCCATGCACCTCTTCACCCCAAATCAAGTCGCAGCAATTGATATCTGTAATGCAGGTTGTGATGATTACCGAACTCTTCAGCGAGTTCAATCCTCGAGTTGGCGGGACCTCTTTTACACGCATTTACTAAGAAAAATCGTGTTTAAGACCGCGTAACCAAGCCATGCAGATGGTTACCAAGAAGAGCCTAAAGCCAAGCGAGCTCTTTATCAAGAGGTCAATGTGGCTAATTCCATGCGGCAGCGCTACAAAGAAATGTGACCTCGTACAATGATAAGAAAATGGCATTGCCGTGACACGCTAACTAATGTCATCGCGGATCGCGTCATGTTATCAACTTGTGGTTTGTTACGATCGTACCAGATTTAGAAGTGCAAGCAGTTTAGTATTTAAGCTATGCAGCGATTGCAATTGTGCATCAAGAATTTACATACTATTGCTGTAAACAACTTCAATTAAGATGCTGAAAGGACTATCTCTGATCGCTTTGGTTATGGCAATCTCAGTTGATGCTCTCAACCTGCTTCCAAATGGTACTGTTGTCACGACTCCTTTATAGTTCATCAGCTAGTGAAATGCATGTTTTCGTTTCTATATCTGTGTACGTAGATGTCTCCATCGAGGCGCCAGAACCTTACAGTAAGTAATGCTCAAAACAATTCAATGATATTTAGTTCGCTGCGTTTCTTTCAGCCGTCGAGTTTCGTTTTTTGAATAACTATCATCAAGATGCAAAACTCGATTACACTTCGGCTGCCCGGCTCGGTTTGGACTCAATCCCTTCCTGAGATAGTTGGCGGTTTTGAATACACCGAAGGACAAGTACGTGACTTGCATGTTAATGGAAGCGGCATTCCATTATTTATGTGGAATGAAGTCAATTATCATACTGTAATCACACTGTTCAATTTACGCACTCACTTTGAGTCTCATAGGTGAGGGGACCAGAGGACGGTACCGAAGCAGCAGGCCTGTTCTATTTTTCTTATCCCTCGAAGGATAGATTCATAGTTCTTGGACGTATTGGTGGCGATCGAGACGACTGCATAGCAGAAGTTTTTGGAATTGATCATTTTACGGTGGCCATCTTCTCCGACTATTACAAACAGGATCGTACTTTGATCTGCACGGTGCTAACTACATCACGGGGAAATGTACAAAACTGGATTTGAACTGATTAGCGGCGTAGCGCATACATGTATAAGTTGCATTGATTCTTAAAATGACTTGCTGCTTTGCGAATTGGGATATTCTCTTCTTTGCAATATAAATATGCATGCAGACTGAGTGATGCAGTTAGTTGAAAGGACTGCTAATAGTCTATGCAGCGCGACTAGATTTAATTAAGCTACTTAAGTGAAGTTGCCATGCAACTCATAGTCGCTGAAAGTCCACACCACTTCTGGCAAGACGTTCTACATACCTTTCTCAGATGATGCGGCCTCCGAGAACGAGGACACTGTGGATTTGCGAGTTCTATACATTTTAGATAGGTATGGAGTAAGTGATGCCTTCTACCACGAACTTGCAATGCTTTTTAGCGAGTTACCGAGATCTCGTGCAGTTAAAAAAGCTCGTACGGATCTCAACCACACGATGCAACTAACACGCATCCCGGGACATGAAGGTGCCTATTGCTCTTTCGAACGGTCATTGTGCGAACAATTATCCACCATGGTAAGCATGAATGTGTTATGTACATGTATTCTAATACTTGCCTGTATGCAACAGATCGCTCAAGATGCTACAAGTTTTCAACCTAACCAGAAAAGTAAAGTTAGGATATCTGGTGACGGAGCAAAGTTTTCACGGACGTCAAGCTTTGTTTTGCTTTCGTACGCCATTCTGATGCCAGTTGGTCGCTATCTGTCTGGAATAGGTATAAATCTTAACGTGCCTGTGACTCAGCCTGAGACTCAGTGACTGTTTTATCTAGGCAACCATACCATCGCAGTTGTAAAAGGGGCTGAAGATTATGACACCATTTCCACAGCTTTCGCTGCAACTTTTCAAGAAATTGATGGTCTTCAGCAGCTAGGATTTGTTGCTGTCAATGGCGTGAGCTACAATATTGAACTTTTTTTTCTTCTGACATGAAGGTTTGTGATGTAATGGTATTACAGGCATGCACATTTATGTTTCGTATGTGTTACAGTTCATGCTCACAATGCTGGGCCTTAATGCAGCTAACTCCATTTATGCATGTCCAAAATGTACAGTGCACCGTGATTGCAGGTAAGTTACCAATACATTTGGCTAAACATGGTGTCAACCGATGTCACTATATAGGTGGGATGTGTCAAAGCCTGAATCGTATTGCAGCACAACTATGGCCAGAACACTAGTTACCCTCAGCGGGTAAAAATGCATGATCCTAGCTGACTTAAGTAGCATATGTCAGTTCTTAAATTTCTGCACAGACGTGCCTTTGCCTCTCATGGCAGAACTGCTGCTGTAATCGAGTGATGGAAAAGTTGAATGGACATCGTTAACTGGGGAAGCCAAAAAGAAGGTTTTGAAGGTACAACACACCCTATAATTTATGTGTTCCAATTCTGCCTTTCCATATGCTAGCTACTTCCTTCCAAGATGAAACATATCCCCTTACCAAATGCTTTTCTGGATGATGTAGTTCAGCTATGGAAGGTGAACTACTTCCCTCGATAGGCTAACAATAATGTTTTTTTATTCCTAAAAGGATTTTGAAGTTTTATACAACCTGTTGTCTAGTGAAACACCTCCACCAAATGCTGCAGATGACTTACATTTGAAGGTACACATCAACAAATGCACACACACACACACACACACACACACACACACACACACACACACACACACACACACTCTTGTGACCAAATCAGCTTACATTCAGGCTAAAAGATGGATTCAACTCTTTCTGCGGATAAAGAGTGATGGTCACCAAAAGAAATTGTAACTCCTTACTTTCATGTCATGGTGTACCATGTTCCTGATGCCATCCGACAGTTTGGAAACATAAAACAATTCTCTTGCCAAGGTAAGTTTGTTAAGTTCTTAACATCATCTACATCAGTAACTTCATGTAGGTGTTGAGAAGCACAACGATGACTCCAAACGAAACTATTTTTCAAGTAATCGTTGGGATGCTCCTGCAGAAATTGTGTTGGGTGAGCACAGGCTGGAGTTACTACAACAGTATGCCAGAGAGAAGAGGCACTACACCAAACATGCTGCAGCATATTGGCATGAAGGAGGAATGCAAGAAACGCGATCTCAGATGCGAGAAACTTTAAAATACTAACTTTGCAGCCATTGATGTATGACAGGAAAATAAGTTTAAAAAGTACAATCAATGCACAAGTGAAGTGATGGGGGGTAAACAAAATCAGGTTGTCAATAGGACTGAATGGTTGCTTTCCCAGGAATTAACAGTAGTACAATACCTGGAACCAGACAAAGGGATAATCTTGTTTGGGATATAGAGGGGAGAGTTGCAGACAGGAGGCAGGCTTAACCTAATAACCTTAGACAAAGCTCCCTTTCAACATACTGTATGTTTCCCCATGCCCAATCTAAGCCAGGGAGGTATGCATTTACTTCCTTAATAAAAACACTCAACGTCCAGGGTCAGGCAGCTGCCGTCCAGGGTCAGGCAGCTGCAGCACAGTATACATGTTTACAGAAAGGTGAAATAACTGCTCTACATGAGTAATTTCAGAGGTTGGTATACTTATTGCAATGTCTTTAAGTATAGCTGTCTTTTTTAGTACAGTGTACACATCAACACAGTGTTTTGGACTACTGATATCATATTTATAAGAAATGACATTATGATTCAGGCAATGATAAGAGTATAATACATCACACAATACACTTCACAAGACGCATGCACTTTTTCCTCAAAGTATCTCTTCTTTAACTTTAAAGTACCATCTTCCTCTCTATTGAAAAGTTTCTTGGACCATCTTATTGCACTTTTCATTTCCACTGGAAAATGGATACGACAACCGTCCCCAAGATGATCAAAAACTGTGTCCCAACCAGGTGTAAAAAAGATAGGATTGAAGTCTTCCAAATTAAAGGATTTGTAACCTCTTTTTGACTCCCTGCATGTAACACCTTTGCGTCCAAAAAGAAAATGGAACACATCAATTCTAAATTCAAAAGATATAAATCTTTTCCGTCTTGTTCCTGTGGACAGTGAAAGCTGGACGTCCCTCATCATTCTGCTGACACAGCTTAGTACCAAGCGGGATGAAGGTTTTGGGACGTGAAATGTCCTAAAGAAAAGATTCTCTTACTACATAAAATGAAGTACGAAATCCATACTTTAAAAGATACGGTGTAAGGTCTTTCTGCGCAACCCAGGAGGCATCCTGGATAGGCCATCCTTTCCACAAGACTAGGAATTCCTTTTGAGCACCCTGGTAAGGATTAATGATAGAGTTTTTACTAGGATTATGTCTACCTTTGTTCTTGACGTTACGATCCTCTCGACTGGATAATAAGCCATTGCGCGCGTAAGTGTGAAGGACGAGGGCTCTAAATTCTATCCCCTCGTCCCCCTTCCATGGGCGCTTGTAGTTACGCACCCTATACATTATTGCATACTACATAATACTATACTTGGAAAGTGTCATACGAGGACATCACGTTTACAGCGCTATTCGGACCACTACGATCGGAGAATATCTAAGGTATGCCGGGAGCCTACACGATCGCCGTGCCGTCTGCATCAAGAAGGGAGGTGTAATTGTTGGTCATGTACCACGTGAATAAACAGCAATTCAGGTTAAATTCATCGATCACGGTGACGCTATCAGCTGCAGGGTGCGAGGGAGACCACAACAAGGACAAGGATTAGAAGTTCCGTGTTCCTATATATTAGCAAGAAAGAAGAAACTATATTAACTGCAATGCAAAAGTACCTAAGCACACTGCATGTATCCATAGATAGTATGGAGTGATATGCAATGAACTGACTGTGTTGTTCAGTGCTATATACTGGCACGTAGCTGTGTGATGATCCAGACTCATGCCCAATGTAGTTACCATGAATACATGTACATGTATATACTGCAATGTTGTTTACAATGAGCTGCAATGTTTAGAATGAGCTCTGCATGATGTTGCCTGCAGGAGTTCATAATGCTTGCATGCCTTCAAACATACACGGGCCTATGAACTTTTAATGGGTGTGAAAAAATGGTGCGTTCCAACTGATAATCATGTAGTGGGCTTTACGTGTACCACATGCATGTATCCACCTTAATTCAGCTGATCAATGTGAAAGCAGTTCAGGAATTGATTCTCTGGCCGCGGCTAGACCATGCTGTGAATAAGGTCTATAAGCTGTCTGTACTTATGACCTATATATATTGTCTCTCTTGTTACTCCTGTACTTATCGTAATTTGGGCTTTGACCTTCCGTAAACCAGTCCTCCGCCCCCCCCCCCCCCCCCCCCCCCCCCCCCATCCCACTCCCCCTTTGCATCTGCTTGGTTTATAAAACTTTTCTTCGCACATATAAGTGGTACAACACCAAACACAAATATTCAAACACCATAGTGCCTTAAGACAGCGGTTCCCAAGTACTAACTTAGTGTGACCTGATAAAGACGAGAATATAATAACATTTGGCGCCAATTGAAATGGCCATACTTACCTCTAGTGATGGACTTGTTGGTGCTGACAAACCAAATGCGCACAAAAGAAAAATACATTTTAGTGCCCCCAGCATACTTACCAGTTCGAATAGAAACGCTGCAGAAAAGCAAAATGAAGTTAGCAAAGCCATTGCGTACTTACCTCAGCAGAATCGACCCGCGCTTGTGATAGCCGAAACCCATAGTCCTTGAGACAGCGGTCCCCACGTACTATGTGACCTGATAGAGACGAGAACAATAACATTTGGCATCAATTGAAATTGTCATACTTGCCACTGTGTAACTTACCTCAGCAGAATCGGCCGCTTGTAATAACCGGAGACCAACCCCAATAAAGTGCATTGCACACAAATTGCGAGTCGCTTACCGTATACTAGGCTTGCTTTCAGCAGGTTGATGAGGCTGATGTACTACATCACAAACGCATCCCCAAAATAACACAAACGTGATAAGCAAAGTCACGTACCTTTCCAGGCCATGCACTCACACAGGAACCCGCCAAAATTAGCCATCACGTGCAATGGCATACTCTAATTGGTGCACTTTAAAATTTGGTTATAAATAGTAAATAACAACGATAACAGCACTAACCTATTGACAAGTAAGACTATCACCTATTTCTTGAACTGGCAGAAATCTTCAATGTTACAACATTTACAAGCCTGCGTGAAATTGTAAAAAACAATAGAGGTTGTGCAATGGGCGGAGCGAAGTGACGTTATTTGTGTTAACCGCCATTTTGAGTGTCAAAAGCAATTGTATGGGCAAGGCTTGTTGTGCAATTGGATGCAGTAATCGTTTCATTAAAGGTTCGGGCGTTCATTTTCCTCAAGATGAAGAACGTAAGTCCCAGTGGATAGCAGCAGTGGGGCCGGCGCAAAGATTGGATTCCAAATGAGTACTCGTGGATATGTAGCGTACACTTCGTTTCGGGGGAATAGAGCAACAACCTCCTATCCCCTGATTATGCTCCTTCCTTATTCGAGCACATGAAGAGCCCTTTGAAGAGGAAGCGTGTGCATGATATGAACAGATTCCACAGAACATTGGAGGTGATAAAAAGGAAGTTGGTAAAAAAAAAATTGATGCTGCAGAGTCTTACAGCTATCGGAACCTGAGGCCAATTATTCCAATCTACACTAACAATCTCTCATACGCAACATACGGGTCTTCAAGCGCACCAACCAGCTCCAATTTTACCTTGTAACGCTGTTTGGCAATGTCATGAAGCTAATAGTAATACTCAGAGTATTTGGGCCGTACTTTCTAGCTGCATTTAATCACACGAAATGGCTCAAACGGTTAGTCAGGAACCTCCAATCACTCTATTACGGATAGACACGTGTGTGCTTTTGACACTCAAAATGGCGCTTAGCAAAGGTTGCTATTGATGACGATTTATGACGCTATACCATACTTTCCATATCATTATGTACTGTATATCCATTTCAAATTGAACAATAATGGTAAGAATAAAAATGGTACACATTAACATTTCAAAATTGTAATGACACACACTTGCACGTACATGTCCACACACTCGCGGACACACATGTCCACGTACACGCATAAACATACAACACACAGACGGACACATGCACAGTCGCACGTACACACATGACAGGTCGATGTCCACACACACGCATACAGACAGATATCCACACACACGTATACAGACAGATGTCCACACACACGCATACAGACAGATGTCCACACACACGTATACACAGACAGATGTCCACACACACGCATATGCACAGACACACACACACAGACAGATGTCCCACACAGACAGATGTCCACACACACATATACACACAGGCAGATGTCCATCAGTATCGAATTCCGACTTCGGCATTGAGCGTGTCAAGTTCGGTTTGTACTGACTGTCGCATGCTAAGTACTAAAGGCAAGCGCCAGCTCCTTAGTAATTAGATGCTTATGAACGCTTATACAGGAATTGATAACTCGCAGACAAATATACACACAGAATATGTGAAACTTGAATATACACGGTGGTATGATATAAATATACTTACGGGGGTATATTTTGTACACTTAATTGTGCCTATATAAACAGTGACGTATTTAACACTTGCGGATTCTTGAATAAACGCCGTCTTATATTTCAATATAGTACTCAGGCGTATTTTTTGGCGTATTCTCAAATATAACCAAAAATATACCGTATCGTATATCTAACTTTTTGCACTGTGTGGAGGAATTAGAGAGCATTATTAATGGAAATTTCATATGCATTTAGCGAGAACGGGAATGGAGTATTGTGGGATGATTGTAAGTGGAGTACGTGATTGTAGGTGATGTGGGGTGAGTTTATAATGGTGATGTCTGGTCTCCGTGGTTAGTGTTGGATACATTACTATGGATATGTACAAGTGCATGGTAAAGACATACAATTTATTAAACTCTATTTGGCAAACACATGCATGCTACTGTAGACCTTTGTGTCTCTGTGTTTTCAACTGACATGCATAGCTCTATTTTGGGTGCAAGACCAGGTGGATTTCTGTGCAGACATAAATTATCTTCTGAGTGTGCACTCCACAAGCAAAATAACCTGAATAACCTAGGTATTCGGCAGGAAATTTGGCAAAACCTATTCGGAAAAATCAATTTTGTTTTTAAACTATTCGGAAGAATCGATTTTCAGATCCACAAAAACCTGAAAAATCGATTAGTGTTTTAAAAGTATTCGGAAAAATCGATTTTCATTATGCAGGGGAGGTTACACACCCTAGAGCTGCATCATGTGGTTAGTTCAAAGAAATCAATCCAATTCTGACAGCAGGTTTTCAATTGAACTAATTCCTTTTCAACCAGTATACTGGGCTTACAATGTTCTATTGCCCATTGCAGGAATGTGGTACTTTCAGATAGATTCTTAATAATGGTACATGTAGCTGTTTTTCTCCATTCTGTGACAACATGCAAAGGTGCCATGGATAGGGATTAAGAAAGAGCTCAGCTAGATGCTTGACATATGAAGTATCACACAAGTGTTCCTTATATCAGGACAGCCAGGAAGTAATATAGTTTGAATGCTCTTTTCTTGAGATTGTTGATATGCTTGATAACCATTTCTGAGCAGCTCTTGGTGATAACAGTTCTAGATAGTGTTTGCCTCTGCCTGTTGCTCAGATGTAACCACTGATCAATATTGCTCAGGCAAAAGCTTTTTTTTTCATCGATGTTGGGAGGTAAAAAAAACCTTTAGATTTTGGTGTCCATTATCACATGCTCTAACCATACTTGTAACTTTGGTTTATCACACATATCAGTTTCATGCAGCTGGTGATCAATGACTAACCAATTTGTGACATCAAAATCCTCATCAGGTCCATGTAATGGTAAATTTTGCCTTCTCAAAGCAGCCAAAACTTCTGGCATGGTATTTGAAATGCTATGTGCAACTGACCATACTGTTTCTCCATGTTTGTTTCTGATGCCCATCAATTGGGAGCTCTGAAAGTAATAACAGGTGTACTGCCTCTACAGCAGCTATTCTTACTGCCAATTATAAGAACATGTCTCCTAATTCCACAGAATGATTCCAGTGACCTCTTATACATTCTAATAAATTCATTTGCAAGCACATTTTTATAAGTATGTACTTAGGCAACTGTTCAACTTCTGACCTGCTTGGCAATTCTTTGCTTATGATAGTGACAGCATAAATGATTTTTTCATTAGGCTGCATAAAACAGGTCACAGATGGTCGCAAACCACACGAGATGATTGTGTGCAATCAACATTAAGTTGTAGTAGTTCAAATACAACTCCAAAGTGTCCTTTAACTATAGCATTGAGTAATGAGACACTTGGGGGAAAAAGACAAACTAGTGAGTGTGATTTCATCTGCATACTTCGCTTCTGGGCTTGCTCCTCAAAAGTTCGGTACAAGCTCTAACATGGCACTGACGAGATGCCAGATGCAATGGTGTCACAGTTGAGACAACATTCGTCTCTAAAGGCTTGGACAAGTTCACTCCAACTTGTTCTCTTGCAAGGATCTGCATCTTCCACCAGAACAACATAATGAAGAGCTGAATACCCATTTTTGCTATCAATGACATTCACATCCACACCACGAGCGATTAGTGAGCAAAGTAGTACAGCATACATCAAAAACGTTTTTCCACTCCTATCTCTGGCAGATAAATTTCGCAAATTGCTTATCAAAAGGATACTAGGCTTCATTGCTTTGGCCTGCAGTGCATGATGTAATGCAATTATGCCTTTTCGGTCCATCACATTAGGATCTGCTCCTTTTGCCATCCATTTTCTAATCATGGACTCACTACCTGTGGCTGCTTCCATCATGAGTGCAGTTATACCATTTTGTCTGGTCTGTCCACAGAAAAATTTTCAAATGTCTCGAAGAAATAAGAAACAAATACCGAGTTCTTTGAACAGACAGCCAGGTGTAAGAATGTCAAGCAATTGGATTTTCTGTTGATTCCAGCAAATTCAACAACTTTTTGATATTCTTTTGAGATATATAGCTGCTTTATGAAACTCATCTTTCAGCTTTAGTATTGATGTTAATGGTGCTTTGAAGCGTATCTGTACATATGACAGTGTACTCTGTTAATGATCGTCTGGGAAAATCATCAAATAATATCAGAGACTTTCCGTTTCTATCTAGGCCATCAATTGTCAGTTTATCAGTGCTTACTTCCCTAAATGCTTTCAGACCTGGAACCAGGAGCAATGTGTAAATGGTAAAAATAAATCATTACCATTTACACTGATGTAGCTGCAATTTATTGAGAATCTTTTTTGAAGTATTTACTGATAATCCATGAGCTTTTCATTTACAATTGCAGACAGCAGTATGGCTTTGTCTCTGTCAAACTGCATAAAGCTTCCCGACAAAGCTTCCTTTATGTAATCATTTTCTACATATGGTTCTAATTCCAGCATTAGCTCACTGACAATGGGGACTGAATAAGCTCCTTTCAAATAGAATTTGCGCAAGAGTTCAACATCATTTAAATCACAAGAGCACATTCTTTTGTAGGAGGAAAGTCAGCCTTAGTGCCATAATCCAATGATTTTGCACTGGGTGTTTCATGTTGCAAGTGCAAGTGCTGTTCTACCATCTATTGCCACATTGCTTACACATGAATGGATGTCATTCATATTAATTACGTACAAAATTGCCTCAACACAATTCTCATCTCCTGAATAAATAGCAGTGAAGTGCCCTATGCACTTTTCCGTGTTAATGGTCTTTTTATTCCCTTTCTAACTGATCAAAAAGCCAAGAGATTTTTTTTTTTCTTACAACCTCTAATGCTTGCTGTCATCCAAATGTCTTTGGGCTAAAGATTTAGGACTAACTAAGTCAGAAATGGCACACAGCAACATGAGATCATTGTGTAATACAGCAACTTGCATAGTAGTCCGGCCCTGAGAATCTTCCTTTTCAATATTTCCACCCCAGCATGGTATCTGCTTCATAAAAGCAATTGATCCAATTTCAGCAGCCCATGTCATAGAATTGTATCCAGCAGGATTTATTGTTTCATTCAAATCACCTACTAATAGTAGCAGAATTTCAATGATTTTAATATTTCCACTTCGAATAACTGCATTAAGTACATGTTTGCCATACCAAGCATTTGAAACCATTTGGAAAGCAAATGTCTCAGCAAAAGCAGCATTGAATACTTGCATGCTCAGCAGCTAAATAAAGTACCGTTTTGCCACTCTCCAACCTTTTTCTGATATTTCCTTGCACCAATGAATGTTCAGATAGCCATTTTCCCAAGAAACATCAGCAATAACAAGCCAATGAACCAAGTCTCGGTCTCCTGAGGACTTGTAACAGACTCCTTTCTGCATGAGGTGATTTGCTAGTGTGGCATGAACATGTTCTGCAGCAACTGCCAAACTGGAAGCACCATTATATACTTTGTTACAGAAAACTCTTTATTCTTCTACCAAGCAATAATATCTGAAATATTCACCATTGATCAGTAAATAGTAAGCATAATCAAGACCTAAACCATCATGAGTCATGACCAAGGGTGGATACCCCTTTCCTCACAAGGACATAACAGACTTTGAACATTCTTAACATACCAGCACAGATGAAATCAGCTGTAGTACCGAATTCACTTTGTTCTGCCATCAATGCAACAACTTAATTTCCATTTTCCATGGCCAAAACAAGAGTTGACCTGTTATTGTTTTTAGATTCAATAATGCCTTTGCTTGTATCAAAAAAGTTGCAACTTCACCATGACCTTTGGCTGCAGCACAATGTAGTGCACTTTTTCCTACTGTCAGTTGTGCTTCAGTCTTCTGCGAAGCAGTGTATAGTTCTTCCACTGTTATGTTAACATCTGCAATTCTTCCTGATTGTAACATGACCTGCAAAACATCCACCTGGCCCAATTCAGCTGCAAGATGCCATGGTGTCCTCCCATCACTTTTTCTTGGTTGCAGCAAGTTTACTCCATGATTTGTTAGTACTGTGGCAACATTGAGCAAAGACTGCTTTACTTCTTCATGCAATATATTCTCTCTGTTGTCCAGAATAAATATTAAATTTGATTCTGTGTGATTTATTAACCTTTAATCTCCAGAGCCAAGTCCTACGCAGAGGACCAATATTTGAAAATTCATTATTAATAGAAATGCAAGTTTTTGTCATCCATTTCTTTACTGTTGTTTGATGTGTCTATCATGCTAAATTTACCATATTGTCAATCAATTTTTTTAATCACACCCTTGGTTACACGATGCAGGGATGCAGTTCTTAAAAATGCATTATGTGTACATTTAATTGTCACAGGAAAAAGTATGACAAGTATAACTTTTTTTGGATGTTTTTTGAAGCGTGATGTGTGTGTGCTACTTAATAAATTCTATGGCAGTGTTCTAATTCTAATCGGTTTTGCCATTTCTACTGAAAACACATTGTGCGTTTTCAAGATTTTGTCCATTCACTTGGCTATTCCAAAACATGCGACTGACAAATACGTATTGTTCATACGCTTGTGGAGCTAGCAAATTCCAAATCTATAACGTACCTTTTATTTTCCTAGTGCCAAAGACCTGTTTTACTATCCCCCACGTCGTTCTAATCTTTCCAACATTACTTGTTGGTACTTGAAGTTGCTTCACGATATACCGAAGACGTATCTATTGGCAATCCAGTATTGACTGTATTTCACAGTCTTTGAAGAATTGCAAGGAAGTAAAGTCTATTCAGAATTTTTAACCATTTCTACAGTACAATGAGTTTTTGGTTTGTCATATGGGTTTGCAAAAAATTAATTTTTACATGCGTCCTACGCGTAGGACCATCATCCTACGAGTAGGATGTCTGGAGATTAAAGGTTCAAGTGACAGCTGCTTCTTCGTGATGGTTTTGTAATGCTACCCATAATGCTTTTAGACCACAAGGCAATCAATGGTTTACATTTGCTGACAGGCTTAGTAATAGCTCTTGTGACCTATTGAAGCTGTCGCTATTAATGATCACTATTTGTGCAATAGTTTACTTGGTCAGGCACTATGTTGAGTAGAGCTTTCACAGCCAGCACATTTCCTGAACTGGCAGCAGTGTGCAATGGCAAGATACCACTTTCAGTTGGAATGAATACTGATGCTGGAGCATGTTGAGTAATGAAATAACCATTGCAGCAAAACACACATGTGTTGTGGACAGAATTGGGAATGGCAATATTGACATTTGGAAATTCATTTTGAACGTTCCACCACCCTTGTCAGTGGCGGATCCAGGGGGGGTGGGGGGTCCAGGGTGGCAGGACCCCCCCCCCCCCCCCCCCCCCCCCTCGAACCTGAATATGAATATAAATAATGTATAATTAGCGTATGACGCGTCGGATAAATCGGCGCACGTGAGTTTTACATTTCTACGGAGAGTCGAGCGTGCACTCCGTGAAGTTGCTAAACAGCTTATTTTTAGTGCTTGTTCATTGGTTAGTACTAGTTTTGTAAACTGTGAGATACGCAGTTGGCTGGTATTTATACGTAAATCTTGGTTAATGTATTCCAAAATGCTAACCCGCGTCGTAATAGAGCGATTCTTCCTTTGATTGGTGCACTAGTATTAGTACCCATCAAAGTTGAATGCACCTTGCTGCAAGCTTTTAGAGAAAGCAAAAAGGCTGATTGACCTTTGCAATGATGGTAAATTTTAACTGAGTGGCTCAAATAGCAAAGAAACTAAGCGCATGTAACGTACAACTGATGCATATCTGCGATGATACACAGCCATTTAAATCCGCAAAACCACAATACCCTGGAAACCAGAACATAACGGAGTGGCACGCATTTATTGGTTATGATACATCATAGCCCTACAATCTGTGGAAAAATTGGAATGTGTACAAAAAAATTTTTCGCGCGAATGTCATGCTGTTCACTGCTTGAAGAAGGTCATCTGCTGGAATGTGATGGTAAATTTTAAGTGGCTCAAATAGCAAAGAAAAGCGCATGCATGTAACAACACAGCCATTTTAATCCGTAAAATCACAATAGCCTGGAAACCAGAATGTAACGGAGTGGCACGCATTTTAATGGTGTTGATTGCATGTCTTAGTTTCCAATCACCTACATGTACAATCTGTGGAAAAATTGGAATGCGCACCCTAAAAATTTTCGCGCGCTTCGCACGCACCCCTCTTCTTCATCAATTATTCATGTCAGACCCCCCCTCACCAAGTTCTTGCATCCGCCCCTGCTTGTCCCCTCCTACACATTATCCAAACCTCACTAGCATGTATGAATCCTTCATTGCCAGGTAAGCCTTTTTGTCCTGCATGAAAAGGTGCATGTGGAAATGTTGGCCTTTGCAATGGTATGCTTGTCTAAACTCATTACCTCTCATTCTCTTCTAAGATGTGGACAACTGTTGCAACCAGCTCTGGGATATATATTAGAGGAGCTCCTTTGATTTCCTCTCCACCAGATGGAAGCATAAAGGAAAAAGGTGCAAGCTCTTCTTTCAAATTATCACCAACGATTTGTCTAGAAATTTGTCTCATTCTCTCCTCAGCAGCCAGTGAAATGCCTGAAGATTTGAGCCACCTGAAAAAGGCAGTGAGTTATGATTGCTGCTATGTTTTGCCTATTGTATGTGTGCCGTCAAAGAAGTTGTAATCTATTCCTAGGAATAACAAGACTGGCTTTTATTGCCAAAACTTCAGCTGCCCCAATAGCTATGGTGGAAGAGATGCCTGCTTTCTGCTTCTTTCTTCATCATTGAGTGCAAGGACTTTGTTCTGAATGAGGGCAGATGGTTCTCCTCCACTGACTATGCTTCGCATGGGCTGCATCTCAGAGCATCTCATTTTCACAGTCCTTGAGCTAACAGATGTGGTTGGGTTTCGGGCCTTGGTCACTTGAATGAATGTCATTGGCTAAAGTGAGGATACAATGTTATGCAACATTATAATAAGCTAAATAAACTTAACTGTTCCTCCTGTTGCAAGATGTATGATACCCTTTTCTGTACTGGTTGAGATTGCCTTCTTCAAAAGTACTACAGCTTCCCTTTCTTCATCAGGAGTAAGAGATGGTGTGCACTTATGCACTTCATAAGTGTCTGTGCAGCTGACACAATGCACCAGAATATCTGCTAACAACAGAAGTATCAAGTTTGATGCTGGCCTTATTCGTGCTGAAAGCAGAGCAACAAGGACAGTTCTCAGCACCTGTTGCTGCCATCCACTCGACTATGCATACTAGTGCACTGCACCAGAGCTCGTGTGGCTGTGTAAGAAGATTGGAACAATTGTACTTGAGCTGGCTCAAAACAGAAAAGCTATTCGGGCTTGCACAGGTGGACAATGATCATGAGAGAAGCTAAAGGAGAGCAATCTTCCAAAAATGATCTGGGTGTGACTCTTGGTTGGCGGCCTCTACCAACAGTAAATCTCCTCACATGTCATCTCTCACTTTTACTGAAGTGCTCACCACTTGCAATTATGAAGTCATTACGCCAGAAGTTTTTTATTATGTGTATGTACCTTGCATTCTTCATCGGTATACTGAAATGGGATTAAAGCCCAACTGTGATGTACCCCCTCTGTCAAAGCGTGGGTGGTTCTTTGCATGGAATGCTTACAGCAGATACAGAAACGTTCAGGGTGTATGCTGATATCATCAGTAGAGGTGTTTATGCTAAATGCAATTTGCAGATTATCTGCAAATGTTTTGCAATCATAGGTGGCTGTTTGCTTGTGCTTACGCATTTTCAAGCGTTGTCCACACACTCTGCAGTGCTAGGGCACTTGCTGGATATGGTAATCCATTCCTGTAATTACATACATGTGCATTTATTGCAACAACCATATTGATTATTCATGAAAAACGATTGCCTTGTTTGGGACGACAGTAAATTCGTCACTACTTTGTGAGTGATAATTCTAACAGCCACATCCTTCTTAGGCATCGCTATTTTAGGCTTACCTTCTGGATTAGTGCACGAAGTCCACTCTACCGAATTTATTAACCACCCTCCAAAATGATTGCCGCGCGGGGTTATGTAAATACCATTGACTCGTGTGACGTGAGAGTGCGTATAAAGTTGCGATATAAATAAAATAAGTGCGGTGTTTGAATCAATTTTGATTCGCTGGTTCTGCTGAGTCGTTATCAGCTTCGAAACATGGATACGCAGTAATGAGGTGTCTGTTTTCAATGATCGAGGTACATACCGTAACGTTCTAATTGTTAACCTAATTTCCAGCGGCATACAACCGTGATGTATAGACGTCCCCCCGTGCGTGCATGTGTATGTGGGAGGGTGTGACTCTGCGAGGTGCTGCGTCAGCCTGCGCGTGCAAGGCCAGATGTATATATTCTGCGCAGGGAAGCCTGCATAGAACATTCTGCCCTATTAATTGTAAAGTGTTAAAAATCATATGACCGTAACACTTTCTGAATTTACTGAATTTCAGTAAAGCATCACATTTTATCCAATTTATACATCTACAAACATGCCCCATCCCAAATACACATGAGGTTTACGTGTTCTTTCTCTTATCTTGTTGATTCAACATTAACCTTGAATGGTATGGCTTCCAATTTTGTACAAAGGTGAAAACAACAGGGCCTGTTCAAACCTTTGTTACGTATTGATTCACAACTGCAATAAGTGTTGTTAGTTTCTTTAAAACATTTGCACACGTGCAACTCAACAACAACAACGACAACAACAACACTGAACAACAGCAACACAAAACTATAACATCTCTTATCTCATATTCTATCCAAGGCACCTGTACAGAATAACAACAGTTTGTTTTACATATCATCAGAAATGTCCATATCGATATCCTTACTCGTGCCCAGACCTTAGTAGGACCCCAAGGGATATGATCCGGGCACGGATCCACCCAATGCTTATTAGTTTACTTGTTCATGACGTAACGCATGGCTTACAGCATATGCGTAATGACGGCGACCGCAGGTACTAATTATTTTTCTTTGACAATTTCTAGCACTTTTCCTTTCAGTGCAAATGCCATAATTTATGATCATCCAATCATTCTCTATTCAGTGACCCAATCGTAAACTATTTTCGACTTAAATTGAATTGATGTCCTCTCGATGTATTGCCATTTCTCGATATAACAACTGCACGGCATGCGGAGACGTTTTCATTAGGGCACCAGTACTGTACATGCATGCATGCGCATTGTCTCCCTTTATGTGATTCCCTCGGACAACTGATTTAGGATGCCCTCAGTACATGTATACTACATGTGGCGTGGCTTTGCGCGTGGCCCAATTATTTGATGTTGCATTTAATGTAGTGTAAGCACATGCATCACGTGCCAAGTAGCCCAAAAAACAACTTGCGAGTTTAAAAACCTTGAAGCCAAGCAAGATCGTTACTTAGAAAGCTAAACGCGTGCATCAAGACCAGATGCCACGTTACCAAGAAAACTCAGAAACCAAGTGAATACGTTGTTGCGCCCTAGAAGAGCCACGCAGAAGCCAAGCGAGTTCATTACCTACCTCAAAGTAGTCCGTGTTTGTTGTACGATTTCTCCTGGCGTCTGCATAGCTGCAAAGAACTGAGTCCTAGGGACCGAAATCCCTATACCATTAATGTATGCACCTATCAACGTACATATGGGAGGTGCTATGAGAATGGCCTAAGACGTATAATTCGGAAGCGTTTGAAAGACTTTCACATGCACGATGTACTACATAAGAAAAAAGTGTAAACGGATTGTTCTTCTGAAGTACAGCGACAGAAGACAGGCTTTCATCCTTGATTATTAAAATTAGTTTATCGTCTCGCATTTCCGAGCGGACAGGCTAGGCAGAGTATAATAAGCACATGTGTGTGCAGGGAGTAAAGGACGCTGCATAGCAACACAGAAAAAAGAAGTGAGCATTTTAAAACTGTTTTAAAGGTTGAGGGAAGGGAACAAGATTATTCTGGTCAGACTGTCGATTGGAATAACAGTTCTCAGGGATTATCAAATAATCTGCACCTACCGTTCAGGCAGCCTATTTGTTTTACACATCCCATTAAAAGCAAGCTTGATCAGTAAATGGAGAGTCCTGCAAAACTGTGAAATTCTTTCAGGCAGGGAATAAGGTCAAACTAATGGCAGAAAATGTTCTGAGTACTTCAAGACATCAGCTTCATAATCAATTCCATGTCTGACTTTTTGAATGATTGCAGATGTCTGCCACCATGTGTTTGCTTGCAGCAGCCAGCTTGATCATAAGCTACGAAATAAATAAGGAAAATTATTGTCACATGCATCCAATTTAAAGGGTGTCCTCAAAATACCATTATCTTTGTAGGTACAGGACGAGGGAATTTGTTTGGGGATATGCAAAATCGTCACCAATTGCAATCCCAGTGATACCTAATAATTTGGGATGTTTGCCTAGAATTAATTGAAAATAAAAAAATCACATAAATCGGTACTCTAAACATTATCCGTCTAATAGAAAAGGAAGTGCAATCATCAACCAGTGGCCAGTGTGATGCATCGTTGGTACCACGTATTAAATACACACTCACAACATTTGCAAAAGGGAGGGTAGATAATATCGTAACCACAATACATTTATTTCACCTAGGGAATTGCGTCCGGTTAATTAGTTTTGGGCAACTCAGGAACACCGTCCAGGAGACCGTTATCCCAAGGAAGTTGGGTCCGGGATGGAGCCGTATTCCTTAGGGAATAAGGTCCCCCGGACCAAAATTGCCCCGGAGCTTAATGCCTATGACACCGGGACAAGGTATAAATATCCGGATTTGATGCATGCAACGATTACAATCACCTGTGACCCGGTATCAGATCAGCTAGGAGAACATCACCTAGCTCAGCACAACACATTCCACATGCCTAGGAGTAGGCTAGCCAGGGGCCATTGTACGTATGTAAAGTGATCTCACTAATACATTATTTTATAATAGTAGGATGCATTGCGATGTTAAAACTGCTTGATAAAACATTGTGCATTTCGCATATTTACGCCAGTGTTTTAATCTCTTCCGTTCCGGGGTATACCCATATTTATACAACGTTGGGTCTGAAATGAGCAAACAATACGTCCGATTTTACCGTAGCTTACAACGAATGTGAGTCTTAGGGTAATTTACTTTTGTGTACCATTTCAGCATTTAAATCAATTGCATGGCCTTAAACATGTGTGTTTTCAAAGATCTTTGTGTAGTCATCACTTCATAGTTAACCAAATCAAGTTAGAGCAAAGGCTTACATTTTGGTTTGAATTACACTATTAAATGGTGATAATACTATTATTAATGGTTATACGCAGCAGTAGAAACTTTCGGTTTGGTGGTTTTGTATATTCAATTGCTTTGTGGGTCTAACAGTTATTGTAGCCACCACGCGTCCTATTTGATCAACTACAAAATAGCGGAACCATCCAGTTCAGGATTTTGAGGTTATATGCCTGTGCCTCACGAAATAGGTAACATCGGAGATAAAATATCATCGAAGGAGTAACACGACGCGCATGGCAATGTGCCTTCTGAGAAACGTTTCATTAAAAGTACATGCAACGCGTATAGCATATAATCATGTCTTGATGTGAGTCACACTAGTGTGAATTCATGTAGCAAGCATCAGAACTAGTACTAATAAAATAGCAAAGTGTCATGCGTGAAATAAATGTGAGGTCATAGATATTAGAAGAGAGGGATTGGAAACGCGGTCACGTGAGCGCATAGTTGTACATAGAGGATCTAGGAGTGAGTTGAATCGGTTAATTAACGAAAGGGCTTTACTCGAGTCCAAGAGGTTTGTATCTGCTGCGTGCTCACTGTTCATTTCTGAACATCCGAACACTTCCGCCAACATCGTGTAAGTGTTGTTTCAATGTTGGGCCCTTATTGAGTCATTTTATGCACGTTGACACGCGAAAACGGCAATTACCCCCCCTCACTGCCTGCACCACTGGTATTGTAGTACCCCCCCTCACTGCCTGCACCACTGGTATTGTAGTACCCCCCTCACTGCCTGCACCACTGGTATTGTAGTACCCTGGTATTGTAGTACCCCCCTCACTGCCTGCACCACTGGTATTGTAGTACCCCCCCTCACTGCCTGCACCACTGGTATTGGAGTACCCCCCTCACTGCCTGCATGCACCACTGGTATTGGAGTACCCCCCTCACTGCCTGCATCACTGGTATTGGAACGAGTACTTGAAAAGCATTTGTATTAGTTCTGGGCTAAGGTAAGACATTTTTGTGTATCTTTGATTAGTTTTGAGCAAACAGAATCGTGCTTCTCGTTCAGTGCTAACGTTGAAATACAAGTGGGACGATATTGAAACGGTTTGGCGCTGTAACTTTTTTAAGCGTGTTTTGAGTGTTAGCCCAATACAAACTTTTAATTCAGAAAGAGCATTCGTTTTTGCGTATCCATCGCCTATTTCTTTCTCATTGAGGCTTAGTACTCAAGTGAGGTAAGTAGTCAAAGTGGACTATGTATTTATACAATTAACTCAGATATAAATTTTAGAATGGGCAGAAAGTTCTCACTACAAAGAAAGAAGTTTTACTGAAGAATAGGGATACAAGTGCTCTACTAGTTTCTATTCCTTTGGACAAGGTCAAACTACAGACTCTTGAACCAGAACCTGCACCTGCTGTACCTTTGAATAAAGTGACAACTACCCTACCTCTTTCATACCCTAATATGTGTTCTGAATTCAAGGCCAAGATTGCTGCCAGTGTTCCCAAGGAATGGGTTGATGTCACACCAGAGTGTATGGAAGGTTCACCAGTGGCAGTTCTTTGCAGACCATTCTGCTGTTCTAATGCTAATGTCATTGTTAAATATACACTCAGGATAGACAATGATTGCACATGGAGTATTTGGCTACATGACAAACATATTAATCCTGTACAGCACACACTGTTACTCAGTGTGTGTGTGCCAGATAAACTCACAACTCCTGAAGACATATTAACAGTGCTAGAGAATGCAAAGGTCTGTATTGGTCATCCTGATGAAAAGTATCACAATTTGCTAAGACAACGAGATAGAAAGATTTATGAACGAACAGGTATGCTTATGTGAAAGTTATATTTGTATTTATAAATGACTGTTTGTACAGGAACTGGTTTACAAGATACTGTATTGTTGCAAAGGCCCACCATACGCTCCACTGATTGTGAGTTAGTATTATCAACTGACAGCCAATACAGTAGATGCCGTGCTTGTATCAAAATACGAACAAGGCTTCACATAGCATTATTCAGATTAAACAAACTCATATTCAGTTGACATCATTCTCCAAATTAGGGTTGACCTTGCAGCACAGGTTTGTACTTGCCTGGTCCTATGCAAAATGATAGGTGTTGTATATTTATATAGTTACTAAGTGAATCAGTATCAAAGGCAGTGGAACTAATTGGTGGCGCTGAAGCATCTGAAACAGCCTGGTTTTTACTGATGTTTGACAAACTATTTGACACTCTCAATGTTAGTAACTTCAGCGAGGGTTGTCAAAGTAGGAAGCCTTTTAGACAACCATATACTTCAGCTGATGATTTTTGACTCAAGGTATATACAGTTTGTGTGTTCTGTATTGTTTTATGCAGTATAACTATCCTATATAGTGGTTAGAGGAAGATTTTCTGGGACATCAATGACTGGGAGCAATATGTACACAGCATTAATGGAATATGTAAAAAAAAGTGATGCAAAAGATGTTCCTAAGCCCCCAAACATTGCTGAGATTGAAGATTACTGGTAATTAAGATACAGTTTACATCCACAGCTGCGACCATTTCCTTTCTTTAATTATTAGTGAAATCATTTGTGGACCTGGTGAGATACATGTTTACTTTGGAAGTTGTAAGGTTTTTCTTAGTCAAAGGATTTGTCAGGATCCAATTGAAAAGTTCTTTGGTTGCCAGCGACAAAGAGGGGCTACTCATGAGAACCCAAATGTATCTGAGTTTTGCAAGAATAATGATATCATAAGGGTTGCTGGCAGTGTATGCAGATCATCAGTTCGTGGCAATTGTTCTACGTGAAAGTGTTGACCTAAAAAAAGCCAGTGAACCACTTGCAAAGAGAAAAAGAATATCCCGCCACAGTGTATAATGAAAATTGATAATGGTATCGTGCACAAATAACAAATGTATGTGTGTATTATATTTATGTGCAACCTAATGTCCCTTGGACTTCTGTGTTGTCTTCTTGTTGTCTGCTTTGTATTTCTCTATCCATGCACTTACACATGAGAACCCTCTACTGGTGATCCACAAATCTGCAACCATTCTTAATAATTGTTCTTCAATGTTTATTGCAACTTCCCAGGGAGCAGAAAGTATAGACCAGAAGAATAATACATCTTCATTGACCATGATACTCTCTAAAGCATTCTGCTTAAAGTGAGTCGTCACTATGCTGATGTGGTCGCAACTCAATTTCCATTGCACAAATAACCATATACATTTCACTGGTGACATATACTAATCCACCACGATTAAGTCCCCTAACCCACTCTTCTGACTCATCTGTTTCTGTACACGTTGTCTCATTTTGCACCATATCATCCCGGCACAACAGCAACTCTTCCTCGCTAGGATGCTTAGACTTTGTAATTTTTTTATACAATGACCTTGGTATATAACCAGCAGCATATCTCAAGGCATTTTTTTCAATGCAACTAAGTGACTCAAGATTTTCAACAGTTCGTGGGGCACTAATTGGAAATATTAGGGCATCGCAAATATTCTGCAGCTGCGACAAACATATGAAGGAATGGTTGAATAACAAGGGTACACAATACTGTAGTATAACTACTTTCCGGCCTACGACATGTAGCGTTGCGAACATTTTCGCTAACTTTATCAGTATATTCATCACAGCAATAACCGATTGATGCATGTCACTAGAAATCGATAACAGGGCACTCGTTTTTTGAAAAACGAGTGCCTCATTATTGATGTCTAGTGACATGCATCAATCTGTTTTTGCTGTGATCGTCCAGCGGCTTTATAAGAACCCACCGATGTCGAAACTATAGCTAGAGCTCGTATTTAACCTCACCATAGATATTAATCTATCTACTAAATATATTCCCCTTCCAATCAACCTGTTTCTAAATACCCACTTCTTTTTTTTGTTGCTGTGTTGCTATGCAGCGTCTTTAATCCCTGCACAAACTTGTGGTTATAGCCTGTCTTCTCGGAAATACGAAACGATAAATTAATTTTAATAATCAAAGAACTACAATTCCAGGGATGTTCTTCGCTCTCCACCCACATACAACAATCAATGGTCAATTAAGAGTGTATTGCAAAACGTTGCAGGTTCCACAGAATTAGCTCAATACGCATTTGGCTTCAATCGTTATGTATTTAAGAGTTGACTATTCAGATTGCAATTATGCATCAAGAATTGCTGTAAACAACTTCAAGATGCTGAAAGGACTATCCTTGATCGCTTTGGTTATGGCAATCTCAGTTGATGCTCGCAACCTGCGTCCAAATGGTTCTGTTTTAATTACTGCATGATTTTTTCCCCCGATTCTTTTATAGTTAAATGCATGCATTTATTTCTGTTATAGATGTCTCCATCGAGGCAGTACCTTACAGTAAGTTACAAAATATAGCTATAAAAACAATTATTAAATATAGTTCGCTATTACACTTTCAGCCGTCGTGTTTCAGTTTACAAACAAAATTGATCAAGAAGCAACAATTTCTAATCCCTTGACGATGCTCCTCTCATCTTGGAAGGAGAACCTTTACGAAACGGTTTACGGCCCGGGTGGATTCACCCAAGGACAAGTAAGTGATCATGACTCGTTGATGCGGCACATATGTGCAACTACGTTTCACTATACCTCATAGGTGACAGGACAATTCAGCGATGTCGAGACAGGAGGGGGCTTCCAGATTAGTTACCCCTCGGGAGATAGTTTCGTAGTTGATGCATCTATTGGAGGAGAAGAACCGCGCTGTTGTGCCGCTGTATTTCGAAGTGGCAATCATGCTGTGAAGATTTCAAGCAAATATGACATAGTCGATCGTACGTTGATCTGTACCGTGTTCGCCGCAAGCCCATGGACTGTGTGAGGTGTATGTCCACAGCTGCGTAGCTTATATATAAGTCACATCGATGCATTAAATGTACTTGGTTATTGCAGTTCGTACTTGTATGTAGCGCAAGTGCGTCTCACGTGCCTAAGAACAGACTAATAGAGCGTTAATTCGAGATGCTGGTGTGGTATGGTGCGAGGATACACAGCCAATTTGTGATGCACCCGCGAAAGCTTTACCGTGTGTAAGCTCCGCAGCCGTACATTCCTGCGGTTTGGTTGCCATGGAAGATATAATAGTTGTCTAGCAAGTTTGTTAAAACCATTCTTTACATTCACATGATTATTTACAAAATAAATGAATAAGGGCGACTGAGCATTCAACTGGCGTGTTAATGCGGGTGGGGAGGGTGTGTGTGTTTCAGATCATTTCACCATATATGGTCTTAGTAGCCCCCCCCCCCCCCCCCCCCCCCCCCCCCCCCCCCTGTATCTGCCTCCGCATCTATCAAGTGCAGGCATAGTGTATAATTCCCTTTGTAGTCTGGCTGTGTACAAAGTATGGAACTATGTAGATGTGCAAAGGATGAAGTGAATGTATTAAACAGACAATGAGGGAACCTTGGCTTCAGCAACTGCTAGATCAATCACACTGAATCTGAATGTTCACCTCTGTAATGACCGGGCACCTCTTAAGCACATTATGAAAGAGTGCCGGAGAAGCTACAAGGCAGCATCTTATCCGGGCAATAGTTGTGCCATAATGTTGCTCTTGCATGTATTGGAGGCACACTTCCCCATTCCTCCTGACATGGAAAAAAACTAGTGGAGTCAGCGAAGGAGCCATGCTCTATTTCCCGTACACGTTGGTCATAAGTGAAAATTCTTTCACTAGTCAAGAATTACAGCGGGTGGAATACTGTAATTAGGTCAGAAAAAAATGCAATTTTTATACTTGTGCACGGAAGCACTATTGTGCCTCCTGGAACCAAATCTTTTAATATAATGGTGCTTTTTTGTTGTTGGTAATATAATGACAGCTAATACTGAACAACAATACTGTTGGCGCAAGTGAAGTATCGCCTTAGACTAGTTAGTTATTATTAAGTATAGGTATTTGCTGTACATTATTAATAGCCATTTTATCTAGACAAACGGATCCACCCAAAAAATTAAATATGTCTTTCTCAACATGCACCAACAGAAAAATCTAAGAGAAAATAAAAATTGTAACTTTTACAACTTTGGTGACCGCTCATTTATCCATACAATTATAATTACTACATATTGATACAGTATCCGCCCAGGACTGTTAACTACGCAGACGTGCCCAATGTGGGTACATCTGAGTAGTTAGCTAACATCTACTCACGAGCCCCTCCTACAAATCCTGGAGACGCCATTGCACTCATGGCCATAGAGTACCGTACATCATGAATGTAATTCCTATCACCCTATGCACCCTCACAAATGCACCCTCACAAATGCACCTGCAGAATCACTAGTTCCAACAGGCTCCGCCCCTTCTGATGTATACTGCCACAAGACCACACTGATGAGACAAATAACACACTAATGTGGCACAAGATAACAACACACTGACAGAGACACAAGTGGTGATGCAATCAGAGTTAGCTATTCTCTTTGAGATTGGTAGCTAGCTCGTCACAAAGTCCACTACCAAATAAGTCCATGCACGATAAGAATGCAAGTGGCACACTGGAAGCTGGGAGATGCCTGGGGACATCATAATCAAGATGTTACATCCATTAAATGCACACCATGCACTTACCATTACCCTCCAGCTTCCTTATGACGATCATGTGACACACAGCTCTACAGCCTATTCGGGAGGTTTCTCATCCTTGTAAGGGATTGATTGTCCTCAGCTAGTGTAGTGGTGTTGCTCCCTGATTCAGGAAGTGAATATGGCTTCTGGAGCATCTTCTGAACCCTTGTGACCTACAATAGTACACAAAAGTGGGAGGTAAGGAAGAAGGGGAGGATGGAGGGGAGGGGATGAGGAAGGGGAGAGGGAGGGGAGGGGAGGAGAAGAGAGGGAGTGGAGGGGAGGGAGAGAGGAGGGGAGGGAGGAGGGGAGGGAAGAAGGAAGGGAAGAGAGGGAGGAGGGAGGGAGGAGTAGGAGTGAGAAAGATAGTAGGTACATGTATGTTATGTTTACAACACCTAATTGTACGGAACACTTACTTCTGAGAAATCACCTTTTTCTGCCAGTTCAATAGCCCTCTGTGCTATGTGATTTCTGAGCACAAACCTACAAGACGAACCACACCCCTCTCAACCCATATCCCAAATGATGCCATGTCTTCATACCTTCAATACTTAACACACAGCTCCAGAGAACGACCCATAGCCTAGTCCCCAGTACATACACACCCCATGGTCTAGTCCCCAGTACATACACACCCCATGGTCTAGTTCCCTCCATGCTACCAGCATGTATTCCCACACTCCATATAAGGTACCCTCATGGACACTCCATATAAGGCACCCTCATGGACACTCCATGTAAGGTACCCTCATGGACACTCCATGTAAGGTACCCTCATGAACACTCCATGTAATGCACCCTCATGGACACTCCATGTAAGGTACCCTCATGGACACTCCATGTAAGGTACCCTCATGGACACTCCATGTAAGGTACCCTCATGGACACTCCATGTAAGGTACCCTCATGGACACTCCATGTAAGGCACCCTCATGAACACTCCATGTAAGGTACCCTCATGAACACTCCATGTAATGCACCCTCATGGACACTCCATGTAAGGTACCCTCATGAACACTCCATGTAAGGTACCCTCATGAACACTCCATGTAAGGTGCCCTCATGAACACTCCATGTAAGGTGCCCTCATGGACACTCCATGTAAGGTACCCTCATGGACACTCCATGTAAGGTACCTTCATGGACACTCCATGTAAGGTACCCTCATGGACACTCCATGTAAGGTACCCTCATGTAAGGTACCCTCATGGACACTCCATGTAAGGTACCCTCATGAACACAACATGTAAGGTACCCTCATGAACACTCCATGTAAGGTACCCTCATGAACACTCCATGTAAGGTTCCCTCATGAACACTCCATGTAAGGTACCCTCATGGACAAAGGTTTCCTCATGAACACTCCATGTAAGGTACCCTCATGGACACTTCATGTAAGGTGCCCTCATGAACACTTCATGTAAGGTACACTCATGAACACTCCATGTAATGCACCCTCATGGACACTCCATGTAAGGTACCCTCATGAACACTCCATGTAATGCACCCTCATGGACACTCCATGTAAGGTACCCTCATGGACACTCCATGTAAGGTACCCTCATGGACACTCCATGTAAGGTACCTTCATGGACACTCCATGTAAGGTACCCTCATGGACACTCCATGTAAGGTACCCTCATGTAAGGTACCCTCATGGACACTCCATGTAAGGTACCCTCATGAACACAACATGTAAGGTACCCTCATGAACACTCCATGTAAGGTACCCTCATGAACACTCCATGTAAGGTTCCCTCATGAACACTCCATGTAAGGTACCCTCATGGACAAAGGTTTCCTCATGAACACTCCATGTAAGGTACCCTCATGGACACTTCATGTAAGGTGCCCTCATGAACACTTCATGTAAGGTACACTCATGAACACTCCATGTAATGCACCCTCATGGACACTCCATGTAAGGTACCCTCATGAACACTCCATGTAATGCACCCTCATGGACACTCCATGTAAGGTACCCTCATGGACACTCCATGTAAGGTACCCTCATGGACACTCCATGTAAGGTACCCTCATGGACACTCCATGTAAGGTACCCTCATGGACACTCCATGTAAGGTACCCTCATGGACACTCCATGTAAGGCACCCTCATGAACACTCCATGTAAGGTACCCTCATGAACACTCCATGTAATGCACCCTCATGGACACTCCATGTAAGGTACCCTCATGGACACTCCATGTAAGGTACCTTCATGGACACTCCATGTAAGGTACCCTCATGGACACTCCATGTAAGGTACCCTCATGTAAGGTACCCTCATGGACACTCCATGTAAGGTACCCTCATGAACACAACATGTAAGGTACCCTCATGAACACTCCATGTAAGGTACCCTCATGAACACTCCATGTAAGGTTCCCTCATGAACACTCCATGTAAGGTACCCTCATGGACAAAGGTTTCCTCATGAACACTCCATGTAAGGTACCCTCAAGGACACTTCATGTAAGGTGCCCTCATGAACACTTCATGTAAGGTACACTCATGAACACTCCATGTAATGCACCCTCATGGACACTCCATGTAAGGTACCCTCATGAACACTCCATGTAATGCACCCTCATGGACACTCCATGTAAGGTACCCTCATGGACACTCCATGTAAGGTACCCTCATGGACACTCCATGTAAGGTACCCTCATGGACACTCCATGTAAGGTACCCTCATGGACACTCCATGTAAGGTACCCTCATGGACACTCCATGTAAGGCACCCTCATGAACACTCCATGTAAGGTACCCTCATGAACACTCCATGTAATGCACCCTCATGGACACTCCATGTAAGGTACCCTCATGAACACTCCATGTAAGGTACCCTCATGAACACTCCATGTAAGGTGCCCTCATGAACACTCCATGTAAGGTGCCCTCATGGACACTCCATGTAAGGTACACACATACACACACACATACACACATACACACATACATGTACACACATACACACATGCACATATACACACACATACACACGTACACACATGCACACATGCACACATACACACATGCACACATGCACACATACACACATACACACATGCACACATACTGTACAAGGGCTCGGTTGCTTCAGGAAGTGGAAGGAGTGGCATCACATGAGGATCTCATGAAGGTACCTACCTACCCATTCCTAAATGTTGTGACACCATGGTTACCTTAGATCAACAGTGAAAGAGAAAGGAAGATGAGGGCAAGTAAACCCTAGGTAGGTGTCCATGAGGGTACCTTACATGGAGTGTTCATGAGGGTACCTTACATGGAGTGTTCATGAGGGTTCCTTACATGGAGTGTTCATGAGGGTACCTTACATGGAGTGTTCCTTTCATGGAGTGTTCATGAGGGTACCTTACATGGAGTGTTCATGAGTGTACCTTACATGGAGTGTTCATGAGGGCACCTTACATGGAGTGTTCATGAGGGTACCTTACATGGTGTGTCCATGAGGGCACCTTACATGGAGTGTTCATGAGGGTACCTTACAAGAAGTGTCCATGAGGGCACCTTACATGGAGTGTCCATGAGGGCACCTTACATGGAGTGTTCATGGGGGTACCTTATATGAAGTGTCCATGAGGGCACCTTACATGAAGTGTCCATGAGGGTACCTTACATGGAGGGTACCTTACATGGAGTGTTCATGAGGGTACCTTACATGGAGTGTCCATGAGGGTACCTTACATGGAGGGTACCTTACATGGAGTGTTCATGAGGGTACCTTACATGGAGTGTCCATGAGGGTACCTCACATGGAGTGTCCATGAGGGCACCTTACATGGAGTGTTCATGAGGGTACCCTCATGGACACTCCATGTAAGGTACCTTCATGGACACTCCATGTAAGGTACCCTCATGGACACTCCATGTAAGGTACCCTCATGTAAGGTACCCTCATGGACACTCCATGTAAGGTACCCTCATGAACACAACATGTAAGGTACCCTCATGAACACTCCATGTAAGGTACCCTCATGAACACTCCATGTAAGGTTCCCTCATGAACACTCCATGTAAGGTACCCTCATGGACAAAGGTTTCCTCATGAACACTCCATGTAAGGTACCCTCATGGACACTTCATGTAAGGTGCCCTCATGAACACTTCATGTAAGGTACACTCATGAACACTCCATGTAAGGTACCCTCATGAACACTCCATGTAAGGTGCCCTCATGAACACTCCATGTAAGGTACCCTCATGAACACTCAATGTAAGGCACCATCATGGACACTCCATGTGAGGTACCCTCATGGACACTCCATGTAAGGTACCCTCATGAACACTCCATGTAAGGTACCCTCCATGTAAGGTACCCTCATGGACACTCCATGTAAGGTACCCTCATGAACACTCCATGTAAGGTACCCTCCATGTAAGGTACCCTCATGGACACTCCATGTAAGGTACCCTCATGAACACTCCATGTAAGGTACCCTCATGAACACTCCATGTAAGGTGCCCTCATGGACACTCCATGTAAGGTGCCCTCATGGACACTTCATGTAAGGTACCCTCATGAACACTCCATGTAAGGTGGGGATGTGGCAATGTTGTGAGACTCGCGACTGCAAAGTTAGGGGTTCGATTCCTGGAAGTAGCAATTTTTTTCATAACACCTTGCACGTGCGTATTGGTCGTTACAAATCGTACTAAATCTCGTACTATTTTTTTTTCAGCAATTTTTTTCATAACACCTTGCACGTGCGTATTGGTCGTTACAAATCGTACTAAATCGTAAAATTTCGTACTATTTTTTTTTCAATGAACGAATGACATCGAAACGGCACGATCTTTGTTAATCTACGTTTATCTACGTTCAGCTTTTTTATGCCACGAATGATCCTTTTCATACTCAATCTGTAATTTTCGTACTTGGCTGTAAATTTGTAGAACGTACACGATGAGTGCTTATCAGAGAAACTATATACGTGCATGCGCATGATCGATCAAGAACGATGTGCACATATTAATCCAATAGATGCATCGTACGTATGCATGCATAAGTATATGTTTTTATTATTATCTATAATTTTCAGATATTGTACGATCTTATATTATCAATTTGACGGCGCACCGTGCTACTTCTTTGCTACCATCGTAATACGATGGAAATTTCATGAAACGATCTTGCATTGGTCGTGTACGGATTTTTTGCTGGGGCAGCTCGAGGCAGTCGAAGAAGCACAGAATAGGTTGCAAAAGGACAGGTGTAAAACTGAGTCGCTCGCCTTGACAGACGATACTGTGGCAGACCCTGATTCCTGTACATCAAATGCCACATCTGGACCTGGCCAACAGCAGTATGAGAGAGAGAGCCTGGAGAAGCGGCTAAGCAGACAACTCAGGCAAGCTGAAGCAGACGTTCAAAAGCTTTCCACCCAGGTTCAGCAACTACTTAAGGAGTCGACAATGAATACTAGGCGGCGACCAGCAAACTCGAGGGATAATACTGGACAGAAGAGAACAGATGGCCCTGTATGTTGGGGATGCGGGAAAAATTGCCATGTGAAGAGGGACTGTCCCCAGCGTAGAACTGCATTTAAGAACCACCTTCCATCAGAGAGTGCGGCGGTGAGTGCATCATTGTTTATCTATGGTTTCCTAGAAGGTCACCGCACAAAGATGCTGGTAGACACCGGGTCTGCAGTAACTATAATTCGTCGTGACATTTGGGATGGAATAAGCCGGAAGCAACTGGAGACACCAGTTCGTGCAGTCTTGGCGGCTAATGGGAATGAAATCAGTCTGTCTGGTCAAGGTGATGTCCTTGTTCAGGTTGGTGATTTGTCGGTGAGACATAATGTTTTGGTGGCGGATTGCCTGACTCAAGATTGCATACTGGGGTCTGATTTTCTTTTGCTGCATGGGTGTGTGATTGATTTGCATAACCACTCCTTGTTGGTTAAAGGGAAGGTAGTTCCACTTTCTTCTGGGATCTATCATAGCCCCATTAGCACATGTGGGGTTGCAGTTGCTGAGACAGTGGAAGTGCCAGCACACAGTCAATTTAGATTGATAGCCAACCGACAGGGAAAGAAAAAGGAGCAGGGTGTGGATGACCTCGGAAGTGTTATGTTTGAGCCCAGTCACGACTTCATGGAGTCCCATGGTCTGGCAGTTGCCCATGCTGTTGTGGGGGAAGACAATGAGGATATTGTTGTGCAAATTTTAAACCCAACCCCATACTCAGTGCAGGTACAACAGGGAAGCAGGATCGGTTGTTTGAGGCCACTTTTGGATGTGTGTGCTATTGAACTGGAAGCTGTAGCCCGGCAAGGAGATAACAGGTCTCATGCTCGGGAATGTATCATACATCAACTGGTCTCATGTGCCCAAGGAGTCACTCAGAAGGAGAGGCAGCAGCTAACAGACCTTCTGACCGAGTTTGAAAGCATACTTTCGGATCGTGAGGATGACCTGGGCAGAACACATTTGGTCTACCATAAGATTGATACCGGAGATGCCGTACCTATTCGCCAATCAGCCAGAAGACTTCCTTATTTCCAGAGAGTAGAGGTACGTAAGACCATTGAGGATATGTTGAAGAGGGGTATTATTGAGCCTAGTAGCAGTGCATGGTCATCGCCTGTTGTACTTGTAAAAAAGAAAGATGGTAGTACCAGGTTCTGTATTGATTTTCGAAAGGTCAATGCAGTCACTACAAGGGATGCCCAGCCTTTGCCTCGCATTGATGATACTCTAGATTTGCTGGGGGGAGCAAGCTATTTTTCCACATTAGATTTAGCCAGTGGGTATTGGCAGGTAGAGGTTGACCCATTGGATAGAGAAAAGACAGCATTTATAACCCCATTTGGCTTGCATCAGTTTCGTGTTATGCCATTTGGGTTAAGTAATGCACCTGCCACATTTCAGCGGCTTATGGAGCAAGTCTTGGCTGGTCTACACTGGTCCACTTGTTTGGTGTATTTAGATGATATCATTGTGTTCAGTAGAACAGTGGCAGATCATCTGGACCAGCTGAGAGATGTGTTTACCAGTCTAAAAAATGCTGGCCTTACACTTAAACCATCCAAATGTCACCTGCTTCAAATGGAGGTTCGTTATTTGGGGCATGTGGTGTCGGGAAAGGGCATTCAAACAGATCCTGAAAAAGTCCGAAGTGTTTTTGATTGGCCCATCCCCTTGAATCAGAAAGATTTAAAATGTTTCCTGGGTTTGGCATCATATTACCGCCGCTTTGTCCAGGGGTTTGCACAGGTGGCAGCTCCACTGAATGCTCTCACTAACAAGGGAAAAGAGTGGATGTGGACAGCAGACTGCACACACGCATTTTTGGAACTGAAGAAGCGATTGGTATCAACTCCAGTGCTGGTGATGCCACAGTTTACACAAGAGTTCATACTGGACACAGATGCTAGTGGTGAGGGCCTTGGTGCTGTGCTCTCTCAGGTGATTGAAGGTGAGGAAAAAGTTGTTGCTTATGCCAGTAAGACACTCACATGAACAGAAAGAAAGTATTGTGCAACTCGCCACGAGATGTTAGCGTTGGTGTGGGCCACACATCACTTTAGACTGTATTTGTATGGACATAGGTTTGTGTTGTGTACCGATCATAGTGCTCTCCAGTGGCTTCAAAACTTCAAAGAACCAGAGGGACAAACCGCTCGTTGGTTGGAGCAGCTAGCAGAATACAACTATAGAGTGGTGCACAGACCAGGAAGACACCACACAAATGCTGATTCTCTCTCTCGCATGCCATGCAAACAGTGTGGCCTCTCAGAAGCTTCAGATGGCACTACTTGTTGTGATGCAGTAGTACAACATGAGATTATACTTCCAACTTGGACACCGGAGGAAATGCAGTCTGCTCAGCAAACTGATGTTGCTTTGAGCAAAGTTATAGATTGGTTTGAGTCTAATTCTATTCCTCATTCTCCTCCTACACAGGCAAACTTAAGGACACTATGGCTTCATGCAGAGAGACCAACTGATGCTAAAAGAAGGTGTCCTGTATCGGCAATGGAAGAATGTACCTGGAGGTGGACTACACAAGAGACTCCAGCTCGTGCTACCAGCATCACTTGTACCTGGAGTTCTGTCAGGACTGCATGACACCCCAGTTAGAGGCCATCTAGGAGTTAAGAAAACATTGGAAAAGGTTCAGATGCGGTTCTATTGGCCAAGCCAGAAAAAAGATGTGGAGAAGTGGTGTGCTAGTTGTGCTAAATGTAGTTCTAGAAAATCTCCACTTCCACCCAGGGCACCACTCCAGTTAGAGGATTCGGTGTCAAGGCCTTTGGAAAGAATAGCCATGGACATTGTAGGACCGCTACCAGTGACAGAACGGGGAAATCGTTACATTCTGGTGGTGGGAGACTATTTCACCAGGTGGAAGGAAGAGTATCCAATGAAGGACATGGAAGCGCAAACAGTCGCTTGTATCCTGGTTAATGAGTTCATTTGTCATTTGGGAGTTCCTGATACTATCCACACAGATCAAGGGAGAAACTTTGAGAGTAAACTCATCAAAGAGCTGTGCCAGATGTTGGGAATAAAGAAAACGAGAACTACCCCATACCACCCTCAGTCAGACGGGATGGTGGAACGTTTTAACAGGACCTTGTTAAATATGCTGAGCATTGCTGTTGGAGAAGACGAGATGAGTTGGGACCTGCAACTCCCGTTGTTATTGTTGGCATACAGGACAAGTGTCCATGACACTACTGGTACATCTCCATTTGAGTTGATGTATGGACGTGAAGTGCGTCTTCCAGAAGATATCATGTTTGCCCTGCCAGCCACCGTTGAGACAGCTCGAGCTGACTACAAGGGCACTCTAAAACGTCGCCTGCAACATGCTTACCAGTTGGTGCGTAAACACACAAGAAGACAGCAAGAGCACCAGAAGTTCAATTATGATAGATCGATCGGCTGAAACCTTGGATATCAAATGAAAGTATGGAAGGGCCACCTTCACTGCCAAAAGTGTCTCCTAACAGTATGGAAAATGAACATCAACCCACCATCACAAGTGATAAGTTGGAGGATATAGTTCTGTATTTTCCGCAACCACAGGAGAACCCACTAGTGCCAGGAGGAGATAACAGGGTGGAAGGAGAAGATGAAAATGGTCAGGAAATACAAGCCCCTGGGTTGCTACCACCGCAAGATGTAGTTGACCAGGACTTGGACGTTCATGATGAACCTGCCCCAGAACTTCCGGCACTGAGACGATCTACTAGAATAAGACACCCCCCTGGCTGGTACGGGGATCGTATTGTACTACCAGACACACTTGCTTGAGTGTGAGGTCACACTACTAATATAGGAGGGAAAAGTGTAACATTCTGGGACAGATGTCTGCAACCTTCCTACTCACCTGATCGGAACTACAATTGGCTCCAGTGCGTCATATGTGAACTTTGACTGTCTGTATGTGACGTATTAATTCTTTTGTATTTAAGTGTATGCCTTGCGCATGTAAGATAGTCTGATTTCTCAAGCTATCGTATTATTGGTTAACTCGTGGCGCGGGCGCTACATTGCGGGCGCTACAGCTGGAACGCGATTGGCTATGCAAGCTTCGTTTGGACTGGTTAAAATGTTAAGAGGTGGCATTGCAGATGGTTCCAGAATTCATGCTATACACAGTGCCACCTTTGTGAGTGAGTTTCCTGATGTAATGGACGATAGGATGGGATTGCTAAGAGGAATTAAGGCTGAAATCTATCTGAAAGAAGGCACAGTACCAGTGTTTCACATGCATGGCAAAATCATAGTGAGAAACAGGTAGGACTAGACGAGACTCCCTTATCCCTGGCAACTTCCAGGATCTTCTTTTTTGGGTTAAATAACTTAAGCAACCAGAATAACCTGTTTGTTTTGCTCATGTAATGTACTGCCACTGGGACTGTTTGAAAACTAGGGGCTATTTGGAAATAAGGGGCATGGAAAATGGTAGCTACAAAACATACAGCAGAATCCACTGTACAATCACAGCACCATCTAACTATTAATGATTAGCACTACTGAGTTCTACGATCATCAATATACACCAACACAAGTACAATACATTGGAAGTGAACATCTAGCTAAGAAAGTCCCTGCAAAAGTAATGAAGCATTCCTTTTGTCGGTAACGATTAATTTTTTAAAAGTCTGCACAGTCAGACTGTTTCAATATTTAAAAAATTCAATTAGTTCTTGTAAGCCTCCCAATGAAGAGGAGTCATATTCATATATCTTCATTTTCACCATGGCCACATTCCTATTTTTGTCACTTGTATCAGGTAATGGTGATTGACTTCGATCGTCTACATTTCCTACAGTGAAATTTCCTTTTTCAATTAGGTAATGCAGGTTGTCTTGACTAGCCAATTGCAATGGAGTATTTCCTTTATCATCCTTGCTAGAGGGGTCATATCCATACTTCTCTACTAGGTACTTCACCATTGTTAAATTCTCATTCTTCATACAAGCAAAATGTAATAATGAACTATTCCCTGCACCTGGACTGCACTTTCTTTCTTCGAAAAAGTAGATCATTATATCTAGGCTACCTGAGGATGCAGCCACATGGAGTGGAGTGTTTTCTTGTTCGTCCTTCCAAGATGGGTCACAATCATGCTTCTCGACCAGATATTTAACCATAGTAAGATTCTCATTCTTCAAACAAGCAAAATGCAATAATGAACTATTCCCTGCACCTAAGCATCTTGGACTGCACTTCCTATCTTCAATGAGGTACACCAGGATGTCTAAGCCACCTGTAGCTGCAGCCACATGCAATGGAGTATTTCCATATTCATCTTTCCAATAGGGGTCACTAACAAGCTTCTCCACTAGGTACTTCACCATAGCTAGATTCTCATTCTTCTGACAAGCATAATGTAACAACGATTGATTCCACTGACCTAAACATTCCGGACTGCACTTTCTATCTTCAATGAGGTACATCAAAATGTCAAGGTTACCTGAGATCGCTGCAATGTGGAGTGGAGTGTTTCCATGTTCATCCTTCCCACATGGGTCACATCTGTGCTTCTCCACCAGGTACTTCACTATGGATATATTCCCATTCTTTGTACAAGCATGATGTAATGGTGATCTGCCACATTGACATGGATCATTTGGACTGCACATTCGTTCCTCAATCAAGAATACCAGGATATCAAGGCTACCAAAGAGAGCAGCCAAATGGAGTGCAGTGTGTCCTTCTTCATCCTTTCCTGAGGGATCACATTCATGCTTCTCCACCAGGTACTTCACCATGGATAAATTCCCCTTCCTTGAACAAGCATGATGTAATAGTGATCTGCCACCTTGACCTGGTTCACTTGGACTGCACTTTCTTTCTTCAATGAAGTACTTTAGGATATCAAGGTTACCTATGTCTGCAGCCACATGCAATGGGGTGTTTCCTTGTACATCCTTTTCAATGGGGTCACATCCATGCTTTTCCACGAGGTACTTCACGACGGTTACATTCTCATTGTCCAGACATGCAAAATGTAATGGTGACAGACCTAATTGGCCTAGCCATCTAGGATTGCTCTTTCTTTCTTCAATCAAGTACATCACAATTTGAAGGCTGCCTGAAGCTGCAGCTTTGTGGAGTGGAGTGTTTCCCTCTTCATCCTTCAAAGAAGGGTTACATCCATGCTTCTCTATGAGATACTTCACCACAGCCAGCTTCATATTCTCTTGGCCATCAAAGAGACTTGTAATTGCATCTTTCACTATATCAAACTGCTGAATCAGACTTTCAGATATATGTGACAATGGTGCCAAATTGAATGGAGTATTTAGTTGGTCAGATTTCTCCCAAAGGTAACTCATAATTGCAGGTTTCCATAGCTTTGAACAAGCATATGGTAACAATGATGTTGGGCTGCAGTTTCTATGTTCAATAAAGTAAACTAGAATGTTTAGACTACCTGAGGCAGCAGCATTGTGGAGTGAAGAATATCCAAGTTTATCCTTTATTGAAGGGTCACATCCATGTTTCTCCACCAGATACATCACCAAGGACAGATTCTCATTCTTAACACAAGCATAATGAAGTGGTGTTAGACCCAAAAGTCCTTGATGCATTGGACTACACTTCCTTTCTTCAATCAAGTATATGAGGATGTCTAGGCAGCCACGTAATGCAGCTATACAGAGTGGTGTGTTTCCTAATTCATCCTCCACAGAGGGGTCACATCCATGACCCTCCACCAGGTACCTCACCATAGCTAGATTTTCAGGAATTGAACAAGCCTTAAGTATCAGTGAGTTGTCTGGACTAATCTTTCTTTCTTCAATCAGGTACATCAGAATAGCTAGGCCACCAGTGAATGCAGCAATATCAAGAGAAGTTAATCCAAATTGATTCTTTTCAGAAAGGTTGCATCCATGCTTTTCCACCAGGTACTTTACCACTGCTAGATTTCGATTATTTGAACAAGTAAAATGTAATAGCAAATTGCCCAATTGACCTGGATAATTTGGACTGCACTTTCTTTCTTCAATCAAGTATACCAGGATATCAAGGCTACCAGAGAGAGCAGCCACATGGAGTGGAGTGTTTCCTTGTTCATCCTTTCCTGAGGGATCACATCCATGCTTCTCCACCAAGTACTTCACTAAGGATATATTCCCATTCTTTGTACAAGCATGATGTAATGCTGATCTGCCCCAATGACCTGGATAACTTGGACTGCACTTACTTTCTTCAATCAAGTATATCAGGATGTCAAGGCTACCAGAGAGAGCAGCCAAATGGAGGGGAGTGTTTCCTTGCTCATCTTTTCCAGAGGGGTCACATCCATGCTTCTCCACCAAGTACTTCACTAAGGATATATTCCCATTCTTTGTACAAGCATGATGTAATGCTGATCTGCCCCATTGACCTGGATAACTTGGACTGCACTTACTTTCTTCAATCAAGTATATCATGATGTCAAGGCTACCAGAGAGAGCAGCCAAATGGAGTGGAGTGTTTCCTTGTTCATCTTTTCTAGAGGGATCACATCCATGCTTCTCCACCAAGTACTTCACTAAGGATATATTCCCATTCTTTGTACAAGCATGATGTAATGGTGATCTGCCCCATTGTCCTGGATAACTTGGATTGCACTTTCTTTCTTCTATCAAGTATTTCAGGATGTCTAGCTCACCAGATGATGCAGCAAAATGAACTGGAGTGTTTCCTTGTTCATCCTGTTCGCAAGGGTCACGTATATTTTCTTCTACGAAATGCTTTACCTGGGCAAGGTTGTTCCAATCAACGTCTTCATTGAGCCTCTGAATGTAAGAAAATGTATTCAGTATGATTCGTGTTTCATCTTTACAGTATTGAATGTACGCAAAAATTGCACGTGATACTGAGTGTAAGCATTTATTTATAGCAAGAATGTCTGATTAATGTCTTGTTGTGAAATGTATCTAGACTATAGCATAATGGAATCTCTCAATCTGATTGGTCAATAACAGGTACCTTATTTCGCGTAGAGACCTCGGTAGCCTAATCGCGTCCTCTAAATGCCAGCGGGCGGGTATTCTACGGTACAATACCCGCCCTCTGGCACTTAGAATACCCGCCCTCTTGCGCAATGGATAATTGTAACGGCATTGGTTACTATAAACGTAAACATGCGCGTTGCTATAGTCTAAATCAGTTAGATACTGTCACCTTCGTGATCTACGTGATTTAGAATACCCTCGGGCCCTTAGTAGCGCCCTCGGGACGCTACAGCCCATGGCCCTCGGGTATTCTAAATCACGTAGATCCCTCGGTTCCAGTATGTAACTATTATTTAGTTTATAGATTTTAAACTTGAGCTTGCAATGAAATGCATATCAGAGTGTGGTAGGAGATGTTACATTGATAAAACTAACTATGGTGTTGCTCTCATTTGCCATTTACAAAAGCTGTTCAATATGCAAGCAGAAGGAACTATCGTATAATATTTACACTCACAAAGCTGTGCATTCATTCAGTGGTTTTTGATCACTCATAACTGAAAACATTTAATGATCATGATAAAGGTCAATTCACCAATCCATTCTAATTTCATTTGGGGAAACTATTGACTCCCCTTCACCTATTTAGTAGTACAATAAGCAGTGAAACGAGCTACAATCCTTTTTTTGTTTGGTTGGATAGAATACTAAAATGAAAATAAAGCCTACATTGTGCACATCTCCTTTAAGTGGGAGAATATCTGTGTAGAATCCTTCAGTATCATAATGGAATCAGCAAGAAATGTGCACACCAAATGATGTACACTCTGCAGTCAAATTATGTTACATACGATACCATAGTATTCACCACAGTTTAGACACCAGCTCAGTGTATCCTGGGTTTCCAAATGCTCACCCATAACGAGTTGGGAGGTCACAGAGGGTGTCTGTCCATTCTCCCAGACTGCCGGTAGAGTTGTAGTTTTTTTTTTTATATGGGAATCCACACTTTATGCACCGGTATGTAGGTCACCTGGGATACCCGCCCTTCCATGGTAACCTCTGTAGTGGTCATCCCAGCATTCCCTAGTTTTTGCACTGCTGGTGGGCTTTGCATAATGCTTAATGTTTGTGACTTCTTATACGGTGTTGCCCTGCATTGACTGAAGCTTGCACTGTCTCATTTACCAGATATTCATCTCTCCTATCCTATCTGGCTGTTCCTGATACATTTTTACCATCTGGTCAGCGCGTCTTCTCGACATTGTGGTTCCATCAGGCAGTATGACTTTGTTCTTGTCTGCATCCATACAATGCCATATTGCCATTTTTGGTGCTGTGGTTAATAATCTCTCACCATCACAGAGTCACCTACATCAGAGTTCCTCTCTGTTGCTGATGACTGTGAGTTAACCTGAGTAGCTTAATTGTCATCTCTGCACATGTGACCTCGACAGGTGTAACTAGCTCCTCAGAGCTCTACCACTCATTTTTAACTGAGCTGGGGATGACTCTGTGGTAGCATGTCTTGCATTTCTGCAATGAATAAGGAAGTTTGAAATCCTGTGTACCAGCGACTTCTCATTATTGGAGGCTCAAATAGCTTGTTTTAGGGACTGCATGAAGCACTCAGCCAAAACTTTTGTAGTTACATGAAATGGGCTTGTCTTGTGTGCTTGAAGTTATTTGAACTGTTCAATTTGCAGTGATGTAAATTGGGGACCATTATCCATCATGACCTGCAGACGAATTCCCCATCTTGAACCTATCCCCCAAGTACTATCCATTGTTGTTTTGTCCATGATAGACTTTTGGCAATTTGGAATAGGTATAAACTATGATAAATAACTGCTTCCCTCTGTGAAGTCCATGTGCAACTGTTTCCACAGTCCCCCCATTGATGCAGTGGAGTCAGTTTCGAGTTCTGTCGGTTAACCCTACATCCCTCACTCCTATTGGCTGCCTGCTCTATCTCTTTGCTGATGCCTGGTGACCTAACATGGCTTCTAGCCAGTGCTATCATCTTCATAACGCCTATGTGCCCTCCATGAAGCTCATCCAATACTCTTCCTTGAAGCTTTTGTGGTATCACCCCTAGGAACCCTTGCTCCATGCTGAATTCATGATTTCTCTCAATATACTCCACCTAGTCTTGGGTTAACTGAAGCCACCTTGGCCAGCACTAGATCTCTGTTGTCTGCAATTGTCACGGGAAGTGTTTCGAGTTGGTGGACACCGTATGACCTTTCTCAAACACGTCTCTCACTCAGATTGGATTGGGAACCATGAAATTGCATCAGCATTTGAATTTGTTGGGCGTAGCTCAACTATGTTGTGTGGTGCTTCTGTACTTAATGTCAAAGACGCATTCAAACAGTGATACAACATGCCGTGCAGCAGTAACTTACATAAGTATGATCAGTAGCGATTTTAATTTATGTATTACTTGGCTGCTCAGTCAGAAGTACCTGAACATGAAGTTCGTGCTCTTCGTGATCAAATAGAATATGAATTGCAGAGATACCTGAAGGAGGCAAGGCGGAGAACAAAGTTCCTATAAAGATGACCCTTTGATGTGGTGGAAATGGCATGAAAAATATTTTCTGATTATTTTGAACCTTGCAAGAATGTAACTGGCGATCCCAGCATCAAAAGCTCATTCAGAAGGGTCTTTTCGACTGCAAAATATATTGCAGAAGAAAAGATGGATACATTGCTCAGTCAATGCATAATTCTGAAAAAGAACTCTAAATCTCTGTAGTATAAGCTTAAATTGAACAATGTACATGTGATTCGATGTGAACTCATTCTGTCAAGTAGCTCTGCAAGCAGGAAGGAAAAACATATGCAATGTCATATATTTTTACCCGTTGGGTACCACACCATAGGTTCTGCTGGTTTGGTTTATCTTGGACTTAGAGCAAGAGTTACCTGAGATAAAACTTCGAGCATTTCAGCTTGATTACAAGTGGCTTTTATACATTCAAGCCTCATGGCTAGGGTTATGGCAAGCCTGGTAGATAGAATTATATCCATGGGTCTAGCAGTGGGCCCTATAGCCAGGTTCATGATGATGCAAGTGATGGACCTGTTGTTAGGGTTCTGATTAGACTGCCTCAGTCAGTCAAGATAGCAGCCAACGGACTGAGGGACCGATTACTTTTACTCTCTTAACGTGTGTTTTGTGTGTACCTCTGTGATTGTGGGGGTGTAGGTACTTCTGAGTACTTCAGTTAGCATACCGCAGTCACCGGTGGCTGTGCGGTATGTGTTTTGGTCACCTTATAGTTGTCTAGCTTACTACAGACAGCCAGATCGCCTAACTGGCCGACTATTTTAGTCGTATTGTGAATTGGGTTGCGGACTTGTACATAGATCCCGCGGTGTTTGCAGTGCTAAATGGTTTATGTTCCATATTCGGTAAACAGATATGCATGTATCATATAACATGCAAGTTGAGCAGTTCAACTCATGTTTTGAATCTCCTGGTATGGAGAGCAGTAGAAACATTTACTGTAGCCAACTGGCATGCAGTGGTAACTGCAACTCCCAGACTTTATACTAAGATTGTTAGGCATGTTGAGAAATGTGGAGCCCATGGGGCACTGTTGTTGGGAATCTGTCCTCTTTTGGCCTTTGCTATAGCTGGATGGTAATATAAGGTTTAGGCAGCATTATAAATAGAGACATGGGTATGGCCATTGTCACAGTGGCCTGGCAGATCAGGCTCACTCTTGTATAATGAGAAGTTCCCAATACAGACCTGTTTGCAATGCAGATAGACTTCTGTGTCTAATAGAAGGGGCCTATTAATGTATTCTAGCCTTAGGGCAGGGCATGGCACCTTGATGGCTGTGTGTTTGTGCCTTTATGGCTGGGCTTAATAGTGTGTCGATCTCCGATATTGGCCATTTCAGCATGGAGGTTTGGATCCCATCAAGGAATGTTGCAGGCCAGGCCAATCTGGGCTGTTGGGGGAGGAAGGAATGGTGTGCTGTATTTAAGCAGAAGGCGCTGTTCCTCACTAGGACTGAGCAGGCAATGTATTTGAAAAATTGTTGCACAACTTAAGAACCGAACCAGTGCCACAACGGATGAAATAGCAGAATGATATCGGTTCTTCAAAGAGACAGCAAAGGTGTAATAGAATATATGTTTCAGTTGCACAGTTTGGCTAAGACATGTAATTTGGGGGCATATCTGGATACAGCACAGAGAGATCTATTTGTCTGTGATCTGAGAGACCAGCAGATACAACAGGAACCTCTATGTATCAGATTTACCATTAACGAAGGCCATAGACAAGAGTCGCTCAATGGAGGTTGTTCATAAGGAAACACAGAGTTTTTGGGAACTGGAATCACCAAAAGAAGACAATAGTGATGATACAGCAATCCAGAAAGTGTTCACTTCCAAGAAAGAGAGCTTTTACAGATGTGGGGGGACAGGTCACTCTGCATTTACATGTTATCACAAAGACAAAACCTGTAGTTCCTATAGAAAATCAGGTCACTTATCCAGGGTGTGTAGGAGCAAACTGACAACAGAATGGCAGAAGGGAATCGCACATCATCAGGTTCGGAAGGCACATTTGGTGGAACCAAAGATAGATCTGACTGACTGTCAAAGCAGTGATGAGGAGCCATCCAGTTGCATACATAAGGTGGCTGATAGGGAGAGATACTCACCCAATTGGAAGTCAACGGTAGCATGGTTAAATTCAAAGTGGATACGGGGGCAGACTTATCGACGATTCCAAAAAAGGGTTTACTAATGGAAGTTGAACGAGTCAACTTAAGAACAACATCAGTTGTGCTGCGTCAGTACGATGGTACCATCCTCCCTACTTTAGGAGAGTTAAGAGCAATTGATGCCAGTCAGCTAAAGGGCACTTCATTGTTGTGGAGAATGTGGATAATCAACTTCTATTGCTGAAATTGGCTGCCTTTGGACTGGTCGAAAATGTTAAGAGGTGGCATTGCAGAATTCATTCTATACACAGTGCCACCTTTGTGGGTGAGTTTCCTGATATAATAGACGAAGGGTTGGGATTGCTATGAGGAATTAAGGCTGGAATCAGCTGAAAGAAGGAACTGTACCAGTATTTTGCAAGTACAGACCAGTGCCATTTGCACTAAGGGATCAGGTGGAAGAGATGATATGACAGCAATTTAAAGAAGGAGAGCTCGAGCCAGTGGAGCAGAGTGGCTGGGCTGCCCCTATCATCATTGTGCGGAAAAAGGATGGTGGTATTCGTATGTGCTGATTTCAAAATGACTATTAATCTGCATCTTCACTCTACAACTTTTCCTCTACCTATTATTAATGAAATGTTCTGGACCTTAGCAGGAGGGGACTTCTTCTTAAACAATGATTTAGCTCAAGAATACAAACAAATGGAAATGGCAGAATGTCATCGACCACTGCTTACCATAAATACACACCTGAGGCTATTCCGCTACTGCCATTTACCCTTTGGGGTAGTGACTGCCCTTGCGATGTGGCAAAGGGCAATATCATTGGTGTTACAAGGCTCCAAGAGGGTCATTTATTATTACATGGATGACATTCTGGTAACTGGAGAAACAAGGGTAACAACATGAAGAGAAATTGCACTTTGTTTTTTAACATCTTCAGCAATATGTAAATCTACCACAGTGTCGATTTTCCAGGACTTGCTGGAATTTTTGGACCACAGTATTTCCTCACAGGGAATAAGACCAACCAAGGAGAGAGTAGAGGGGATTCACAATGCTGAAGTACCACGAAACAAGTCGGAGCTAAAGTCATTTTTAGACTTTTAATGCTAAATTTTTGCCAGCATTACATTAGCTAGTGTGCTTCACTAGTTACATCAGTTACTCAAGAAAGATGAGAAATGGGCTTGGGGTTCTGTCCATAAGCAATCTTTTGAAAGAGCTAAGAGGTTAGTGTGTGAAGTCAAACCATTGGTGCATTATGATGTATGCAAGCTAGTAAGGGTATACTGTGACGTCTCAACATATGGTTTTGGTGCTTGTCTGATGCATGTTATTGAAGGTCAAGAAAAACCGGTTGCTTATGCTTCTAGAACATTTTCACAAGCAAAAATAATGTGCTTAAATAGTGCATGAAGCTCTCACCATAATGTTTGCTGTAAAAAAGTTTCATCAGTATTTATATGGCAGGAAATTAGTATTAATCACAGATCATAAATTATTGTGTACAATTTTTAGGCATGATAAGAGTACTCCACCACTAGCTGCAGCACAAATGCAGCGATGGGTCATTATATTCATACCAATACAGAATAGAATATATTCGAGGATCAGATAATGTGTGTGCTGATTGTATGTCACAGTTGCCGGCAAAAACGACAGAAGCAGACAAAATGATATTTTAACAATGGATGTGTCTTCACTACCAGTGACTGCTTAAGATATTGCTGGGGGCACTAGAGCAGACAAGTACTTATAAGCAGTTCTGCAATTTACTCAACATGGGAAGTGGCCTGGGTCTCTAGCAGAAACTTTCAAGCCATACTACAGGAGACAAACTGAGATAAGCTGTCAGGACAACTGCTTGTTATGGGGTCAACACGTGATCATACCTGCATCATTGCACCATAAGCTGCTCAACAAACTACATCAAGGTCATTTTGGTATCTGTTGAATGAGAGCACTAGCAAGGAGCTATATATGGTGACCTGAGTTGGACAAAGATATTGAAGATTTGGCTGCTTCTTGTGAACAGTGCTAGAAGGTAGCATCAATGTCACAATTAGCACCTCGCCACCCGTGGCAGTATCCAAGTACACTATGGGATTGTGTCTATATGTACTTTGGGGAATGGAACAGGGGACATTTTTTGGTGATGGTGGATGCCTATAGTAAATGGCCAGAAGTTAGAGTCATGTCTTCCCCTACGGCACAACGTACAATTGAAATTTACAGGACAATTTTGCAACACATGGATTTCCCCAAAACTTAGTTTCTGACAATGGTTCGTAATTTATAGAGTGTTTCACTAGGGGGAGGGTGTGTGGATAAGAGATTATCAACCAAATGCTACAAGCAACTGAATGTCTGGTACCACACGATCATCAGTTGGCCCATTGCATTACATGGTCGTGACTTAAAGTGGTCTCCAGAGAAAAGTATATATTGACCATTTACGAAAAAGGTTGGAGACACCTGTGCTACCGGACTTTACGGATATACCCCAGGAAAGCACAGAAGTAGCAGAGCAGTTATACCATGAGACAAGGATCCTGACAGCATCATGAATCAACCTCTTGTGCCACTGCTGGAGCACAGGCTGGGTCCTCCACACTGGGCAGGAACTGAAATACTCTGCCTCAGTCTCTGCCACAACCAGCAAAGTACTCTGCATGGTCTTAATCCACTACTGAAACCACTCATAGAGCAGCATCTCAAGTCATTGAGGATACCACTGCCGATTCCTTAGTACCAGACTCAGCAACATGATTAGGAACCGACCAACAGAGAACTGGATCAGTTGACCAATCAAGAGGCAGGGATAGATCAGATACTCATACTACTGACAGGGTTAGATCAGATACTCCTGTTGCTGACACAGCTCAAGAGCAGAAAGGTACTCATGCTACTGCCGCAACTCAAGAGCAGAGAGATACTCATGCTACTGCCACAACTCAAGAGCAGAGAGATACTCATACTACTGACAGGGTTAGATCAGATACTCCTGCTGCTGTCACAACTCAAGAGCAGAGAGATACTCATGCTACTGACACAACTCAAGAGTGGAGAGATACTCATGCTACTGGCACAACTCAAGAGTGGAGAGATACTCATGCTACTGACAGAACTCAAGAGCAGAGAGGTACTCATGCTACTGACAGAACTCAAGAGTGGAGAGATACTTGTGCTACTGACACAACGCAAGAGCGGAGAGATACTTGTGCTACTGACACAACTCAAGAGCGGAGAGATACTTGTGCTACTGACACAACGCAAGAGCAGAGAGATACTTGTGCTACTGACACAACTCAAGAGCGGAGAGATACTTGTGCTACTGGCACAACTCAAGAGTGGAGAGATACTCATGCTACTGACAGAACTCAAGAGCAGAGAGGTACTCATGCAACTGACAGAACTCAAGAGCGGAGAGATACTCATGCTACTGACACAACTCAAGAGCGGAGCGAGACACAGCCAAGGAGGCATTCCACTAGGCAATCCGACAACCAAAGAGATTGGTCAAAGAAATCTACCTTTTGGAACTTGGGGGGTGGCGGGGTTTGTTAAGGTGGAAAGAGACTGTAATATTTAGCTGTTATATACGTATATGTCCCCACGTGCATGCGCACTTCACTTCTTGTATAATTATATGCCCGAAATGGCATTTTAGTATGAGCTCTTCCAAACACAACATGGTGTACCTCTGATCTATTTTTCCTCTTCTTTCCCTTACACACGGTGCATTCTCAACTAGAGCATCACTACTGGGCAACCTATACAGGACCCGAAGCTGAGGCAACAAGCCCATTCCCTGCCTCAACTGTGCTGAGGAGTATTAGGTAGAGATAGCACCACTAAGAAATTCTTTGGTACCTTCCAGCGATAGAAGACCGGAACAAATGCCAGGTAAGGAGTCCCCAGCTCACAGCAAAAAAAGAAAAGGCGTGCCGAATCAATTCTTTTTTTTTTTGGCTTTGGTGCTTCCCAGTGCATCTGGTGCTGTAAATAAACCACCTCAGTATGCCCACAGAGTCCAAAGCGACAGTAAAAGAGGCAATGCATGCTCTCTCGTGGTTGCATGCATGCATGAGTTGGCTGGGTGGAGCCGTTAAGTGGGTCCCCCTTACATGTAGTTAATGCCACATTAGATGGGTTAAGGTGCATGTTGGTATAAAGCCTCAGATTTGGAAGGAACCAGTGACAGCTGATATGTTGAAGGTATGGTGGACACTGCAGGTCCACTCCATCCATGACAGAGGTCAGGTTGTTAGTAGTGTCATTTACAATGTGATGAGCTAGTGAAGCCCAAGTGTGCTAATGTTGCCATTATTGCCAAGTGCATGGTAGCTCATATTTCAGTCCAATAAGACAGATCAGTATCAGGTGGAGCATCGCTATAGTTATTGCACGTACTGGGCAGGTTATATCCCCAGTTGGTATGATGGAGCATAATCATTTTGCATGGATGTAGTAAACCACCATTCCAAGCAAGGCTCTTTCAGGGAATAGTGCAGACTAAGGCTGGAGAAAGTCGCAGTATGAAAGGTGTAAGTGTATAAGCCTTGGCCCATTCTTTATGCTTCTATGTGGCAGTGGTGGGTGTTCAGTTGTCAGGCGTGTACAACGACGCTAAACCATTTCAGTGTCATGTGGTGGCAGGTAAGGAGGGGGCACTGTAACAGGTCATGGGATGGAGTTGTTGGGATCGTTTGATTCCCCCATACTATAGTGCAGGTCCTTCTGTTTCTATCTGGGAGTATTTTTGTTCTGTTGAGGAGAGGGTCCATGCTATTGGTTTTTCAGGAGGTATGCACTCACTTTGCAGTGTTGTATATCTCTGTAAGGGGTAAAGCAGCATGCAGGACACTTCTACGTACGTACCAAATTTAAAGCGATTTGAACACTTCTAAAAATGCAGTGATTTTGAACCCCATGGGGCATGGGACCTTGCAACAGCGGCATGGATCTGGTGCAAGAACCCAATTACATAGCAAATGGTGTGGTATGATGTTATGGTGTAAACAGACCCAGTGTCCACAGCCATATACGGGAGATCTCATCCATTCTGAGGTTATGCATGTATAGCAACCCAAACCCCCAAAAAACTTGAAATTAAATGTGCTAGGTCCCTTTTGCAATTTCTCAATTACTCAAACCTGCATCCTATAGATGCCTTATAGGTGTGGTAATTGACCAGATTGACCCTTGATCAAAACCTGATGCAGCTTAATGTTATTTATCTGTTTTTTTTCATCAGTAGAAAGTACTGACTATTCACTAAATAGATCTAACCGAGAGCTACAATCAAACCATTTATTTTAAATGTCCAGGCTCAATCAGGAGGGGGAGGCAGGGAGGGGAGTGGGTAGGTGGTAGTCATCATTATACCATCTACATAGGCTTCCCATTCGTAGTTGTAAAATATTGATAGTAATGTACAAGAGTAAGCCCATGTTGTATTTTATGATTTATCAAGAGCCAAATGTTACAATAGTCATGCTCTAAACCTGGAGCTTATTCATTTCATTTCTATGCCTAGAATCCTGTTACTTTGTATGCTATAAGATGGTTTAATAAAAAAATAAATTAAATGCATTGTTCTACTTGATCATCCACAACATTTGATGCTGCTATGTGTTTAACTCAAGTTGCTCTCAAAAGCTAGCGTATGGGTGGGTGGCTGGGAGTGGATTGTGGTTGTAACTTGTATAATGACTTACATTTGGATCTTTAAGAGAAAATGGCGCCTGGAAAGCAGTGCTGCGTATGTGACAAAAAAAGTGTGGACCTGTCATCGCCTTTGGGCTTGGCTTGTAGCTATTGTGGTTCCTTTTTTCACGCCAAGTGTTCTTCTACCTATTCTGAGGTTGTTTCAGACGTTCTGGCTATTGTCAAGAAGGTTTGCGTCACTTGTCCATGTTGCGAAGCTAGACTTAGAAGTTTGCCGGCTAAACTAGAAGAAGTGGAGAAAAAGCTAGATGAGTTTGTTGCTCGAGTGGAAGAGAAATTTAGCGACCTAAAGGACTCTTTACTTCCTGCTCAGCGTGTCTGTTCTCCTGATGTTGATAAAGCGGTAAAAGACGCTGTCTCGGCCATCAATAACAGAGACCACGTGATTTTATATGGGCTTCCTGAAACGGGTAGTACCATCAAAGACTTTGAAACTGTCAAGGACATTTTTGACTCTCTTGGTGTGAATGATGTAAAGGCTGTGGACGTGTTCCGGCTAGGCAAAGTGCAATCAGATGTCGGTGTTACCCAATCTAAGCCGCGCTTACTCAAGGTCCGACTTTCTTCCTCGATTGTCCATAACTCGTTACTCAAAAAAGCTAAATTGTTGAGAGATTCAAGCAAGTACAAGTCTGTATTTATTCGCCGTTCTTATTCCTTTGTTGAGCGTTCGAGAATTAAAGAACTGTATAATGTTTTGAGGCAGAAGAAAGATGAAACTGGTCGTGAGTTCTTTATTGACAGGCGGGGAAATGTGGCTAGTTGGACGGTAAAAGAACGTACAACTGGTAGTTCTGTTACATCAGGGATAGGGTCTGCTCAGCCTGCTAGTAATTGTTAGGGACACGAGGCAAGTTCTGGCTTTCTTCATTGTAAGTTATTCAATGCACGTTCTTTATGCAATAAGTTAACTACTCTTTATACGCTACTAAATTCTGCCAAATATGATATTATCTTTGTTACCGAAACTTGGCTGCATTCTGATTTTCCTGATTCTCTTTTACTGCCCAATTATGTGTATAATATTTTCAGAAAAGATAGAGGTGGTGGATATGGTGGTGTTGCAATATTTGTGAAAAACTCATTAAAGGCTGTTTTTGTTGATCTTGACCCTGTATTCTTATCACTGGAATGTATTGTTCTTGATCTCTTGGTTAGTGGTTATCCATGTATTCGCTGTGTATGTATTTATAACCCACCTTCTTTGGCATATGATGTTGGCCACACTGCTTGTATTTGTTCCCTTTTAAATACATATACCAAAGGGTGTGTGTTTTATGTTGGTGACTTCAATTATCCTCATATAAACTGGAAGATTCCATCAGGCCATGGTTCAATTGCACAGAACAATTTTGTAACCTGCACGCTTCAGAATGGTCTTACACAAGTTGTTGATTGTCCTACACATGGCCCAAATTGTATTGACCTTGTCTTTGCTTCGAACCCATGTTTAATCCATGACTTAGCAGTTGTTGAGCCTTTCTCCAGTACTTGTGATCATAGCGCAGTGGACTTCTCAATCCTTTGTCCTGGTATACCTAAACCCAATCATAGTCCTTGTTTTCGAGACTTTAGACATGCTGACTACCCTTCTCTTATATCGTATCTATCAGGTGTTGATTGGTTATTACTTTACAATACCAGTCTAAATGCAGATGAATTCTGGACTAAAATATCACAAGTTTTGGAGTATTCAGTCTCTCAATTTGTACCCCTTTCTCGTATTCATCCTAGGAAATCTTCTGTTCCAAAGCACATTCGTTCCTTACTTCTAAAGAAAAAATACTGGTACCCCAAGAATAAGCTGATATATCGACAGTATGCTAAACAATACGATGATGCAGTCAAGTCTTATTACTCTTTAAGGGAGCTTGATATTGCTAAAAGCAAGAACATATCTAGATTTTATGCCTATGCTAACTCCAAACTTAATAATAGTGTGGGTATACCTCCACTATTGAGTGATGATGGTACTTTGGCTATTGAAGATTGTGACAAATGTGAACTTCTCAATAAATACTTTGTTTCTGTTTTTACTAAAGACAATGGCAAACCCCAACATTTTCCTCTTCGTATACAAAGTACAAAGTCTCTAAATATCATTAGTTTTACTTATGACAAAGTGTTGAGATCTCTTAGGAACCTACCAAACAAATGCTCTAAAACTCCTGATGGTTTTCCGGCATTTTTTCTGAAGTCTATTGCTCCCGCAATAGCATTCCCTCTAAGTTGTCTGTTTACTATGTCTATGGAAAGCAGTATCTTACCTGCTGTTTGGAAACTCGGTTATGTGTGTCCAATTTTAAAAAGGGTGCTCGTCAACTTCCTAGTAACTATCGCCCTGTTTCTATGACCAGCATATGTTGTAAAGTGATGGAATCTATTATTTCTGAATCAATGGTTCATTTCCTCAGGGTAAATGGTCTGTTATCAAAAGATCAGCATGGTTTTCTACCCAAAAGGTCTACTTGTACTCAACTTTTAGTAACATTAAATGAAATGTCATTGCTATCTGATGCTAAGATGCAGGTTGATGCAGTTTATATAGATTTTGCTAAGGCATTTGATTCCGTCTCGCATCAAAAGCTTCTACTAAAGTTAGAATCTTACGGTTTCCATTCTCATCTGCTTGCTTGGATAAAGTCGTTTCTTAGTAATCGATATCAACATGTCTACATAGGTTCAAATTTGTCGACCCCACTACCTGTCATTAGTGGCGTTCCTCAGGGTTCTGTCTTAGGTCCACTTCTTTTTCTCATATATATTAACGACCTTCCAGATTGTTTGTCATCACCTGTTAAAGCTAAAATCTTTGCTGATGATACTAAAATTTATTTTCATCATTCTACTGGGGATACATCTCCATTTGTAAGTTCATTATCTGCATTTTGTGATTGGGCATCTAATTGGCAACTTAGCATTGCCTTTCAAAAATGCAATGTCATCTCCTTTGGAAAGCAAATATCTGATACATCATACTCATTATGTGGGATAACCTTAGAGCAAGTATCTTATATTCGTGATCTTGGTGTTTATGTTTCATCAGATTTTAAACCTGGAATTCATTGCTCATCCATTACGGCCAAAGCGTATTCTAGATGTTCTCTACTTCTAAAAGGTTTCCATACTAGTGATGTCAGCATTCTATTACGTGTATTTAAAACCTACGTTAGGCCACTTTTAGAATTCAACACTCCAGTCTGGAATCCTTGGCTGTTTAAAGATATTGAACATATAGAAGGAGTACAGCGTTACTTCACACGAGAAATTTATAAACGTGCAAGGCTTCCTCGCATGGATTATGCATCCAGGTTAGCAAATCTTAATTTGTCATCATTAGAATATCGTCGTATCTATTTTGACCTTACAATGTGTTACAAAATTGTGAATAAGCTTTTGGATATTGATGCAGCTGAGATGTTTACAGTCATTTCAAACGTTCATTCCACTCGTGGGAATTCATACAGGCTCCAGTCGGTCACCATACCTCGCCATGATTTTCGGCTATACTTTTTTTCATCTCGGGTTGTTCCTATTTGGAATTCTTTACCACAACATGTTGTATCTGCAAAGAATATCATCACCTTCATGTGTCGCCTCAGAACTGTAGATCTATCTCCCTTTTGTAAACTGTATCCATTTAAATAGGAAGTATATAAGTGCATTTACACATGCCATTACTTGCCTCTTCAGTGCATTATCTGTACAATGCATTGAGAAATATTATTATTATTATTATTATTATTACATTTACAAAGGAATAAATTCACTGTACCTGGTCGAAGTGTTGCAATATGTTTCTTTCTTTTACATATCCAGGAGTGCAGATCTTTATAATTGCAAGTGATTCAAGTGTTAGAAGTGTGTCATCGTGTAGAGGAAACAATGCAGTATGTACTGAAGTAGGCATACTGTACAATATCTCAATACATCCGTCATTTGCTTGACACAGTTTGAGGGTGTGAGGCAACATCCCAAGTGCTTTGATAAGTCTGCCATGAAACTGAATAAGTACATCAATCTTGAGCTTTACAAACCTTTCATGCATCGCAACTTTGATGCATAAGTATTTCTTGGAACCATCACCCTTATCTTTCTCTGGTGGAAATGGGCATTCATAAATGCATCGTTTACAAAAAGACTCTAGTTTGTTGTTGTACTCAGAAACCATACTTTTAAAATCTTCTTGAGTGACATTAATTTTTTTTGCTGCACTTTCAATGATATCTCCCAGCAAATAATTATTTAGCCAGTTCACATACTCTTTTACAATCTGATGCAGCTTCCGAATTTCATCTGCTTCATAAATCTCTGTTTCTCTATCTTCAAGAAATTGACTGTTGCGTGTACATTCTAATTTATCAAAACCTCGTATGTTGCAAAGAATGTCTTTGTAGCATTCCAACGATATATTATGGTTACCTAACCACTGACGGAAAGCATCAAAAAGATTATCAAAGTCTTTGATCATTGCATGTGATTCATTTGTAAGTCTGTCAAACAGCACAGCATATTCACTTTCTGACATAGATTTCCTGTCTATAAAAGGAAAACTTATTCCACCTTGTTGCACATGACAATTTTTGTAAATGATGTCCTCAAAACCACATTTGCCACAACCACATATGGCTGGTAAATTTCTGGGTTGTACTGTGGAAGGTGTAAAATTACAACAATAAAACATGTTTAACCTTTCAAATCCAGCCATATGATACTATATATATGGACAACCATATAGTATGCTTGTCAAACGCTATTGATGTACAGTGTGTATATATGCTACAAGCTCACAGTTCACTCTAGAAAACCAATAAATAACATGAGAGCCTTCTAGGTGCACGTGCATACTTAAAAAATAAGCTTATAAATGTGTTGACAATACACTCATCACCCTCTCTTTCTGAGCAGTGCATGATAGCCCCCAATTTCCGATTCTGGCTGAGACTAATTCCGCATGTTCCAATCAGTAGTGCTGATTTCTGCTCAATTTTTATCTTTGGGTTACATCACACTTGTCCAGTCTGGAAGAAGTTGACTACGTTTGCCCACAAGTTGCACTGAGCCTCGTTTGTGTGTGCAGAGGATTCTGAAAACGTGTCCACCTGACACCTCCCTCCTTTCCAACAGATGCCTGATCAAGATGTATGTAGGTACATTGCTCTTCGTACTGCTGTGGAAATGCATCTGATCCTACCTGGTACTCAGTTACTCTGAGCCTAGGTAAAGGCTGAGGTCTGGGTTTTTATTCTCTCGTACAACATTCACCTGAACCTTGCATTGCTTCTTTTTGTTCCTCCAATTAAAAACACCTTGCTTCAGCATTTCAGTTGTTTGCTTTATTTGTACTACCATCACGGGTAATTGGCTCAGAGGCATCTCTTTGACTCCTGTCCTCCTAAAAGAGCCTTTCTGCCACACTGGATGATCACTCCCTCAAGTTTGTTCAAACATGTTTTCCATTTCATACACAACTTGTCAGCTTGCTCCCATAATGCTTTGTAGTACACATGTATTGATTAATATTGGGTGCGTGATGTAATCAGGGAGCAGGTGAGATTTTGATTCAGAGCTAATATTACATTAGTAGCAGAGAATGGCAGTAACCAGAAGACAGCCACCACAGAAGCTGACAGCCAGTGGAGAGTCACTGCCAATAGTGGACTATGTTGAAGCTACTGGGTGTTGGGAAACACTGAGATGAAGTACTACTTTGTTGTGGTTAAAGACCTTATCACTCCTGTCATCCTTGGAGTTGATATTCTACAGGATAAAGGTCTTGTTTTAGACTTCACAACGACCCCACTGACTGTCACTCCAAGAAAGGAAAGGAGTACCCGGAACCAACAAAAGAGCCACTACATTTCTTTAGAATTAGCACCCGCCCTGAAAGCTGAGAAGCAAAGGAGGTCAAAATTCTGTGCTGCTCTATCGGTGGTAGATGACAATAGTGAAGAAATTGAGGGGTGTACCATCCCCACATTTGATGACCATGCAAATTTTGAACATCCAGACTTAATTAAACCTTGCTGCAACTCTACAGTACAAGGGTTCAAAGATCATTCATCATGACACCTGGTACAACTAACATCACGTGCCACAAAATCACCACCAATGGACCACCAGTTAGAGTTCCACCTCGAAGAATTCCGGCACACTTTAGAACAGAAGTTGAAAGTCAGACTCAGCACATGTCCCAGAAGGGAATCACAGTAGAGAGTAGCAGTTCATGGATGGCACCAGCTGTCTATGCGAGGAAGAAATCTGGGGAATTACGTCTCTGTGTGGATTTTTGGGAACTGAATAAACGAACCCACAAAGTTGCTTATCCATTGTTACTTGTGGATGAAGTCCAGGACCGCCTTTCTGGTTCAGTGATCTTTAGCAAATGAGACTTGCACATTGGCTACTGGCAAGTTCCAGTAGATCGTGTAGACCAGGAGAAAACTACTTTCTGCCCAGGTCCAGGGATGGGATTGTTTCAGTTTACCAGGATGCCTTTTGGGTTAAGTGGAGCCCCAATTTCATTTCAACGCCTAATGAACATCATCATGCGAGGTCTTCCGTTTGTCTCAACTTACATTGATGATGTTTTAATTCACTCTGAAAGTGAGGAGTTACATAAAGTTCAGTTTCATCATTACCTTTTAGGACGACCATTCCAGTTAATGACAGACCATGCACCACTCTAGTGGTAGGCTGAGCAGAAGTCTTCTTTGACGGTGGGCTCTAGCAGTTCCAGGAATATGACTTCTCCATTGTGTACCAAAGGGAGTGTCAAACGGCGATGCGGATGCTTTATCACGAAGAAAGGATACTGTACCTCTCACTGTTCACTCAGCACTCACCACTATTCATTCAGGTTTGGCAATTGAGGATGTCTGACAAGCACATCAGAACGATGCTATAATACAGAAGTTGAGAAACGCACTGGAGATATCACAACGTCCACAAGCAAAACAGGAGTGGAGAAAGCAACCGCTAAGATTTACAACTTTGGTCACAGTTGGTCATTCATGATGGCATGGTGTGCAGAAATTATAGGCCAGTGCCTACCTGTGAACCTATCCTCCCTATTTCTAAACACTATCAGGTACGATCAGCAGGTCACTTGGGAACACAAAAAACAGTAGACAGAGTATGCCAGGAGGCATACTGGGCAAACATGGCTCGTGATGTGTACATGCATTGCAGGGAATGTGAAGAGTGTCAAAAGTGCAAGCTCCTTATACCAACTCGGGCACCACTTGTGAATGTTCCTATTGGTAGACCATGGCAAATGGTTGCCATAGATAATCTCGAAGTACCCCTGTCTAACAGAAACAATCGCTACCTACTGGTAGTGCAGGATTATTTCACAAAGTGGCCTGAGGCAATTCCCATACATGACCAGACAGCAGCAAGAATGACAAAGGAAATGGTTAAACTGTTTTGCATGTATTGAATCCCAGACATTGTCCATTCTGACCAGGGGTGAAACTTTGAGAGTACCATTTTTCGGCAAACTCTAGAGGCATTTGATAGTCACACAACTGCCTACCACCCTGAAGGGGATAGAATGGTCGAACGCCTAAACAGATCCTTGCTGCAACTACTCAGGACCTATGCACAAAGGCAGGATGATTGGGAGAAGAACTTACCCTTGGTATTGTATGCATATCGAACTGCTACACACAGTTCAACTGGGACATCACCCTTCCAACTAATGTATGGCAGACAACCAAAATCTAGCACATTTTCTTCCTTTACTGGTTATGATGCACTGCAGTATCAAGAAACCCTTCAAGCAAAACTAGTTGAACTCCAGGACCTGGTAGAGGCACATATTGTGGAGACTGCAAAGCACCACAAGGGTACATACGACCATAAATCTGCAGAACGAAGAAGATTGGAGATTTAGTGTGGCTGTTCATTCCAACAGCAGGAAAGCTGGACCCATGATGGGAAGGGAAATGGAAAGTGAAAATCATGAAGTCTCTGGTTACTATGGAGATTACAGATGGTAAAAGGACTAAAGTTGTACATGTAACTCGTCTACAACCTTGTATCCAACCATCAGTTGAGGAAGATGTGAACAGTGGTGTACAGTATATTCAGAGGGTTGACAATGTGCAGTGGGAAGCTCTGCTTATTGAGCACTTTTATTTTGGGAGCCAGCCTCCAGTAGCAAACCCGCCAACACTGCCACCACAGCCAGTGCAACCAGAGCCACCGGCTCCTACTCCCTCCACAAGAGCAGCCAGGCACAATGGAACAGACCACCAGGAGGTATCCTGAGCAGAACAACAGACTTCCACCTGATAGATTGTAGTCAAAGCTCGAGTCGATCTTTGAAACACAGAGGAACGAATGTAGTACACGCGTATTGATTAATATTGGGTATATGATGTAATCTGGGAGCACGTGAGGATAATAGATTTTGATTCAGAGCTAATATTACAACTTCATAAATCATCACAACTGTCAGGTTTCCATTAAGTGGTAATGTTCTTGACACCCATGATCACAATGCGACTACCTACAGGCTTGGTGGTGCATGATGTGGTTTGCTGCCATGTCTAACCGAATTATGTCCTGTCAGAGTTTTGTCTGCAAGCTCATCTGCAAGCTCATCTGAGTAAATGTGTAGCAAACCATTTTACCATCCTCAAACAGATTGACAAGCTTGGTGGTGATGTGGTTTCCTGCCATGTCTAACCGAATTATCTCCTGTCAGAGTTTTGTCTGCAAGCTCATCTGAGTAAATGTGTAGCAAACCCTTTCATCATCCTTAAATAGATTAGTTCATGCGTGTCAGTGATTTAAGATATGAGACTGCCTAGAGGCAATTATGACGGAACATTAATTATTCATGGTGATGTAATTGGTAATCCATAAAGTTTCGCTAGAAACTTCCATATAGGATTTGACCCTGACTATGAATGTCATTTAAAACACGCGACCCGTTTCTAACAAGAGACCCGACGATCGGATCGTTTAGCTTGTTGTTTAAATCAAACAGAAGATAAATATGAGCAGTTTCAATGTTTTATGTCGCAAAACCGCGCGGTTGTAGAGAACAAAAGGATACTGCCCACTCGTTCCCAGTCCCGGAATTATCCTCGACAACGCATAACTTCGGGATAGGAACACTTTTAAAAGAATGGAAATTTCACTATTAGCTTCAGAATTGGCTGGAAGAGTGCCTTCTGTAATCAAATAGTCGATGCTATATCTTGGTAATTACATTATTAGATTTGGGCCGTACTAAACGCTACTCGTATCATTACAAAAGGCCGAATCTTGACAAGTTTAGAATTGTCAACCAAACAAGACAACTATGGTGGCAATCCGTGCCAAAAATCACTGGCTTACGCCGGCCACCTGCTTTTCGACGCTCACCTACTGTTTTGCGGCCACATGGTTTTCGAGTGCTAGATATTTCACACGTCGATGCGTTATCCGTGCCAAAAATCAGATGTTTACGTGGGCCACCTACTTTTCAAATGTCATCTACTTTTCGAAGGTCACATAGATTTCGCATAGTTTTGGAGTGATTTATTTCTCTTTCTCCGCTTAATTGGATGTTTGACGCATAATTAAACGAGTTGTAAAAAAAAAAAATGCCGTTCAATAAACTGTGAAGAGTGGGCTGGGATTCAGCAAGTATAGGAGAGCGCATCCGCAGTGGCGTGGTGGCTATTTCATGGCTGGGGAAGCCTGAATATGTGGATGTGCCCCCCCCCCCCCCCCCCCCCTCCCCTCCGTTCCCCCCGTCCCCTCGCTTCCTAGCGTTTACATGTAGCACTTTCCGAAAGCAGCAAATCAATGCAATTGTGTTCAATTCAGTGTGGTCGGTGTTGTATGCGCACGTGTAAATTATGATGCAAACGGCACGATCATTTTAACGGCAAAGCAATGCTCGGGACAATTCCGCCGAGCTGCGAGCGAATTCATCAATAATTGCATCACTATAGTGCAGAAAACTAGGTTCCGTTGTGCATGAACTAATAGGGATAGCCAAAGCTATTGTTACTGGCTCGGGAAATGCATTTTCGTTCCCGTAACTTTAATATAAAAATAAGGCCTGGGGACGGGGCTAATCACAAGGTGATACTTGGGATTGCAAAGGAGAGTTAGTGAAGCCGAAAAAGACAAATTCAAATTTCACTTTGATTTTCTTCATCATCGTTATCATCCATTTTAGAACAATCTCTTCTGAAATGCTGTTTGGTTGCGTAAAATTGAATCGTTTATATGCAGTGGAAAATTCATAGTTCCTCGGAGCACAGAGAGGAATCCAAATTGTATTTATCGCACAACGCTGCTATCTGCGATTGCAGACATTTCACCGTTTTTACTGACACATTAAATGATGAGAACATGACAGGCGAAAACACAGCAAGCGACTGCAATAGTGATTTGTTATTCTCAAATCGCTTTCCTAAGGACACAAGGAGAGTATCTACAACAACACAAAAAGTGTTGCGTTTCCTCACAGATTCAGGTGTCTCAACTTCAAAGCACTCTTCTGCATGAATTACAAGATTCCTTCTTTGCGGCGAGGAATACGACTGGTTTTCCATTCTATGTCACCAAAGCCTGCCGTAGCTTCTTCCATCCTCTGAATAGTGTGAGTTTCTCATTTTATCCAAAGAATCAATTGCACTTTGCACCATGGCCAGCGCGTTGCAAATATCCATGTTCACAGTTTGCAAATAACGGCTCAGAGGTCCGGTGACTACAAAGATCTCCTGGAAAAGATACATGGTTGCCATGAATTGCTTTGTATTGATAGAAGAAAGCAATCCCGTTGCATCAGATCTATGCTTTGTATCAAATGGGTTAACCATTTGAATTTTGTCAAGTGAATAATAAATTCCTGACGCTCCCAAAAAGTATTCACACACTTTTCCCGTGATTTCCCCAAACGGTATTTAAGCGCTTCAGAGAACGAATAGCTAACCCTTTAGAGACTTGTATGTCTTCAAATATGGAATGGACTTTGGAAGATTTGCTGAATAAGAGATAGAGGGTCTGTCACTGGAATTTTGGTCCCGGTAATTTTGGTCCTGGGGACCAATTTTTTCATTGAAAATTTTGTTCCCCCCGGACCAGTTTTTTCGAAAATAATGGTCCGCTCTAGAAATTTTGGTCCCCCATCCCATTTTATTGTAATGATTTACACTAAAGGTTTTTATCTTCACGCAATAAAGTTTAATTAATCTGAATGGTCAATATGTTGCATACGCTTCACAGTTTCAAAGTGCTGAGAAAGGTTGCATAGTTAAAGGCACTCTCTTGCATGACTGTTGTCATCATGGCATTCTTTTGGTGCAAATCGCAACCATTTGTTGCTGGTGCCTGAAGGACAATACACAAAAATCGTTGTGCCAAGCAAATTGGCAGTGCCATATATTTCAATTTCTGTTGCCCACACTTTCTGTTGATCCATCTTCGTTGTTCGCAAGTACTGTCCCATTGTTTCAGATGATGTCAGGTAACAAGACAGCTCAGCAGGATTGTGAGCCATGTATGATGTGACAAGTACCCTAAGTTCTGCATGATCCTCTTGACGTCCAGTTATTTCTTGAGCCACAGCTCTAAAAAAGCAATTCCCATCACCTTTAATGCGACCACGTATACTAGGAGCTTGGTCCAGAGCAATATCCAAAGGTTTTTCATTGTGATCACGATTCCCTTTGACAAATTGAAGTCCTAAGACACTGCACATATTATTTTGCCAATCTCTGCAAACTGGCAAGTACAATACTGTGTCAACAGTATGATTGGATATCTCTATAATTGATCCATCTGCACTATTGTCTGCTTTGTCTGCCACTGAACGGGGTGTTTGTGCAGCATCATCCCCCATCTCATCTGCACTATTGTCTGCTTTGTCTGCCACATCATCCCCCATCTGTAACTGAAGGCCCAGTCCACCTGAGTGTTGACCAGAAAGGGATTCCATATAAAATGTTTACAACTGCTGCACATAATTACACTACATGTATAGATATTTTGTCCAGTCTTGCATTATTATAGCTTCTAATTTACTAATACAATCTTCAATGGCAACATTATTAGTGGTTTAAACACCATATTATGATCTTACCATTTAAAGGGAAGTGATCATCTGCAGTGGATCTGTAGTCTTCTGAGATACTGCCATCATTGCTTAGGCTGCCATCGTCCTCAGAAGTATGTGTAGGATTGGAACTATGATCAGCATCGGAACCTAATGGTTTTCTGTAAACTTTCAAATGACCACCAGTTGCACTTGTCACTTTTCCATCATCAGAACATAATTCAAACACCCCTCTTGACTTCACTCTAGTTATTGTAAAGGGTCCCACATACCTACAACTTAGCTTCCCTCCCTTTGTCTTTTTACGAGTGAAGTCCTTCTTCAAAACAAGCTGTCCAATGTAAAACTCAGAAGGCTTGGCATGCTTTTTGTCATACTGCTTTTTATACTTAATTTGAGCAACTTTAATGTTCTTTGCTACTTCCTGCAATGTACTTATATGTTCCTTAAATTTTTCTCCATGATCTGGCTCTACTATTTCATCGTAATGTTTGACGAGTTCCTCTACTGACTCAGACTGCATTTCAATGTCAATCGGAAGGTTTGGCTGTCGACAAAACATAAGGGAGAAAGGAGTATGCTTTGTTGCTTCTTGCCTCGATGTGTTATAGGCAAACACACATGAATCAATGTAATAACCCCATTGTTCTTTTTTCGATGACACATATTTAGCCAACATGTTTTGCAATGTTTGATTGAAGCGTTCGGTAAGGCCATTTGCCTACATATAAAAGTTTGACACATGTCATACAACACACCCATCAAACATGTGTATGTACTTCATCATTTCAAAGCTAAACACAGAAATGCTAAAATGTTACAATCCATGCACATTTCCTATTATAAAAGAACTTGACCCTTAAATAAGGCATGTGAACTTGTGTACCAACCTGGGGGTGATAGGGTGTTATTAATCGTCTTTTTATCCCAAGAGTTTTGCATATCTCATCATTAAGTTTGTTGTCAAACTCTCTACCATTGTCAGACACCACAACACGAGGCAGACCCATCCGCATGAAAATCTGAAATCAACGCAATGTAAAAAAATATGGTATTAAGCTGCATGTATTCGCATTATACAACACTTGCCTTAAAAAGTACAGCTGCCACTGTGACAGCTTTGTTATCAATGGTTGGGATTGCCTCTACCCATTTAGTGAAATAATCACTAACAGTTAAGATGTACTTGCTGCCATCCTCAGCTTCAGGGCTTACAGGGCCTATAAAGTCTATGCCGATCATGTACCAAGGAGCTTTGACTGATATGGGATGTAGTTGTGGTACTCCAGTTGTTAGCTTGCGATTCATCCGCTGACATACATCACACTTTGATATCTAAAGAGAACAGTTAAAAACTGTTGTATAAAAAAAATCGAGTTAGCATAAAACCCTACCAGATTATTGACATCTTTAACCATTCCATGCCACATAAAGCGCTCTTTAATTCTGAAAAGAGTTCTGCTTTTCCCCATATGGCCAGATGTGGGGTCAATGTGACTGGAAAGAGCAATTTTCTGTTGCTCCTTGGAACTCTGAATGTATCGAAGTAAAACTTCTCCCTATAGAAAAGTAATATGAATTGTTGTAATGCATTTAGTTTGTCAATTAGTAAGGAGCGCATCTTAGCACTGATTGCAGTAAACTCTGGATAACTAATCACAGCAGGGGAAAAACAAAGTTGAGTAGTTAAACCTGAGTGAATAATGATGAGATGTATGAAAACCTAATACAAAGCAATTCGGTAAAAGACATACTGACTAGTGAGGCAAGAGTGACTAACTATCACATAAACTCATTTACAGTAGTTATGAATGGTGAGTTCACATACAAGTAATACAACTATACCAGTAGACATGCATTACGTTTTTGTTTGATAGCTTTACGCGACAGACCGCTGCAAAAGGTACTTGCCTTGCCCTTCCTTTTTTGCCTGTAGAATAGCTCTCCTCTACTCGACACTGAAAACTTCAAAGCTTTTTTCCGTATCGTCCGCTTTCTTTCCTTTGACGCTCCATCGCAATATTTGCCACTGAGAAGATACTCGAACACTTCGCCAACAAGATCACTCTCAACATCCGAAGATCCTTCCATCCTAGCAGCTTTCTGAAGACTTTACAACACCTTGATTCGACACGTGTAGAGAACGCGCAGGCGCAAGCAAAGGGTAGGACTAAAATTTTCGGACACGGATCAAAATTTTCAGGCAAAATTGGCCCACCCGGACTAATTTTTCCAGAAAATTTTGTTCCTAGGACCAAAATTTTTGGCGGACCTAAATTTCCGTAACAGTCCCTTTTCACGGAAACGATCCCATGCATATATGAGTTTTACCCGCGATCTCTGAATAGCAAATCTTTCTGATTCTACTATTGTACACCTCATCATATCAGTAATAAAGCGAGGGAGGCTCTGCAATTGTCGAGTTACTATAACTTCAGTATAAGTGTAATTTACTAATTTCCGATAATAATTGCTCGAGGGGGCCTATCTTATATAAACTGCGTGTTTTAATTCCTTCGCATTTCTCGCAACTAAACTCTCGGTATACCACCTCGGGCGGATGTCATCTGCAGAGACTACGTGGCCAGAATTCGAGCTACCTCAATTTATAAAAAACGGAACTTACCTTTGCGCAGCTTTAATTTATTCCAGCCCCCTGCAATGTAGTAAACACCCTGCGTAAACGATCCATGCATGCAGAAGTGAAGGAATTAAATAATAGTTAGATACTGGAACCGAGGGATCTACGTGATTTAGAATACCCGAGGGCCCGTAGCGAGGGCGCTACTAAGGGCCCGAGAGTATTCTAAATCACGAAGGTGACAGTATCTAAGTGATTTAGACTATAGCAACGCGCATGTTTACGTTTATAGTAACCAATGCCGTTACAATTATCTATTGCGCAAGAGGGCGGGTATTCTAAGTGCCAGAGGGCGGGTATTCTCCGTAGAATATCCTCCCGCTGGCATATAGAGGACTCAATTAGGCTAACGAGGTGTCTACGCGAAATAAGGTACCTGTTATCGACCAATCAGATTGCGAGATTACATTATGCTATAGTCTAAAATACGACTAAATGACCTATTTATGTAGATTAAGCATTGCTCCCCTGTAAGATCTGCAAGAACGCATTCCATCAGCCTTCGAGGTGGGGAAAGAGGAGGCGACCGTATATATAGCCTCTCTAGCATGCAGTAGATATGATCGCACTGTATGCTCCGCATGGCGCATGGTGCATGCACGTACAGCGTATGCATGTCTTAGATAAGTTGTCTGGAGGGACAAACAAAAAGGTGGGACAATATATATATACTGCCACAACTGACTATTATGTCATCACCAAATAGAAAAGATATGAATTGCAGCATCCATGCAGGTATTCATCCTCGGAAGTGAATTTCACAGCACAAGACCCCTAGCAATGCCATCTCAAACCTTCCAGTTCCCTACTCTCCAGAGGGGCCCCTAATCCGAGGTACCACTTTTCAGAGGGGCGCTATGCAATCGCAAGAGGGTCACGGATCTCCAGTGGGACCATGATCTTCATGCACCCTCTCAAAACCAAGTTCATTTTAAGGTTACGGTTGTTCACATGGAAACTACCTCACTTTCACAATACGGTATCACTGCCCTCAGCTTACATGTCGCAGTGGTGTCAGTGGAAGGAGGCATGAATTATGTAGAGTGGAGTAAACAATTTGAAATGCGAAAACTAGCCATTTTTTTAGATCTCATGCACCCACGCCAGCGGTAGCTTTGTGCATGGTCTGGGACACAGCCCCAGACCACAGCCCCAGACCACAGCCCCAGACCACAGCCCCAGACCATGCACAATGCACACGTTAGTGATAGACTCATGTTTCCAACAAATAAAGAGCAGGAAAGGGAACTCCCTGCCTACATGCGCAGCCTGAGGAGGGAGTGGAAAGAGCCTACGCCCTCGTGGAGAGAACATTGTGAGAGGCAGAAGGCATTATAAGACAAGAAAGCATGGCCTACTTTTCAGTAAAGGTGATCTGGTCTGGCTGTTCTCTCCTGCAGTTCTTCGGGGCGCTGCAGGAAGCTCCACCACCCTTGGAGCAGACCATTTACAGAGCCAGAATGGTGGGAAGTGGCAGATTTTCCTTCGACTGAAACCCTTTATACCAGGCACTCTGGAGAAGGAGCTGCCGACGGCTACACCTACATGTACCAGGAAGGAAGGTGTTGGCGAATAACTCGTTGCCTGACCAGGCTCCATCTGCAGGTAAATCTGCTACATACCATTGCGCAGACGACCTTCTCCTCTCGGATGACTAGGGTGACGCTCAACCAAATGCTGTTAGCACAATTGTGCATGAGGTGGGTAGAAGCGCAGAGACCATAACTCCTTGCCCGGTCGAGATAATAGCAAACAAGCGACGCTATCCAGCAAGGCAACGCCGCCCTCCAGACCATTATGGACCGTACCTCGAGTACTAACAAAGATGTAACGAGCTGAACTAACTAGCGCTATCAAAGACTATTCTAAAACACAGTGGTCGTGTGATATCCTGGAATAAATATATACCTATTTGTGTATGTGTGTGAGTGTGTATGCGTGATTGCTGCTGCTATTACAGTAGGAAATTTAATGTAGCACGCAAAGTGCACTATATGGCGCCGAAGGCGCCCCTCAATGCGGCTGAAAAATGGTAAAAAGCTCGGGATAAGAGACGGATGTTTGTTGACACTGGATTTGGAAATGTGGGTGAAAAGTTGTCCCCTAAACCCTAAGGGCCCTCGGCCCTACCCTAAGTACTGCAGTCCTAATATTAGCGAGCTATCGTAGCTAACTGCAAACTACTGCTACTATCATACCTGTTGACCACTTACACATCGCATCATATACATTCGTGGGGGTACAACCAATCTGGGGAGTAGTCAATGTTCGTAGGATATACATGTATTTTTCCGGGAACACTTTTCAGGGGGACATATAAACGCTGACACCGTCACAATGCGGTAAATATTAAGAGCCGACTTCGTGAATGAATAAAAATGCCGAAAAGCAGCAATAACTACGAGACATAAATCAGTTACGGCTTCAGTTTACCAAATTGTCCACGGATGACGTAACGTAATACAATACCTCGGAGTATGACTTTGTCCACCTCCAAGCACGATGTGCTGAAATATTTTCAGTACAATAAGTCTACCTGCATGCTCCCTATCTCCAGTTTCCGCCGCCTCTCTGTGGGCCAGCTTACCGAAAACGAACATTTTTGTCCACCTACCCTTCTCCTATAACCGCCACTAAGAAGTTCATGAGTTGAAAACTACTTGGACACCTCCAGAAATTTGTCTTTTCTGGAAGAGGATACATTTCTTTACATTGTGAATATAACCCACTCAAAACGTTATGGAACCATTCGTTTTCGGAGCTAGTGGCATCCAGCAATTCTTCGCTGAAATAGTTCAGCGTTATTTAGATGCATAACATGTTACATATACAGTGCTGCAAATATATCGCGATTAAAATGTTATATCGGCGATTAACGATTATCGCGATTAATGATGTTTTATATCGCGATTAACGTATGCAGACGTGAACGGGTAAAATACACGACGTCGTACTTTTATTTCTTTCGGCTTGCTAAGCAGCTTGAAAGAAGTAGTTCAAATCGAATCACATGTAAATTGTTCATTTTAAGCGTATGCTACAGAAATTTATTTCTGGATGTTGAAAAAACTCTTTCTGAAGGAGCTGTAGATGCTGGATCGCCAAATACTTTCTTGCAAGCCTTGAAATGATTGGAAAAGATTTTTCACGACATTTCCACCACATCAAAGGGTCATCTTTACGAAAGTTTATCTCTGCCTCCTTCAGGTATCTCTGCAGTTCATTTTCTATGTGATCACCAAGAGCATGAACCGCGTCATGTTCAGGTACTTCACTGTTATCTGACCAGCCAAATAATATATTGAAATTCTCATCTGCTTCAGCTCTGCGATTTGCTGGTGGCTCAGTCGCCTCAGGCTCTATATTGATTTCAGCACTTGCTCCCGCTGCATCTGTATGTATTGCCATGCTGAACTTCATTGCACGGTACGATCCACACTAACAACATCCACTTTTCTTGGCAATAAGTAATATTTATAATATTTATTAATAGTTATTGAATCGCCGATTAAAAATCGCGATTAAATTCGTATATCGCGATTATCGCGATTACGGGCAAGTGCTTAATCACGGCAACAATGTGTGGAATAGCAAACCACACAGTCACGCTCCCTGCATGGGTCTAGGATATTACAAATGACTGTGCCTACAGACTTGAGGATGGCTGAATTATCTCCCTCTTTAGCATGTCCTCAATTATAGCTTGTGATTGTGCTCTCCAGGTTGAAAGAATATATACCTGACCAATCGGAGGGTTGCATCTGGCATTAGTCATTCCAACGTTGCAGGGTGCCTCAGACCATGCAGATCTTTCTAGTTCACAAGTAACTAAAAACATTCTCTACGAGAAAGTTGGTGGCATATAGGATTTGAAGGCAACAGTGGTGTAAAAAGCAAGGAAACAAGGTCTTATCAGAAGAAAAAATGTAATAGTCCTATATTTAATACACAAACAACATATACCCTCAAATGTGCTACTATTACATTTTTCCTTCTGATAAGACCTTGTTTCCTTGCTTTTTACACTATTGCCTTCAAATCCTATATGCCACCAACTTTCTCGTAGATAATGTTTTTAGTTACTTGTTTCATTGATAATGCCCCCCCACCCGCGTATGTAGAATGCCATTGGGAGTGTACCGTAATTGAGTTAAATTAGGCGATACCAAGTTGATTTCATGTTTCTCGGACAAAAGTGACCCGGTCGCCGGAAAAAAAAAGTTAAATGATTACCAATTACATGTGTGAATATAATAAACAATCCGCAAGGGCATGCGTACTACTTAAAAAACAAGCAAAATAAAAAATTGATGCCAATTGTCCTATTAAAATATAAGGCTCTTCTACCGGTTGACCCCCAATTCAAGTTAAAAGGAAAAAATCGGCCACTAAAAATCAAAATAAAATTTTATCTAAAGGTCTAAAACTTAAACCCTTAAAATGACTTTTGTGTACATACGGTAAAAAAAATAAAAAATAATTAGAGCAGTAAACTTCTAACAATTGAAGTGGCACTATTGTGTATAGAAATGCATCAACAATAGCGGCGTGCGCAGTGCTTGGTTCACTGCTTACACGTATGTACAATAATTATAGATGACACACCCCTAATATGAATAGCATTTATATTTTTTCTTGAACTTCATTTCAAATGACCCGCCGCGTCCGAGAAACATGAAATCAACTTGGTGTCGCCTTAATAATCAAATCATCTGAGAACGCCACGCGAGTCTGGGAATGAGAATACGCTGATACATAATAAAAGCAGTTAAAAATAGTTGTAGACGTTTATTTCACAATAATAGTCCTTTCCGCCTCGTCCGCCGCCTCCTCCACGTCCTCTTCCTCCATGCCCGCCCCGCCTCTCGAGCTCTCTCTCTCCACGTCTGCCTTGTACATCTCGTCCGCCTCCTCCACCCCCTCCACCTTGTCTTCTGTCTCCTCCTCTATCTCCTGTTCCTCCTCGTCCATCTCCACGTCTTCCAGCACCGCATCCACCTCCATGTCTGCCAGCACCGTCTCTATACTCTCGGCAACATGTCCTTCACGGTCGCCAACAACTTTACTGCTGCTTTCACCTCCTCCACGGCCGTCGACACCTCCTCCTTCACCTCCACCACCACGAGCTCCTCCACCGCTGCCGGCTTCACGAGCTTCTCCTCCATCACTGCTTTCACTACCACCATCACGAGCTCCTCCATTCATGGGGATTAGGTCTCTTACGCTCTTTTCTGTTAGTTCCATGGGTGACCCAAGTGATGGAAGCATGCTGGGCATGAGCACAGGGAATAAAACGGGTCAAATCAAGTTTTGATTTTATAAAGGATTTAAAATCCTCTGTAAAATCATTGTGTGATTGAACATTAAAATCTGACACGTGTGATTTTTACTGTTCAATCAAGTCATGATTCCATATGATTCTTCGCGTTTTTTTCCTGTGGAGTTGTTTGAAGTGGAACTGATATTCAAGTGTGCTAGGAAAAGACTGGACCCGAGCTTGTTTGAAGTGGAACTAATATTCAAGTGTGCCTTCTTTGAAGTGGAAAATGTAGCAATTACAGTGTGTTAACCACTGATTTAGAAAGCAGACGTTTCTCTGCCGCCAATTGAATCCAGCCAATCTCTATCGCTGGTTCACAATAAATGAACGCTGGAGACAGCAGCCATGCAGCGAGATTGAGCACATGCAGTGAACGCTACTACAAAAGGTTAAACTCCCCAAGCTTGTCAGTCTTGATGAAATTTGATTCATCATGCATGACTGTTCGTCATACCTTTGGCTAACTTTATTGGCAGTATTCTTTCGAAGGCCTCGTTGGTATTTTCGGATGCCCTATAGGACTCCCCGTATCACACTCTTTTCGCCGCGCGAGCAGCCGGATTCAGGACTCTCCCAATACCGTTGCCTATTATCAGCGCGTTTCTTTTCTAGCTCGGCTTGATAGCTTTCGCGCTTAGCGGACCGTTTCTTTTCTGGCTCTGCTTGATAGCTTTCGCGTTTAGCGGCCCGTTTCTTTTCTGGCTCTGCTTGATACCTCTCGCGTTCAGCGGCCTGTTTCTTTTCACAGCTCTGCTTTGTAGCATGCCCGTGCCGATTCTAAAACTATGGTGTGGAATCTGTCAAAAATCACTGGTTTACGCGGGCCTGTCATGGCAAAAAGTATCCTACCTAAAAAGTATCCTAGGATGAAATATTTCATCCTATGGGATGAAATTTTGCTGCTAAATATGATCCTAGGATGATTTTTTGCAGCAAAATTTCATCCTAGGATAATTTTTTGCTGCCAAAAATCATCCTATACTGCCAAAAATCGTCCTAGTCATAGGACTAATTTTAGCTGCCAAATTTCATCCTATGCGATGTAATTTTTAATACACCATTGGACGAATGAATTGAACTACATGTAAGGAGCCACTCAAATAAGGCATGGCATTCAAAGCAGAACAGATTTTACAATCGCACTGCTTGTAATTATTCTTTGCATGGTTTTTGCATAAGCGAACAATACCCATCATGAGACATGACAGAATTACATTTACATCTTCTTAACAGTTTCAAAATGATTCCCAATGTTGGTGATAAAAATGGATTCATCCTGATGGCTGTCTTTGCAGGATATCTCCTTTATAATTGGTGAGTGCTTTAACCATTTGTAGGTTCCTCCTGATGGTGCAAAGACACAAATTGCCGTGTGTAGCATGGTTGCAGCCGCAATGATTTCTATTTCTGTGGCCCACACATTTAGAGACTGCATTCTTGTTCGCCGCATGTATTCTTCCATTGACTCATGTGGATCAAGGAGGCAGGACAACTTGGAAGCATTGTGCATCATGAAGGAAGTGATCATTAAACGGATTTCATCATGGTCCTCTTGTGAGCCAGTTAGAGTTTGTGCAATTGATCTAAAGAAGCAATTTCCATCTCCTTTGATTCTTCGTATTGCCAAAAGGGCCTGTGAAATTCCAATCATTGATGGCTTCTGGCAATGAATCCGATTTCCATTAAGAAATTTCAGCCCAAGTAGAATACATCTATTTTCTTGCCAATCACTGCATACAGGTAAGTACCTTATCATATCCACTTTCTCCTCATTCACTACTTTCAAAGGTGTAATGGCATGCTCCCCATTGAATGAAAGTAGGCAGGTGATATCTCCATTTAGGCACAACTTTCTTGTGTCATATACCCACTGGCAGAAGTTATCTAGATCTGATGCAGACATGAGAAAGTAAGTTTTCTCTAGTACTTGCAGTGGTTTAGTTGATATTTTACTTGATGTGCACCAAAACATAAGCAGGTCCATCCCTTCAACTACACTGCACGTACCATCCAGGGATGAGGAAAGGGAAGAGGAGAGTTTGCTTTTGAACTTGTTAAACTCATGATGGAGGTCATCATTGATGATCACAAAATCACCTCCACATATTTCCCTTATAGGTGATTCTCCAAAATATGTTCGGTAATCTATCCAAAGAGACACAGTTAGATCTTTACTCAGGGCAAATTCATCCTTCTGAAAATGCAATGTCTTTTCCTGTGCAAAAAATGAGGAAGGTTCCTTTAAAATTTATGTGAAATGAATGAGAACTTACATCTAATTCTTCATCATCTTCTTCAGCTTTGTAAACCAGCTCACACGCACCAGTTCGCCATAAACGCAACAGGTGTGGGGAATAAAGCTGTTCATGAAGTGCTTCGTGATTTAGTTCTGAATCACTTCTTTTGTCTTCATTGCCTTTGTCCAAACCCTCATGTGGTGTGGACTGATGAGGGGATGCAGGTGGTGTGGACTGGTGAGGGGATGCAGGTGGTGTGGACTGGTGAGGGGATGGTGGCGGTGTGGACTGATGAGGGGATGCAGGTGGTGTGGACTGGTGAGGAGATGTAGGTGGTGTGAACTGGTGAGGGGATGCAGGTGGTGTGGACTGGTGAGGAGATGGTGAACGTAGGTATAACTTGAGGTGAGCACCATTGATCCTCTTGGTCACAATCTTCTTTTGATCTAATGTCACAAGAGAGTAAAAGCCTTTACCAAGGTCATGAGTTATCAGGCTTGGGCTCAGCCATTAGGGATCCATTTTTCCTCCTTTGCGTTTACACCTCCTGAAATCCTTTTGACGCACCTCCATGCCCACCTGTGGAACAAAAATAATTAAATATGTGAAATTAATGTGTATTTATACATATGCATAGTTGCACAAACCTGAAATTTGCATGGATTGGCATGCTTTCGGTCATATGCAGCTTTTTGCTTTTTCTGTGCGATTGATATGTTTTTCTCCACCCTCTCAAGTATCTCCTGCCTGTGCTTATTGAGACCACCTACAAAATCAATCTAAAAGAAAAGAATTGTGATCACATATACCAAGAGATGTATACAAGATATAGTTTTGCATAGAAATACACATCACCATTATGCTTACCGGCACAACACTTTCTGAAGACTTCATGTAATTGCTCAACAATTGGCTTCCTGGATCCAAATACGTCAGCTCAATAGGAATGACAGCATTTCTGCCAAACATCACTTCAAAGGGTGTGTGTAATGATGACTCGTGACGACTTGTATTGTATGCAAAAAGACATGCGTCCAGATATTCATCCCATAACTCTTTCCTTGAACTGACATATTTCACGATCATATTTTTCAATGTTTGGTTCCACCTTTCATCTAAGCCATTAGCCTGACAAGCCAATGTAAGATTAATCAGTACTAAACTAATGCATTGTACACATTACCTGTGGGTGGTACGGTGTGGTAAAATGATGCTTAATTCCTAATATCTTCATCATCTCTCTGTCAAGATCGCTTTTGAATTCCCCTTCTTGGTCACTTGTCAGTAACCTGGGAAACCCCATACGCATGAAAATCTGCCAACAAGGACAAAGGAGTACTTCATCAGTTTGGAAAGGGTACCCTTGCACTGTGAAAATCAGCTAAATCACTCATACATGTACCTTCAGAAGTGATTTTGCAACTCCTGGAGCCTCTTTTGTTGGAAGCGGAACTGCTTCCACCCACTTGGTGAAATAATCACTCAGGGCTAATATGTACCTATTTCCATGAACTGATTCAGGTGTTACAGGACCCACAAAATCTATTCCGACATGAAACCAAGGTGACTGTACAGGTACTGGGTGGAGTTTGGGTGTGGTGGTTGTCAGCTTTGAATTGACACGCTGGCACTGATCACATGTGGAGATCTGCATAAGTACGAATAAATAAGAATGGAATGTTTATATGGACTTACAATTCTCTTACATCTTCAGTCATGCCTTTCCAAGCAAATCTCTCCGTGATTCGGGCTAATGTTTTTTTCAAACCCATGTGTCCTGATGTAACATCAACGTGACAGGATAACGCAATTTTTTCTTATTCCTTCTTTTCCTGGATGTATCTGACAGTCTAAAGTTATGTGCAATAAAGTCGTAAGCGCGAGGTGCGTGCAATAGCCCAGCTTACCTGATCTGGTCCTTTCTTATAATGCAGCTCTCCGTTAACGACTGCAAACATCGATGACCGCTGCCAAATTTGCCTTTTCATAGACAAAGTGCAACTTGGGGGGTACCCTTTTCCTGTCAGATAGAAATATACGAAGTCCACAACGTCTTCGGAGCTATCATCTCCCATTCTAGGTGAGGCTGATTCAGTTAAGCAGACACGAGGCAAGCGGTGCGCTATCAAAAGGATGATGGTACACAGCGAGAAATCAATAATTGGACCAATATTGACGCATTATTGGATCAGGATGATATCATCCTTGGTAGGCAATATGGGTAACAGTATTGGTTCAATGATTTAGGGGAACATGACCCAAACATGTGTACGCAATATTGATATAACACTGATAAAGTGTTGATCCAACCATGATAGCAGTCTTGTGCCAAGCATGATATACCAAAGTATTGGCCCAATGCTGTTATTACAATATTGGCCCAAGACCATATTACCTTTTAAGGCATCAATATTACCTCCTTTTTAGGCATTGAAATTTTATTTGAAACAATACAGATTGCATCACAATAAACTATTCTATTCAGTCCCTTGTTCTCTCTCCTTCTATTAGCACTGCGATCACCATATCCTCGAAGTAGCATACTCCACCAGAGCAATGGACGGATACTTTGCATCCACTCAACAGTCTCGATGGTCTGTGTACAACCCTGTGTTGGATAGCAGAAGCATTACCACCACATATGTTCACATACCTTGCAGTGTAACTGGTCGTTTGGAAAGCTGTATGACAAATCACCACCCTGGATATTTGCTAATACACACCGTTATTAATTTAACTCACATCCAAGTCACAACGACAACAGCAAGTCGTACTGGTGTTTGGATATCCAAAAGAGTTAGCCTGTGTGGATTCCACAAAAATAAATGATGTTCTCAAGTCAACTCACGTAGCCACACGCATCCAAGTCGCAAGACCCCATACCGGTAAATGACAACACCAAGCGCACTGGTGTTTTGATATCCAAAAGAGTTAGCCTGTGTGAATTCCACAAAATAAATTACGTTCTCAAGTCAACTCACGTAGCCACACCAGAGATATACCGTACCTCTGGTCAAACGAATCCAACTCAAAGACAACACCTCGTCCTCATGTAACCTGTCTATCTCCATCGCTTTCTCTTTTTCACCAATTCTCCACGGCACACCCAGATGCGCTCTAATAAGAGGTACAATATGAGAGCCAATAATAACTTGGCATCTAAATACCACTAAAACGAAAAGGGACCGATACAATCACTTGCTTACCGATTCACACAGAACAGCGCGATATAGTCACTAACAACAAATCCGTGAAACGGCTCCACGTCTAGAAGCTTCCAACAATTTTCACCCGTGTGTAGCTATAGTCACTGTAATAGAAGCTTTCACTAGAGACCATATCATTATGTACATAACGATGGCAGGGCATTCACTGACTTTGCACACTTGCTGCTGACGGAGGAACGGCCGTCAAATTTTTAGGCATTCAAACAATAATTATTAAAACAATACAGATTATTTGAATAATCGTGAACAAATACTTTTTTGTCAACTCCAACTTTCTCTCTTTCTATTGACACTGTAGTTACCATTTCTTCAAAGTGGCACCCTTCACTAAAGCAGTCGTGGACGAAGGACACGGCTTTTAACACTTTGCATCCTTCAACTGCTTCGATATTTCGCGAAAGTTCAAACATGGGGCAGTCTGTATCACTGAGTAAAGGTTTACCAATCCTGATGAACAAGGGCTCAAACATTTGTATAAAACAAACAAAGCGGTGCTATATGTATATCATTATTGAAGCAATATTGATATCATGGTTTATGTAAAAATGATATTCAGCTATTGTCCCAGGATTTTATCAACCTGTTCCAAGTTGCTATATCAACATTGACGCAATGAAGATAATATATCAGTATTGGGTCATGTTTTATATCATTATTGTACCAAGGTTTTTGCGTTTATCATCCTTGAGCCAATATTGGTAAGGGTTGGCTGTGTATTAGGTAGGATGAAAAATTGCAGGCACGGATAATTTTTGGCCGGATGTGACTAGCAAAAATTAATCCTAGGATCAAATTTTGCTCCCGGACTAAATTTTTCGTGACAGGCCACCTGCTTTTCGACGGTCGCCTAATTTTTTGCGGCCACATGGTTTTCGAATGCTAGATATTCCCCACATCGATGCGTTATCCGTGCAATAAATTAGCATGATGTTTACGCGGGCCACCTACACTGTACTTTTCAAAGGTCACGTACCTTTCAAATGTCACCTACGTTTCGCAGACCACATAGTTTTGGAAGGCCACATAGTGATTTATTTCTTTTTCACCGCTGAATTAGATGTTTGATGTATAATTAGAAAAATACTGTCGAATTAACAATTAAGGGTGGGCGGGGATTCAGCAAAAACGGCAGGGGGTACTTGGGGCACATTGTATCCAAAGAGGGAATACAGGCAGATCCGGAAAAGCTTTGTGCCATGCGAAAGTACCCCGTCTCAGTGATATCAAGGAATTGAGGCTAGGCCTCACCAACTATTACAGGTGTTTTATGCAGGGATACTCCAACATAGCTGCGCCGCTTCATAAACTGACATCAAAATCAGCAGGTGGATACAATTGGGATGACAACTGTCAAGCAGCATTCCAAACCTTAAAACAGAAGTTGATCAGCCCTCCAATACTGGCTTATCCTGACTTTAAGCATTCATTTACCATAGCAACAGATGCCTCTGGGTCAGCACTAAGAGCTATATTGAATCAAGCGGTTGAGGGAGAGGAAAAAGTCATCGCTTTTTGGAGTCGACATCTGAACAAGGCAGAACGAAAGTATTGAACTGTTGAGAGGGAGGCCTTGGCTGTGGTTGCTGCGATTAAAGAATTTTTCCCATATCTATATGGCAGGTCGTTCATTTTACTTACTGACCACAATCCCTTAACATCATTGAGGGGGCTCAAGGACACGGGAGGAAGACTTACGCGTTGGCTCTTATTCCTCCAACAGTATGACATCACGATTAAGTATAGGGCAGGGAGAAGCAATGGCAATGCTGATGCCATGTCAAGACGCAAGTGTGAATTTAAGGAATCTGCCCAGCAAGCTGTGGTCGAAGATTCCAATGCAATCGTAGGAGGAATTACATACCTGGGAGACCTGGGAGGTTTATTGAAACAAAAACAAGATAATGACTCATTCACAAAGAGTATTCTGCAATCAACCAGAGAAGGGAGAAAGTTGCCTATGAAACGGAAAGATGGAGCAAGTACTTGGTCATTGACGGTGTACTGTGCCGTCAAAGTAGGAATGGTGGGACCTCAAGAACTCAAATTGTCGTACCACAGGAACTGAGATCATACATTTTGGATGAGCTGCATAGCAAGTCCGGACACTTAGGTGCCTTCAAAACATTTCAAAAAATCAAAGAACGATATCTCTGGCCTGGTTACGAGCAAGAAATTCATGAGGCAGTGCAAAGATGTGACATTTGCCAATGTCATAACCATCCAATACCTGCACCTCAAGCACCGTTACGAACAATCAGTAGCACCTACCCTTTTCAGAAGATTTCCTGGAATACTATGGGTCCTCTTCCAGTTAGCACTCATGGATTCAGGTATATATTGGTCATCACTGACTTGTTCTCCAAATGGGTAGAAGCGTTCCCACTAGTGGGACTGATAGCAATACATTGGCCAAAATTTTGGTAGATGAAATTGTTTGTCGGTATGGAATGCCTGAAATCATTCACAGCGACCAGGGGTCAAATTTTGTTAGTGAAGTCATCCAATCCTTGTGTGCAATGATGGTAGTCCAACGTACACAGACCACACCCACCCCACAAGGGAATGGCCAAGTGGAGCATTTCAATAGGATGTTAGAAGGAATGTTGTCAAAAATTGTCTCTGACCATCAGAGGGATTGGGATGAGCATCTACAGAAAGTCCTTTTTGCCTATAGAACAGCAATTCATGAGTCTACGGGATACTCGCCATTTTTAGTTACTTTTGGACGCTCACCAAACCTACCTATTGATGTAGTTCTGGGGAGACCATCAACATCTACAGGTGATGTTCCTCAGTTTGTACAGAAAACACAGACAGTGTTGCATTCAGCGTTTTTACATGTCCACCAACATCTTCAGCAAGCACATCAGAGACAAAAGCAAGTGGCTGATGCAAGCAGTGTTGAGGAAGCCTTTCAGGTTGGGGACAGAGTATGGTTTTATGTACCAAAAGTGAAGCAAGGGCAGAGCAAAAAGTTCACTTCACTATGGAGGGGTAGTCATTAGTAAAACCAGTCCCATCAACTACAGGATTCAACTCGAACCAGAAAACAACAGTTCATCGAAACCGGCTTAAACTATGCCATACTGATCCCACACTTACTCTCGTACAGCAAAGAGCAAATAATACACAGAGCACTAGTTCAATCAATAGACGGAATGATGGAGGTTATGTAATCTTGGATGAGGAAGGAGGGGAAACAAATCGGATTGGCGGCCAAGAGGATGAGACAACTGGGGACGAAGTGCCAGAAAATGACAAGCTGCCAGGAAATATGAACCCAACTGAGCAGAAAGTAAATGATGACCAAAGGAGGTATCCTCAGAGAGCATGACAACAACCTAACCAATATCAGGCTGGATTTTCCTGATAAACCAGGTCTTGTGAGGACACAAGAATCTAAAGGAGGGAGCAATGTAACAGAGGATGTCAGCTGTCACCGAAGGTGTTAACAAGGTGATAGACCTGACCTTTGGGACTAGACTATTCTATAGGGTATTAATGCATTAAGTTTGTGTGTGTAAGGGTCTTTTTGTCTTGCGCTGGGAACTCATTGTTGAAGTTGTTACAGATGTCACAATGCAAAAGCACCTACATGTATGTGATGTGAAAGAAGCACAGCTTTAGCAACACGGAAGAAGAGAAAGGGGATCTAAACTAACCTTGTTGAATAATGATGCTCAAAACAAGCTAGATTCCATACCAGACTATTGTCAAAGAAATCGAAGAGTGCAAAGCTGGGGCGTTAGTTATTGACACGACTCTAGATGTTACACATCATGAGCAGATAAGCATACAACAGCTGAAGACCTATTTACTGTTGTTCACACGACTTTACAATCCAAAGATGTATCCTTCAAGAAACTGGTAGCTCAAACATATGATGGGGCATCCAACATGAGCGGTTGTTATAATGGTCTACAAGTACTAATTCAGCAAAGAATAAATCCCAATATTTCTATACATGCACTCATTGTTATGCCCATACGCTAAATTTAGTTCTTTCGGATACAGCATCAGTTGCAATAGACGTTTGGTAATTTAGAGACCTGTTACGGAAATTTAGGTCCGCCAAAAATTTTGGTCCTAGGAACAAAATTTTCTGGAAAAATTAGTCCGGGTGGGCCAATTTTGCCTGAAAATTTTGATCCGTGTCCGAAAATTTTAGTCCTACCCTTTGCTTGCGCCTGCGCGTTCTCTACACGTGTCGAATCAAGGTGTTGTAAAGTCTTCAGAAAGCTGCTAGGATGGAAGGATCTTCGGATGTTGAGAGTGATCTTGTTGGCGAAGTGTTCGAGTATCTTCTCAGTGGCAAATATTGCGATGGAGCGTCAAAGGAAAGAAAGCGGACGATACGGAAAAAAGCTTTGAAGTTTTCAGTGTCGAGTAGAGGAGAGCTATTCTACAGGCAAAAAAGGAAGGGCAAGGCAAGTACCTTTTGCAGCGGTCTGTCGCGTAAAGCTATCAAACAAAAACGTAATGCATGTCTACTGGTATAGTTGTATTACTTGTATGTGAACTCACCATTCATAACTACTGTAAATGAGTTTATGTGATAGTTAGTCACTCTTGCCTCACTAGTCAGTATGTCTTTTACCGAATTGCTTTGTATTAGGTTTTCATACATCTCATCATTATTCACTCAGGTTTAACTACTCAACTTTGTTTTTCCCCTGCTGTGATTAGTTATCCAGAGTTTACTGCAATCAGTGCTAAGATGCGCTCCTTACTAATTGACAAACTAAATGCATTACAACAATTCATATTACTTTTCTATAGGGAGAAGTTTTACTTCGATACATTCAGAGTTCCAAGGAGCAACAGAAAATTGCTCTTTCCAGTCACATTGACCCCACATCTGGCCATATGGGGAAAAGCAGAACTCTTTTCAGAATTAAAGAGCGCTTTATGTGGCATGGAATGGTTAAAGATGTCAATAATCTGGTAGGGTTTTATGCTAACTCGATTTTTTTTATACAACAGTTTTTAACTGTTCTCTTTAGATATCAAAGTGTGATGTATGTCAGCGGATGAATCGCAAGCTAACAACTGGAGTACCACAACTACATCCCATATCAGTCAAAGCTCCTTGGTACATGATCGGCATAGACTTTATAGGCCCTGTAAGCCCTGAAGCTGAGGATGGCAGCAAGTACATCTTAACTGTTAGTGATTATTTCACTAAATGGGTAGAGGCAATCCCAACCATTGATAACAAAGCTGTCACAGTGGCAGCTGTACTTTTTAAGGCAAGTGTTGTATAATGCGAATACATGCAGCTTAATACCATATTTTTTTACATTGCGTTGATTTCAGATTTTCATGCGGATGGGTCTGCCTCGTGTTGTGGTGTCTGACAATGGTAGAGAGTTTGACAACAAACTTAATGATGAGATATGCAAAACTCTTGGGATAAAAAGACGATTAATAACACCCTATCACCCCCAGGTTGGTACACAAGTTCACATGCCTTATTTAAGGGTCAAGTTCTTTTATAATAGGAAATGTGCATGGATTGTAACATTTTAGCATTTCTGTGTTTAGCTTTGAAATGATGAAGTACATACACATGTTTGATGGGTGTGTTGTATGACATGTGTCAAACTTTTATATGTAGGCAAATGGCCTTACCGAACGCTTCAATCAAACATTGCAAAACATGTTGGCTAAATATGTGTCATCGAAAAAAGAACAATGGGGTTATTACATTGATTCATGTGTGTTTGCCTATAACACATCGAGGCAAGAAGCAACAAAGCATACTCCTTTCTCCCTTATGTTTTGTCGACAGCCAAACCTTCCGATTGACATTGAAATGCAGTCTGAGTCAGTAGAGGAACTCGTCAAACATTACGATGAAATAGTAGAGCCAGATCATGGAGAAAAATTTAAGGAACATATAAGTACATTGCAGGAAGTAGCAAAGAACATTAAAGTTGCTCAAATTAAGTATAAAAAGCAGTATGACAAAAAGCATGCCAAGCCTTCTGAGTTTTACATTGGACAGCTTGTTTTGAAGAAGGACTTCACTCGTAAAAAGACAAAGGGAGGGAAGCTAAGTTGTAGGTATGTGGGACCCTTTACAATAACTAGAGTGAAGTCAAGAGGGGTGTTTGAATTATGTTCTGATGATGGAAAAGTGACAAGTGCAACTGGTGGTCATTTGAAAGTTTACAGAAAACCATTAGGTTCCGATGCTGATCATAGTTCCAATCCTACACATACTTCTGAGGACGATGGCAGCCTAAGCAATGATGGCAGTATCTCAGAAGACTACAGATCCACTGCAGATGATCACTTCCCTTTAAATGGTAAGATCATAATATGGTGTTTAAACCACTAATAATGTTGCCATTGAAGATTGTATTAGTAAATTAGAAGCTATAATAATGCAAGACTGGACAAAATATCTATACATGTAGTGTAATTATGTGCAGCAGTTGTAAACATTTTATATGGAATCCCTTTCTGGTCAACACTCAGGTGGACTGGGCCTTCAGTTACAGATGGGGGATGATGTGGCAGACAAAGCAGACAATAGTGCAGATGAGATGGGGGATGATGCTGCACAAACACCCCGTTCAGTGGCAGACAAAGCAGACAATAGTGCAGATGGATCAATTATAGAGATATCCAATCATACTGTTGACACAGTATTGTACTTGCCAGTTTGCAGAGATTGGCAAAATAATATGTGCAGTGTCTTAGGACTTCAATTTGTCAAAGGGAATCGTGATCACAATGAAAAACCTTTGGATATTGCTCTGGACCAAGCTCCTAGTATACGTGGTCGCATTAAAGGTGATGGGAATTGCTTTTTTAGAGCTGTGGCTCAAGAAATAACTGGACGTCAAGAGGATCATGCAGAACTTAGGGTACTTGTCACATCATACATGGCTCACAATCCTGCTGAGCTGTCTTGTTACCTGACATCATCTGAAACAATGGGACAGTACTTGCGAACAACGAAGATGGATCAACAGAAAGTGTGGGCAACAGAAATTGAAATATATGGCACTGCCAATTTGCTTGGCACAACGATTTTTGTGTATTGTCCTTCAGGCACCAGCAACAAATGGTTGCGATTTGCACCAAAAGAATGCCATGATGACAACAGTCATGCAAGAGAGTGCCTTTATCTATGCAACCTTTCTCAGCACTTTGAAACTGTGAAGCGTATGCAACATATTGACCATTCAGATTAATTAAACTTTATTGCGTGAAGATAAAAACCTTTAGTGTAAATCATTACAATAAAATGGGATGGGGGACCAAAATTTCTAGAGCGGACCATTATTTTCGAAAAAACTGGTCCGGGGGGAACAAAATTTTCAATGAAAAAATTGGTCCCCAGGACCAAAATTACCGGGACCAAAATTCCAGTGACATGCCTGTAGCGCACTTCGTACACATAAAAAGCCATCTGGAAATGAGTGTGGTTGTGGGCGTGCAGCGTGCGCCGAGGTCCATTTGCAATTCCTATAGTCGTTTTTCTGGTTGTGTACTGATTTTATGATGGAACTGGTGGTATGGATAACTTACAGTTGAAATCGTGATACTTGAACATAAAATCTTTAATGTTTGGCATTAGTTTTTGGAAAAATGGTGAATGATATCACAAATCTGATAGCATATTTATATTGATAAACATATATCGAAAGTGTGAAGTTGTCACGTGACTTTTTTCGTTTGTGCAGCCTGTTCAATAAGCACGTTTTTGGATTGTTTCTCCACCATTACGTGACGGATTGGCCTGAATCTTGCTATATATATACTATGTCAATGGCTCTATCGATCGTTCGAGTCGAAATTTCAACGCAGTAAACCGTTACAGTTTTGTCTTCAAATACGTGTTATTTAGAGGTTGTAAACGTTTTTAGATAATTTTACCAAGAAGAATTCTTAATGGGCGTCACATTTACTTGTTATAGATAGGTAAGAGGTGTATGCACTAGAAACAACCAAAAAAACCAGTATAGTAAGCTTACCTTTTTGCTAAAACATTCATCCAAACCTGTAGGCATTGATTGTCGTCCATTTTCAAATGAATAACGTTTAAATGATTAACTTTCTTAACGAGTTTGTTCGCTAAATGGCTAAAGTTCAATACGGAGACGGTTCTTTTCAGAGCCAAATTCAGAGCCCTTCGTCAAGTCGGGCAACACGAAGAAGTAGTGTTGCCGCGTCAGTAGTTTGGGAAGCTTTGAAGCGAAAGGGAGCTCAGAGGGGATCTCCTAAAGCTGCTAGTTTGAGTCGATTGTGCTTCCGAAGCAAGATTCCCATAAGAAGTCGCAGAACCTTATCCGAACATTTTGCTGACCATATTCTGGGCATTCGTAGGAGATTTTTTTTTTCCATCACCTCCATTAATACAATCACAAAGCTAGCGTCCTGGCTTCGATATCGGCATGTACTCCTATAATGACTCGAGTTCCTTGGCAGCATTTTCAGCTAGTTCGGATGAGGTCCTGCGATTTCTTATGGGAATCTTGCTTCGGCAGCACAATCGACTCAAACTAGCAGCTTTAGGTGATCCCCTCTGAGCTCCCTTTCGCTTCAAAGCTTCCCAAACTACTGACGCGGCAACACTACTTCTTCGTGTTGCTCGACTTGACGATGTGCTCTGAGTTTGGTGGGGGGACAGTCCACTTCAGGCCGATATACTAAATATACGAAGCACCGACAATGATGCATGAGTGTATATGGTACGGAACGACGGAATATTAGAAATATATATAAGGGGGGGGGGGGGGGGGGGGGGGGGTTCCGGGCAACGCGGAAACAATGCTGGCTACGCCACTGCCGTCTCCGTATTGAACTTCAGCCATTTAGCGAACGATAAAGTAATAAAGTTAATAATTTTAACATTATTCATTTGAAAATGGACGACAATCAATGCCTACAGGTTTGGATGAATGTTTTAGCAAAAAGGTAAGCTACTATTACTGGTTTTTTGGTTGTTTCTAGTGCATACACCTCTTACCTATCTATAACAGGTAAATGTGACGCCTATTAAGAATTCTGATTGGTAAAATTATCTAAAAACATTTACAACCTCTAAATAACACGTATTTGGAGACAAAACTGTAACTGTTTACCGCGTTGAAATTTCGACTCGAACGATCGATAGAGCCATTGACATAGTATGTATATAGCAAGATTTAGGCCAATCCGTCACGTAATGGTGGAGGCCCAATATTGACCCTAATGCCCAACAAGCTCTAGATCGATAAGCCTGCATGGCCTCATAAATGTGACAGTGCTGCGGTTACCAATTTAACTGGCACAATCTCCATCGTTAACATATGGTGTACATTAAATCTGAAAACTATACCAAACGAACGAAGAGGTTAGTAATTAACTTGAACCAACTGGTTTGTTTCTCAGTACTGAAAAAGGCTCTCGTTTTTCTCTACGTTCCCATTCTTGTGATATTTGTATTTCTTTCTCACCTGTTTCCAAACTTGCAAAGTGGCAACAAACGCGCAGATCCGGACCATAAGCAGGTATAGTTATCGTCAGCAGGTTCCGTATATAGGATTGATGCGAAATTAATTAATGTCATTTAAAAAACATGACTCGCGTCTAGAGGGACAACTGAGAAATGGATTGTTTATCTCTTTGTCGCAATTGAACTGTGACACTAAAATCTACAGTTAATGCCATTTGATTGCTCTTACAGGCTGAGTAAATGTACCCCTGCCACATGCTGAGGCTCGTAGTTGTGTTTGGCCCATAATGGGGGCAGGCGACAGCCGCAGCCAGACATGTAGCAGCTGTGCTTCATACCACTGGGCCTACAGGGACCAATAGGTTTACACTGGTCATCGTTGGGTCGGCCTGGTCCCAAACCAAAAGTGGAATAAATTTCTGAATGTAAAAGGAACACAATATTAAATGTGTTATCAAATGTGCTCACCGGCAATACAATATTTGAAATGCTATAACTTTTGAACCATAATCAGTGAGAATAGGTTTCAGGGCTGTGTGTCACATGGTCGTCTGAGTACAGTTTAAAGGGGTGTGCATTAATTGGATATCACACCTTAATTAGAATCACGGCTGATATTAATTGGCCCCTTTTTTTCAACACATGGGCACTTAGCTCCATAATGACAGTATGGGGATCATGACATATTGTGTTCAATCAGAGTTTCTACTAGTCCCCCTCCTCTGTTGGCTATCCCTCCACCACATCCTCGTACTCTGACAGTGGGAGGGCCTTCTCCAGGCTGGGGAGGGGCAGGGCCAGCCCCACCCTCTCAACCAGCCAGTACGACTCCACTGTCTTTTGGTTCATTCTAGTTTTGTAGTCCGGACACCTCTCAAAAGCAAACCCTCCCTCCTTCAGGAGAAGATCGTGACACTGCTTGCTCACCCTGATCTGCAGAGACAATCCAGTGGAACAGAGGTTCCTTGCAAATGCCAGTGTTGGCCCAAACAGCTTGAAGTGAGGCATGTGGCTGGTCCTATTGGTCAGTGTCAGGTCCACCACACCTGCAGAGCAGGGCCCTGAGTGCAGAGCTGCTCTTAGCTGGAGCTGGGTGGTGGGCGTGGCCACCCGTGACTGTGTGGTGGACGTGGCTACATGAGGCTGGGTGGTGGGCGTGTCTCTGGTGCGAAGTAGAGCGGTGAGTGTGGCTCTTGGGTGTGGCTGCACTGCCGGTGCAGTGGGTATCTGCACCTTTGTAGAGAAGCTCAGCAGCTTGAGGACTCCTGCAGCCAGCAGGGAGGCATGATGGGCAGGTGACTTTGCAGCCGGTTCATCTTTGGAGTGGGTGTGATTTCTGTCAAGCTGGAGGTCCGGTTCAGAGCCGTAGGAGCTATCCGACATGGATGTGATGCTATGTCGTTTGGGCGGAGCTTCGTAGTGCTCGGTCAGTCCCGATGCCACAGTGCAGCTGTGGTACGTGCGCTCCACGACAAACAGCTCCTTGTCACTGAACGCCTCGTCGATGATGGCATGGAACTGGTCCACCACTCTGATGACATCATGGGGCGCCATGTGTCTTGTGAGACCATCAAAGCCAACAATATCGCTGTACAGAGAGGAAGCAGTCATGGGGTGACCTGACCTTTCCTACTCCTCCCCCTCCTTTTTCGGACACATACACGCATATACACACTCATTCACACACACAAGCACACACACTCCTTCACATACACACACATTATACACACACGCAGGCACAGCTGACCATTGTGCAATTGTCACCATTGGAAACCGCTTGCTCAGTGTGGCGTCTTTGAAGTTCATATCTTCTTGCGGAGAGCCCAGTAAATGAAGAGGGAGGTCGCCTGATAACACACGGCGCACACACGCACACGCACATACACACACACACACACACACACACACACACACACACGCACACACACACGCACACACACACACATGCACCAGCGCACGCACACACACACAGACACACAGACACACACACACACACACACACACACGCACACACACACGCACACACACCCGAACACACACACACACACACACACACACACGCACACACGCACACACACACACACACACACACACACACACACACACACATACACATAATGAGCACTTTCCTCTATACAAATGCGCGGCAACTACTCGCGCCCGAAACGTACTAAACATCAAAGCTAGACGTCTGTTGTGTTCGTTCTGCCACCCTTCTGACTGCTGCTTGAGCGCCTTGCGGACGTCTCTCAGTTGCTCGGCTAATTGGCTCTTCTCCGCCCTCAGCTGTGCAATCATCTCCTCGTACCTTGCGGCATCCGCCCACCGAGCCTCCTCCCCCTTGACCTGTACGAGTTAGCCCCTCCCTCTAATGGACGATACACTTTAGCCCCGTCCCGTCCCCAATATTTGCAGGCCCCTATATTTGCAGGCCCGCCCCGTCCCCAATATTTGCAGGCCCGTCCTGTCCCCAATATTTGCAGGCCCGCCCCGTCCCCAATATTTGCAGGCCCGTCCTGTCCCCAATATTTGCAGGCCCGTCCTGTCCCCAATATTTGCAGGATGCAAATGCACGGCCTAAGGAGTTGTAGATTACTTGATGAAAGGGTAACCGAAAGTTAGCCTTTCAGCAGACTTGACCATATGCGTGGAAAATGCAGGCTGCGCTTACCTACCTGAATATCTATTACTTGTTCATTTAGTTTCTCAACCTCATTCAATACTGAGTGAGTAGATCGCTGAACGCTGCCACCTGTACCCATACCAGCGTGTACAAATCAATTGTATACCCCTGTTGTTGTGGTTACGGACTTAATGATGGCGTGCGTTATATAGAATTTTCATATAGTTATCGCCCAAGGAGAAATGCTCGCAGGCGCCATCGTCGCCCTCACTACAGAGTTACTTATCATCTTCTCAGTTGAGGCTGCTATAAGGTGCTTTCGTAACCAAGATGCACGCAGCTTAACATGGATTCAAACGGCGGTCGTTGTTTTGGTTGTCGTCATGAGTCTGTTTATCTTGCATAAATTTGATAGAATTCTTTACCTTCTATGCATATACGCAGCGCTGCTTTGCTATCGTCTGGTAACAGGAGTTACAGACAACGGAACTGGGTCATATTCTGGATATACAGTCAGCAAGCCGCTTACTTCATGCTCCACTGTAGGCGATGAGGATATCGAGGAAGTCCACGACAGCAGGAGTGCGCGAGCTAATCACGTGACGTATAAGTATGAGCTACCACGGCAGTTCAAGACACCTACACAAAAACAGTCCTGTTTAGTGAACAATGCGCCCAAGTCTGAACGTTCACTTCTGGGAAGAGTAGCCACTGAAACTGCCAATGCTAGACCAGCAGTGGCAGGTGTGACGAAGGCACAGTCCGTGCAGGCATGGATTAGGCCACTAACATCCAACTCTGCCCCTAGCTCCACCCCTAGCTCCACACCTAGCTCCACACCTAGCTCCACCCCTAGCTCCACCTCTAGCTCCACCCCTCCTGGACTTGTCAATCTTGGCAATACTTGTTTCGTTAATGTGGTGCTGCAGTGCTTAACTTGGGTGCCCTCCTTCATCGATCTTCTGAGAAGTGAACCAGGAGGGAATGACGTGGTCAGCACACTTCAGCGCACCTTGGAGCAGTGTCGTGGCGACATCATCGGGCAAAGGGTCGACCCCACCCCCCTGTTGCAGGCTTTGGCAGGCCAGGCCTCGCATCTGGTGAAGCCACCAAAAGGGTTGACATCCCAAGGACAGCAAGATGCAGCCGAGTTTCTGCTATGGCTTCTAGATCACCTGCACACCATCTTCATCACACGCCAGGAGGCTGAAAGTGACGACCAGAAGAGGCATAGAGAAGAGCTCCTCAAAACTCTGGGTGCTAATAGACTGGCGTTCTCTGAAGCCAAATCCCTGCACCTGTCTTCGTACCAGAACTGTCTGACAGCGATGTCAGAAATGGACTGGGAACTTCACCTGCTAAAGAACAGTTCTTCTATTTATAGTCAATTTCTCGGCCAGGTGACAGAGGTGAGGGAGTGTCAGGGCTGCAAGACAATGTCCGTGAACTTTGAATATTTCACTGTTCTCCCTGTTCCCGTGGTAACTCATGACACCATAGGGTCCCTGGAGGAGTGCTTGTCTCTCTTTGCTCAAGAAGAGAAAATGGACAAAACCAACATGATCAGGTGTTCTTGTGCCGAACTCAAGTTTGTGGCTGGAAAAAGAATTGCCCTTTTGAGCCACTATCCGAGAAATTTGATATTAGCACTAAAACGATTTTCATATGACGTTGCCAGGGGGGCCATCATCAAGGACAATGCTCCTATATCTGTACCTCTGACCCTTGATCTTCAACCGTACACACTCAGCAACAGGCTACAGGTTGCAGATAGCAAACCACCCCCATACCAGCTGCAAGCACTTTGCACACACACAGGTTCCCAGTCCACCAGTAACGGGCACTATGTTGCTTACGGTTGCACAACTAGCTCCTCCTTCCCTGTGACTCAAAGCCATGCCTCCAATTTCGCACACTCCGCCCCCCCTGTGACGGTCCACTTGTCTCGATGGTACTGTTTCAACGACACCAGTGTCAGGCATGTGAAGGATATGGGTGCAGAGCTGAGGACCAAACGTTTGCTAGAAAATGCGTATCTTCTGTTTTACACAGCTAGTTAACCAGTGTGTGTGTGTGTGTGTGTGTGTGTGTGTGTGTGTGTGTTTTGACAATGAATTTCAGCAATAAACAGCGATCACAACAGAAGTGTGCCACTAGCGAACACAACAGAAGTGTGCCACTAGCGATCACAACAGATGTGTACCACTAGCGAACACAACAGAAGTGTGCCACTAGCGAACACAACAGATATGTACAACTAGTGATCACAACAGAAGTGTACCACTAGCGAACACAACAGAAGTGTGCCACTAGCGAACACAACATAAGTGTACCACTGGCTAGCGGTTCTGCATGGCGTACACATCTTTCCCATCCCTGTTCAGTATGCTTGTATCTCCCCCGGCCGCCATCAGCAGCTTCAGCACTTCCCCGTGGTCCTCCGCATGGGCCAGATGGAGCGGCGTGTTCCCCTCGCCGTCCTGCGCATTCGGAGTGGCTCCGTATTTCAGCAGTATGCGGACCATCTCCGTGTGTCCCTTTGATGCAGCTCTGTGGAGTGGAGTGGAGCCCGTGTTATCAGCGACCTGCACCAGCGCGCCATTACTCAGCAACAACTCGGCTATCTCTAAGCGGTTTCTCGAGGCTGCGTAGTGCATAGGCCTCTGTCCGTTTGCAGTGGGAGTGTTGACCGATGCGCTACATGCGATTAGGATTTTAACACTATTCACGTGACCAGCTGATGACGCAATAGTTAGGGGCGTCCAGCCAACATCGTCTTCCAAATCAACCTGGAATGAATAGCGTACACCACGTGTCAGGTTCTAGACTGGAGATATAAAGATTCTAAACAAGCCCCCCGAACTTAAATCCACTTCATTGGTCACACCCCAGGCCGTTACCTCTGCTTTCCTCGACACCAACAATTCCACTACGTCAGTCTTCCCTGACGAACAGGCCCAGTGAAGTGGCGTGCGTTTATTAGAATCCTTAGCACTGACCGAACCAGGGTTACCAGAAAGAGCGGCGCCCTGATGGCATCTAGCGATCCCTCGTAGGCCCAGTTGCACACATCGACATTTGAAACAGCTTGTTGCATGTTGCTACATGTGTGACGTCACCAGCGATACGTTGATATTGCATTCCAGTTATTGAATAAGTTTTTTGCGGCTGGACACAATTCAGATAATTGGACATTACATTCACCCACTCAAATTCTGCAAACAAGTTATGGATCGAAGCATTCTAGCACAGTGCCAACACTCCCACTACACAGTTAGTACAACTCCTTATGAGTGGAAGAAACACACTGCTGAGGAATGCAAGATTTGACAGATTACCAACATGTCTGAACAAGTTGATACATTTGCATCTATATTTATCTTGATTCAGATCTGCAATCCCACATCACCACATGCCATACATGTGCCCACAGCAGGCCGTCCAACAAAACCAGCCCTCATAAAATTGTTTCCGAAATTAGGAAGATAGCACACCAATGCTATACTCATGATATCATCAGACACTTTCAAACACAAACAACCCTGCTATCATAGAACAATTGCAATCTCCTATCTTACTGTGTCAACCTCTGGAGCTATCATGTAGAGCACTGGTTTGTACCAATCGCTTAGTCCATTGCTTCCTGCTCTTTAATTGCAGTGAAGTGAAGTGCCCTTCCTGCTTCATGGAGTCACGAATACAACCACAACAGCTAAAGCCAGCACCACCTTTGATACAGACATTACTGAAGGACATAATGGTGAAATGTGTGAGGTGCAAGAGGGACGTTAAGGCAGGTGACTATGATACGCATGAGTGCAGTACTCTAACCTACTGAAGTGGAGGTGAAGATGGCATCATGGGTCCTGAAAAGACTGGCTTCCACTAGTTCAGTGCAATACCACAGTTCATGGGAAACTTCATGAGCTTCTTTCCCCAATTCCTCCATTTCACATCTATTGGAGGACCATACAATCCCTTGGGCAAAGGAATGGCACGTCGGATTTGGCCTCCTTGGAGAACAAGGGACCGAATCAATACATGCCCGTCTACAAAGGATGTACAATTCTATGCCAGATAAGGTCCAGCAATAGCTCTGAATTATGAAGGAACAACTTCTGTTCATTGCCCCACGTACCGTGGCTGCAATCCCACAGTAGGCTAGTAACCAAACACATAAACATCAGATGATACTCCAGCGCCGGCCGGTATTAGTCTCGTACCCAGACCCACCAAGACGTAAGCTTACAGTATGTCGTATAGTCAAGCGATAAACGCTTACGTCATGGTGGGTCTGGGTACGAGACTAGGCCGGTATAGTGTACTAAGAACGTTTGATCGCTGTCAAACAAAAACTGTGGCAACAAACCAATGCTAATATCTATTAGTGCCCTTAGTTCCCTTTACAAAAATAACCTTTATGTCTTTCTGATTGTCGCAGGCGTGGAGAATCGCTTCTGTATCGAAGAGGTACGCTAAACAACCCGCTTTCGTAGCTTGCCGTAGCAAGTTGATTACGCCTCGTGGTTTGCAACACAAATAGAAAAAAAGGTGTTCCTTTCCTTGTACGGTGTTAAAATGGCGATTAGTCCATCGCTGTTTTTGAGTGAGCTCGTGTTCCAAAGGTCTTCGGTTGTCACGGTCGTTGTTAAGGGCATGACATCATCATTCCAATCTTTCGGAAAGTGTCCACATAACATTGGGCCACAAACAGCAGTGTTGTAGCTAGACATAATGTGAATGCATAGTTAATGACACAAAATTCTTAAAGGTACACCATTTAAGGTCCACATCGTCCACACGCTATATTATTTGTACAATTCCAAGCATACTAGCTCGAGATGCATGCACATCAAGAAATTTATACACATGCTCAAATGGAGATAAGCTCAAATGGAGATAAGTCCCCTATTGCATCAGATAACACTGCATAGGCACAATTATGCGGACAATTGAAAAAAGAGCGCATTGTTTAGCTACAACTCGATATATTTTTAAAACACCACAATCTGATCTTCATGGTAGTTAAAAAACAAAATTGAGGAAGATTATGTGACGTTGAAGATAACGAATGTGCGCGCCGAGCTTATTCCAATTGCCATAACTTCGTATAACCTTGTCTGGCGCTTGTGCTCCATTACACGCGTACGTCACAGCAGCTTTGCAGAACTTGATTCACGTGCACGCAACAATCCGATGTGGAAATATGGATTCGACAATTCTCAACAGATATGCCTATCCCATTTGAAGTAGTGTTTGCATTCGATAACCACATGGACCCCGCCCCCCCCCCTCGCCACATACACACACACACACACCATATTTGTGCATAACTTGTTCATGGATGTATCAGAAGCCTTACCGCAGAGTACTGGCCTGGGGGTGGATTGGAGTGCAGTTAATTACGTGTAAGAGAGGAAATGTGGATGGCCATGTAGGGTCCAATGTTTAGCAACACAGGAAGTTACTCTCTCTTAGCCAAATGTTGACAGTTTCTCCTTTCATTTGGCACTGTAGTTTGCAAAACGTCTAATGGGTTCATGTTCCCCACTCAATATTGACACTCTCTATCCCATCACAGGTCAAAAACACACTGAGTGTGTGCACAAGCTGCAGACAACCACACAAATGTCTGAGTAACAGCTCATCACCACAGGGACACATGTTTGCATAGAAATATGAATGGTTTGTCAAAATACATGGATGGTCTTTTGACGACCACAAACTGACGAACAAGAAACCCAAAATGTTGCAATTTAGGCTTTCAGGCTACCACTACTGCACACTGTACTGTACAAAGGCTATAAGTATGTCCTCCTCTCAGATAGCTGTAGACCGTCTTGAGGCATCCAACATATCTGAAGGCACTGGTGATATCATGTCACCCTTGGTAATGTCCGGATCTTCAAAATTAAGAGTGCAATTTACTCCTGACCACTCATAGGATCCCTCGGCTGAACTATCTCCATGTATGGGCGTCGAATGTAGTGTCCGAAATTTATTCATCAGAGCTTGATGCAGTAAGTCCTTATTGCCCAGCACGAGGCGAGGAGTCCTGAGAGCACCCAGGGGGGTACGCTTCAAGTTCCTCTGGCCGACAGAAACTATCTCCTCGAGCAGATCCTTTGGAATGGGCTCCTGAGGTCCGTCCATCTCTTTGTCGAGGGGACACTCTCGTCTACTCTCTTCTGTCTGTAAGAGCTGTGCAGTGCCCAGGAACTGAGCTGTGCCCAGAGCGGAGGAGCACTGATAGGGAGACGACATGGGAGGGAAGCGTAGAGTGGGAGTGGGAAGGCAGGGTGGAGGTGGAGGTGGTGGAGGAGGTGTGTGTGGCAGAGAACTAGGGGAAACCATTGTTGAGAGTGGGGCTGAAGATTGAGAGTCTGACGGAAGAGTGGGGCCACTAGCCGAAGGGACATCAGGAGGTAGTGTGAGCACCGGGCCACATGGCTCTCCGGTGCAGTGTGGAGGAGGTGGGGCAGCTGGTGGGAGGGGCATCAAAGGGGACGCTGGCTGCTGCGGGGGTGGGTTAGAAGTGGGTGTGGCCTCCACTGGGGGAGTAGGCGGTCGCGACAGCAGGAGGTGCGGCTGTGGAGAGGGTGTTGGTGGTCGACTAAGGTGCGCCGGCGCTCTAGGAATCACTGTCCTCCTAGACCTGGACGGAGATGGCGCTTGCATGAAGGCCTGTGTAGCGGTGGGGGGCAGGCCAGTGGCGTGGCCCGTCGAGCCCGGGCCGGCCCTGGGTGGCAAGGACTCGCACACACGATAGTTGCCTCGGAGGTTGTGGGACTGACAGTAGTCCTTCACCTTGGCCTCCAGGTCCAGCAGGGCACACTTGATCTCCTGCTCCCCTGTGGACTGGTCAAGATTGGGCATGTCCGTCAGGAACTTCCTGAGCCCATCGAGGTACTCAGACTTGATGTTCGTCTGCTGTTTGAGGAGAGAATGTTGGCAGCATGGTATTGTACAACCACATGAGCAAGCAATAGACCTGCTACAAGTTTTCGATTCATTAGATCATGTGTGTGAAGAGATGATTGTGCAATTACCTGGCCATTGTGTTTGCGTGTGTGACAATGTGTGGGTGGTTGTGTATGTGTGCATGCCTGTGTGTGTGCGTTGTGTGTCTCTGTGCATGTGTGCCTGTGTGTCTATGTATGTGTGTGAGTCTGTGTGTGTGTTGTGTCTCTGTGCATGTGAGTCTGTGTGTGTGTTGTGTCTCTGTGCATGTGAGCCTGTGTGTGTGTGTGTGGTTGTGGTTGTGTGTGTGTGGTTGTGGTTGTGTGTGTGTGTGGTTGTGTGTGTAAGATATTACTCACGGACGCACAATGGAACACCACCCAATGTGCTGTAAGTAAACATCAATGTACTGTATGTATGAAATGGAACACAATCATCTTACGTTTGATTGTGCAAACTTCTCTTTCACTAACTTGTCTCTTTCTATCACAAGTGCTATCCATTCCTGCACCAGACTTTCTGTCCGTGATCACGTGATGATAGTTTACATATGCAATAAACTAATGGCCAGCATTACCTGGCAGTGAAGATTTATCATATAGAATTTCCAGCAGGTGCGACCTTCTGGCATCTGCACGATCCCATCGCTCCTTTAGGGACAGTTCAGGCGTATACCAAACGAAACCACAATTACGGTAGTCTGCGGTGGAGGGAAACCGGCATTTCAAGCAGGATCAATCACAAACTGCTAGCCGTTAACAAAGTATTTTTACATGTAAAACACCTTGGGTGGTAAAGGGGTGGTCGGTGTGTTGCAAACTGCGGGATCTCCCTCTGCAACCGTATTCCTCCATAATTTGAAATTGCGCATGCGCTCCAATTTATTTCATTTGATTTGATTATTAATTGTGGTTAGCGATAGTAAAAGAATTACAGCTGATTGGCAAATTATGAAGTAGGCACAGAGACGAGACACAAAGAGATATTGACCGCTGCATTAACAGCACGTACTGCAAACTGCCTCTTCAGCACGACCTGCGTAACCGAGGTAACAACGGTGTGTGCAGTGGCGTGTGTCTCATTATGTGCGTGTGTGGTTTGTGTGTGCGCGCTTGTGTATGTGTGTGTGTGTGTATGTGTGTGTGTATGTGTGAGGTAATACGGTGGCACACAAAGGTAATCATGCACTCGAGAGACAATCCAGAAGGATTGGCAGCTTGCTATCTAGATCCGAAGCGGTTACTCCCAGCTGCAATTACCACGCCCCCTCTTGCTCTCTTTCTGCTTTACCTCCTCCTGCCATAGTTAAAGCTATGGCTGCTTGACCTCTAAAGACTCGTGCACCCAGCTAGCAACCGTCGATTATTGGAGGCGAGCTTTACATGCACTGAACATACCTTGAGGCGCGCGCTTATTGTTGTTGCTTGTGGCCATATGGCGAACGAACGAACTGCGGGCCAGGAGTTTGCGTAGTGGGGCTTGATGGGAGCGCGTTGTACTTTTTAAGTGCAGCCCTTGTTAGCGCTAATGGTTTCCCGTTGTCTGATAACAGAAAGTACTCGTGACCCTGCTGTGCAATCAATCTGTTGTCGGGCGTGCTGTTAATATGTTGTTGGCAGCTATTGTGCTGTTGTCACACTCCCTCCTCCCCCTCACACACTACGTGCCCCTCCCTTTTCACACGTTTGCCCCTTCCCCCTTCAACTTTCCTTACAAGTGTGTGTGCATATGTGAGTATGGGTGTGATGTAGATCTAATCATTGTAATGTTTTGGGTGAGTCTACATTGTGTATGTGATGACAGCACATATGTGTTGACAACACATCCAGGGGTTCAATGGATGTGAAAATGGAGTGTTGTGTGATGGAGATGGAGGGTGGTGTGGTGGAGATGGAGGGTTGTGTGATGGAGGGTTGTGTGAAGGAGATGGAGGGTTATGTGATGGAGGGTTGTGTGATGAAGAGGGAGGGTTGTGTGAAGGAGATGGAGGGTGATGTGAAGGAGATGGAGGGTGGTGTGAAGGAGATGGAGGGTGGTGTGAAGGAGATGGAGGGTTATGTGATGGAGATGGAGGGTTATGTGATGGAGATGGAGGGTGGTGTGATGGAAATGGAGGGTTATGTGATGGAGGGTGGTGGTGTGATGGAGGGTGATGGCGGGTTGTGTGATGGAGATGGAGGGTGGTGTGATGGGAAATGGA
>JABACO010000001.1:448239-506758 GCA_013339895.1 Ephydatia muelleri
CGTAGCCTGTTGCTGAGTGTGTACGGTTGAAGATCAAGGGTCAGAGGTACAGATATAGGAGCATTGTCCTTGATGATGGCCCCCTGGCAACGTCATATGAAAATCGTTTTAGTGCTAATATCAAATTTCTCGGATAGTGGCTCAAAAGGGCAATTCTTTTTCCAGCCACAAACTTGAGTTCGGCACAAGAACACCTGATCATGTTGGTTTTGTCCATTTTCTCTTCTTGAGCAAAGAGAGACAAGCACTCCTCCAGGGACCCTATGGTGTCATGAGTTACCACGGGAACAGGGAGAACAGTGAAATATTCAAAGTTCACGGACATTGTCTTGCAGCCCTGACACTCCCTCACCTCTGTCACCTGGCCGAGAAATTGACTATAAATAGAAGAACTGTTCTTTAGCAGGTGAAGTTCCCAGTCCATTTCTGACATCGCTGTCAGACAGTTCTGGTACGAAGACAGGTGCAGGGATTTGGCTTCAGAGAACGCCAGTCTATTAGCACCCAGAGTTTTGAGGAGCTCTTCTCTATGCCTCTTCTGGTCGTCACTTTCAGCCTCCTGGCGTGTGATGAAGATGGTGTGCAGGTGATCTAGAAGCCATAGCAGAAACTCGGCTGCATCTTGCTGTCCTTGGGATGTCAACCCTTTTGGTGGCTTCACCAGATGCGAGGCCTGGCCTGCCAAAGCCTGCAACAGGGGGGTGGGGTCGACCCTTTGCCCGATGATGTCGCCACGACACTGCTCCAAGGTGCGCTGAAGTGTGCTGACCACGTCATTCCCTCCTGGTTCACTTCTCAGAAGATCGATGAAGGAGGGCACCCAAGTTAAGCACTGCAGCACCACATTAACGAAACAAGTATTGCCAAGATTGACAAGTCCAGGAGGGGTGGAGCTAGAGGTGGAGCTAGGGTGGAGCTAGGTGTGGAGCTAGGTGTGGAGCTAGGGGTGGAGCTAGGGGCAGAGTTGGATGTTAGTGGCCTAATCCATGCCTGCACGGACTGTGCCTTCGTCACACCTGCCACTGCTGGTCTAGCATTGGCAGTTTCAGTGGCTACTCTTCCCAGAAGTGAACGTTCAGACTTGGGCGCATTGTTCACTAAACAGGACTGTTTTTGTGTAGGTGTCTTGAACTGCCGTGGTAGCTCATACTTATACGTCACGTGATTAGCTCGCGCACTCCTGCTGTCGTGGACTTCCTCGATATCCTCATCGCCTACAGTGGAGCATGAAGTAAGCGGCTTGCTGACTGTATATCCAGAATATGACCCAGTTCCGTTGTCTGTAACTCCTGTTACCAGACGATAGCAAAGCAGCGCTGCGTATATGCATAGAAGGTAAAGAATTCTATCAAATTTATGCAAGATAAACAGACTCATGACGACAACCAAAACAACGACCGCCGTTTGAATCCATGTTAAGCTGCGTGCATCTTGGTTACGAAAGCACCTTATAGCAGCCTCAACTGAGAAGATGATAAGTAACTCTGTAGTGAGGGCGACGATGGCGCCTGCGAGCATTTCTCCTTGGGCGATAACTATATGAAAATTCTATATAACGCACGCCATCATTAAGTCCGTAACCACAACAACAGGGGTATACAATTGATTTGTACACGCTGGTATGGGTACAGGTGGCAGCGTTCAGCGATCTACTCACTCAGTATTGAATGAGGTTGAGAAACTAAATGAACAAGTAATAGATATTCAGGTAGGTAAGCGCAGCCTGCATTTTCCACGCATATGGTCAAGTCTGCTGAAAGGCTAACTTTCGGTTACCCTTTCATCAAGTAATCTACAACTCCTTAGGCCGTGCATTTGCATCCTGCAAATATTGGGGACAGGACGGGCCTGCAAATATTGGGGACAGGACGGGCCTGCAAATATTGGGGACGGGGCGGGCCTGCAAATATTGGGGACAGGACGGGCCTGCAAATATTGGGGACGGGGCGGGCCTGCAAATATAGGGGCCTGCAAATATTGGGGACGGGACGGGGCTAAAGTGTATCGTCCATTAGAGGGAGGGGCTAACTCGTACAGGTCAAGGGGGAGGAGGCTCGGTGGGCGGATGCCGCAAGGTACGAGGAGATGATTGCACAGCTGAGGGCGGAGAAGAGCCAATTAGCCGAGCAACTGAGAGACGTCCGCAAGGCGCTCAAGCAGCAGTCAGAAGGGTGGCAGAACGAACACAACAGACGTCTAGCTTTGATGTTTAGTACGTTTCGGGCGCGAGTAGTTGCCGCGCATTTGTATAGAGGAAAGTGCTCATTATGTGTATGTGTGTGTGTGTGTGTGTGTGTGTGTGTGTGTGTGTGTGCGTGTGTGCGTGTGTGTGTGTGTGTGTGTGTGTGTTCGGGTGTGTGTGCGTGTGTGTGTGCGTGTGTGTGTGTGTGTGTGTGTGTCTGTGTGTCTGTGTGTGTGTGCGTTGCGCTGGTGCATGTGTGTGTGTGTGCGTGTGTGTGTGCGTGTGTGTGTGTGTGTGTGTGTGTGTGTGTGTGTATGTGCGTGTGCGTGTGTGCGCCGTGTGTTATCAGGCGACCCTCCCTCTTCATTTACTGGGCTCTCCGCAAGAAGATATGAACTTCAAAGACGCCACACTGAGCAAGCGGTTTCCAATGGTGACAATTGCACAATGGTCAGCTGTGCCTGCGTGTGTGTATAATGTGTGTGTATGTGAAGGAGTGTGTGTGCTTGTGTGTGTGAATGAGTGTGTATATGCGTGTATGTGTCCGAAAAAGGAGGGGGAGGAGTAGGAAAGGTCAGGTCACCCCATGACTGCTTCCTCTCTGTACAGCGATATTGTTGGCTTTGATGGTCTCACAAGACACATGGCGCCCCATGATGTCATCAGAGTGGTGGACCAGTTCCATGCCATCATCGACGAGGCGTTCAGTGACAAGGAGCTGTTTGTCGTGGAGCGCACGTACCACAGCTGCACTGTGGCATCGGGACTGACCGAGCACTACGAAGCTCCGCCCAAACGACATAGCATCACATCCATGTCGGATAGCTCCTACGGCTCTGAACCGGACCTCCAGCTTGACAGAAATCACACCCACTCCAAAGATGAACCGGCTGCAAAGTCACCTGCCCATCATGCCTCCCTGCTGGCTGCAGGAGTCCTCAAGCTGCTGAGCTTCTCTACAAAGGTGCAGATACCCACTGCACCGGCAGTGCAGCCACACCCAAGAGCCACACTCACCGCTCTACTTCGCACCAGAGACACGCCCACCACCCAGCCTCATGTAGCCACGTCCACCACACAGTCACGGGTGGCCACGCCCACCACCCAGCTCCAGCTAAGAGCAGCTCTGCACTCAGGGCCCTGCTCTGCAGGTGTGGTGGACCTGACACTGACCAATAGGACCAGCCACATGCCTCACTTCAAGCTGTTTGGGCCAACACTGGCATTTGCAAGGAACCTCTGTTCCACTGGATTGTCTCTGCAGATCAGGGTGAGCAAGCAGTGTCACGATCTTCTCCTGAAGGAGGGAGGGTTTGCTTTTGAGAGGTGTCCGGACTACAAAACTAGAATGAACCAAAAGACAGTGGAGTCGTACTGGCTGGTTGAGAGGGTGGGGCTGGCCCTGCCCCTCCCCAGCCTGGAGAAGGCCCTCCCACTGTCAGAGTACGAGGATGTGGTGGAGGGATAGCCAACAGAGGAGGGGACTAGTAGAAACTCTGATTGAACACAATATGTCATGATCCCCATACTGTCATTATGGAGCTAAGTGCCCATGTGTTGAAAAAAAGGGGCCAATTAATATCAGCCGTGATTCTAATTAAGGTGTGATATCCAATTAATGCACACCCCTTTAAACTGTACTCAGACGACCATGTGACACACAGCCCTGAAACCTATTCTCACTGATTATGGTTCAAAAGTTATAGCATTTCAAATATTGTATTGCCGGTGAGCACATTTGATAACACATTTAATATTGTGTTCCTTTTACATTCAGAAATTTATTCCACTTTTGGTTTGGGACCAGGCCGACCCAACGATGACCAGTGTAAACCTATTGGTCCCTGTAGGCCCAGTGGTATGAAGCACAGCTGCTACATGTCTGGCTGCGGCTGTCGCCTGCCCCCATTATGGGCCAAACACAACTACGAGCCTCAGCATGTGGCAGGGGTACATTTACTCAGCCTGTAAGAGCAATCAAATGGCATTAACTGTAGATTTTAGTGTCACAGTTCAATTGCGACAAAGAGATAAACAATCCATTTCTCAGTTGTCCCTCTAGACGCGAGTCATGTTTTTTAAATGACATTAATTAATTTCGCATCAATCCTATATACGGAACCTGCTGACGATAACTATACCTGCTTATGGTCCGGATCTGCGCGTTTGTTGCCACTTTGCAAGTTTGGAAACAGGTGAGAAAGAAATACAAATATCACAAGAATGGGAACGTAGAGAAAAACGAGAGCCTTTTTCAGTACTGAGAAACAAACCAGTTGGTTCAAGTTAATTACTAACCTCTTCGTTCGTTTGGTATAGTTTTCAGATTTAATGTACACCATATGTTAACGATGGAGATTGTGCCAGTTAAATTGGTAACCGCAGCACTGTCACATTTATGAGGCCATGCAGGCTTATCGATCTAGAGCTTGTTGGGCATTAGGGTCAATATTGGGCCTCCACCATTACGTGACGGATTGGCCTAAATCTTGCTATATACATACTATGTCAATGGCTCTATCGATCGTTCGAGTCGAAATTTCAACGCGGTAAACAGTTACAGTTTTGTCTCCAAATACGTGTTATTTAGAGGTTGTAAATGTTTTTAGATAATTTTACCAATCAGAATTCTTAATAGGCGTCACATTTACCTGTTATAGATAGGTAAGAGGTGTATGCACTAGAAACAACCAAAAAACCAGTAATAGTAGCTTACCTTTTTGCTAAAACATTCATCCAAACCTGTAGGCATTGATTGTCGTCCATTTTCAAATGAATAATGTTAAAATTATTAACTTTATTACTTTATCGTTCGCTAAATGGCTGAAGTTCAATACGGAGACGGCAGTGGCGTAGCCAGCATTGTTTCCGCGTTGCCCGGAACCACCCCCCCCCCCCCCCCCCCCCCTTATATATATTTCTAATATTCCGTCGTTCCGTACCATATACACTCATGCATCATTGTCGGTGCTTCGTATATTTAGTATATCGGCCTGAAGTGGACTGTCCCCCCACCAAACTCAGAGCACATCGTCAAGTCGAGCAACACGAAGAAGTAGTGTTGCCGCGTCAGTAGTTTGGGAAGCTTTGAAGCGAAAGGGAGCTCAGAGGGGATCACCTAAAGCTGCTAGTTTGAGTCGATTGTGCTGCCGAAGCAAGATTCCCATAAGAAATCGCAGGACCTCATCCGAACTAGCTGAAAATGCTGCCAAGGAACTCGAGTCATTATAGGAGTACATGCCGATATCGAAGCCAGGACGCTAGCTTTGTGATTGTATTAATGGAGGTGATGGAAAAAAAAAATCTCCTACGAATGCCCAGAATATGGTCAGCAAAATGTTCGGATAAGGTTCTGCGACTTCTTATGGGAATCTTGCTTCGGAAGCACAATCGACTCAAACTAGCAGCTTTAGGAGATCCCCTCTGAGCTCCCTTTCGCTTCAAAGCTTCCCAAACTACTGACGCGGCAACACTACTTCTTCGTGTTGCCCGACTTGACGAAGGGCTCTGAATTTGGCTCTGAAAAGAACCGTCTCCGTATTGAACTTTAGCCATTTAGCGAACAAACTCGTTAATAAAGTTAATCATTTAAACGTTATTCATTTGAAAATGGACGACAATCAATGCCTACAGGTTTGGATGAATGTTTTAGCAAAAAGGTAAGCTTACTATACTGGTTTTTTTGGTTGTTTCTAGTGCATACACCTCTTACCTATCTATAACAAGTAAATGTGACGCCCATTAAGAATTCTTCTTGGTAAAATTATCTAAAAACGTTTACAACCTCTAAATAACACGTATTTGAAGACAAAACTGTAACGGTTTACTGCGTTGAAATTTCGACTCGAACGATCGATAGAGCCATTGACATAGTATATATATAGCAAGATTCAGGCCAATCCGTCACGTAATGGTGGAGAAACAATCCAAAAACGTGCTTATTGAACAGGCTGCACAAACGAAAAAAGTCACGTGACAACTTCACACTTTCGATATATGTTTATCAATATAAATATGCTATCAGATTTGTGATATCATTCACCATTTTTCCAAAAACTAATGCCAAACATTAAAGATTTTATGTTCAAGTATCACGATTTCAACTGTAAGTTATCCATACCACCAGTTCCATCATAAAATCAGTACACAACCAGAAAAACGACTATAGGAATTGCAAATGGACCTCGGCGCACGCTGCACGCCCACAACCACACTCATTTCCAGATGGCTTTTTATGTGTACGAAGTGCGCTACAGGCAAATCCTATTTAGTTCCATTTGTCGCAAGAAGAGTTTGCTCTGCATAATATAGCCACTGATACGAAGCTGTCGTTTCCTGTACGCCCACAAAGGCATCGCTAATGCGGTCTAATGAAAAAACTCGCGTCTCAATATATTAATTTACAATCAGAAACACGCATTTCTTAATATCCGTACCTCTCAGGCAGTCACAGGACGGAAGAAAAAGCCTCCAAACTAGACAAACACTGTGCTCTTCAAAAAGTTCCCGTTACGCGGTGGCTAAGAAAGTGTTAATTGATAATACACTGACGGCCCTGAAGATGGATGCAATTGCATCACGTGATCCGCTTCACGAATGAAATAACATTTAAATGTATCTATAATTGCACGTACGTGAGTTAACTTGAATAATCTGAGTTTAATCATAACCACAAGAACGTGAGGGTGTGGCTGCGCGAGACTACAACTAAACACACCTATCATCCAGAGTGGCTTTAACAAACAGGTGATGAAGAAATACAAGTGAATCTTGCAGAAATGAGCAGGATAGACCTTTTCAGAGTGAAGATCTGAGGAGTTGGCCCCAGTTATTTACTGAACGCATTCGACGCTTCGCTTTGTTGGGAATACCATATGATATTAATTAATTTATTTGATTTTGAACAGAATTATACCGGTATGTACAATTCTTTATGTTGACACTAGGGCTTATGTTCGCATGCATTGCTCCTCGTTTTATCCTTGGGCGTGTCTTTCTCTTAATGGGCCAGGTCACGCCCAGATGAGGGCGGACCTAGCGCAGAAAGCGCGCAATAGAAAAATGTAACACTTTCTTTGATTAAAAATTCAAAGCCTTACAGCTCCATGACAGAACATTTTTTTCTCAGTGCGTAAGAAGCAATGTGTAGAGGACATTTCAGACTACTTGAATATAAAGAAATGTTGAAAATATTAGGTCCTTTTTCGCGGAAATTATAATAATGATAATAATGTCGTGACCCATAAATAAGTATTACCATTATTATGTCAATATTTGGGATCGTTTCCGTAAAAAGGTGTTTTATCCCGATTTCATATTTGTAATATCCTAGAAGTCAGAAATGTCCTATTTTTATTAATACTGTAATCATCAGAGCCAACTCCAGGCCATTCTGTCTAGAGTATGTGTTTAGCTTTGCTGTGCTTGTTTGTGTAATATTGTGTACGTGTAAATATTCCTTATCATGTATATGTAATAATACATATTAATTACTGAACGCCTTCGTTTGGTATACAGTTTTCAGGCTGTATGTTTACAATACGAATTGTGGCAGTTGTTTGTGCCTCTTCTTCCTCCATGTGTGAGCCAGCTCATGTGGGAACGTTTTGTGTATTTGTGTTTCTTGTGTATAAATTAACATTGCAATACGTATTGATGGTAAGGGGGACTGTAATACTTAATGGTGCAGATGTATAATTTGGTTCCCTTTCAGTCTTATTGTAAATTTTCAAAAGGTTCAGGCGTTTGCCAGTCGATATCAGGGGTGTGGTTAATACTCCACTTCCTCCATTCAAAGGCTTAACGGTATATTTTCTTTTCACTCACCCCCGTGTTTTCATTCTCTTTATGCCTCCGTTGGCATGCAATCCTATACCACATGACAAAGATACAGTAATTGATCATCATCAAAAGGAAATGGAATTGCAACAATCACTGCAGCAAACACCAGCCACTGGATGTAGCGGTAGGCAGCTACCTCATGCAAAACATCCTTAAACTTAGTTCACAATTTTCATGATAGAAAATTATGGTAAAAAGACACCTAATCTGAAAGATCTAGTACTTTTGAAGTTCACAAAATGGTACAAGTTGGGACTGCAGTTAAACATCAGTGAGCATGAACTGGAAACGATCAAAGAAAACAATCCAAAAGATAATGATTCATGCAAAAGGGAGATGTTCAAGAAATGGTTGGAAGAAACGCCCCATGCCTCTTACTCAGAGCTGAAGGATGCATTAGTCAAAATTGGAGAGAAATCTGTTGCTGCAGGACTGATGCAGCATTCTGGTAGGCAACAGAAAGGGTAATGCATAGTATTGTACCCAGCGAAGACACGGACGTTTAAACACGAGCCATTTTTTTTGGTGGGGGTGGAGGTGGGGGTGGGGTGGGGGGTGGGGCTTATTTGTGGTACTTGACGGTAAAATCACTATAGAAGATCAAATTATGAATGCATATTTCTATCACTATACATGCATGCAGCTATCCCATGTGTGCCATTGCAGAAGATGTCTTCAGATGAAATGCCAGTACAACAGGATCAGCATCAACTCACATCTTTGCCTGGTAAACAAAAATATAATTAGAAAAATTAGAAAATAAGCGTTATTTGGTCCCGCTTCGAAATACTTTCCTCTAATTATACATTTAGTGAAATTTAGCATTGGCTTTTTAATAGAATAAGTACATGTACTTCATCCATATAGATCAGACTAGTTTATCGCAGCTAGATGAATTTGTAGCATAATACTCAAGTATAATTATATACGGTATATGGGATAGTTTTTCAATATTTCAAATTTTTAGAGAAGTGTGAAATGTCCTCTACAAATTGCTTCTTACGCACTGAGAATCAGAGTATCTGTTATGGAGTTGTACTGAAGCCTGAATTTTTAATTAGCCATACATTTCAACACAGGCGTTATATTTTTATTGGTGTAGTACCCGCCGCGTACTGATAATGCATGCGTAAGGTCCTGTCACTGGAATTTTGGTCCCGGTAATTTTGGTCCTGGGGACCAATTTTTTCATTGAAAATTTTGTTCCCCCCGGACCAGTTTTTTCGAAAATAATGGTCCGCTCTAGAAATTTTGGTCCCCCATCCCATTTTATTGTAATGATTTACACTAAAGGTTTTTATCTTCACGCAATAAAGTTTAATTAATCTGAATGGTCAATATGTTGCATACGCTTCACAGTTTCAAAGTGCTGAGAAAGGTTGCATAGATAAAGGCACTCTCTTGCATGACTGTTGTCATCATGGCATTCTTTTGGTGCAAATCGCAACCATTTGTTGCTGGTGCCTGAAGGACAATACACAAAAATCGTTGTGCCAAGCAAATTGGCAGTGCCATATATTTCAATTTCTGTTGCCCACACTTTCTGTTGATCCATCTTCGTTGTTCGCAAGTACTGTCCCATTGTTTCAGATGATGTCAGGTAACAAGACAGCTCAGCAGGATTGTGAGCCATGTATGATGTGACAAGTACCCTAAGTTCTGCATGATCCTCTTGACGTCCAGTTATTTCTTGAGCCACAGCTCTAAAAAAGCAATTCCCATCACCTTTAATGCGACCACGTATACTAGGAGCTTGGTCCAGAGCAATATCCAAAGGTTTTTCATTGTGATCACGATTCCCTTTGACAAATTGAAGTCCTAAGACACTGCACATATTATTTTGCCAATCTCTGCAAACTGGCAAGTACAATACTGTGTCAACAGTATGATTGGATATCTCTATAATTGATCCATCTGCACTATTGTCTGCTTTGTCTGCCACTGAACGGGGTGTTTGTGCAGCATCATCCCCCATCTCATCTGCACTATTGTCTGCTTTGTCTGCCACATCATCCCCCATCTGTAACTGAAGGCCCAGTCCACCTGAGTGTTGACCAGAAAGGGATTCCATATAAAATGTTTACAACTGCTGCACATAATTACACTACATGTATAGATATTTTGTCCAGTCTTGCATTATTATAGCTTCTAATTTACTAATACAATCTTCAATGGCAACATTATTAGTGGTTTAAACACCATATTATGATCTTACCATTTAAAGGGAAGTGATCATCTGCAGTGGATCTGTAGTCTTCTGAGATACTGCCATCATTGCTTAGGCTGCCATCGTCCTCAGAAGTATGTGTAGGATTGGAACTATGATCAGCATCGGAACCTAATGGTTTTCTGTAAACTTTCAAATGACCACCAGTTGCACTTGTCACTTTTCCATCATCAGAACATAATTGAAACACCCCTCTTGACTTCACTCTAGTTATTGTAAAGGGTCCCACATACCTACAACTTAGCTTCCCTCCCTTTGTCTTTTTACGAGTGAAGTCCTTCTTCAAAACAAGCTGTCCAATGTAAAACTCAGAAGGCTTGGCATGCTTTTTGTCATACTGCTTTTTATACTTAATTTGAGCAACTTTAATGTTCTTTGCTACTTCCTGCAATGTACTTATATGTTCCTTAAATTTTTCTCCATGATCTGGCTCTACTATTTCATCGTAATGTTTGACGAGTTCCTCTACTGACTCAGACTGCATTTCAATGTCAATCGGAAGGTTTGGCTGTCGACAAAACATAAGGGAGAAAGGAGTATGCTTTGTTGCTTCTTGCCTCGATGTGTTATAGGCAAACACACATGAATCAATGTAATAACCCCATTGTTCTTTTTTCGATGACACATATTTAGCCAACATGTTTTGCAATGTTTGATTGAAGCGTTCGGTAAGGCCATTTGCCTACATATAAAAGTTTGACACATGTCATACAACACACCCATCAAACATGTGTATGTACTTCATCATTTCAAAGCTAAACACAGAAATGCTAAAATGTTACAATCCATGCACATTTCCTATTATAAAAGAACTTGACCCTTAAATAAGGCATGTGAACTTGTGTACCAACCTGGGGGTGATAGGGTGTTATTAATCGTCTTTTTATCCCAAGAGTTTTGCATATCTCATCATTAAGTTTGTTGTCAAACTCTCTACCATTGTCAGACACCACAACACGAGGCAGACCCATCCGCATGAAAATCTGAAATCAACGCAATGTAAAAAAATATGGTATTAAGCTGCATGTATTCGCATTATACAACACTTGCCTTAAAAAGTACAGCTGCCACTGTGACAGCTTTGTTATCAATGGTTGGGATTGCCTCTACCCATTTAGTGAAATAATCACTAACAGTTAAGATGTACTTGCTGCCATCCTCAGCTTCAGGGCTTACAGGGCCTATAAAGTCTATGCCGATCATGTACCAAGGAGCTTTGACTGATATGGGATGTAGTTGTGGTACTCCAGTTGTTAGCTTGCGATTCATCCGCTGACATACATCACACTTTGATATCTAAAGAGAACAGTTAAAAACTGTTGTATAAAAAAAATCGAGTTAGCATAAAACCCTACCAGATTATTGACATCTTTAACCATTCCATGCCACATAAAGCGCTCTTTAATTCTGAAAAGAGTTCTGCTTTTCCCCATATGGCCAGATGTGGGGTCAATGTGACTGGAAAGAGCAATTTTCTGTTGCTCCTTGGAACTCTGAATGTATCGAAGTAAAACTTCTCCCTATAGAAAAGTAATATGAATTGTTGTAATGCATTTAGTTTGTCAATTAGTAAGGAGCGCATCTTAGCACTGATTGCAGTAAACTCTGGATAACTAATCACAGCAGGGGAAAAACAAAGTTGAGTAGTTAAACCTGAGTGAATAATGATGAGATGTATGAAAACCTAATACAAAGCAATTCGGTAAAAGACATACTGACTAGTGAGGCAAGAGTGACTAACTATCACATAAACTCATTTACAGTAGTTATGAATGGTGAGTTCACATACAAGTAATACAACTATACCAGTAGACATGCATTACGTTTTTGTTTGATAGCTTTACGCGACAGACCGCTGCAAAAGGTACTTGCCTTGCCCTTCCTTTTTTGCCTGTAGAATAGCTCTCCTCTACTCGACACTGAAAACTTCAAAGCTTTTTTCCGTATCGTCCGCTTTCTTTCCTTTGACGCTCCATCGCAATATTTGCCACTGAGAAGATACTCGAACACTTCGCCAACAAGATCACTCTCAACATCCGAAGATCCTTCCATCCTAGCAGCTTTCTGAAGACTTTACAACACCTTGATTCGACACGTGTAGAGAACGCGCAGGCGCAAGCAAAGGGTAGGACTAAAATTTTCGGACACGGATCAAAATTTTCAGGCAAAATTGGCCCACCCGGACTAATTTTTCCAGAAAATTTTGTTCCTAGGACCAAAATTTTTGGCGGACCTAAATTTCCGTAACAGTCCCTTTTCACGGAAACGATCCCATGCATATATGAGTTTTACCCGCGATCTCTGAATAGCAAATCTTTCTGATTCTACTATTGTACACCTCATCATATCAGTAATAAAGCGAGGGAGGCTCTGCAATTGTCGAGTTACTATAACTTCAGTATAAGTGTAATTTACTAATTTCCGATAATAATTGCTCGAGGGGGCCTATCTTATATAAACTGCGTGTTTTAATTCCTTCGCATTTCTCGCAACTAAACTCTCGGTATACCACCTCGGGCGGATGTCATCTGCAGAGACTACGTGGCCAGAATTCGAGCTACCTCAATTTATAAAAAACGGAACTTACCTTTGCGCAGCTTTAATTTATTCCAGCCCCCTGCAATGTAGTAAACACCCTGCGTAAACGATCCATGCATGCAGAAGTGAAGGAATTAAATAATAGTTAGATACTGGAACCGAGGGATCTACGTGATTTAGAATACCCGAGGGCCCGTAGCGAGGGCGCTACTAAGGGCCCGAGAGTATTCTAAATCACGAAGGTGACAGTATCTAAGTGATTTAGACTATAGCAACGCGCATGTTTACGTTTATAGTAACCAATGCCGTTACAATTATCTATTGCGCAAGAGGGCGGGTATTCTAAGTGCCAGAGGGCGGGTATTCTCCGTAGAATATCCTCCCGCTGGCATATAGAGGACTCAATTAGGCTAACGAGGTGTCTACGCGAAATAAGGTACCTGTTATCGACCAATCAGATTGCGAGATTACATTATGCTATAGTCTAAAATACGACTAAATGACCTATTTATGTAGATTAAGCATTGCTCCCCTGTAAGATCTGCAAGAACGCATTCCATCAGCCTTCGAGGTGGGGAAAGAGGAGGCGACCGTATATATAGCCTCTCTAGCATGCAGTAGATATGATCGCACTGTATGCTCCGCATGGCGCATGGTGCATGCACGTACAGCGTATGCATGTCTTAGATAAGTTGTCTGGAGGGACAAACAAAAAGGTGGGACAATATATATATACTGCCACAACTGACTATTATGTCATCACCAAATAGAAAAGATATGAATTGCAGCATCCATGCAGGTATTCATCCTCGGAAGTGAATTTCACAGCACAAGACCCCTAGCAATGCCATCTCAAACCTTCCAGTTCCCTACTCTCCAGAGGGGCCCCTAATCCGAGGTACCACTTTTCAGAGGGGCGCTATGCAATCGCAAGAGGGTCACGGATCTCCAGTGGGACCATGATCTTCATGCACCCTCTCAAAACCAAGTTCATTTTAAGGTTACGGTTGTTCACATGGAAACTACCTCACTTTCACAATACGGTATCACTGCCCTCAGCTTACATGTCGCAGTGGTGTCAGTGGAAGGAGGCATGAATTATGTAGAGTGGAGTAAACAATTTGAAATGCGAAAACTAGCCATTTTTTTAGATCTCATGCACCCACGCCAGCGGTAGCTTTGTGCATGGTCTGGGACACAGCCCCAGACCACAGCCCCAGACCACAGCCCCAGACCACAGCCCCAGACCATGCACAATGCACACGTTAGTGATAGACTCATGTTTCCAACAAATAAAGAGCAGGAAAGGGAACTCCCTGCCTACATGCGCAGCCTGAGGAGGGAGTGGAAAGAGCCTACGCCCTCGTGGAGAGAACATTGTGAGAGGCAGAAGGCATTATAAGACAAGAAAGCATGGCCTACTTTTCAGTAAAGGTGATCTGGTCTGGCTGTTCTCTCCTGCAGTTCTTCGGGGCGCTGCAGGAAGCTCCACCACCCTTGGAGCAGACCATTTACAGAGCCAGAATGGTGGGAAGTGGCAGATTTTCCTTCGACTGAAACCCTTTATACCAGGCACTCTGGAGAAGGAGCTGCCGACGGCTACACCTACATGTACCAGGAAGGAAGGTGTTGGCGAATAACTCGTTGCCTGACCAGGCTCCATCTGCAGGTAAATCTGCTACATACCATTGCGCAGACGACCTTCTCCTCTCGGATGACTAGGGTGACGCTCAACCAAATGCTGTTAGCACAATTGTGCATGAGGTGGGTAGAAGCGCAGAGACCATAACTCCTTGCCCGGTCGAGATAATAGCAAACAAGCGACGCTATCCAGCAAGGCAACGCCGCCCTCCAGACCATTATGGACCGTACCTCGAGTACTAACAAAGATGTAACGAGCTGAACTAACTAGCGCTATCAAAGACTATTCTAAAACACAGTGGTCGTGTGATATCCTGGAATAAATATATACCTATTTGTGTATGTGTGTGAGTGTGTATGCGTGATTGCTGCTGCTATTACAGTAGGAAATTTAATGTAGCACGCAAAGTGCACTATATGGCGCCGAAGGCGCCCCTCAATGCGGCTGAAAAATGGTAAAAAGCTCGGGATAAGAGACGGATGTTTGTTGACACTGGATTTGGAAATGTGGGTGAAAAGTTGTCCCCTAAACCCTAAGGGCCCTCGGCCCTACCCTAAGTACTGCAGTCCTAATATTAGCGAGCTATCGTAGCTAACTGCAAACTACTGCTACTATCATACCTGTTGACCACTTACACATCGCATCATATACATTCGTGGGGGTACAACCAATCTGGGGAGTAGTCAATGTTCGTAGGATATACATGTATTTTTCCGGGAACACTTTTCAGGGGGACATATAAACGCTGACACCGTCACAATGCGGTAAATATTAAGAGCCGACTTCGTGAATGAATAAAAATGCCGAAAAGCAGCAATAACTACGAGACATAAATCAGTTACGGCTTCAGTTTACCAAATTGTCCACGGATGACGTAACGTAATACAATACCTCGGAGTATGACTTTGTCCACCTCCAAGCACGATGTGCTGAAATATTTTCAGTACAATAAGTCTACCTGCATGCTCCCTATCTCCAGTTTCCGCCGCCTCTCTGTGGGCCAGCTTACCGAAAACGAACATTTTTGTCCACCTACCCTTCTCCTATAACCGCCACTAAGAAGTTCATGAGTTGAAAACTACTTGGACACCTCCAGAAATTTGTCTTTTCTGGAAGAGGATACATTTCTTTACATTGTGAATATAACCCACTCAAAACGTTATGGAACCATTCGTTTTCGGAGCTAGTGGCATCCAGCAATTCTTCGCTGAAATAGTTCAGCGTTATTTAGATGCATAACATGTTACATATACAGTGCTGCAAATATATCGCGATTAAAATGTTATATCGGCGATTAACGATTATCGCGATTAATGATGTTTTATATCGCGATTAACGTATGCAGACGTGAACGGGTAAAATACACGACGTCGTACTTTTATTTCTTTCGGCTTGCTAAGCAGCTTGAAAGAAGTAGTTCAAATCGAATCACATGTAAATTGTTCATTTTAAGCGTATGCTACAGAAATTTATTTCTGGATGTTGAAAAAACTCTTTCTGAAGGAGCTGTAGATGCTGGATCGCCAAATACTTTCTTGCAAGCCTTGAAATGATTGGAAAAGATTTTTCACGACATTTCCACCACATCAAAGGGTCATCTTTACGAAAGTTTATCTCTGCCTCCTTCAGGTATCTCTGCAGTTCATTTTCTATGTGATCACCAAGAGCATGAACCGCGTCATGTTCAGGTACTTCACTGTTATCTGACCAGCCAAATAATATATTGAAATTCTCATCTGCTTCAGCTCTGCGATTTGCTGGTGGCTCAGTCGCCTCAGGCTCTATATTGATTTCAGCACTTGCTCCCGCTGCATCTGTATGTATTGCCATGCTGAACTTCATTGCACGGTACGATCCACACTAACAACATCCACTTTTCTTGGCAATAAGTAATATTTATAATATTTATTAATAGTTATTGAATCGCCGATTAAAAATCGCGATTAAATTCGTATATCGCGATTATCGCGATTACGGGCAAGTGCTTAATCACGGCAACAATGTGTGGAATAGCAAACCACACAGTCACGCTCCCTGCATGGGTCTAGGATATTACAAATGACTGTGCCTACAGACTTGAGGATGGCTGAATTATCTCCCTCTTTAGCATGTCCTCAATTATAGCTTGTGATTGTGCTCTCCAGGTTGAAAGAATATATACCTGACCAATCGGAGGGTTGCATCTGGCATTAGTCATTCCAACGTTGCAGGGTGCCTCAGACCATGCAGATCTTTCTAGTTCACAAGTAACTAAAAACATTCTCTACGAGAAAGTTGGTGGCATATAGGATTTGAAGGCAACAGTGGTGTAAAAAGCAAGGAAACAAGGTCTTATCAGAAGAAAAAATGTAATAGTCCTATATTTAATACACAAACAACATATACCCTCAAATGTGCTACTATTACATTTTTCCTTCTGATAAGACCTTGTTTCCTTGCTTTTTACACTATTGCCTTCAAATCCTATATGCCACCAACTTTCTCGTAGATAATGTTTTTAGTTACTTGTTTCATTGATAATGCCCCCCCACCCGCGTATGTAGAATGCCATTGGGAGTGTACCGTAATTGAGTTAAATTAGGCGATACCAAGTTGATTTCATGTTTCTCGGACAAAAGTGACCCGGTCGCCGGAAAAAAAAAGTTAAATGATTACCAATTACATGTGTGAATATAATAAACAATCCGCAAGGGCATGCGTACTACTTAAAAAACAAGCAAAATAAAAATTGATGCCAATTGTCCTATTAAAATATAAGGCTCTTCTACCGGTTGACCCCCAATTCAAGTTAAAAGGAAAAAATCGGCCACTAAAAATCAAAATAAAATTTTATCTAAAGGTCTAAAACTTAAACCCTTAAAATGACTTTTGTGTACATACGGTAAAAAAAATAAAAAATAATTAGAGCAGTAAACTTCTAACAATTGAAGTGGCACTATTGTGTATAGAAATGCATCAACAATAGCGGCGTGCGCAGTGCTTGGTTCACTGCTTACACGTATGTACAATAATTATAGATGACACACCCCTAATATGAATAGCATTTATATTTTTTCTTGAACTTCATTTCAAATGACCCGCCGCGTCCGAGAAACATGAAATCAACTTGGTGTCGCCTTAATAATCAAATCATCTGAGAACGCCACGCGAGTCTGGGAATGAGAATACGCTGATACATAATAAAAGCAGTTAAAAATAGTTGTAGACGTTTATTTCACAATAATAGTCCTTTCCGCCTCGTCCGCCGCCTCCTCCACGTCCTCTTCCTCCATGCCCGCCCCGCCTCTCGAGCTCTCTCTCTCCACGTCTGCCTTGTACATCTCGTCCGCCTCCTCCACCCCCTCCACCTTGTCTTCTGTCTCCTCCTCTATCTCCTGTTCCTCCTCGTCCATCTCCACGTCTTCCAGCACCGCATCCACCTCCATGTCTGCCAGCACCGTCTCTATACTCTCGGCAACATGTCCTTCACGGTCGCCAACAACTTTACTGCTGCTTTCACCTCCTCCACGGCCGTCGACACCTCCTCCTTCACCTCCACCACCACGAGCTCCTCCACCGCTGCCGGCTTCACGAGCTTCTCCTCCATCACTGCTTTCACTACCACCATCACGAGCTCCTCCATTCATGGGGATTAGGTCTCTTACGCTCTTTTCTGTTAGTTCCATGGGTGACCCAAGTGATGGAAGCATGCTGGGCATGAGCACAGGGAATAAAACGGGTCAAATCAAGTTTTGATTTTATAAAGGATTTAAAATCCTCTGTAAAATCATTGTGTGATTGAACATTAAAATCTGACACGTGTGATTTTTACTGTTCAATCAAGTCATGATTCCATATGATTCTTCGCGTTTTTTTCCTGTGGAGTTGTTTGAAGTGGAACTGATATTCAAGTGTGCTAGGAAAAGACTGGACCCGAGCTTGTTTGAAGTGGAACTAATATTCAAGTGTGCCTTCTTTGAAGTGGAAAATGTAGCAATTACAGTGTGTTAACCACTGATTTAGAAAGCAGACGTTTCTCTGCCGCCAATTGAATCCAGCCAATCTCTATCGCTGGTTCACAATAAATGAACGCTGGAGACAGCAGCCATGCAGCGAGATTGAGCACATGCAGTGAACGCTACTACAAAAGGTTAAACTCCCCAAGCTTGTCAGTCTTGATGAAATTTGATTCATCATGCATGACTGTTCGTCATACCTTTGGCTAACTTTATTGGCAGTATTCTTTCGAAGGCCTCGTTGGTATTTTCGGATGCCCTATAGGACTCCCCGTATCACACTCTTTTCGCCGCGCGAGCAGCCGGATTCAGGACTCTCCCAATACCGTTGCCTATTATCAGCGCGTTTCTTTTCTAGCTCGGCTTGATAGCTTTCGCGCTTAGCGGACCGTTTCTTTTCTGGCTCTGCTTGATAGCTTTCGCGTTTAGCGGCCCGTTTCTTTTCTGGCTCTGCTTGATACCTCTCGCGTTCAGCGGCCTGTTTCTTTTCACAGCTCTGCTTTGTAGCATGCCCGTGCCGATTCTAAAACTATGGTGTGGAATCTGTCAAAAATCACTGGTTTACGCGGGCCTGTCATGGCAAAAAGTATCCTACCTAAAAAGTATCCTAGGATGAAATATTTCATCCTATGGGATGAAATTTTGCTGCTAAATATGATCCTAGGATGATTTTTTGCAGCAAAATTTCATCCTAGGATAATTTTTTGCTGCCAAAAATCATCCTATACTGCCAAAAATCGTCCTAGTCATAGGACTAATTTTAGCTGCCAAATTTCATCCTATGCGATGTAATTTTTAATACACCATTGGACGAATGAATTGAACTACATGTAAGGAGCCACTCAAATAAGGCATGGCATTCAAAGCAGAACAGATTTTACAATCGCACTGCTTGTAATTATTCTTTGCATGGTTTTTGCATAAGCGAACAATACCCATCATGAGACATGACAGAATTACATTTACATCTTCTTAACAGTTTCAAAATGATTCCCAATGTTGGTGATAAAAATGGATTCATCCTGATGGCTGTCTTTGCAGGATATCTCCTTTATAATTGGTGAGTGCTTTAACCATTTGTAGGTTCCTCCTGATGGTGCAAAGACACAAATTGCCGTGTGTAGCATGGTTGCAGCCGCAATGATTTCTATTTCTGTGGCCCACACATTTAGAGACTGCATTCTTGTTCGCCGCATGTATTCTTCCATTGACTCATGTGGATCAAGGAGGCAGGACAACTTGGAAGCATTGTGCATCATGAAGGAAGTGATCATTAAACGGATTTCATCATGGTCCTCTTGTGAGCCAGTTAGAGTTTGTGCAATTGATCTAAAGAAGCAATTTCCATCTCCTTTGATTCTTCGTATTGCCAAAAGGGCCTGTGAAATTCCAATCATTGATGGCTTCTGGCAATGAATCCGATTTCCATTAAGAAATTTCAGCCCAAGTAGAATACATCTATTTTCTTGCCAATCACTGCATACAGGTAAGTACCTTATCATATCCACTTTCTCCTCATTCACTACTTTCAAAGGTGTAATGGCATGCTCCCCATTGAATGAAAGTAGGCAGGTGATATCTCCATTTAGGCACAACTTTCTTGTGTCATATACCCACTGGCAGAAGTTATCTAGATCTGATGCAGACATGAGAAAGTAAGTTTTCTCTAGTACTTGCAGTGGTTTAGTTGATATTTTACTTGATGTGCACCAAAACATAAGCAGGTCCATCCCTTCAACTACACTGCACGTACCATCCAGGGATGAGGAAAGGGAAGAGGAGAGTTTGCTTTTGAACTTGTTAAACTCATGATGGAGGTCATCATTGATGATCACAAAATCACCTCCACATATTTCCCTTATAGGTGATTCTCCAAAATATGTTCGGTAATCTATCCAAAGAGACACAGTTAGATCTTTACTCAGGGCAAATTCATCCTTCTGAAAATGCAATGTCTTTTCCTGTGCAAAAAATGAGGAAGGTTCCTTTAAAATTTATGTGAAATGAATGAGAACTTACATCTAATTCTTCATCATCTTCTTCAGCTTTGTAAACCAGCTCACACGCACCAGTTCGCCATAAACGCAACAGGTGTGGGGAATAAAGCTGTTCATGAAGTGCTTCGTGATTTAGTTCTGAATCACTTCTTTTGTCTTCATTGCCTTTGTCCAAACCCTCATGTGGTGTGGACTGATGAGGGGATGCAGGTGGTGTGGACTGGTGAGGGGATGCAGGTGGTGTGGACTGGTGAGGGGATGGTGGCGGTGTGGACTGATGAGGGGATGCAGGTGGTGTGGACTGGTGAGGAGATGTAGGTGGTGTGAACTGGTGAGGGGATGCAGGTGGTGTGGACTGGTGAGGAGATGGTGAACGTAGGTATAACTTGAGGTGAGCACCATTGATCCTCTTGGTCACAATCTTCTTTTGATCTAATGTCACAAGAGAGTAAAAGCCTTTACCAAGGTCATGAGTTATCAGGCTTGGGCTCAGCCATTAGGGATCCATTTTTCCTCCTTTGCGTTTACACCTCCTGAAATCCTTTTGACGCACCTCCATGCCCACCTGTGGAACAAAAATAATTAAATATGTGAAATTAATGTGTATTTATACATATGCATAGTTGCACAAACCTGAAATTTGCATGGATTGGCATGCTTTCGGTCATATGCAGCTTTTTGCTTTTTCTGTGCGATTGATATGTTTTTCTCCACCCTCTCAAGTATCTCCTGCCTGTGCTTATTGAGACCACCTACAAAATCAATCTAAAAGAAAAGAATTGTGATCACATATACCAAGAGATGTATACAAGATATAGTTTTGCATAGAAATACACATCACCATTATGCTTACCGGCACAACACTTTCTGAAGACTTCATGTAATTGCTCAACAATTGGCTTCCTGGATCCAAATACGTCAGCTCAATAGGAATGACAGCATTTCTGCCAAACATCACTTCAAAGGGTGTGTGTAATGATGACTCGTGACGACTTGTATTGTATGCAAAAAGACATGCGTCCAGATATTCATCCCATAACTCTTTCCTTGAACTGACATATTTCACGATCATATTTTTCAATGTTTGGTTCCACCTTTCATCTAAGCCATTAGCCTGACAAGCCAATGTAAGATTAATCAGTACTAAACTAATGCATTGTACACATTACCTGTGGGTGGTACGGTGTGGTAAAATGATGCTTAATTCCTAATATCTTCATCATCTCTCTGTCAAGATCGCTTTTGAATTCCCCTTCTTGGTCACTTGTCAGTAACCTGGGAAACCCCATACGCATGAAAATCTGCCAACAAGGACAAAGGAGTACTTCATCAGTTTGGAAAGGGTACCCTTGCACTGTGAAAATCAGCTAAATCACTCATACATGTACCTTCAGAAGTGATTTTGCAACTCCTGGAGCCTCTTTTGTTGGAAGCGGAACTGCTTCCACCCACTTGGTGAAATAATCACTCAGGGCTAATATGTACCTATTTCCATGAACTGATTCAGGTGTTACAGGACCCACAAAATCTATTCCGACATGAAACCAAGGTGACTGTACAGGTACTGGGTGGAGTTTGGGTGTGGTGGTTGTCAGCTTTGAATTGACACGCTGGCACTGATCACATGTGGAGATCTGCATAAGTACGAATAAATAAGAATGGAATGTTTATATGGACTTACAATTCTCTTACATCTTCAGTCATGCCTTTCCAAGCAAATCTCTCCGTGATTCGGGCTAATGTTTTTTTCAAACCCATGTGTCCTGATGTAACATCAACGTGACAGGATAACGCAATTTTTTCTTATTCCTTCTTTTCCTGGATGTATCTGACAGTCTAAAGTTATGTGCAATAAAGTCGTAAGCGCGAGGTGCGTGCAATAGCCCAGCTTACCTGATCTGGTCCTTTCTTATAATGCAGCTCTCCGTTAACGACTGCAAACATCGATGACCGCTGCCAAATTTGCCTTTTCATAGACAAAGTGCAACTTGGGGGGTACCCTTTTCCTGTCAGATAGAAATATACGAAGTCCACAACGTCTTCGGAGCTATCATCTCCCATTCTAGGTGAGGCTGATTCAGTTAAGCAGACACGAGGCAAGCGGTGCGCTATCAAAAGGATGATGGTATTAGGTAGGATGAAAAATTGCAGGCACGGATAATTTTTGGCCGGATGTGACTAGCAAAAATTAATCCTAGGATCAAATTTTGCTCCCGGACTAAATTTTTCGTGACAGGCCACCTGCTTTTCGACGGTCGCCTAATTTTTTGCGGCCACATGGTTTTCGAATGCTAGATATTCCCCACATCGATGCGTTATCCGTGCAATAAATTAGCATGATGTTTACGCGGGCCACCTACACTGTACTTTTCAAAGGTCACGTACCTTTCAAATGTCACCTACGTTTCGCAGACCACATAGTTTTGGAAGGCCACATAGTGATTTATTTCTTTTTCACCGCTGAATTAGATGTTTGATGTATAATTAGAAAAATACTGTCGAATTAACAATTAAGGGTGGGCGGGGATTCAGCAAAAACGGCAGGGGGTACTTGGGGCACATTGTATCCAAAGAGGGAATACAGGCAGATCCGGAAAAGCTTTGTGCCATGCGAAAGTACCCCGTCTCAGTGATATCAAGGAATTGAGGCTAGGCCTCACCAACTATTACAGGTGTTTTATGCAGGGATACTCCAACATAGCTGCGCCGCTTCATAAACTGACATCAAAATCAGCAGGTGGATACAATTGGGATGACAACTGTCAAGCAGCATTCCAAACCTTAAAACAGAAGTTGATCAGCCCTCCAATACTGGCTTATCCTGACTTTAAGCATTCATTTACCATAGCAACAGATGCCTCTGGGTCAGCACTAAGAGCTATATTGAATCAAGCGGTTGAGGGAGAGGAAAAAGTCATCGCTTTTTGGAGTCGACATCTGAACAAGGCAGAACGAAAGTATTGAACTGTTGAGAGGGAGGCCTTGGCTGTGGTTGCTGCGATTAAAGAATTTTTCCCATATCTATATGGCAGGTCGTTCATTTTACTTACTGACCACAATCCCTTAACATCATTGAGGGGGCTCAAGGACACGGGAGGAAGACTTACGCGTTGGCTCTTATTCCTCCAACAGTATGACATCACGATTAAGTATAGGGCAGGGAGAAGCAATGGCAATGCTGATGCCATGTCAAGACGCAAGTGTGAATTTAAGGAATCTGCCCAGCAAGCTGTGGTCGAAGATTCCAATGCAATCGTAGGAGGAATTACATACCTGGGAGACCTGGGAGGTTTATTGAAACAAAAACAAGATAATGACTCATTCACAAAGAGTATTCTGCAATCAACCAGAGAAGGGAGAAAGTTGCCTATGAAACGGAAAGATGGAGCAAGTACTTGGTCATTGACGGTGTACTGTGCCGTCAAAGTAGGAATGGTGGGACCTCAAGAACTCAAATTGTCGTACCACAGGAACTGAGATCATACATTTTGGATGAGCTGCATAGCAAGTCCGGACACTTAGGTGCCTTCAAAACATTTCAAAAAATCAAAGAACGATATCTCTGGCCTGGTTACGAGCAAGAAATTCATGAGGCAGTGCAAAGATGTGACATTTGCCAATGTCATAACCATCCAATACCTGCACCTCAAGCACCGTTACGAACAATCAGTAGCACCTACCCTTTTCAGAAGATTTCCTGGAATACTATGGGTCCTCTTCCAGTTAGCACTCATGGATTCAGGTATATATTGGTCATCACTGACTTGTTCTCCAAATGGGTAGAAGCGTTCCCACTAGTGGGACTGATAGCAATACATTGGCCAAAATTTTGGTAGATGAAATTGTTTGTCGGTATGGAATGCCTGAAATCATTCACAGCGACCAGGGGTCAAATTTTGTTAGTGAAGTCATCCAATCCTTGTGTGCAATGATGGTAGTCCAACGTACACAGACCACACCCACCCCACAAGGGAATGGCCAAGTGGAGCATTTCAATAGGATGTTAGAAGGAATGTTGTCAAAAATTGTCTCTGACCATCAGAGGGATTGGGATGAGCATCTACAGAAAGTCCTTTTTGCCTATAGAACAGCAATTCATGAGTCTACGGGATACTCGCCATTTTTAGTTACTTTTGGACGCTCACCAAACCTACCTATTGATGTAGTTCTGGGGAGACCATCAACATCTACAGGTGATGTTCCTCAGTTTGTACAGAAAACACAGACAGTGTTGCATTCAGCGTTTTTACATGTCCACCAACATCTTCAGCAAGCACATCAGAGACAAAAGCAAGTGGCTGATGCAAGCAGTGTTGAGGAAGCCTTTCAGGTTGGGGACAGAGTATGGTTTTATGTACCAAAAGTGAAGCAAGGGCAGAGCAAAAAGTTCACTTCACTATGGAGGGGTAGTCATTAGTAAAACCAGTCCCATCAACTACAGGATTCAACTCGAACCAGAAAACAACAGTTCATCGAAACCGGCTTAAACTATGCCATACTGATCCCACACTTACTCTCGTACAGCAAAGAGCAAATAATACACAGAGCACTAGTTCAATCAATAGACGGAATGATGGAGGTTATGTAATCTTGGATGAGGAAGGAGGGGAAACAAATCGGATTGGCGGCCAAGAGGATGAGACAACTGGGGACGAAGTGCCAGAAAATGACAAGCTGCCAGGAAATATGAACCCAACTGAGCAGAAAGTAAATGATGACCAAAGGAGGTATCCTCAGAGAGCATGACAACAACCTAACCAATATCAGGCTGGATTTTCCTGATAAACCAGGTCTTGTGAGGACACAAGAATCTAAAGGAGGGAGCAATGTAACAGAGGATGTCAGCTGTCACCGAAGGTGTTAACAAGGTGATAGACCTGACCTTTGGGACTAGACTATTCTATAGGGTATTAATGCATTAAGTTTGTGTGTGTAAGGGTCTTTTTGTCTTGCGCTGGGAACTCATTGTTGAAGTTGTTACAGATGTCACAATGCAAAAGCACCTACATGTATGTGATGTGAAAGAAGCACAGCTTTAGCAACACGGAAGAAGAGAAAGGGGATCTAAACTAACCTTGTTGAATAATGATGCTCAAAACAAGCTAGATTCCATACCAGACTATTGTCAAAGAAATCGAAGAGTGCAAAGCTGGGGCGTTAGTTATTGACACGACTCTAGATGTTACACATCATGAGCAGATAAGCATACAACAGCTGAAGACCTATTTACTGTTGTTCACACGACTTTACAATCCAAAGATGTATCCTTCAAGAAACTGGTAGCTCAAACATATGATGGGGCATCCAACATGAGCGGTTGTTATAATGGTCTACAAGTACTAATTCAGCAAAGAATAAATCCCAATATTTCTATACATGCACTCATTGTTATGCCCATACGCTAAATTTAGTTCTTTCGGATACAGCATCAGTTGCAATAGACGTTTGGTAATTTAGAGACCCTCTATCTCTTATTCAGCAAATCTTCCAAAGTCCATTCCATATTTGAAGACATACAAGTCTCTAAAGGGTTAGCTATTCGTTCTCTGAAGCGCTTAAATACCGTTTGGGGAAATCACGGGAAAAGTGTGTGAATACTTTTTGGGAGCGTCAGGAATTTATTATTCACTTGACAAAATTCAAATGGTTAACCCATTTGATACAAAGCATAGATCTGATGCAACGGGATTGCTTTCTTCTATCAATACAAAGCAATTCATGGCAACCATGTATCTTTTCCAGGAGATCTTTGTAGTCACCGGACCTCTGAGCCGTTATTTGCAAACTGTGAACATGGATATTTGCAACGCGCTGGCCATGGTGCAAAGTGCAATTGATTCTTTGGATAAAATGAGAAACTCACACTATTCAGAGGATGGAAGAAGCTACGGCAGGCTTTGGTGACATAGAATGGAAAACCAGTCGTATTCCTCGCCGCAAAGAAGGAATCTTGTAATTCATGCAGAAGAGTGCTTTGAAGTTGAGACACCTGAATCTGTGAGGAAACGCAACACTTTTTGTGTTGTTGTAGATACTCTCCTTGTGTCCTTAGGAAAGCGATTTGAGAATAACAAATCACTATTGCAGTCGCTTGCTGTGTTTTCGCCTGTCATGTTCTCATCATTTAATGTGTCAGTAAAAACGGTGAAATGTCTGCAATCGCAGATAGCAGCGTTGTGCGATAAATACAATTTGGATTCCTCTCTGTGCTCCGAGGAACTATGAATTTTCCACTGCATATAAACGATTCAATTTTACGCAACCAAACAGCATTTCAGAAGAGATTGTTCTAAAATGGATGATAACGATGATGAAGAAAATCAAAGTGAAATTTGAATTTGTCTTTTTCGGCTTCACTAACTCTCCTTTGCAATCCCAAGTATCACCTTGTGATTAGCCCCGTCCCCAGGCCTTATTTTTATATTAAAGTTACGGGAACGAAAATGCATTTCCCGAGCCAGTAACAATAGCTTTGGCTATCCCTATTAGTTCATGCACAACGGAACCTAGTTTTCTGCACTATAGTGATGCAATTATTGATGAATTCGCTCGCAGCTCGGCGGAATTGTCCCGAGCATTGCTTTGCCGTTAAAATGATCGTGCCGTTTGCATCATAATTTACACGTGCGCATACAACACCGACCACACTGAATTGAACACAATTGCATTGATTTGCTGCTTTCGGAAAGTGCTACATGTAAACGCTAGGAAGCGAGGGGACGGGGGGAACGGAGGGGAGGGGGGGGGGGGGGGGGGGGGCACATCCACATATTCAGGCTTCCCCAGCCATGAAATAGCCACCACGCCACTGCGGATGCGCTCTCCTATACTTGCTGAATCCCAGCCCACTCTTCACAGTTTATTGAACGGCATTTTTTTTTTTTACAACTCGTTTAATTATGCGTCAAACATCCAATTAAGCGGAGAAAGAGAAATAAATCACTCCAAAACTATGCGAAATCTATGTGACCTTCGAAAAGTAGATGACATTTGAAAAGTAGGTGGCCCACGTAAACATCTGATTTTTGGCACGGATAACGCATCGACGTGTGAAATATCTAGCACTCGAAAACCATGTGGCCGCAAAACAGTAGGTGAGCGTCGAAAAGCAGGTGGCCGGCGTAAGCCAGTGATTTTTGGCACGGATTGCCACCATAGTTGTCTTGTTTGGTTGACAATTCTAAACTTGTCAAGATTCGGCCTTTTGTAATGATACGAGTAGCGTTTAGTACGGCCCAAATCTAATAATGTAATTACCAAGATATAGCATCGACTATTTGATTACAGAAGGCACTCTTCCAGCCAATTCTGAAGCTAATAGTGAAATTTCCATTCTTTTAAAAGTGTTCCTATCCCGAAGTTATGCGTTGTCGAGGATAATTCCGGGACTGGGAACGAGTGGGCAGTATCCTTTTGTTCTCTACAACCGCGCGGTTTTGCGACATAAAACATTGAAACTGCTCATATTTATCTTCTGTTTGATTTAAACAACAAGCTAAACGATCCGATCGTCGGGTCTCTTGTTAGAAACGGGTCGCGTGTTTTAAATGACATTCATAGTCAGGGTCAAATCCTATATGGAAGTTTCTAGCGAAACTTTATGGATTACCAATTACATCACCATGAATAATTAATGTTCCGTCATAATTGCCTCTAGGCAGTCTCATATCTTAAATCACTGACACGCATGAACTAATCTATTTAAGGATGATGAAAGGGTTTGCTACACATTTACTCAGATGAGCTTGCAGACAAAACTCTGACAGGAGATAATTCGGTTAGACATGGCAGGAAACCACATCACCACCAAGCTTGTCAATCTGTTTGAGGATGGTAAAATGGTTTGCTACACATTTACTCAGATGAGCTTGCAGATGAGCTTGCAGACAAAACTCTGACAGGACATAATTCGGTTAGACATGGCAGCAAACCACATCATGCACCACCAAGCCTGTAGGTAGTCGCATTGTGATCATGGGTGTCAAGAACATTACCACTTAATGGAAACCTGACAGTTGTGATGATTTATGAAGTTGTAATATTAGCTCTGAATCAAAATCTATTATCCTCACGTGCTCCCAGATTACATCATATACCCAATATTAATCAATACGCGTGTACTACATTCGTTCCTCTGTGTTTCAAAGATCGACTCGAGCTTTGACTACAATCTATCAGGTGGAAGTCTGTTGTTCTGCTCAGGATACCTCCTGGTGGTCTGTTCCATTGTGCCTGGCTGCTCTTGTGGAGGGAGTAGGAGCCGGTGGCTCTGGTTGCACTGGCTGTGGTGGCAGTGTTGGCGGGTTTGCTACTGGAGGCTGGCTCCCAAAATAAAAGTGCTCAATAAGCAGAGCTTCCCACTGCACATTGTCAACCCTCTGAATATACTGTACACCACTGTTCACATCTTCCTCAACTGATGGTTGGATACAAGGTTGTAGACGAGTTACATGTACAACTTTAGTCCTTTTACCATCTGTAATCTCCATAGTAACCAGAGACTTCATGATTTTCACTTTCCATTTCCCTTCCCATCATGGGTCCAGCTTTCCTGCTGTTGGAATGAACAGCCACACTAAATCTCCAATCTTCTTCGTTCTGCAGATTTATGGTCGTATGTACCCTTGTGGTGCTTTGCAGTCTCCACAATATGTGCCTCTACCAGGTCCTGGAGTTCAACTAGTTTTGCTTGAAGGGTTTCTTGATACTGCAGTGCATCATAACCAGTAAAGGAAGAAAATGTGCTAGATTTTGGTTGTCTGCCATACATTAGTTGGAAGGGTGATGTCCCAGTTGAACTGTGTGTAGCAGTTCGATATGCATACAATACCAAGGGTAAGTTCTTCTCCCAATCATCCTGCCTTTGTGCATAGGTCCTGAGTAGTTGCAGCAAGGATCTGTTTAGGCGTTCGACCATTCTATCCCCTTCAGGGTGGTAGGCAGTTGTGTGACTATCAAATGCCTCTAGAGTTTGCCGAAAAATGGTACTCTCAAAGTTTCACCCCTGGTCAGAATGGACAATGTCTGGGATTCAATACATGCAAAACAGTTTAACCATTTCCTTTGTCATTCTTGCTGCTGTCTGGTCATGTATGGGAATTGCCTCAGGCCACTTTGTGAAATAATCCTGCACTACCAGTAGGTAGCGATTGTTTCTGTTAGACAGGGGTACTTCGAGATTATCTATGGCAACCATTTGCCATGGTCTACCAATAGGAACATTCACAAGTGGTGCCCGAGTTGGTATAAGGAGCTTGCACTTTTGACACTCTTCACATTCCCTGCAATGCATGTACACATCACGAGCCATGTTTGCCCAGTATGCCTCCTGGCATACTCTGTCTACTGTTTTTTGTGTTCCCAAGTGACCTGCTGATCGTACCTGATAGTGTTTAGAAATAGGGAGGATAGGTTCACAGGTAGGCACTGGCCTATAATTTCTGCACACCATGCCATCATGAATGACCAACTGTGACCAAAGTTGTAAATCTTAGCGGTTGCTTTCTCCACTCCTGTTTTGCTTGTGGACGTTGTGATATCTCCAGTGCGTTTCTCAACTTCTGTATTATAGCATCGTTCTGATGTGCTTGTCAGACATCCTCAATTGCCAAACCTGAATGAATAGTGGTGAGTGCTGAGTGAACAGTGAGAGGTACAGTATCCTTTCTTCGTGATAAAGCATCCGCATCGCCGTTTGACACTCCCTTTGGTACACAATGGAGAAGTCATATTCCTGGAACTGCTAGAGCCCACCGTCAAAGAAGACTTCTGCTCAGCCTACCACTAGAGTGGTGCATGGTCTGTCATTAACTGGAATGGTCGTCCTAAAAGGTAATGATGAAACTGAACTTTATGTAACTCCTCACTTTCAGAGTGAATTAAAACATCATCAATGTAAGTTGAGACAAACGGAAGACCTCGCATGATGATGTTCATTAGGCGTTGAAATGAAATTGGGGCTCCACTTAACCCAAAAGGCATCCTGGTAAACTGAAACAATCCCATCCCTGGACCTGGGCAGAAAGTAGTTTTCTCCTGGTCTACACGATCTACTGGAACTTGCCAGTAGCCAATGTGCAAGTCTCATTTGCTAAAGATCACTGAACCAGAAAGGCGGTCCTGGACTTCATCCACAAGTAACAATGGATAAGCAACTTTGTGGGTTCGTTTATTCAGTTCCCAAAAATCCACACAGAGACGTAATTCCCCAGATTTCTTCCTCGCATAGACAGCTGGTGCCATCCATGAACTGCTACTCTCTACTGTGATTCCCTTCTGGGACATGTGCTGAGTCTGACTTTCAACTTCTGTTCTAAAGTGTGCCGGAATTCTTCGAGGTGGAACTCTAACTGGTGGTCCATTGGTGGTGATTTTGTGGCACGTGATGTTAGTTGTACCAGGTGTCATGATGAATGATCTTTGAACCCTTGTACTGTAGAGTTGCAGCAAGGTTTAATTAAGTCTGGATGTTCAAAATTTGCATGGTCATCAAATGTGGGGATGGTACACCCCTCAATTTCTTCACTATTGTCATCTACCACCGATAGAGCAGCACAGAATTTTGACCTCCTTTGCTTCTCAGCTTTCAGGGCGGGTGCTAATTCTAAAGAAATGTAGTGGCTCTTTTGTTGGTTCCGGGTACTCCTTTCCTTTCTTGGAGTGACAGTCAGTGGGGTCGTTGTGAAGTCTAAAACAAGACCTTTATCCTGTAGAATATCAACTCCAAGGATGACAGGAGTGATAAGGTCTTTAACCACAACAAAGTAGTACTTCATCTCAGTGTTTCCCAACACCCAGTAGCTTCAACATAGTCCACTATTGGCAGTGACTCTCCACTGGCTGTCAGCTTCTGTGGTGGCTGTCTTCTGGTTACTGCCATTCTCTGCTACTAATGTAATATTAGCTCTGAATCAAAATCTCACCTGCTCCCTGATTACATCACGCACCCAATATTAATCAATACATGTGTACTACAAAGCATTATGGGAGCAAGCTGACAAGTTGTGTATGAAATGGAAAACATGTTTGAACAAACTTGAGGGAGTGATCATCCAGTGTGGCAGAAAGGCTCTTTTAGGAGGACAGGAGTCAAAGAGATGCCTCTGAGCCAATTACCCGTGATGGTAGTACAAATAAAGCAAACAACTGAAATGCTGAAGCAAGGTGTTTTTAATTGGAGGAACAAAAAGAAGCAATGCAAGGTTCAGGTGAATGTTGTACGAGAGAATAAAAACCCAGACCTCAGCCTTTACCTAGGCTCAGAGTAACTGAGTACCAGGTAGGATCAGATGCATTTCCACAGCAGTACGAAGAGCAATGTACCTACATACATCTTGATCAGGCATCTGTTGGAAAGGAGGGAGGTGTCAGGTGGACACGTTTTCAGAATCCTCTGCACACACAAACGAGGCTCAGTGCAACTTGTGGGCAAACGTAGTCAACTTCTTCCAGACTGGACAAGTGTGATGTAACCCAAAAGATAAAAATTGAGCAGAAATCAGCACTACTGATTGGAACATGCGGAATTAGTCTCAGCCAGAATCGGAAATTGGGGGCTATCATGCACTGCTCAGAAAGAGAGGGTGATGAGTGTATTGTCAACACATTTATAAGCTTATTTTTTAAGTATGCACGTGCACCTAGAAGGCTCTCATGTTATTTATTGGTTTTCTAGAGTGAACTGTGAGCTTGTAGCATATATACACACTGTACATCAATAGCGTTTGACAAGCATACTATATGGTTGTCCATATATATAGTATCATATGGCTGGATTTGAAAGGTTAAACATGTTTTATTGTTGTAATTTTACACCTTCCACAGTACAACCCAGAAATTTACCAGCCATATGTGGTTGTGGCAAATGTGGTTTTGAGGACATCATTTACAAAAATTGTCATGTGCAACAAGGTGGAATAAGTTTTCCTTTTATAGACAGGAAATCTATGTCAGAAAGTGAATATGCTGTGCTGTTTGACAGACTTACAAATGAATCACATGCAATGATCAAAGACTTTGATAATCTTTTTGATGCTTTCCGTCAGTGGTTAGGTAACCATAATATATCGTTGGAATGCTACAAAGACATTCTTTGCAACATACGAGGTTTTGATAAATTAGAATGTACACGCAACAGTCAATTTCTTGAAGATAGAGAAACAGAGATTTATGAAGCAGATGAAATTCGGAAGCTGCATCAGATTGTAAAAGAGTATGTGAACTGGCTAAATAATTATTTGCTGGGAGATATCATTGAAAGTGCAGCAAAAAAAATTAATGTCACTCAAGAAGATTTTAAAAGTATGGTTTCTGAGTACAACAACAAACTAGAGTCTTTTTGTAAACGATGCATTTATGAATGCCCATTTCCACCAGAGAAAGATAAGGGTGATGGTTCCAAGAAATACTTATGCATCAAAGTTGCGATGCATGAAAGGTTTGTAAAGCTCAAGATTGATGTACTTATTCAGTTTCATGGCAGACTTATCAAAGCACTTGGGATGTTGCCTCACACCCTCAAACTGTGTCAAGCAAATGACGGATGTATTGAGATATTGTACAGTATGCCTACTTCAGTACATACTGCATTGTTTCCTCTACACGATGACACACTTCTAACACTTGAATCACTTGCAATTATAAAGATCTGCACTCCTGGATATGTAAAAGAAAGAAACATATTGCAACACTTCGACCAGGTACAGTGAATTTATTCCTTTGTAAATGTAATAATAATAATAATAATAATAATATTTCTCAATGCATTGTACAGATAATGCACTGAAGAGGCAAGTAATGGCATGTGTAAATGCACTTATATACTTCCTATTTAAATGGATACAGTTTACAAAAGGGAGATAGATCTACAGTTCTGAGGCGACACATGAAGGTGATGATATTCTTTGCAGATACAACATGTTGTGGTAAAGAATTCCAAATAGGAACAACCCGAGATGAAAAAAAGTATAGCCGAAAATCATGGCGAGGTATGGTGACCGACTGGAGCCTGTATGAATTCCCACGAGTGGAATGAACGTTTGAAATGACTGTAAACATCTCAGCTGCATCAATATCCAAAAGCTTATTCACAATTTTGTAACACATTGTAAGGTCAAAATAGATACGACGATATTCTAATGATGACAAATTAAGATTTGCTAACCTGGATGCATAATCCATGCGAGGAAGCCTTGCACGTTTATAAATTTCTCGTGTGAAGTAACGCTGTACTCCTTCTATATGTTCAATATCTTTAAACAGCCAAGGATTCCAGACTGGAGTGTTGAATTCTAAAAGTGGCCTAACGTAGGTTTTAAATACACGTAATAGAATGCTGACATCACTAGTATGGAAACCTTTTAGAAGTAGAGAACATCTAGAATACGCTTTGGCCGTAATGGATGAGCAATGAATTCCAGGTTTAAAATCTGATGAAACATAAACACCAAGATCACGAATATAAGATACTTGCTCTAAGGTTATCCCACATAATGAGTATGATGTATCAGATATTTGCTTTCCAAAGGAGATGACATTGCATTTTTGAAAGGCAATGCTAAGTTGCCAATTAGATGCCCAATCACAAAATGCAGATAATGAACTTACAAATGGAGATGTATCCCCAGTAGAATGATGAAAATAAATTTTAGTATCATCAGCAAAGATTTTAGCTTTAACAGGTGATGACAAACAATCTGGAAGGTCGTTAATATATATGAGAAAAAGAAGTGGACCTAAGACAGAACCCTGAGGAACGCCACTAATGACAGGTAGTGGGGTCGACAAATTTGAACCTATGTAGACATGTTGATATCGATTACTAAGAAACGACTTTATCCAAGCAAGCAGATGAGAATGGAAACCGTAAGATTCTAACTTTAGTAGAAGCTTTTGATGCGAGACGGAATCAAATGCCTTAGCAAAATCTATATAAACTGCATCAACCTGCATCTTAGCATCAGATAGCAATGACATTTCATTTAATGTTACTAAAAGTTGAGTACAAGTAGACCTTTTGGGTAGAAAACCATGCTGATCTTTTGATAACAGACCATTTACCCTGAGGAAATGAACCATTGATTCAGAAATAATAGATTCCATCACTTTACAACATATGCTGGTCATAGAAACAGGGCGATAGTTACTAGGAAGTTGACGAGCACCCTTTTTAAAAATTGGACACACATAACCGAGTTTCCAAACAGCAGGTAAGATACTGCTTTCCATAGACATAGTAAACAGACAACTTAGAGGGAATGCTATTGCGGGAGCAATAGACTTCAGAAAAAATGCCGGAAAACCATCAGGAGTTTTAGAGCATTTGTTTGGTAGGTTCCTAAGAGATCTCAACACTTTGTCATAAGTAAAACTAATGATATTTAGAGACTTTGTACTTTGTATACGAAGAGGAAAATGTTGGGGTTTGCCATTGTCTTTAGTAAAAACAGAAACAAAGTATTTATTGAGAAGTTCACATTTGTCACAATCTTCAATAGCCAAAGTACCATCATCACTCAATAGTGGAGGTATACCCACACTATTATTAAGTTTGGAGTTAGCATAGGCATAAAATCTAGATATGTTCTTGCTTTTAGCAATATCAAGCTCCCTTAAAGAGTAATAAGACTTGACTGCATCATCGTATTGTTTAGCATACTGTCGATATATCAGCTTATTCTTGGGGTACCAGTATTTTTTCTTTAGAAGTAAGGAACGAATGTGCTTTGGAACAGAAGATTTCCTAGGATGAATACGAGAAAGGGGTACAAATTGAGAGACTGAATACTCCAAAACTTGTGATATTTTAGTCCAGAATTCATCTGCATTTAGACTGGTATTGTAAAGTAATAACCAATCAACACCTGATAGATACGATATAAGAGAAGGGTAGTCAGCATGTCTAAAGTCTCGAAAACAAGGACTATGATTGGGTTTAGGTATACCAGGACAAAGGATTGAGAAGTCCACTGCGCTATGATCACAAGTACTGGAGAAAGGCTCAACAACTGCTAAGTCATGGATTAAACATGGGTTCGAAGCAAAGACAAGGTCAATACAATTTGGGCCATGTGTAGGACAATCAACAACTTGTGTAAGACCATTCTGAAGCGTGCAGGTTACAAAATTGTTCTGTGCAATTGAACCATGGCCTGATGGAATCTTCCAGTTTATATGAGGATAATTGAAGTCACCAACATAAAACACACACCCTTTGGTATATGTATTTAAAAGGGAACAAATACAAGCAGTGTGGCCAACATCATATGCCAAAGAAGGTGGGTTATAAATACATACACAGCGAATACATGGATAACCACTAACCAAGAGATCAAGAACAATACATTCCAGTGATAAGAATACAGGGTCAAGATCAACAAAAACAGCCTTTAATGAGTTTTTCACAAATATTGCAACACCACCATATCCACCACCTCTATCTTTTCTGAAAATATTATACACATAATTGGGCAGTAAAAGAGAATCAGGAAAATCAGAATGCAGCCAAGTTTCGGTAACAAAGATAATATCATATTTGGCAGAATTTAGTAGCGTATAAAGAGTAGTTAACTTATTGCATAAAGAACGTGCATTGAATAACTTACAATGAAGAAAGCCAGAACTTGCCTCGTGTCCCTAACAATTACTAGCAGGCTGAGCAGACCCTATCCCTGATGTAACAGAACTACCAGTTGTACGTTCTTTTACCGTCCAACTAGCCACATTTCCCCGCCTGTCAATAAAGAACTCACGACCAGTTTCATCTTTCTTCTGCCTCAAAACATTATACAGTTCTTTAATTCTCGAACGCTCAACAAAGGAATAAGAACGGCGAATAAATACAGACTTGTACTTGCTTGAATCTCTCAACAATTTAGCTTTTTTGAGTAACGAGTTATGGACAATCGAGGAAGAAAGTCGGACCTTGAGTAAGCGCGGCTTAGATTGGGTAACACCGACATCTGATTGCACTTTGCCTAGCCGGAACACGTCCACAGCCTTTACATCATTCACACCAAGAGAGTCAAAAATGTCCTTGACAGTTTCAAAGTCTTTGATGGTACTACCCGTTTCAGGAAGCCCATATAAAATCACGTGGTCTCTGTTATTGATGGCCGAGACAGCGTCTTTTACCGCTTTATCAACATCAGGAGAACAGACACGCTGAGCAGGAAGTAAAGAGTCCTTTAGGTCGCTAAATTTCTCTTCCACTCGAGCAACAAACTCATCTAGCTTTTTCTCCACTTCTTCTAGTTTAGCCGGCAAACTTCTAAGTCTAGCTTCGCAACATGGACAAGTGACGCAAACCTTCTTGACAATAGCCAGAACGTCTGAAACAACCTCAGAATAGGTAGAAGAACACTTGGCGTGAAAAAAGGAACCACAATAGCTACAAGCCAAGCCCAAAGGCGATGACAGGTCCACACTTTTTTTGTCACATACGCAGCACTGCTTTCCAGGCGCCATTTTCTCTTAAAGATCCAAATGTAAGTCATTATACAAGTTACAACCACAATCCACTCCCAGCCACCCACCCATACGCTAGCTTTTGAGAGCAACTTGAGTTAAACACATAGCAGCATCAAATGTTGTGGATGATCAAGTAGAACAATGCATTTAATTTATTTTTTTATTAAACCATCTTATAGCATACAAAGTAACAGGATTCTAGGCATAGAAATGAAATGAATAAGCTCCAGGTTTAGAGCATGACTATTGTAACATTTGGCTCTTGATAAATCATAAAATACAACATGGGCTTACTCTTGTACATTACTATCAATATTTTACAACTACGAATGGGAAGCCTATGTAGATGGTATAATGATGACTACCACCTACCCACTCCCCTCCCTGCCTCCCCCTCCTGATTGAGCCTGGACATTTAAAATAAATGGTTTGATTGTAGCTCTCGGTTAGATCTATTTAGTGAATAGTCAGTACTTTCTACTGATGAAAAAAAACAGATAAATAACATTAAGCTGCATCAGGTTTTGATCAAGGGTCAATCTGGTCAATTACCACACCTATAAGGCATCTATAGGATGCAGGTTTGAGTAATTGAGAAATTGCAAAAGGGACCTAGCACATTTAATTTCAAGTTTTTTGGGGGTTTGGGTTGCTATACATGCATAACCTCAGAATGGATGAGATCTCCCGTATATGGCTGTGGACACTGGGTCTGTTTACACCATAACATCATACCACACCATTTGCTATGTAATTGGGTTCTTGCACCAGATCCATGCCGCTGTTGCAAGGTCCCATGCCCCATGGGGTTCAAAATCACTGCATTTTTAGAAGTGTTCAAATCGCTTTAAATTTGGTACGTACGTAGAAGTGTCCTGCATGCTGCTTTACCCCTTACAGAGATATACAACACTGCAAAGTGAGTGCATACCTCCTGAAAAACCAATAGCATGGACCCTCTCCTCAACAGAACAAAAATACTCCCAGATAGAAACAGAAGGACCTGCACTATAGTATGGGGGAATCAAACGATCCCAACAACTCCATCCCATGACCTGTTACAGTGCCCCCTCCTTACCTGCCACCACATGACACTGAAATGGTTTAGCGTCGTTGTACACGCCTGACAACTGAACACCCACCACTGCCACATAGAAGCATAAAGAATGGGCCAAGGCTTATACACTTACACCTTTCATACTGCGACTTTCTCCAGCCTTAGTCTGCACTATTCCCTGAAAGAGCCTTGCTTGGAATGGTGGTTTACTACATCCATGCAAAATGATTATGCTCCATCATACCAACTGGGGATATAACCTGCCCAGTACGTGCAATAACTATAGCGATGCTCCACCTGATACTGATCTGTCTTATTGGACTGAAATATGAGCTACCATGCACTTGGCAATAATGGCAACATTAGCACACTTGGGCTTCACTAGCTCATCACATTGTAAATGACACTACTAACAACCTGACCTCTGTCATGGATGGAGTGGACCTGCAGTGTCCACCATACCTTCAACATATCAGCTGTCACTGGTTCCTTCCAAATCTGAGGCTTTATACCAACATGCACCTTAACCCATCTAATGTGGCATTAACTACATGTAAGGGGGACCCACTTAACGGCTCCACCCAGCCAACTCATGCATGCATGCAACCACGAGAGAGCATGCATTGCCTCTTTTACTGTCGCTTTGGACTCTGTGGGCATACTGAGGTGGTTTATTTACAGCACCAGATGCACTGGGAAGCACCAAAGCCAAAAAAAAAAAGAATTGATTCGGCACGCCTTTTCTTTTTTTGCTGTGAGCTGGGGACTCCTTACCTGGCATTTGTTCCGGTCTTCTATCGCTGGAAGGTACCAAAGAATTTCTTAGTGGTGCTATCTCTACCTAATACTCCTCAGCACAGTTGAGGCAGGGAATGGGCTTGTTGCCTCAGCTTCGGGTCCTGTATAGGTTGCCCAGTAGTGATGCTCTAGTTGAGAATGCACCGTGTGTAAGGGAAAGAAGAGGAAAAATAGATCAGAGGTACACCATGTTGTGTTTGGAAGAGCTCATACTAAAATGCCATTTCGGGCATATAATTATACAAGAAGTGAAGTGCGCATGCACGTGGGGACATATACGTATATAACAGCTAAATATTACAGTCTCTTTCCACCTTAACAAACCCCGCCACCCCCCAAGTTCCAAAAGGTAGATTTCTTTGACCAATCTCTTTGGTTGTCGGATTGCCTAGTGGAATGCCTCCTTGGCTGTGTCTCGCTCCGCTCTTGAGTTGTGTCAGTAGCATGAGTATCTCTCCGCTCTTGAGTTCTGTCAGTTGCATGAGTACCTCTCTGCTCTTGAGTTCTGTCAGTAGCATGAGTATCTCTCCACTCTTGAGTTGTGCCAGTAGCACAAGTATCTCTCCGCTCTTGAGTTGTGTCAGTAGCACAAGTATCTCTCTGCTCTTGCGTTGTGTCAGTAGCACAAGTATCTCTCCGCTCTTGAGTTGTGTCAGTAGCACAAGTATCTCTCCGCTCTTGCGTTGTGTCAGTAGCACAAGTATCTCTCCACTCTTGAGTTCTGTCAGTAGCATGAGTACCTCTCTGCTCTTGAGTTCTGTCAGTAGCATGAGTACCTCTCTGCTCTTGAGTTGTGCCAGTAGCATGAGTATCTCTCCACTCTTGAGTTGTGTCAGTAGCATGAGTATCTCTCTGCTCTTGAGTTGTGACAGCAGCAGGAGTATCTGATCTAACCCTGTCAGTAGTATGAGTATCTCTCTGCTCTTGAGTTGTGGCAGTAGCATGAGTATCTCTCTGCTCTTGAGTTGCGGCAGTAGCATGAGTACCTTTCTGCTCTTGAGCTGTGTCAGCAACAGGAGTATCTGATCTAACCCTGTCAGTAGTATGAGTATCTGATCTATCCCTGCCTCTTGATTGGTCAACTGATCCAGTTCTCTGTTGGTCGGTTCCTAATCATGTTGCTGAGTCTGGTACTAAGGAATCGGCAGTGGTATCCTCAATGACTTGAGATGCTGCTCTATGAGTGGTTTCAGTAGTGGATTAAGACCATGCAGAGTACTTTGCTGGTTGTGGCAGAGACTGAGGCAGAGTATTTCAGTTCCTGCCCAGTGTGGAGGACCCAGCCTGTGCTCCAGCAGTGGCACAAGAGGTTGATTCATGATGCTGTCAGGATCCTTGTCTCATGGTATAACTGCTCTGCTACTTCTGTGCTTTCCTGGGGTATATCCGTAAAGTCCGGTAGCACAGGTGTCTCCAACCTTTTTCGTAAATGGTCAATATATACTTTTCTCTGGAGACCACTTTAAGTCACGACCATGTAATGCAATGGGCCAACTGATGATCGTGTGGTACCAGACATTCAGTTGCTTGTAGCATTTGGTTGATAATCTCTTATCCACACACCCTCCCCCTAGTGAAACACTCTATAAATTACGAACCATTGTCAGAAACTAAGTTTTGGGGAAATCCATGTGTTGCAAAATTGTCCTGTAAATTTCAATTGTACGTTGTGCCGTAGGGGAAGACATGACTCTAACTTCTGGCCATTTACTATAGGCATCCACCATCACCAAAAAATGTCCCCTGTTCCATTCCCCAAAGTACATATAGACACAATCCCATAGTGTACTTGGATACTGCCACGGGTGGCGAGGTGCTAATTGTGACATTGATGCTACCTTCTAGCACTGTTCACAAGAAGCAGCCAAATCTTCAATATCTTTGTCCAACTCAGGTCACCATATATAGCTCCTTGCTAGTGCTCTCATTCAACAGATACCAAAATGACCTTGATGTAGTTTGTTGAGCAGCTTATGGTGCAATGATGCAGGTATGATCACGTGTTGACCCCATAACAAGCAGTTGTCCTGACAGCTTATCTCAGTTTGTCTCCTGTAGTATGGCTTGAAAGTTTCTGCTAGAGACCCAGGCCACTTCCCATGTTGAGTAAATTGCAGAACTGCTTATAAGTACTTGTCTGCTCTAGTGCCCCCAGCAATATCTTAAGCAGTCACTGGTAGTGAAGACACATCCATTGTTAAAATATCATTTTGTCTGCTTCTGTCGTTTTTGCCGGCAACTGTGACATACAATCAGCACACACATTATCTGATCCTCGAATATATTCTATTCTGTATTGGTATGAATATAATGACCCATCGCTGCATTTGTGCTGCAGCTAGTGGTGGAGTACTCTTATCATGCCTAAAAATTGTACACAATAATTTATGATCTGTGATTAATACTAATTTCCTGCCATATAAATACTGATGAAACTTTTTTACAGCAAACATTATGGTGAGAGCTTCATGCACTATTTAAGCACATTATTTTTGCTTGTGAAAATGTTCTAGAAGCATAAGCAACCGGTTTTTCTTGACCTTCAATAACATGCATCAGACAAGCACCAAAACCATATGTTGAGACGTCACAGTATACCCTTACTAGCTTGCATACATCATAATGCACCAATGGTTTGACTTCACACACTAACCTCTTAGCTCTTTCAAAAGATTGCTTATGGACAGAACCCCAAGCCCATTTCTCATCTTTCTTGAGTAACTGATGTAACTAGTGAAGCACACTAGCTAATGTAATGCTGGCAAAAATTTAGCATTAAAAGTCTAAAAATGACTTTAGCTCCGACTTGTTTCGTGGTACTTCAGCATTGTGAATCCCCTCTACTCTCTCCTTGGTTGGTCTTATTCCCTGTGAGGAAATACTGTGGTCCAAAAATTCCAGCAAGTCCTGGAAAATCGACACTGTGGTAGATTTACATATTGCTGAAGATGTTAAAAAACAAAGTGCAATTTCTCTTCATGTTGTTACCTTGTTTCTCCAGTTACCAGAATGTCATCCATGTAATAATAAATGACCCTCTTGGAGCCTTGTAACACCAATGATATTGCCCTTTGCCACATCGCAAGGGCAGTCACTACCCCAAAGGGTAAATGGCAGTAGCGGAATAGCCTCAGGTGTGTATTTATGGTAAGCAGTGGTCGATGACATTCTGCCATTTCCATTTGTTTGTATTCTTGAGCTAAATCATTGTTTAAGAAGAAGTCCCCTCCTGCTAAGGTCCAGAACATTTCATTAATAATAGGTAGAGGAAAAGTTGTAGAGTGAAGATGCAGATTAATAGTCATTTTGAAATCAGCACATACGAATACCACCATCCTTTTTCCGCACAATGATGATAGGGGCAGCCCAGCCACTCTGCTCCACTGGCTCGAGCTCTCCTTCTTTAAATTGCTGTCATATCATCTCTTCCACCTGATCCCTTAGTGCAAATGGCACTGGTCTGTACTTGCAAAATACTGGTACAGTTCCTTCTTTCAGCTGATTCCAGCCTTAATTCCTCATAGCAATCCCAACCCTTCGTCTATTATATCAGGAAACTCACCCACAAAGGTGGCACTGTGTATAGAATGAATTCTGCAATGCCACCTCTTAACATTTTCGACCAGTCCAAAGGCAGCCAATTTCAGCAATAGAAGTTGATTATCCACATTCTCCACAACAATGAAGTGCCCTTTAGCTGACTGGCATCAATTGCTCTTAACTCTCCTAAAGTAGGGAGGATGGTACCATCGTACTGACGCAGCACAACTGATGTTGTTCTTAAGTTGACTCGTTCAACTTCCATTAGTAAACCCTTTTTTGGAATCGTCGATAAGTCTGCCCCCGTATCCACTTTGAATTTAACCATGCTACCGTTGACTTCCAATTGGGTGAGTATCTCTCCCTATCAGCCACCTTATGTATGCAACTGGATGGCTCCTCATCACTGCTTTGACAGTCAGTCAGATCTATCTTTGGTTCCACCAAATGTGCCTTCCGAACCTGATGATGTGCGATTCCCTTCTGCCATTCTGTTGTCAGTTTGCTCCTACACACCCTGGATAAGTGACCTGATTTTCTATAGGAACTACAGGTTTTGTCTTTGTGATAACATGTAAATGCAGAGTGACCTGTCCCCCCACATCTGTAAAAGCTCTCTTTCTTGGAAGTGAACACTTTCTGGATTGCTGTATCATCACTATTGTCTTCTTTTGGTGATTCCAGTTCCCAAAAACTCTGTGTTTCCTTATGAACAACCTCCATTGAGCGACTCTTGTCTATGGCCTTCGTTAATGGTAAATCTGATACATAGAGGTTCCTGTTGTATCTGCTGGTCTCTCAGATCACAGACAAATAGATCTCTCTGTGCTGTATCCAGATATGCCCCCAAATTACATGTCTTAGCCAAACTGTGCAACTGAAACATATATTCTATTACACCTTTGCTGTCTCTTTGAAGAACCGATATCATTCTGCTATTTCATCCGTTGTGGCACTGGTTCGGTTCTTAAGTTGTGCAACAATTTTTCAAATACATTGCCTGCTCAGTCCTAGTGAGGAACAGCGCCTTCTGCTTAAATACAGCACACCATTCCTTCCTCCCCCAACAGCCCAGATTGGCCTGGCCTGCAACATTCCTTGATGGGATCCAAACCTCCATGCTGAAATGGCCAATATCGGAGATCGACACACTATTAAGCCCAGCCATAAAGGCACAAACACACAGCCATCAAGGTGCCATGCCCTGCCCTAAGGCTAGAATACATTAATAGGCCCCTTCTATTAGACACAGAAGTCTATCTGCATTGCAAACAGGTCTGTATTGGGAACTTCTCATTATACAAGAGTGAGCCTGATCTGCCAGGCCACTGTGACAATGGCCATACCCATGTCTCTATTTATAATGCTGCCTAAACCTTATATTACCATCCAGCTATAGCAAAGGCCAAAAGAGGACAGATTCCCAACAACAGTGCCCCATGGGCTCCACATTTCTCAACATGCCTAACAATCTTAGTATAAAGTCTGGGAGTTGCAGTTACCACTGCATGCCAGTTGGCTACAGTAAATGTTTCTACTGCTCTCCATACCAGGAGATTCAAAACATGAGTTGAACTGCTCAACTTGCATGTTATATGATACATGCATATCTGTTTACCGAATATGGAACATAAACCATTTAGCACTGCAAACACCGCGGGATCTATGTACAAGTCCGCAACCCAATTCACAATACGACTAAAATAGTCGGCCAGTTAGGCGATCTGGCTGTCTGTAGTAAGCTAGACAACTATAAGGTGACCAAAACACATACCGCACAGCCACCGGTGACTGCGGTATGCTAACTGAAGTACTCAGAAGTACCTACACCCCCACAATCACAGAGGTACACACAAAACACACGTTAAGAGAGTAAAAGTAATCGGTCCCTCAGTCCGTTGGCTGCTATCTTGACTGACTGAGGCAGTCTAATCAGAACCCTAACAACAGGTCCATCACTTGCATCATCATGAACCTGGCTATAGGGCCCACTGCTAGACCCATGGATATAATTCTATCTACCAGGCTTGCCATAACCCTAGCCATGAGGCTTGAATGTATAAAAGCCACTTGTAATCAAGCTGAAATGCTCGAAGTTTTATCTCAGGTAACTCTTGCTCTAAGTCCAAGATAAACCAAACCAGCAGAACCTATGGTGTGGTACCCAACGGGTAAAAATATATGACATTGCATATGTTTTTCCTTCCTGCTTGCAGAGCTACTTGACAGAATGAGTTCACATCGAATCACATGTACATTGTTCAATTTAAGCTTATACTACAGAGATTTAGAGTTCTTTTTCAGAATTATGCATTGACTGAGCAATGTATCCATCTTTTCTTCTGCAATATATTTTGCAGTCGAAAAGACCCTTCTGAATGAGCTTTTGATGCTGGGATCGCCAGTTACATTCTTGCAAGGTTCAAAATAATCAGAAAATATTTTTCATGCCATTTCCACCACATCAAAGGGTCATCTTTATAGGAACTTTGTTCTCCGCCTTGCCTCCTTCAGGTATCTCTGCAATTCATATTCTATTTGATCACGAAGAGCACGAACTTCATGTTCAGGTACTTCTGACTGAGCAGCCAAGTAATACATAAATTAAAATCGCTACTGATCATACTTATGTAAGTTACTGCTGCACGGCATGTTGTATCACTGTTTGAATGCGTCTTTGACATTAAGTACAGAAGCACCACACAACATAGTTGAGCTACGCCCAACAAATTCAAATGCTGATGCAATTTCATGGTTCCCAATCCAATCTGAGTGAGAGACGTGTTTGAGAAAGGTCATACGGTGTCCACCAACTCGAAACACTTCCCGTGACAATTGCAGACAACAGAGATCTAGTGCTGGCCAAGGTGGCTTCAGTTAACCCAAGACTAGGTGGAGTATATTGAGAGAAATCATGAATTCAGCATGGAGCAAGGGTTCCTAGGGGTGATACCACAAAAGCTTCAAGGAAGAGTATTGGATGAGCTTCATGGAGGGCACATAGGCGTTATGAAGATGATAGCACTGGCTAGAAGCCATGTTAGGTCACCAGGCATCAGCAAAGAGATAGAGCAGGCAGCCAATAGGAGTGAGGGATGTAGGGTTAACCGACAGAACTCGAAACTGACTCCACTGCATCAATGGGGGGACTGTGGAAACAGTTGCACATGGACTTCACAGAGGGAAGCAGTTATTTATCATAGTTTATACCTATTCCAAATTGCCAAAAGTCTATCATGGACAAAACAACAATGGATAGTACTTGGGGGATAGGTTCAAGATGGGGAATTCGTCTGCAGGTCATGATGGATAATGGTCCCCAATTTACATCACTGCAAATTGAACAGTTCAAATAACTTCAAGCACACAAGACAAGCCCATTTCATGTAACTACAAAAGTTTTGGCTGAGTGCTTCATGCAGTCCCTAAAACAAGCTATTTGAGCCTCCAATAATGAGAAGTCGCTGGTACACAGGATTTCAAACTTCCTTATTCATTGCAGAAATGCAAGACATGCTACCACAGAGTCATCCCCAGCTCAGTTAAAAATGAGTGGTAGAGCTCTGAGGAGCTAGTTACACCTGTCGAGGTCACATGTGCAGAGATGACAATTAAGCTACTCAGGTTAACTCACAGTCATCAGCAACAGAGAGGAACTCTGATGTAGGTGACTCTGTGATGGTGAGAGATTATTAACCACAGCACCAAAAATGGCAATATGGCATTGTATGGATGCAGACAAGAACAAAGTCATACTGCCTGATGGAACCACAATGTCGAGAAGACGCGCTGACCAGATGGTAAAAATGTATCAGGAACAGCCAGATAGGATAGGAGAGATGAATATCTGGTAAATGAGACAGTGCAAGCTTCAGTCAATGCAGGGCAACACCGTATAAGAAGTCACAAACATTAAGCATTATGCAAAGCCCACCAGCAGTGCAAAAACTAGGGAATGCTGGGATGACCACTACAGAGGTTACCATGGAAGGGCGGGTATCCCAGGTGACCTACATACCGGTGCATAAAGTGTGGATTCCCATATAAAAAAAAAAACTACAACTCTACCGGCAGTCTGGGAGAATGGACAGACACCCTCTGTGACCTCCCAACTCGTTATGGGTGAGCATTTGGAAACCCAGGATACACTGAGCTGGTGTCTAAACTGTGGTGAATACTATGGTATCGTATGTAACATAATTTGACTGCAGAGTGTACATCATTTGGTGTGCACATTTCTTGCTGATTCCATTATGATACTGAAGGATTCTACACAGATATTCTCCCACTTAAAGGAGATGTGCACAATGTAGGCTTTATTTTCATTTTAGTATTCTATCCAACCAAACAAAAAAAGGATTGTAGCTCGTTTCACTGCTTATTGTACTACTAAATAGGTGAAGGGGAGTCAATAGTTTCCCCAAATGAAATTAGAATGGATTGGTGAATTGACCTTTATCATGATCATTAAATGTTTTCAGTTATGAGTGATCAAAAACCACTGAATGAATGCACAGCTTTGTGAGTGTAAATATTATACGATAGTTCCTTCTGCTTGCATATTGAACAGCTTTTGTAAATGGCAAATGAGAGCAACACCATAGTTAGTTTTATCAATGTAACATCTCCTACCACACTCTGATATGCATTTCATTGCAAGCTCAAGTTTAAAATCTATAAACTAAATAATAGTTACATACTGGAACCGAGGGATCTACGTGATTTAGAATACCCGAGGGCCATGGGCTGTAGCGTCCCGAGGGCGCTACTAAGGGCCCGAGGGTATTCTAAATCACGTAGATCACGAAGGTGACAGTATCTAACTGATTTAGACTATAGCAACGCGCATGTTTACGTTTATAGTAACCAATGCCGTTACAATTATCCATTGCGCAAGAGGGCGGGTATTCTAAGTGCCAGAGGGCGGGTATTGTACCGTAGAATACCCGCCCGCTGGCATTTAGAGGACGCGATTAGGCTACCGAGGTCTCTACGCGAAATAAGGTACCTGTTATTGACCAATCAGATTGAGAGATTCCATTATGCTATAGTCTAGATACATTTCACAACAAGACATTAATCAGACATTCTTGCTATAAATAAATGCTTACACTCAGTATCACGTGCAATTTTTGCGTACATTCAATACTGTAAAGATGAAACACGAATCATACTGAATACATTTTCTTACATTCAGAGGCTCAATGAAGACGTTGATTGGAACAACCTTGCCCAGGTAAAGCATTTCGTAGAAGAAAATATACGTGACCCTTGCGAACAGGATGAACAAGGAAACACTCCAGTTCATTTTGCTGCATCATCTGGTGAGCTAGACATCCTGAAATACTTGATAGAAGAAAGAAAGTGCAATCCAAGTTATCCAGGACAATGGGGCAGATCACCATTACATCATGCTTGTACAAAGAATGGGAATATATCCTTAGTGAAGTACTTGGTGGAGAAGCATGGATGTGATCCCTCTAGAAAAGATGAACAAGGAAACACTCCACTCCATTTGGCTGCTCTCTCTGGTAGCCTTGACATCATGATATACTTGATTGAAGAAAGTAAGTGCAGTCCAAGTTATCCAGGTCAATGGGGCAGATCAGCATTACATCATGCTTGTACAAAGAATGGGAATATATCCTTAGTGAAGTACTTGGTGGAGAAGCATGGATGTGACCCCTCTGGAAAAGATGAGCAAGGAAACACTCCCCTCCATTTGGCTGCTCTCTCTGGTAGCCTTGACATCCTGATATACTTGATTGAAGAAAGTAAGTGCAGTCCAAGTTATCCAGGTCATTGGGGCAGATCAGCATTACATCATGCTTGTACAAAGAATGGGAATATATCCTTAGTGAAGTACTTGGTGGAGAAGCATGGATGTGATCCCTCAGGAAAGGATGAACAAGGAAACACTCCACTCCATGTGGCTGCTCTCTCTGGTAGCCTTGATATCCTGGTATACTTGATTGAAGAAAGAAAGTGCAGTCCAAATTATCCAGGTCAATTGGGCAATTTGCTATTACATTTTACTTGTTCAAATAATCGAAATCTAGCAGTGGTAAAGTACCTGGTGGAAAAGCATGGATGCAACCTTTCTGAAAAGAATCAATTTGGATTAACTTCTCTTGATATTGCTGCATTCACTGGTGGCCTAGCTATTCTGATGTACCTGATTGAAGAAAGAAAGATTAGTCCAGACAACTCACTGATACTTAAGGCTTGTTCAATTCCTGAAAATCTAGCTATGGTGAGGTACCTGGTGGAGGGTCATGGATGTGACCCCTCTGTGGAGGATGAATTAGGAAACACACCACTCTGTATAGCTGCATTACGTGGCTGCCTAGACATCCTCATATACTTGATTGAAGAAAGGAAGTGTAGTCCAATGCATCAAGGACTTTTGGGTCTAACACCACTTCATTATGCTTGTGTTAAGAATGAGAATCTGTCCTTGGTGATGTATCTGGTGGAGAAACATGGATGTGACCCTTCAATAAAGGATAAACTTGGATATTCTTCACTCCACAATGCTGCTGCCTCAGGTAGTCTAAACATTCTAGTTTACTTTATTGAACATAGAAACTGCAGCCCAACATCATTGTTACCATATGCTTGTTCAAAGCTATGGAAACCTGCAATTATGAGTTACCTTTGGGAGAAATCTGACCAACTAAATACTCCATTCAATTTGGCACCATTGTCACATATATCTGAAAGTCTGATTCAGCAGTTTGATATAGTGAAAGATGCAATTACAAGTCTCTTTGATGGCCAAGAGAATATGAAGCTGGCTGTGGTGAAGTATCTCATAGAGAAGCATGGATGTAACCCTTCTTTGAAGGATGAAGAGGGAAACACTCCACTCCACAAAGCTGCAGCTTCAGGCAGCCTTCAAATTGTGATGTACTTGATTGAAGAAAGAAAGAGCAATCCTAGATGGCTAGGCCAATTAGGTCTGTCACCATTACATTTTGCATGTCTGGACAATGAGAATGTAACCGTCGTGAAGTACCTCGTGGAAAAGCATGGATGTGACCCCATTGAAAAGGATGTACAAGGAAACACCCCATTGCATGTGGCTGCAGACATAGGTAACCTTGATATCCTAAAGTACTTCATTGAAGAAAGAAAGTGCAGTCCAAGTGAACCAGGTCAAGGTGGCAGATCACTATTACATCATGCTTGTTCAAGGAAGGGGAATTTATCCATGGTGAAGTACCTGGTGGAGAAGCATGAATGTGATCCCTCAGGAAAGGATGAAGAAGGACACACTGCACTCCATTTGGCTGCTCTCTTTGGTAGCCTTGATATCCTGGTATTCTTGATTGAGGAACGAATGTGCAGTCCAAATGATCCATGTCAATGTGGCAGATCACCATTACATCATGCTTGTACAAAGAATGGGAATATATCCATAGTGAAGTACCTGGTGGAGAAGCACAGATGTGACCCATGTGGGAAGGATGAACATGGAAACACTCCACTCCACATTGCAGCGATCTCAGGTAACCTTGACATTTTGATGTACCTCATTGAAGATAGAAAGTGCAGTCCGGAATGTTTAGGTCAGTGGAATCAATCGTTGTTACATTATGCTTGTCAGAAGAATGAGAATCTAGCTATGGTGAAGTACCTAGTGGAGAAGCTTGTTAGTGACCCCTATTGGAAAGATGAATATGGAAATACTCCATTGCATGTGGCTGCAGCTACAGGTGGCTTAGACATCCTGGTGTACCTCATTGAAGATAGGAAGTGCAGTCCAAGATGCTTAGGTGCAGGGAATAGTTCATTATTGCATTTTGCTTGTTTGAAGAATGAGAATCTTACTATGGTTAAATATCTGGTCGAGAAGCATGATTGTGACCCATCTTGGAAGGACGAACAAGAAAACACTCCACTCCATGTGGCTGCATCCTCAGGTAGCCTAGATATAATGATCTACTTTTTCGAAGAAAGAAAGTGCAGTCCAGGTGCAGGGAATAGTTCATTATTACATTTTGCTTGTATGAAGAATGAGAATTTAACAATGGTGAAGTACCTAGTAGAGAAGTATGGATATGACCCCTCTAGCAAGGATGATAAAGGAAATACTCCATTGCAATTGGCTAGTCAAGACAACCTGCATTACCTAATTGAAAAAGGAAATTTCACTGTAGGAAATGTAGACGATCGAAGTCAATCACCATTACCTGATACAAGTGACAAAAATAGGAATGTGGCCATGGTGAAAATGAAGATATATGAATATGACTCCTCTTCATTGGGAGGCTTACAAGAACTAATTGAATTTTTTAAATATTGAAACAGTCTGACTGTGCAGACTTTTAAAAAATTAATCGTTACCGACAAAAGGAATGCTTCATTACTTTTGCAGGGACTTTCTTAGCTAGATGTTCACTTCCAATGTATTGTACTTGTGTTGGTGTATATTGATGATCGTAGAACTCAGTAGTGCTAATCATTAATAGTTAGATGGTGCTGTGATTGTACAGTGGATTCTGCTGTATGTTTTGTAGCTACCATTTTCCATGCCCCTTATTTCCAAATAGCCCCTAGTTTTCAAACAGTCCCAGTGGCAGTACATTACATGAGCAAAACAAACAGGTTATTCTGGTTGCTTAAGTTATTTAACCCAAAAAAGAAGATCCTGGAAGTTGCCAGGGATAAGGGAGTCTCGTCTAGTCCTACCTGTTTCTCACTATGATTTTGCCATGCATGTGAAACACTGGTACTGTGCCTTCTTTCAGATAGATTTCAGCCTTAATTCCTCTTAGCAATCCCATCCTATCGTCCATTACATCAGGAAACTCACTCACAAAGGTGGCACTGTGTATAGCATGAATTCTGGAACCATCTGCAATGCCACCTCTTAACATTTTCAACCAGTCCAAACGAAGCTTGCATAGCCAATCGCGTTCCAGCTGTAGCGCCCGCAATGTAGCGCCCGCGCCACGAGTTAACCAATAATACGATAGCTTGAGAAATCAGACTATCTTACATGCGCAAGGCATACACTTAAATACAAAAGAATTAATACGTCACATACAGACAGTCAAAGTTCACATATGACGCACTGGAGCCAATTGTAGTTCCGATCAGGTGAGTAGGAAGGTTGCAGACATCTGTCCCAGAATGTTACACTTTTCCCTCCTATATTAGTAGTGTGACCTCACACTCAAGCAAGTGTGTCTGGTAGTACAATACGATCCCCGTACCAGCCAGGGGGGTGTCTTATTCTAGTAGATCGTCTCAGTGCCGGAAGTTCTGGGGCAGGTTCATCATGAACGTCCAAGTCCTGGTCAACTACATCTTGCGGTGGTAGCAACCCAGGGGCTTGTATTTCCTGACCATTTTCATCTTCTCCTTCCACCCTGTTATCTCCTCCTGGCACTAGTGGGTTCTCCTGTGGTTGCGGAAAATACAGAACTATATCCTCCAACTTATCACTTGTGATGGTGGGTTGATGTTCATTTTCCATACTGTTAGGAGACACTTTTGGCAGTGAAGGTGGCCCTTCCATACTTTCATTTGATATCCAAGGTTTCAGCCGATCGATCTATCATAATTGAACTTCTGGTGCTCTTGCTGTCTTCTTGTGTGTTTACGCACCAACTGGTAAGCATGTTGCAGGCGACGTTTTAGAGTGCCCTTGTAGTCAGCTCGAGCTGTCTCAACGGTGGCTGGCAGGGCAAACATGATATCTTCTGGAAGACGCACTTCACGTCCATACATCAACTCAAATGGAGATGTACCAGTAGTGTCATGGACACTTGTCCTGTATGCCAACAATAACAACGGGAGTTGCAGGTCCCAACTCATCTCGTCTTCTCCAACAGCAATGCTCAGCATATTTAACAAGGTCCTGTTAAAACGTTCCACCATCCCGTCTGACTGAGGGTGGTATGGGGTAGTTCTCGTTTTCTTTATTCCCAACATCTGGCACAGCTCTTTGATGAGTTTACTCTCAAAGTTTCTCCCTTGATCTGTGTGGATAGTATCAGGAACTCCCAAATGACAAATGAACTCATTAACCAGGATACAAGCGACTGTTTGCGCTTCCATGTCCTTCATTGGATACTCTTCCTTCCACCTGGTGAAATAGTCTCCCACCACCAGAATGTAACGATTTCCCCGTTCTGTCACTGGTAGCGGTCCTACAATGTCCATGGCTATTCTTTCCAAAGGCCTTGACACCGAATCCTCTAACTGGAGTGGTGCCCTGGGTGGAAGTGGAGATTTTCTAGAACTACATTTAGCACAACTAGCACACCACTTCTCCACATCTTTTTTCTGGCTTGGCCAATAGAACCGCATCTGAACCTTTTCCAATGTTTTCTTAACTCCTAGATGGCCTCTAACTGGGGTGTCATGCAGTCCTGACAGAACTCCAGGTACAAGTGATGCTGGTAGCACGAGCTGGAGTCTCTTGTGTAGTCCACCTCCAGGTACATTCTTCCATTGCCGATACAGGACACCTTCTTTTAGCATCAGTTGGTCTCTCTGCATGAAGCCATAGTGTCCTTAAGTTTGCCTGTGTAGGAGGAGAATGAGGAATAGAATTAGACTCAAACCAATCTATAACTTTGCTCAAAGCAACATCAGTTTGCTGAGCAGACTGCATTTCCTCCGGTGTCCAAGTTGGAAGTATAATCTCATGTTGTACTACTGCATCACAACAAGTAGTGCCATCTGAAGCTTCTGAGAGGCCACACTGTTTGCATGGCATGCGAGAGAGAGAATCAGCATTTGTGTGGTGTCTTCCTGGTCTGTGCACCACTCTATAGTTGTATTCTGCTAGCTGCTCCAACCAACGAGCGGTTTGTCCCTCTGGTTCTTTGAAGTTTTGAAGCCACTGGAGAGCACTATGATCGGTACACAACACAAACCTATGTCCATACAAATACAGTCTAAAGTGATGTGTGGCCCACACCAACGCTAACATCTCGTGGCGAGTTGCACAATACTTTCTTTCTGTTCATGTGAGTGTCTTACTGGCATAAGCAACAACTTTTTCCTCACCTTCAATCACCTGAGAGAGCACAGCACCAAGGCCCTCACCACTAGCATCTGTGTCCAGTATGAACTCTTGTGTAAACTGTGGCATCACCAGCACTGGAGTTGATACCAATCGCTTCTTCAGTTCCAAAAATGCGTGTGTGCAGTCTGCTGTCCACATCCACTCTTTTCCCTTGTTAGTGAGAGCATTCAGTGGAGCTGCCACCTGTGCAAACCCCTGGACAAAGCGGCGGTAATATGATGCCAAACCCAGGAAACATTTTAAATCTTTCTGATTCAAGGGGATGGGCCAATCAAAAACACTTCGGACTTTTTCAGGATCTGTTTGAATGCCCTTTCCCGACACCACATGCCCCAAATAACGAACCTCCATTTGAAGCAGGTGACATTTGGATGGTTTAAGTGTAAGGCCAGCATTTTTTAGACTGGTAAACACATCTCTCAGCTGGTCCAGATGATCTGCCACTGTTCTACTGAACACAATGATATCATCTAAATACACCAAACAAGTGGACCAGTGTAGACCAGCCAAGACTTGCTCCATAAGCCGCTGAAATGTGGCAGGTGCATTACTTAACCCAAATGGCATAACACGAAACTGATGCAAGCCAAATGGGGTTATAAATGCTGTCTTTTCTCTATCCAATGGGTCAACCTCTACCTGCCAATACCCACTGGCTAAATCTAATGTGGAAAAATAGCTTGCTCCCCCCAGCAAATCTAGAGTATCATCAATGCGAGGCAAAGGCTGGGCATCCCTTGTAGTGACTGCATTGACCTTTCGAAAATCAATACAGAACCTGGTACTACCATCTTTCTTTTTTACAAGTACAACAGGCGATGACCATGCACTGCTACTAGGCTCAATAATACCCCTCTTCAACATATCCTCAATGGTCTTACGTACCTCTACTCTCTGGAAATAAGGAAGTCTTCTGGCTGATTGGCGAATAGGTACGGCATCTCCGGTATCAATCTTATGGTAGACCAAATGTGTTCTGCCCAGGTCATCCTCACGATCCGAAAGTATGCTTTCAAACTCGGTCAGAAGGTCTGTTAGCTGCTGCCTCTCCTTCTGAGTGACTCCTTGGGCACATGAGACCAGTTGATGTATGATACATTCCCGAGCATGAGACCTGTTATCTCCTTGCCGGGCTACAGCTTCCAGTTCAATAGCACACACATCCAAAAGTGGCCTCAAACAACCGATCCTGCTTCCCTGTTGTACCTGCACTGAGTATGGGGTTGGGTTTAAAATTTGCACAACAATATCCTCATTGTCTTCCCCCACAACAGCATGGGCAACTGCCAGACCATGGGACTCCATGAAGTCGTGACTGGGCTCAAACATAACACTTCCGAGGTCATCCACACCCTGCTCCTTTTTCTTTCCCTGTCGGTTGGCTATCAATCTAAATTGACTGTGTGCTGGCACTTCCACTGTCTCAGCAACTGCAACCCCACATGTGCTAATGGGGCTATGATAGATCCCAGAAGAAAGTGGAACTACCTTCCCTTTAACCAACAAGGAGTGGTTATGCAAATCAATCACACACCCATGCAGCAAAAGAAAATCAGACCCCAGTATGCAATCTTGAGTCAGGCAATCCGCCACCAAAACATTATGTCTCACCGACAAATCACCAACCTGAACAAGGACATCACCTTGACCAGACAGACTGATTTCATTCCCATTAGCCGCCAAGACTGCACGAACTGGTGTCTCCAGTTGCTTCCGGCTTATTCCATCCCAAATGTCACGACGAATTATAGTTACTGCAGACCCGGTGTCTACCAGCATCTTTGTGCGGTGACCTTCTAGGAAACCATAGATAAACAATGATGCACTCACCGCCGCACTCTCTGATGGAAGGTGGTTCTTAAATGCAGTTCTACGCTGGGGACAGTCCCTCTTCACATGGCAATTTTTCCCGCATCCCCAACATACAGGGCCATCTGTTCTCTTCTGTCCAGTATTATCCCTCGAGTTTGCTGGTCGCCGCCTAGTATTCATTGTCGACTCCTTAAGTAGTTGCTGAACCTGGGTGGAAAGCTTTTGAACGTCTGCTTCAGCTTGCCTGAGTTGTCTGCTTAGCCGCTTCTCCAGGCTCTCTCTCTCATACTGCTGTTGGCCAGGTCCAGATGTGGCATTTGATGTACAGGAATCAGGGTCTGCCACAGTATCGTCTGTCAAGGCGAGCGACTCAGTTTTACACCTGTCCTTTTGCAACCTATTCTGTGCTTCTTCGACTGCCTCGAGCTGCCCCCAGCAAAAAATCCGTACACGACCAATGCAAGATCGTTTCATGAAATTTCCATCGTATTACGATGGTAGCAAAGAAGTAGCACGGTGCGCCGTCAAATTGATAATATAAGATCGTACAATATCTGAAAATTATAGATAATAATAAAAACATATACTTATGCATGCATACGTACGATGCATCTATTGGATTAATATGTGCACATCGTTCTTGATCGATCATGCGCATGCACGTATATAGTTTCTCTGATAAGCACTCATCGTGTACGTTCTACAAATTTACAGCCAAGTACGAAAATTACAGATTGAGTATGAAAAGGATCATTCGTGGCATAAAAAAGCTGAACGTAGATAAACGTAGATTAACAAAGATCGTGCCGTTTCGATGTCATTCGTTCATTGAAAAAAAAATAGTACGAAATTTTACGATTTAGTACGATTTGTAACGACCAATACGCACGTGCAAGGTGTTATGAAAAAAATTGCTGAAAAAAAAATAGTACGAGATTTAGTACGATTTGTAACGACCAATACGCACGTGCAAGGTGTGTATGAAAAAAATTGCTACTTCCAGGAATCGAACCCCTAACTTTGCAGTCGCGAGTCTCACAACATTGCCACATCCCCACCTTACATGGAGTGTTCATGAGGGTACCTTACATGAAGTGTTCCATGAGGGCACCTTACATGGAGTGTCCATGAGGGCACCTTACATGGAGTGTTCATGAGGGTACCTTACATGGAGTGTTCATGAGGGTACCCTTACATGGAGTGTCCATGAGGGTACCTTACATGGAGGGTACCTTACATGGAGTGTTCATGAGGGTACCTTACATGGAGTGTCCATGAGGGTACCTTACATGGAGGGTACCTTACATGGAGTGTTCATGAGGGTACCTTACATGGAGTGTCCATGAGGGTACCTCACATGGAGTGTCCATGATGGTGCCTTACATTGAGTGTTCATGAGGGTACCTTACATGGAGTGTTCATGAGGGGCACCTTACATGGAGTGTTCATGAGGGTACCTTACATGGAGTGTTTCATGAGTGTACCTTACATGAAGTGTTCATGAGGGCACCCTTACATGAAGTGTCCATGAGGGTACCTTACATGGAGTGTTCATGAGGAAACCTTTGTCCATGAGGGTACCTTACATGGAGTGTTCATGAGGGAACCTTACATGGAGTGTTCATGAGGGTACCTTACATGGAGTGTTCATGAGGGTACCTTACATGTTGTGTTCATGAGGGTACCTTACATGGAGTGTCCATGAGGGTACCTTACATGAGGGTACCTTACATGGAGTGTCCATGAGGGTACCTTACATGGAGTGTCCATGAAGGTACCTTACATGGAGTGTCCATGAGGGTACCCTCATGAACACTCCATGTAAGGTGCCCTCATGGACACTCCATGTGAGGTACCCTCATGGACACTCCATGTAAGGTACCCTCATGAACACTCCATGTAAGGTACCCTCCATGTAAGGTACCCTCATGGACACTCCATGTAAGGTACCCTCATGAACACTCCATGTAAGGTACCCTCCATGTAAGGTACCCTCATGGACACTTCATGTAAGGTGCCCTCATGGACACTTCATATAAGGTACCCCCATGAACACTCCATGTAAGGTGCCCTCATGGACACTCCATGTAAGGTGCCCTCATGGACACTTCTTGTAAGGTACCATCATGAACACTCCATGTAAGGTGCCCTCATGGACACACCATGTAAGGTACCCTCATGAACACTCCATGTAAGGTGCCTCATGAACACTCCATGTAAGGTACACTCATGAACACTCCATGTAAGGTACCCTCATGAACACTCCATGAAAGGAAACACTCCATGTAAGGTACCCTCATGAACACTCCATGTAAGGAACCCTCATGAACACTCCATGTAAGGTACCCTCATGAACACTCCATGTAAGGTACCCTCATGGACACCTACCTAGGGTTTACTTGCCCTCATTCCTTTCTCTTTCACTGTTGATCTAAGGTAACCATGGTGTCACAACATTTAGGAATGGGTAGGTAGGTACCTTCATGAGATCCTCATGTGATGCCACTCCTTCCACTTCCTGAAGCAACCGAGCCCTTGTACAGTATGTGTGCATGTGTGTATGTGTGTATGTGTGCATGTGTGCATGTGTGTATGTGTGCATGTGTGCATGTGTGTACGTGTGTATGTGTGTGTATATGTGCATGTGTGTATGTGTGTACATGTATGTGTGTATGTGTGTATGTGTGTGTGTATGTGTGTACCTTACATGGAGTGTCCATGAGGGCACCTTACATGGAGTGTTCATGAGGGCACCTTACATGGAGTGTTCATGAGGGTACCTTACATGGAGTGTTCATGAGGGTACCTTACATGGAGTGTCCATGAGGGTGCATTACATGGAGTGTTCATGAGGGTACCTTACATGGAGTGTTCATGAGGGTGCCTTACATGGAGTGTCCATGAGGGTACCTTACATGGAGTGTCCATGAGGGTACCTTACATGGAGTGTCCATGAGGGTACCTTACATGGAGTGTCCATGAGGGTACCTTACATGGAGTGTCCATGAGGGTACCTTACATGGAGTGTCCATGAGGGTGCATTACATGGAGTGTTCATGAGGGTACCTTACATGGAGTGTCCATGAGGGTGCATTACATGGAGTGTTCATGAGTGTACCTTACATGAAGTGTTCATGAGGGCACCTTACATGAAGTGTCCTTGAGGGTACCTTACATGGAGTGTTCATGAGGAAACCTTTGTCCATGGGGTACCTTACATGGAGTGTTCATGAGGGAACCTACATGGAGTGTTCATGAGGGTACCTTACATGGAGTGTTCATGAGGGTACCTTACTGTTGTGTTCATGAGGGTACCTTATGGAGTGTCCTGAGGGTACCTACATGAGGGTACCTTACATGGAGTGTCCATGAGGGTACC
>JABACO010000001.1:507758-529119 GCA_013339895.1 Ephydatia muelleri
ATTTTACATCCCAAATCCCACCTCTCACAAAAAATGAGCAGGATAAAGCCATGAAACTCTTAGCACATGCATGGTGCGAAAATTTACTTCCCCCAGTTCTTGCTGACAGTCTAACTTTCAGTGAATTTGTTGCATGCATTTCAAGAGGTTCCTTTAAGATGCCTGGCAGGATGAAGGTCACCAAAATGATAGATGAGTTGTATGAGGATATGATGTTGAAGTTGAAGGACATGCTGAAGCAATCCAGTTCTGTTTCACTCACAACAGATGCAGCAAAGATGCCAACAGGTGACTCATATGTTGCCATCACAGGCCACTGGATCAGTTCAGGTTGGGAACTGCTGTCAGCTGTGTTGGCCATAAGCATCAGTAATGTTTCACATACTGCACAGGAGATTGGATCACTCATTATGGAATTGGGGATCAAGTATACATTAGATGATAGGCTGGATGCAATTGCTACAGACAATGGTGCAAATTTTGTGGCCGCCATGGAAGACTTGCTGGAGAATGGGATATGTGAAGAACATGTGCAATGTGCTTGTCATACTCTCCAATTGTCAATAAAAAACCATATTGATCCACCAAAGCCAAAGAATGCCTCTGCATCAACAAATGCAACAAGTGAATTGATTGCAGTCTTTCGAAAGCTTGTAAACAAAATCCATGGTTTCTCTTCGTTTACAGAGAATTTAAGTGCCCAGTCTGGAGGACCAATAATTAACGTCTTAGTGGAGGATGAGCAGGATGATGAAGAGCATCAAGTCAATGAAGGTGCTAGTGATGCTGCTCCTAAAGATGCCTCCTTTCATAGTTCTCCACGTGGCCACACCCTCAAGCTCATTAAAGATGTTATAACAAGATGGAACTCAACGTATTACATGCTAGCACGTTGTGTATTGCTTGAAGTTCCCCTTCGAAAATTGGTTGAAGAGCTTGGCTTAGAAGGTCCTGCTGACAATGATTGGTCAACTGCTCAGCTGCTGTGCCACTTCATGAAGCCATTTCAAGTTGTCACTGATTATCTTCAAGGTGAAAAATACCCAACACTTGGCAGCTTGTCCCGAAAGATTTCACAGCTAATGTTATATTTGAGCAGACCAAAACCACCACAATCATGGGGTTTAGGCAAGACCTGGGCTGACCTTCCCAAAGCAGTGTCATGTATGCGAGACTTTGTCCTTGCAGATATAAAAAGGCGTTGGGATACAGGCAATCTTCTCCTTGGGATGGCAGCAGTTGTGGATCCACGTCACATAGGCTTAGAGTGGCTGACACCTCTACAACAGCAGACAATCAAACAGCAACTTCTGAAGGAAATGTTTGCTGTAGCAGGGGTTCCTTCTGATAACGATGCATTAGAAAAAGATGGATCAAATGTGCCAAATCCGACAAAGCGAAGACGATTTGAGGACTGTGATTTTCTAGATGATTATGATGATGAATCTACTAAAGCTGCTAGGCAGGCTAACAGTGATGAACAAGATGCATGTAGAAGTCTTCGTGACGCAGTTAAGGAGGAGTATGATGTTTGGCTTCGACTCCATGAGATCAGAGCAGTAGATTCTACAACCCATTTAGATCCTATATGGAATGTTGGAAAATGCACAACTCACAATTCCCTACTATTGCAATACTTGCACGGAAGTACCTCGCTATTCCAGCTTCATCTGCCCCTTCAGAACGTGTATTTTCAAGAGCCAAGTTGATCCAGGAGCGTCAAAGATGGAATCTACTTCCCCAACGGCTGGAAGCATCAATTATGCTAAAGCATAATGCATGGCTGCTTCGAATGCATTAAACCAATATTTTGTACACTCTTGCTCAGTCGCTACACACTCTTGCTCAGTCGCTATACAATGTACTTGAAATTCTGCTGCTTTTTTATTTATTATGAATGATTTACAATCGTGCATTTGGTGAATGTGCAAAGTCATTTCAGTACTTGGTTGCACCAAATCCTCCGTAATAAGATATTATAATACTTGTGTATACTGAATATGATTGCAGTAGACAAAATATAAAAATGTAATTAGGAATGAAGGATTTGTATGCACCATTTGACGTCAATAAAAAGTAATAATAGTTGATGATTGAGTTTTCAATCAGAAGCCCGCCTAACATATTGCATGTTGCTTATGTATAGAGACAAATCGGGAGATCGTAATGATGTATATACTGTGGCATTTGCATTGAAAGGAAAAGTGCAGGAAATTGTAAAAAAAAATAAATTGTAACTAGCAGGGTTGCCGAAGGCCAGCCGGCCTGACAGGCCAGGGGCCTGGCCTGACCTGTCAGGCCAGGGGTCTAGCCTTTCAGGCCGGACCACGCCCACCCTTGAGGCAATCGGAACATATTTTCGACTTAACATGCGCCAACGTCCTCACGATGTTTGCAATTTCTGGACGACTATGTACAGTTCTGTTAAACATCACTGTGCCCAATGTGAGGGACCACAACATCACAATGTCCACCAACCCCCTCCCCCCTTCCACCTTGAGCGCATGATAGCCAGAAGGCTCCAACAGATTTGTGTACTTCAACCACTGATGACCTCCTGCAGCTGAGCTGACTGATGGTTACCATGGAAGCAAAGTAACAAACCACATTAACATGCGTTTGTGTGTGGATGTGTGTGAATAGTGTTCAATGATCAGGTTTGTAAGGTCTCAAGGCAAACACATATTTAAGTCAGTTTTAATCTTCAACGTCTTTTGTTTGAGTTGTAAATTAACTTATTTCTAAGTTCTCGTTCAGCTCCGTCTTAGCCTGCTTATTGGTTGGCTCCAACTTCAGAACTGTCCTGAAGTCCTCCCCCGCCTCCTCCCCCTTCCCGAGGCACTTCCTGGCCACACCCCCCCTCAGGTAGGCCTTGGCGTACTTGTAGTTCAAAGCCAGCGAGGTGCAACAATCATTCTCAGCTGCGGCATACCTGAAAACACACACCTATATCCAATAATACACACACACCCTCACATTGCTCCACACAATACTCCCGCACCCACCACACCCTAGGTTGATACTACATATCACCAAATCATATATCTTTGCAGAATATCTCTCCTTCAATTGTGCCACAGCACAGGCAGTCCCAATGGTGATCTCCAGAGACCTATGAATCTCCTGGTACTTCAGAAAAATATAATCACATCTATCTATAATCATGTGACCTTGACTCTGGTCATGTGACCTTGACTCTGGCCATGTGGTCATGTAATCTTACCTCTGCCATCCTGATAACAATGAAACTACACACTGTGCCCACAGAGGAAACCACTATGGCCATGATGTCCAGGGGTGGATATGAGAGAGGGGTTGGGGGCTGCAACCTTCCCCCTTGTACTACACTATGTGCCTTACATTTACAGCGCACCCCTAGCTGAGGTTTCATTATCATACCCCCTCCCCTCCCCTTTCCAAAATTCCTGCAGCTGTGGTGATGTTTACCATGAAAGCAAAGTGAGAAACCACAACAGAATGTGTATGTGTGCATAGTCTTCCATGATCAGGTTTGTAAGGTCTCAGAGCAAACACTTACTCAAGTTTTCAATGGTGAGCATCTTTTGCTGAAGTTGTATATTTACTGATTTCCAAAGTATTCATGCAAGCAAGAATGACAATAATTGAATACAATACATAGACAGCCTATATATGCATAAAGTCCAAGATGCATACAATGTTTGTTCAACACAGAGTGCATAATCATATATACTAAGATACACAATTCCATGCTCATTTGTTATGCATGAATCATACGAACCAATTTGGTTCATGCATAAGTAGCCTCCGTTTCGTTTGTATATCGCAATGAGTTTTTTTTCCAGATCACAAACAGTTTTCCTGTTCAGTTTAGGTGTATAGAATATTTTTCTAAGTGCTGTGAAAATGATCATTATAACATTGTAACATTCACGAGATATAGTAGAAATTCGTACCTATCCCTCCTCTTGCATTGCTGTGTCCATGTGGTGCCTTCCTCCGATGCCCCTTTCTATTAAACGATCCAATGCACTTTCAGTCCATGACGCTACTCCAATGTAAAAGGGGTTCGTCGTACCATAATATGGGATCCTCTGTATTAGCTTTTTTACGCTTAACCGCTCCAGTGTAATCCTTCGCCTTCCTTCAGCCATAGCTATTCACTATACGGGTGAGGAATAACATGCACAGTTAATATACACGGACCTTATTAATATTTATTTGAGAAACAGCTTCAATGCACAGCGTGACATACAAACTAGACGATTGCTTAGTCATTTCCGTGAAATGGACCATAAACAACTCCGTAATCTACGAATACGGGCAAACCATCCGCGTTGCGTTGTAAGCCACGCACTACCAATTACTGAACGAATCAGACATTATAACTGAAGATCTAAGCCCTATTAATGTATCAGCTCGTTCTTCTGTCATTACATCATTTTCAGTCGAACAACTAATAATATCTGACAGCGCCTTCCTTTGAGACCCTTTACGTCTATCAAAGAGGTTTCTTCTATTTTTCCGTCTTGGCATCCCTACCTTGTATTACGATTGCAGAGTTGGACAAGAAGAGGTCACAATTCGCTTGGCTACATACGCATGGCACCACCCACTTCAGCACAGCCAAACAAATCGCTAACTCTGTAACTCCAACACACCCAATCCCAGTGCACGACGGTCTGGGGTGTCTTAGAGGTCTCTAAATTCACCGGCGTGCCTGGATTGGTGAGATCTCGTTACTCACAGCTTAACAGCTATAACGAACGTAAATCTTAAGTTTATAAGTTGGGTTTGGAGGATCCCAGTATATAAACGAACACTGAAAACAACCCACCAGGTATAAAGCTTCGTTCGCCAGAACTCGTAACTGTAAGAGCACCCCTTCAACGCAACGCGGATAGATTATTGAAATGTAGTCGTATAACAACCTCGTTTCCTATCCATGATTACACACGTAAGCAACCAGTCGTCAGTTAGTTGGACAACCCGTCCTATGCGTACTAATTACGAAAAAATAAACACCTCATTTAAAGTAACACCTCATTTAAAGTAACACACCTTTTCTACACAGTCAAAAATACAGAGCAATTTTCTGGTTTTTAAAAATAATGGCGGGTGTTAATTTGAGGAACATCGTTCCGTTCCGCTCCGCAGACTAAAATGGCAATTTTTGCCTGTTGCAACTAACCAGTGTATATGCAATATTGACTCGAGCAGCACGTATCAACAGGTCGATACTGAGGCATGCAAGTCCAGGAAAATAGGTGTGCAACACGGTCATCGCTCTTGATGCAAGCGTTATTTAAGTGATGCATTGCAACACTCTTATATGCGATGCTAACACTGTTCCTCAGATTAGTAAGGGGACAGACACGTGTACACAATTGTATTACTAACTATGATTACCAATCTGAGGAACAGTGTTACCATGATATTCAAGTGTATCCCCTAGCTATCATGTGGAACTGTTTTGAAGTGGTGCCCCCCTTACGAACATGTGGAATGGTGTTGCTATGGCTACTTCTATTCCATGGAGTCTACGTTCCTCCTGGGACACACATTTATGCTATGGTAATACTAGCATATAAAGTGTAGTATACTCTGATGATTTCAATTCCCACATTGCTCACATTGAGCCAGTGGCCAGCAAAATAATGTTGCTAAATAAATGCTGCACAATGGGTTCAAAATACAGATCCTGCAGCCACTTGCCACATTAACAGTAAAAGGGCAACTTTCTTGTCAGGAAAATTAACTAAACTAATGGCTGTGCCAAGTCAGAAAGACAGCATCACATGCCTGTGGAGGGATCACTAGATGTGTGTGTATACGGACCTTTTTACGTGGTGTGTTAACAACTGTGTGAAACTGAAAGTACCTGTCATGCAGCCATTGGAGTAGTCATAACCTCAATGAAATAGGCACAAAAATCACAGCATTTTACACATGTGAAATATCTTATTCTGTTTGATGATTACACAGCTAACTAGTTAAAACCTTATCAATAAATATGATGGAGCACTGTCACCTAGCAACAGCCATCTGCCTGCATTTTGGTTGCTATAGCAATGAGCTCATACTAATCGGCCAATCCCGTCAACCCTGCACTTCCACGTTGTACTCTCCTGCCAGAGCCCTCAATTGTGATTGGTCGCCACCTTGACGAGCCAAGTCCTCAAACATTTTCCGCAAGACTGCAGGGGGAAGAAATCCATGTCACGGGAGCCAAAAGGAAAATCAGTGGAGGAGGAGGGGGAGGGGGAGGGGGAGGGGGGGGCATACATGAAACACTACTGGGGTCACAACTAGACACACCTACTGGGGTCACAACTAGACACACCTACTGGGGTCACAACTAGACACACCTACTGGGGTCACAACTAGACACACCTACTGGGGTCACAACTAGACACACCTACTGGGGTCACAACTAGACACACCTACTGGGGTCACAACTAGACACATCTACTGGGGTCACAACTAGACACACCTACTGGGGTCACAACTAGACACACCTACTGGGGTCACAACTAGACACATCATGGGTGCACCAATAGGATCTATGCCGAACATCATGAAATACACTTACGATCTTTGTCCTTTTTCGACAGAAACATGACAGCAACTTGAAACCTGGTCACCTTTGTCAGCCATCTTAGCTCTTCGAGACAGCTTCTACCACAGCTATGTGATAGTGGGATGAAGACCACACCCACCCTCAACATCATTAAAACCACACCCACCAACACATTATTATTCATTCTAAACAGCCAGTAGTACCTGGAGTAGTGTTGCCATAGTAACCGGAGGATATCAGAGAAGACCACAGTTTCCAAGGACTGTTGCAAGAGGGCAGGATACTTGGAGGGAGGTATGGCCTAAGAGGTGAGGTCATTTAATTCAGTCCCAATCCCATCCCACCAACAACAGGATTTGGGTGTGGCTTACTTTAAAGTACTTGACCAGCGATGCCTCACTTCTCCTCAGAGCCTTCCAATCCATCTGGAACTGCAGAGCAGACGAGGGAACTCCAGGCTCACCAGCCAAACCATTGGTTGCTATGGTAACCACATCCTTGGCTGCCAGCTCAGTGGGAGGGTCCCTGGAGCCCTCTAGTTTGGTCGCTGGTTCAGTGGGATGTGAGGTCACTTCACTGATGAGGGGAGAGGTGTGGCCGGATGATGGAGGAGGGACAAGGGAGGGTAGCCCAATGTCCTCCACTGGTATCCTCCTCAGTGGGACCTACAAAGCACACCAAGGTGTGGTCCTAATGAAGGGGGAGGGGCTCCTATGAATGGGAGGGGCTAACCTTTGACCTCAAGTGAGGTGGCCTCTTGGCACACTGGATGTAAGGACTGGGGACTGCATGAGCTGCTGCCTCATCAACTGGTTGCTTTGGCAACTCCGCTTGCTATATTAAGTACAGACAATCTTGAAGAGATCTACAATGCAATGGTCTAATTGGTGCCCACCTTTTTATTGTCTATCTCGTTCAGCTCTGCCTTAGCCTGCTTATTGGCTGGTTCCAACTTCAGAACTGCCCTGAAGTCCTCCCCCGCCTCCTCCCCCTTCCCAAGGCACTTCCTGGCCACACCCCTCCTCAGGTAGGCCTTGGCGTACTTGTCGTTAAGAGCCAGCGAGGTGCAACAATCATTCTCAGCTGCTGCATACCTGAAAACACACACCTATATCCAATAATACACACACACCCTCACATTGCTCCATAAAATACTCCTGCACCCACCACACCCGAGGTTCCTCCCCCAGGGTCCCTCCCCTCACCACCCCCACACCCCTTACCTCTCAAGCTTGATAAGGGCCATGGCTCTGTTGGCAGGGAGAACATGACACAATGGGTCCAGATCCATTCCATGAGTGTAGCACTCAATGGCCAGCTCATATCGACCCTCCTTGAAGTACGTGTTGCCCTGGAGACAAAGCACAACTAAATTCGCCACGCTCCGCCTACTTCCTGTCCCTTGGGGAAGGTTGCCATGGATACAGTTCCCCCCCCCCCCCCCCCCCCCCGCACATCTTTTCCTATCTGACGCAGCCCAAAGCGCAAACCTTTTCTTTCTCGGCTTCTGCTTGGCGTTTCCGTGCGTTGTCTTCGGCTTCTTCGTCTAACTCCTCATCATGCGAAGAATCGTTCTGTGGTGTGTAATCCATCTCATCACACACCTTGTCCTGCACGAAGAGCGACGCGCAGCCGCGAACACCGCCGATATAGATATCGTTTTTAAACAAACACAGTAGTGATGGCCTACTTACCACGTCAAGCTTGTCCCATTGCTTGTAATCGTAGGAAGCGATTCTTGCCGGCTTTGATGGTTTATCCGCTTTTTTCGCTACAGTAGACTTAGTAGACTTTTCTCGGAGGAAAGCCCCGCCACTCTCCTTTCCCCCTTGTCCTCTAACAGGAGGCAGTTTCTATCCAACAGAAAGGACCAGCAAAATGAAACCATGGCCGCATTTATCGCGCCTGACAACAAACAAGAAACCTGCTTTAGAATTGGCTTGTGTTTCTTAAGGCTCTCATCTTTCTGCCTTATCTCATCCTCCCATTCGCCCAGCTCCTTTACAAACTCTTGTGCCTCATTTGCATTGTGTTTCAACTGCTGTTGCAATTGCGCCGCATGAATTGTATCCATGGTGCGCGCTAAATTGAACTTTTACCCCACGTGTTCGTGTAATTATTTTATTTACCGAGGGAGCAAAAGACAGTACAGCTGTCCTTGACATGGTGTGTGGCGTTTTTGTAGCGTTCGCATTTTTCACTGTACTTTTTTTTGTCGATCCCCAATCATTCTTCGTCTCCATGCCCATTCTCTTGCTTCGCGTCTTGCCAATCCAATTCCTCTTGTACTATTGCTGCGGTTCGTTGCGTACAGTTGCGCAGACAAGCCCGAGAGAGAAGGGAGTACCTATACCGAAAGTCCTTGGAGGACAAGGAGAGGACAATTTACGAGAGGAAGCGGAAGATTCAGGCTGCGCTTGATGGTACGATGACGTGTGTTGCAATAAAGTTCGCCAATTATGCGATCCTTTTTCAAACTAGACGACAAGCCGATTCCAACGGAGATGAAGAAAGAAGCCATTGGGATCGGGAAGAGTCTTGCCTTCGATGATGCCGAGAGAGAAGGTGAGCCGAGTCAATAAGACGAAGCCAGTTTGCACGCACTTGCGATTCTTGTGTAGTCTGGCGTAGCCACACCCTCGCGTAGACACGTAGGGTCTGGGGAAATGCCTATACCCGACTGGTTCTAATGAGCAATTATTGCGTTCTACGTCACGCTGCGTCACGTAATGAGAAATGCATCGAAATTGGCTTGTAGATTAGCAAACAACACCCTTGCTAATATACAAGCCAATCTTAGCCCATTTCGCTGCATTCCTCATTACGTGACGCAGCGTGACGTAGAACGCAATAATTGCTCATTAGAACCAGTCGGGTATAGTTCCCAGTGTCTACGCGAGGGTGTGGCTACGCCAGACTAATTCTTGTGACCTCCCCAGCCGTACTAAATAGGCGCAAAGGGCACGTAATGTATTAAGGCGAGATTTGAAGCTGCTCAGCAATGCATTCAGTCGAACTAAGCATTATGAGATGAAAGAAAACAATGCTAATGGAATGCTCAAATCTCGTTTACCCGCACCGTACTGACAACGCTTAAACATCGAGGTTCCACGTAAATAAAGCTTTTGTACAAACAATCATTAATCACAGCGATTCTGCAAGAACTGAATTCAAAAGTAAAGATACTATAATACATGTTTGATACACATATTTATACCTCCTCCCCAGCCAGACTAGGTGGTATGTATTTGACGTAGTCATGGCGACCATCTACAACTTGTATGCATGGTCTATGTCTCTAACTTAAATTTCAAAACCTAACCAACCTAAACAAATAACTCCATTTTTGTTGGGTGGTTTGAATACTGTGGGATGTCAAGATGTCAACTGAGTTGTGTCGGATATCACGTAGAAGTGTGAGGTGGAAATGATTAAGTTTATTCATATCGGGTTTTAATGAGGCTTCATCATGATGCCAGATTTAAAAAAATATGGTCAATGTGTATCATTTTAAAAAATTTGGTTTTAGTCGGATGGTTATTGAGAAAGTTGTATTCACATAAACAGGTTGGCGATGGTTGAAGCTATAGGGGGTGCCCATGGCTACTCCACTAGTTCCATGATAGATTTGACCATTGAAGGAGGAAGTTATGTTTCAAAATGACTAAGATTTTTGAAGCACTTCTCAACCGAAACACTTCTGGTCACTAGGGTCATAGTTGCCAATGAATGTATGTTAAATTCCATTCAAAATCACATTGTATCTATGTACCAGAGGTGGCTACAAAGGAACCTGCTGGTGGTGTTACTGCTGGCAATGTTAGTGCTGGTGGTGTTACTGCTGGTGGTGTTACTGCTGGTGGTGTTACTGCTGGTGGTGTTACTGCTGCTGGTGTTACTGCTGGTGGTGTTACTGCTGGTGGTGTTACTGCTGGTGGTGTTACTGCTGGTGGTGTTACTGCTGGCAATGTTACTGCTGGCAGTGTTACTGCTGGTGGTGTTACTGCTGGTGGTGTTACTGCTGGTGGTGTTACTGCTGGCGGTGTTACTGCTGGTGGTGTTACTGCTGGTGGTGTTACTGCTGGTGGTGTTACTGCTGGTGGTGTTACTGCTGGTGGTGTTACTGCTGGTGGTGTTACTGCTGCTGGTGTTACTGCTGGTGGTGTTACTTCTCCGCCATTTATAAATAGCCATCAGTTGGTCATTTGATGAATGGTTGCAATGTTGGGCTAGATGGGGAGGAGGTCTTCCTGACTATCCTGAGACACCAGTCAGTGTCACTTATTGCATTCCAGCGCACGTATGGTGTCCCATCATGGCAGCTGGAGCCGTACGACGAAGCTGTTGATGTGGTGTACTGGTGAAGCTGCACTACACTGGACACCATTGGGTACACTACACTGGACACCATTGGGTACACTACATTGGACACCATTGGGTACACATTGGGTACACTACACTGGACACCATCGGGTACACACTGGACACCATCGGGTACCCATTGGGTACACTACACTAAATGGCCTACGTGTGCCTGTGCGGAATTGATCTGTGAAGATTTAGGTTTAGTTATTAAGTAGGTTATGTTGGGAGGTTGTTTCAATTAAATTATGGTTTAAGTTTTTTATTTGTTAATTGAAGCTACATTACTATGATAGCACCTGGGTAAGTACTATTACAAGAGCTTGGTCAAGATGGCTGCCCTTAGCACACTCCCCCATCTCTCTGCCCTCACCACTCCCCCATCTCTCTGCTCTCACCACACACACCCATCTCTCTGCCCTCCCACACTCTCCCATCTCTCTGCCCTCACCACTCTCCCATCTCTCTCCCCTCACCACTCTCCCATCTCTCTGCCCTCACCACACTCTCCCCATCTCTCTGCCCTCACCACACTCTCTCCATCTCTCTGCCCTCACCACTCTCCCCATCTCTCTGCCCTCACCACTCTCCCCATCTCTCTGCCCTCACCACACTCTCCCATCTCTCTGCCCTCACCACTCTCCCATCTCTCTGCCCTCACCACTCTCCCCCATCTCTCTGCCCTCACCACTCTCCCACATCTCTCTGCCCTCACCACTCTCCCACATCTCTCTGCCCTCACCACTCTCCCACATCTCTCTGCCCTCACCACTCTCCCCATCTCTCTGCAGGGCTCACCACTCACGTGGATGACGAATATGCTTGGTGTGGAGTGGAAGACCCGAAGATAGTGGTCACCACATCACACAACCCGAGCAGCAGGCTGAAGCAGTTTGCTAAGGTAGGGAGGTGGAGGTGGGGTAGGGGGGGGGGAGGTAGGGGGGGAGGGTGGGTATGGGAGGTGGAGGTAGGGAGGTGGGGTATATGGGTGACATCATGGGCAGGAGGAAGGTGCACACTTGATTCATTAATTAAAGCAAGTATGGATTTGATGATCATGTCATGTGATTGTGCATCAGGTGGTCATGTGACATAGCAGCTGTATCTTTGCATGGACTAAATGGTTCTCTTGCCAAGATACAGAGGAGCCATAACTTAGCAAGACCATTACCACCTCTGGTGATATGGTTGCACTTTGGCATGGCGGCCGTGGTGTGACCTAGATTGTGGGGGGTGTGTGTGTGTGTGTGTGTGTGTGTGTGTGTGTGTGTGTGTGTGGTGCTTGTTAAGCAATAAGTACAGGCAGGGTTGCTTCCTTCCCATCTTCCTCCTCCCCCCTCAATGCAGGAACTCAGACTCATCTTCCCAAATGCTCAGCGGCTGAACAGAGGCAACTTTGTCATGACGCAGCTGGTACAGGCCTGTCGTTCCAACAACGTAACGGACCTGATCATTGTGCACGAGCACAGGGGTGACCCAGGTAAGGAACGAACTCTTGAAGAAAGGGTAGGCGCCTGAGAGAGTGTCCACCACCCCTAGATGGCCTCATCATATGCCACCTACCCTACGGACCCACTGCCTCCTTCAACCTGTCCCAGACTGTCATGCGCCACGACATCCCTGACGTGGGGACCATGTCTGAAGCGTACCCTCACCTCATCTTCCACAACTTCAAGACACAGCTGGGACAACGGGTGAGTTGATGATGTCATCTCTGTTGTATGATGTCATATCAGTATGATGGAGGTCAATATTGGTTGGTGGTGTAGTTTAAGGAAGCTAACAAGTTATGAAAGCAAGATCTCTGTGTGCACATTTGTTATATAGTATAGAGGTTAAAATGATTTACTCACTCCAATTCCATGACATAAAACACATAGTCACATTTGGTTTAATCCCTTTGAAGTGACTCGTGTGTGGCAGTACAGGTTAGTTTCACACTGCTGCTTTGATCCCATGTGATCACTATTATTAATCTGTGCATCCATAAGCAATTTGTAATGATGATGTAATTTCCTATCTCAGGTACAGAATGTGCTCAAGTACCTGTTTCCTGTTCCGAAGCCGGACAGCAAAAGAGTGATAACTTTCGCTAACCAGGAGGACTACATCTCATTCAGGCTAGTCTAGTCCCCAGACCACTCTTCCATGGGCTGGAAATAAAGTGATGTTGGCGGTTGTGGGTGTATCCAGCCGGTCATGTGATACTGGTGGTCATGTGATCATGCACTGGTGGTCATGTGATCGTGCACTGGTGGTCATGTGATCGTGCACTGTGGTCATGTGATCGTGCACTGGTGGTCATGTGACATAGGGAATGGAGGCATTTGCGTGGGCTTGATGGTGTAATCTTGTGGTACTCTTGCCAAGATACAGGAGTCACACCTCTGGTGATATGGTTACCTATTAATGCGCTATTCTCATGTGCATGTGTTCAGTGGGTGGGCCTTGTGTTCATTGGTCGTTGCATTGATCTTTTATTGAAGAGACATATGGCTAAAAGGTTCAGGAGTAGTCAGTGTGCATCTATTTCTAATAAAGAAATGCAGGGATGGAGGCTAATCAAGGGATGGAGGGTGATCAAGGGATGGAGGGTGATCAAGGGATGGAGGGTAATCAATGGATGGAGGGTAATCAAGGGATGGAGGGCGATCAAGAGATGGAGGGCGATCAAGGGATGGAGGGTAATCAAGGGATGGAGGGCGATCAAGAGATGGAGGGTGATCAAGGGATGGAGGGTAATCAATGGATGGAGGGTAATCAAGGGATGGAGGGCGATCAAGAGATGGAGGGCGATCAAGAGATGGAGGGTGATCAAGAGATGGAGGGTGATCAATACATCCTGGGCAATTAGCTGGTTGCCACAAATTTGTGGCAAAAGTAAGATAGTTACTAAGTGCCAATTGCTGTTCATTTGCGGCTGCTGTCTTTCATTTTTACAGTGCTTGTCACAAAGAGAGTAGAAAACCAAAATCTTCAGTTTTCCACAATAGAATATGCTATAAGGATGCAAATTTTAGAATTTTTGAACATTTTTAGAATCAGCATGTATTTCTGCATCACATCATATGACAACAACATTATCACGTGTGTTTTTAGAAGACAATAATTAAACAAGGTAATCTTTTAAGTGTCTGTTGATCTGTCTGGCGACCAAACCAATTACAGTTAAGGCCTCGTTTTTTTTTTTACATGTACACCACCTAGGTGTCCATCTGATAGCAATTTGAGATACACGCCGCCCCCCCCCCCCCCCCCCCAGCGGTTATGGAGATCTGTTACTGATCATTGTTACTTGGAGGTCTGTTGGAGCTAAGGGCTATACGGCTGCAAAAATTCGAGTTAAGCTCCACTTGTTAGGATGCAAAATGCCTACAGTTTTTATATGCCAATTTTTGTGCCTCGATTCCTTCTCTATCATTGATAGTAAAGTTTAAAAATTCTTTTCTTTTGGGTTCTGTTCAATTTTCCGTATACACATTTGCAACTCTCGCCCACTCTGACGTCAAAACAGTGACGTTATTTTGTTGATGTCAAATGGTTGCTGCAGTAGCGGGTGTCTCCTGAATTGGGTCCATCTACGTCTGGTACTGGTTCTTTTCAGAACCTCACAGGCCTACCTGAAGGTACCAATGTCAGAAAGCGTAAAAGCCACGAGGTTTCAATTCAACAGACCATTGCTACTACAACACAGCACTCCAGCAAAATTGCTGCAAAAAGATTTATGTCAGGCTTTGTTACTCCTCGAACGCGGGTGAGAAAGGCAAGGAAGAAAGCTAGATGCCAAGAGCGCTTGTGCATAACATATAACGTATGCGACATATACACTACATTATACACTACATATACACTACATATACACTACATATACGCAATGTATTACGGTGTATTGCGGTAGTGACGTATCCAAATAATTACAATGTATGTATGTTGTGCCAGTGTGTCCACTGTGATATAGTGGTGTTCCCATCATGACTTCCCTGTTGCTTTCCTCTAGGCATCACGTGTACACGAAGAGTGGAGCGAAGGATGTTGAGCTGAAGGAAGTCGGACCTCGCTTTGAACTGAGAAGTGAGTAATTCCATATATATATTTGCCACTCTTTTAGCATCATGGTCTAGTTTAGATATGCTATTTTCCTCATGTGTTCTCCCTCCCCATGTGTCCTCCCCATGTGTTCTCCCCATGTGTCCTCCCCATGTGTTCTCCCCATGTGTCCTCCCCATGTGTCCTCCCCATGTGTCCTCCCCATGTGTCCTTCCCATGTGTCCTCCCCATGTGTTCCTCCCCATGTGTCCTCCCCATGTGTCCTCCCCATGTGTCCTTCCCATGTGTCCTCCCCATGTGTTCCTCCCCATGTGTTCCTCCCCATGTGTCCTCCCCATGTGTCCTCCCCATGTGTCCTTCCCATGTGTCCTCCCCATGTGTTCCTCCCCATGTGTTCCTCCCCATGTGTCCTCCCCATGTGTCCTCCCCATGTGTCCTCCCCATGTGTCCTCCCCATGTGTTCCTCCCTCCCCATGTGTTCTCCCCATGTGTTCCTCCCCATGTGTTCCTCCCCATGTGTCCTCCCTCCCCATGTGTCCTCCCCTCCCCATGTGTCCTCCCCATGTGTCCTCCCCATGTGTCCTCCCCATGTGTCCTCCCCATGTGTCCTCCCATGTGTCCTCCCCATGTGTTCCTCCCCATGTGTTCCTCCCCATGTGTCCTCCCCATGTGTCCTCCCCATGTGTCCTCCCCATGTGTCCTCCCCCATGTGTTCCTCCCTCCCCATGTGTCCCTCCCCCATGTGTTCCTCCCCATGTGTTCCTCCCCATGTGTCCTCCCCATGTGTCCTCCCCAGTGTCCTCCCCATGTGTCCTCCCCATGTGTCCTCCCTCCCCATGTGTCCTCCCTCCCCATGTGTCCTCCCCATGTGTCCTCCCCATGTGTTCTCCCCATGTGTCCTCCCCATGTGTCCTCCCCATGTGTCCTCCCCATGTGTCCTCCCCATGTGTTCCTCCCTCCCCATGTGTTCCTCCCCATGTGTCCTCCCCATGTGTCCTCCCCATGTGTCCTCCCCATGTGTCCTCCCATGTGTCCTCCCCATGTGTTCCTCCCTCCCCATGTGTCCTCCCCATGTGTTCCTCCCCATGTGTCCTCCCCATGTGTTCTCCCCATGTGTTCCTCCCCATGTGTCCTCCCCATGTGTCCTCCCCATGTGTTCTCCCCATGTGTTCCTCCCCATGTGTCCTCCCCATGTGTCCTCCTCATGTGTCCTCCCCATGTGTTCCTCCCTCCCCATGTGTTCCTCCCCATGTGTCCTCCCTCCCCATGTGTCCTCCCCATGTGTCCTCCCCATGTGTCCTCCTCATGTGTCCTCCCTCCCCATGTGTTCTCCCCATGTGTTCCTCCCCATGTGTCCTCCCTCCCCATGTGTTCTCCCCTTGTGTCCTCCCTCCCCATTGTTCCTCCCCATGTGTCCTCCCCATGTGTTCCTCCCCATGTGTCCTCCCCATGTGTCCTCCCCATGTGTCCTCCCCATGTGTCCTCCCCATAGGAGTATGCTAAATTGCTGTACATCTGTATTCCCTATAGTGTACAATTTTTAGAATACAACAAATTCAATTTTTCATTTTTTTTTCATAACCTCGGTCAACTCGGTTGAAAATATCCTGAGCCCTGAAATATTCTGATTGATTCAAATAATTGCATAGATAGGGGTCAACATAAAATCAATCATTTTTAATAACTCATTGGCACGTTATGTGAATAGGGTCACTAATTTGTAATGAATTGTGACCTATCCAAAAACATTAAAATAGGAATCAGACCAAACTTGTACCATAGTTAGCTAATCATACCCCAAACATATCTAACTGAATAGCTTACTGGGACACGTATTCTCAGGGCTAATCTTGATCTTGAAAATAGTGGTAGAGGTTCACAAAATTCTTGCAGTTTTTGTACTTCCCAGCACACCCATCAGACAAGTAGTACATCTTCTTTGGACGCTGGCCACCACATTGCTGGGTCAGGAAATCCACCAACTTCCTCTGGAAGAGATGCAACCACATCATGCTTTGTGCATGCAGAAACTACAACAAAGCAGAAGCCATGTGGTGGTGCAGGAGGGACCCTAAAGCCATGTGGTGGTGCAGGAGGGACCCTAAAGCCATGTGGTGGTGCAGAAGGGACCCTAAAGCCATGTGGTGGTGCAGGAGAGACCCTAAAGCCATGTGGTGGTGCAGGAGGGACCCTAAAGCCATGTGGTAGTGCAGAAGGGACCCTAAAGCCATGTGGTGGTGCAGGAGAGACCCTAAAGCCATGTGGTGGTGCAGGAGGGACCCTAAAGCCATGTGGTGGTGCAGGAGGGACCCTAAAGCCATATGATGGTGCAGGAGGGACCCTAAAGCCATGTGGTGGTGCAGGAGGGACCCTAAAGCCATGTGGTGGTGCAGGAGAGACCCTAAAGCCATGTGGTGGTGCAGGAGAGACCCTAAAGCCATGTGGTGGTGCAGGAGGGACCCTAAAGCCATGTGGTGGTGCAGGAGGGACCCTAAAGCCATGTGGTGGTGCAGGAGGGACCCTAAAGCCATGTGGTGGTGCAGGAGGGACCCTAAAGCCATGTGGTGGTGCAGGAGGGACCCTAAAGCCATGTGGTGGTGCAGAAGGGACCCTAAACCAAGGCCTGTCTCCAGTGTCCCTATGAAGACCAAATCTTAACTTCATCAGCTCTTCCTATTTGCTGTGGTCAACATCAAAAGGATGCATTTCTGCTTCTCTGATACTGTACAACACGAGGAAGAATCGACGCTGCTGGAAGAGAGATTGCAGAAAGCCAGAACTGTTCCAGGCACCCAGTGGCTTCACAGTATTAACTAAAACTGTTGAAGTGCGGCAGTTCTCTAACAGTACTGTTTGCAGGGTGGAACGGGTCCTACTAAAAGATGCTACTCCTTGCACGAGTCCCCACCTGTTGCTAGTATGGGAACATCACAGTGGCATACGATAACGCATGTTGGCTTGGCTACATTATCGGTGTCAATCAGTTAGAAGGTGGTGTGAAAGTGAAGTTCCTTCACCTATGCCCACGCATACCTTCTAGCTCATTTGTGTACCCCAACCGGGAGGATATAATGGACATGGATCCTTCTGACATCCTGACCAAGTAGCCCCTCCCACTGGATCCTCTGACATCCTGACCAAGTAGCCCCTCCCACTGGATCCTTCTGATCCTGACCAAGTAGCCCCTCCCACTGGATCCTCTGACATCCTGACCCAAGTAGCCCCTCCCACTGGATCCTTCTGACATCCTGACCCAAGTAGCCCCTCCCACTGCAACAGGCCGAACATACACACTAAGTAGGAAGGAGATCTTAGATGCCACAACTGCTCTAGCAGCAAAATGCCAGTAGCGTGATATGATTGAATATCCCATTAGAATATCTGCATACAACAGGTACATATGGAATGTGTTTGTTTCAATATAACTTCATACATGTAGAGTTTTAAATATGTCCTACATACAATGACAGCTTGTTTTGTCCAGTTGTGACTGCATATAGCAACGTTTTGACAGTACCCTTAGCTGTGTAAACTGCCCTAAGTAAACAAACAGTAGCACTTTATGTGCTGTCCTAGCCCTGAGATTTCAGTTAAATATGTTTGGGGTATGATTAGCTAACTATGGTACAAGTTTGGTCTGATTCCTATTTTAATGTTTGTGGATAGGTCACAATTCATTACAAATTATTCACATAACGTGCCAAGGAGTTATTAAAAATGATTGATTTTATGTAGACCACTATCTATGCAATGTTTTGGATATATTTGAATCAATCAGAATGTTTCAGGGCTCAGGATATTCGCAACCGAGTTGACCGAGGTTATGAAAAAAAAAAATGAAAAATTGAATTTGTTGTATTCTAAAAATTGTACACTATAGGGTATACAGATGTACAGCAATTTAGCATATTCCTATGGGGAGGACACATGGGGAGGACACATGGGGAGGACACATGGGGAGAACACATGGGGAGGACACATGGAGAGGACACATGGGGAGGGAGGACACATGGGGGAGGACACATGGGGAGGAACACATTGGGAGGACACATGGGGAGGGAGAACACATGGGGAGGACACATGGGGAGGGAGGACACATGGGGAAAATAGCATATCTAAACTAGACCATGATGCTAAAAGGTGTGTATGAGTGTGCCTAAGTTATGCCACTAGAATGGCAAGTGGAGGAGGCGTGGCTTGTAGGGGCAGAGAACTGAATTCCAACTATCTTGCACTGCAGTCATGGCAACTAACTGTTCATCTGCATGTTGTTGATGTAACCATGAAAGAATCGCTTATATCATTTCATATTGTATTCCAAATGTTCAAAATGATTGAGTGATGTTCTCTCATATCATATTTGATTCTTTGCTTCTTTGCTTAATTTCTTCTCGTTCAGTATTCGAGATCAGGCTTGGGACTGTGGATGAGACAGAGGCGGACGTGGAATGGAGACTGAAACCGTACATGAACACAGCCAAGAAGCGGTTGGCTCTTAGCAAGGAATGATGTGCGTGTAACCTTGATGTCTCGTGTAACCTTGATGTCTCGTGTAACGTTCCATGTCTTGTGTGTTGTATTGTTTCTGCTTCATTGAATTGTTTAAGTTCCATAATCAAGAATTTAGAAGTAATAACTATCAATGCAACACAGTGCGTAAATGAGGTCTGCCTATTCTTGTACACCATAGGCACATGTTTGGGCACTAAGGTTCTCTGTGCCTATTCTTGTACACCATAGGCACATGTTTGGGCACTAAGGTTCTCTGGTGTCACATACCACCATCTCATCTAGAGCCAGGAGCTATGTATGCGTGTTTCAAAATCAAAATTTGTAGGATGGAGTTAACATCTTATTCAAACAAGTGGCTACTTTCACACTGTGTGAAAGTAGCTGCGGGGCTTTGACGGAATTCATTCGTAATCGCGCGCGCGGGGGGGTAGGGGGGGGGGGGTCCCTGCATGTTCGTAGCAACCTCGTCCCCAGACTGCTCCCTTGGCGATTACAGTTCGTTTCGTTCCGCCGTTATGAGTCAGTCGGAAGGGAGCACAGAATGCTCCGGATCCTCGGACTCTGGGAACCTGTTGCTGTTCGACCAGCTGAACGTCACGAAGCTGAAGGTAGTCGGCTACAACTGCGAGTCTAAGGTGAGATAGCACTTCAATGGGAGGGGCTGTTTCCAGTTCGCCACTCCGCCCGCAGCGCTTTTCCGTGCAAGTCGAGCTGAACACTTGCTGCGAATGGAGTGTGGAGAAAACCTACGCCAACTTTGTTGAGCTACATAAAATCGTAAGTTGGTGTTTTAAACAAAAGTGTGGGTTTTTCGATGTTACGCATTCCAGATGGCCAAAGACGTGGAGCGGCCACTGCCCAAGAACACTTGCAAAGGCAAACGTCCCAAGCAGGAGGCGCTGGAGCAGCTACGCGGGCAGCTGGAGGCGTACTTGAACGGACTGTTGGCCGTGTCGCCCGGCTCCACGGAGCGGCTGGTTGCTCCCAGGACGCTTCTTGAATTCCTCGAGTACCGTAGCCGCGTGATTGTGAGCGTGGGGGAAGAGGAGGGAGGGAGATAAGGTCGTGCTTACATGTAGTAGAAACGTCGAAAGGGTTTCGGGCAAACCCATTAATAGACGCACGTGTACAGTGCTGTTGCTCAACGCTAGCCTTGATTGTTTTGCTTTGCAGGACGTTGGCAGAATAACGGACGATCTGGTAGCCAAGACAGCTGCGTACTTTGGTATGTACGATTGGTTGTATACACTAGTGTAGACGTGTGCGCGCGCGTGTGTGTGTGTGTGTGTGCGTGTGTGTGTGTATGTGTGTGCGTATTGTGGTGATGATGGTGGATGTACGGAATAGCTGCAGGTAATGATGAAGAAACCATTCAAATGAGCTCACTGGAGCTCCACTGCATGACCAGGAGACTAGCATCTTTGTCAGCAGGTGAGGGAGGGATCAGAAGGGAAGGGGGAAGGGTCAGAAGGGAAGGAGGAGGGGTCAGAAGGGAAGGAGGAGGGGTCAGACGGGAAAGGGGAGGGGTCAAGAGTCAGGAGGAGGCATCACTGGCGTACATGTGATAGGAGCAGGACAGGGGGAGGGTCATGCAAGGGGAGGGGTCATGGCAAGGGGAGATGGCAGGGGGAGGGTCATGGCAAGGGGAGGGTCATGGCAAGGGGAGGGGTCATGGCAAGGGGAGGGGTCATGGCAAGGGGAGATGGCAGGGGGAGGGTCATGGCAAGGGGAGGGGAGGGGTCATGGCAGGGGAGGGGTCATGGCAGGGGGAGGGGGTCATGGCAGGGGGAGGGGTCATGGCAGGGGGAGGGGTCATGGCAGGGGGAGGGGTCATGGCAAGGGGAGGGGTCATGGCAGTCACTTTACTGACTGTTATAGGAA
>JABACO010000001.1:530119-642619 GCA_013339895.1 Ephydatia muelleri
TACATGCACACACATACACACATGCACACACACACATACACCATATACACACACTCCATCACTCCACTCCAGCACGCCACGCCAGCACGCCACGCCAGCACGCACGCCAGCACGCCACGCAGCACGCCAACCAGCCCGCCAGCCAGGCACGCCCACGCAGACGCCACGCCAGCACGCCACGCCAGCACGCACGCCAGCAGCACGCCAGCACGCACGCCAGCACGCCACGCCAGCACGCCACGCCAGCACGCCACGCCAGCACGCCACGCCAGCACGCCACGCCAGCCCGCCACGCCAGCACGCCACGCCAGCACGCCACCAGCCGCCACGCCAGCACGCCACGCCAGCACGCCACGCCAGCACGCACGCCAGCACGCACGCAGCACGCCACGCCAGCACGCACGCCAGCACGCCACGCCAGCACGCCACGCAGCACGCCACGCCAGCACGCCACGCCAGCAGCCACGCCGAGCCCGGCACGCCAGCAGCCACGCCAGCACGCCACGCCAGAACGCCACGCCAGCACGCCACGCCAGCACGCCACGCCAGCACGCCACGCCAGCACGCCACGCCAGCACGCCACGCCAGCACGCCACCGAGCACGCCACGCCAGCACGCCACGCCAAGCACGCCACGCAGCCCGCCACCCAGCCCGCCACGCCAGCACGCCACGCCAGCACGCCACGCCAGACGCACGCCAAGCACGCCTACGCAGCACGCCACGCAGCAGCCACGCCAGCACGCCACGCCAGCCCGCCACGCCAGCACGCACGCCAGCACGCCACGCAGCCCGCCACGCCAGCCCGCCAGCCAGCACGCCACGCCAGCCCGCCACGCCAGCACGCCACGCCAGCACGCCACGCCAGCGCCACGCCAGCCCGCCACGCCAGCCCGCCAGCCAGCACGCCACGCCAGCCCGCCCACGCCAGCACGCCACGCCAGCAGCCACGCCACACGCCACGCCACAAGCACGCCAGCACGCAGCCAGCAACGCCACGGCAGCTACGCCACGCCAGCAGCCACGCCAGCACGCCAGCCACTGCCACGCCACTGCTACGCCAGCACGCCACGGCCCACGCACGGCCACGCCAGGCACGCGCCACGCCAGTCACGCCACGCCAGCACGCCACGCCAGCACGCCACCGCCAGCACGCCACGCCAGCACGCCACGCCATGCACGCCACGCCAGCACTCCACGCACAGGCACGCCACTCCACACGCCAACGCCACGCCACGGCCACGCCACGCCAGCCCGCACGCCAGCACGCCACGCCAGCACGCCACTCCAGGCACGCCCACGCCAAGCCCTACACGCCAGGCACGCCACGCCAGCCACGCCACGCCACGCCAGCCCGCCACTGCTACCAGGCACGCCTACGCCAGCCCGCCACGCCACGCCAGCACGCCACTGCCAAGCACGCGCACGCCCAGCCCGCCAACCAGCACGCCACTCCATCCCGCCACGCCAGCAGCCCACTCCAGCCCGCCACTCCAGCACTCCCACGCCAGCACGCCACGCCAGCACGCCTACGCCAGCACTCCACTCCACAGCCACGCCAGCACGCCACGCCAGGCACGCCACGCCAGCACGCCACCAAGCACGCCACTGCCAGTCCCGCCAATCAAGCACTCCACGCCGCACTCCACTCCCACTCACCTGCCACTCCATCACTCCACTCCAGCACTCACTCCATCACTCCATCACTCCACTCCATCACGCCACTCCATCACGCCACTCCATCACTCCACTCCATCACTCACGCCATCCACGCCACTCACCGCCACTTCATCACCCACTCCATCCCCCACTCCAGCCATAAACTCCATCACTCCACTCCATCACTCCACTCCATCACTCCACTCCATCACTCCACTCCATCACTCCACTCCATCACTCCACTCCATCAACTACTAGCTCCATTACCTGCAGAGTTATTGCCACTATCATTTATGAAGTTCAACACTTGTACAATAGTGTGTTGCTAGTAAACCCCATCTCCTCCCCTCTATCCATCCCCTCCTCACCCTCTATCCCTCCCACCCCATCTCCTCCTCCCCCTCTATCCCTCCCACCCATCTCCTCCTCCCCCTCTATCCCTCCCACCCCATCTCCTCCTCCCCCTCTATCCCTCCCACCCCATCCCCTCCTCCCCCTCTATCCCTCCCACCCCATCTCCTCCTCCCCCTCTATCCCTCCCACCCCATCTCCTCCTCCCCTCTATCCCTCCCACCCCATCTCCTCCTCCCCCTCTATCCCTCCCACCCCCACTGGACCTACAGCTAATCAGACTTGTACATACTCCAACAAATGACACACATGCACACATACGACATACAAAACACATGTACACCCACAATCTCACATGAACACACATGTACGCACACATGTAAATGCATAAATACACACATGTATACATGCACACACCCACAGAAACATGCATGCACACACACATGCACACACACACACACATGCACACACACATGTACACACAAAAACATGCACACACACATGCACACAAACTCAAACACATGTACTCACAAACACAAGCACTCACACAAACACATGCAATCAACGAACACATGCAATCACAAATACACGCACACACACAAGCACATGCACACAAACACACACACTCGCACAAACACATGCACTCACATAGCAGCGTGATGACCTGTGCAAAGACATTTCTCATTGTAGGCATGCCATTCATCTGAATGAACAAAGCCTATCTACCTGAGGCAGGTGGCTGGTAGTCGCTAATTAGCATATTTGTGATGTGCTTGATGTTTACAAACATCTGATCTGATATCAGAAGTGACTGCATACAGAAGAATTTGAAGCACAAAGGGGCACATACATTTGATCACTATAAGGTTTAAGGAAGTTAAACCAAGTTAACCGACGAGCCCAACAGCACGCATGCACGTGAGCATCGCGTCCTAGCTGTAGTGAAATACTACATTGCGCCTGCCGAACCAGTGTTCACCACGTGGCCAGCCACGCAGACAGATTTCTTTCTCTCCCCCTTTTTTTTTGCTGTTTTCCTCCATTATCCATGGCAGATTATGTGATACTCCCGGGGAGGAATCTGGCACCGTACGACTGGAGGGGGGGGGGGGGGGGGGGGGAGGTGCCACCTCACCACACACCCAAACATGGTGCTACGAGGCTAATCACGTGACCCAGGGAACTCACGAACGGCACAAATTGTCCAACTCGAGCGTTTGAAGGTTAATCCCTGTTGATCCAACTCTCCATTCCACCAGAGCGCCAAATGTAAGCCTTCTACAGCTCAAATGGTTCCACCATGAACCAACCATGGTTCCACCATATGCTACCAAAGTTTTACATTTTCTTTGTTATTCTAAACCCAGTTTTCTCTTATTAATGCTCACTACAAAGACAGGGGGGGGGGGGGGGGGCCTTCATGTAAACCACATGGCCCCTAGTTCATCAGATGAGTGACCTGCATGCATACAACTTCATCAATGAGGCATCACTGATACACCTGGGTCACTTCATAAGAGAGGGAGGGGGAAGGAGGAGGGGGGGGAGAGGGGGGAGGAGGAGGGTGGGGAGGAGGAAGAGGGGGAGGAGGAGGGGGAGGGGAGGAGGAGGAGGGGGAGGAGGAGGAGGGGGAGGAGGAGGAGGGGGAGGAGGAGGAGGGGGAGGAGGAGGAGGGGGAGGAGGAGGAGGGGGAGGAGGAGGGGGAGCATGAAGCTGTTTAGGCACCTTACAAGGTACCCTTAAGTCACAAAGAACAGTAGCTATAGGATCAGCAGGGGGGGGGGGGGACCTTAACCATTTTTAATGTGGTGCACTGTTTATAATCATGTAGTCTACCTAGGGAATTGTGCACTGGACATAACACTTCACCCCCCCCCCCCCCACCTCCACCCCCCCCCCAAGCATACAGGCATTCCTACACCACAAATATTATTTAAGGTGGTCTATCAAAATGGCAGAGTGTGAGTAGCACACGACAGTAGACAAGTGAGGTAAAAGGTTATTCCACAAATCCATTGATACGTGACTGGGGGAGTAGTTAATCGAGACACGTGGATGCTTTTCCCACACTAAAGGAATTGAACGGCTGAATAGCTGACATTTAATCATGCAATGGAGCCAACTTGAGTGGCTAAGGAATTGATGACATTCCCTAGAGCCAAATCGCATAGTAGAGGTCACGCAGACATAGGCACACAGAAGGCTGTGATGGTACTGCATGAAGCACCAGTGTGATGGTACTGCATGAAGCACCAGTGTGATGGTACTGCATGAAGCACCAGTGTGATAGGAAAAGCGCTTTCAGTACAACCTACAGTAACCTCTTTCATCCCATTTGTTTCTTAACTATTTACTTAACCCCATTTCTTTTTTAACCCCATCCATTTGTTTCCAGGGACCTTGAGGTCTTTCTTTCCCAAACTACCCATCTGGTAGTCAAAACTGGATTTTGTCATATACATAGCAATTAGGGATCAGCCAGATAGGACCTCTGCTTGAAATTTTGATGAAGTGGGCTACTTTAGAGTGCTCCATTTAGAGTGCTCTGTGTTGCAGTGTTTGCATGAGTCGCTAAGAACGAAACAGATAGGCACAAAAATACTTTAGCGTACCTAAAGGTCAATTTTTAAGTCACTATGCATAACTTCATCGAATGGCCGGCCACACACGCCCACAAGAGGAAACATGGTAGTGCACAGGAGTACTCGCAACATACCATGCCTGCACCCGCACTTCGTTTCTCATAATCATCCGCCAGACCCCGGAACAGCTTCCGCCCTCATTTTCAGAACAGCGGCGCCGCGCTAATTCACCTCACGTGATACTTGTGGTACCCACCTTTATATTAGCGCCCCGCCATTCGCCGAAAAAGAAAAAAGGAAACGAATCGGCGACATGTGTTACAGTCTTGTGTCACTTTTGAACGACAGCGTCGCAGCTCCGTCAACCGACCAAACGTCACCAAGTGTGCATGCGACCAGCCCCACGAGTAGTGATTACCACAGCTATGGCAATGACAGCCCGGTCAACGACTTCAGTGATATACCTCTCGACGACATCTACGACTTTCCTGGCCTCGTGGACGACAAACGTGAGCCGTTCCGAGGCTTGGCTCTTCCGCCGCATACGACAATAGACCCGTTCCCTCACAAAGCCCCATACGCGCTGCCATTACGAAACAATGTGTGTTATCCATCTGCGAACCTACTTCTGGACTCGCCATTTGTCAACTCTATGCGGAACTACCCCCGGAACACCGAGCTGTATGGACAGGCTCACGCCCCGCTGGCAACTTCAGTCGTCTCGCAGCCCTACCTGTGTAAGGTGTGCGGCGACAAGGCCTCCGGTAACCACTTTGGGGTGTTGAGCTGCGAAGCGTGCAAGAGCTTTTTCCGGCGAAGCATTCGAACCGACGCTCGCTACTCGTGCCGAGCCGGGAGGTGCTGCGAGATAGACAAACAGTCGAGGAACAGATGCCAGTACTGCAGACTGATCAAGTGTATCAAGGTTGGAATGAAGAAGGAAGGTACGCTAGAGTGTTGTTTTAAGTTAGATACGTGATAAGAATGCTCTTTGCGTGCAGCCGTACAAGATGAACGTCTACCGCCCAGCGTCAAATGCCGCAAGTTTGCGGGCTCGTCCGGACACGGAAACCCAAGCATTGACGGATCGATCTCGGATGACGCAGAGAAGAAGCCCAACACTGCACCCAACAGCCCCTCTTCCAGAACGAGCAGTGATTTCCACTTCAAGGTCTCTGATGTTCTGACAGATGACAGCAAGAGCGTGCTGGATCCTTACACAGAAAGTACTAACACCCACGTTGTCCAACTTGAAAGTCTCCTCACTTGTGTTAGGGCCTGTGCTGTCAAGCTGATAGGATGGGCTCAGCACATCCCAGCCTTTGCTCACCTCAACTTTGAGGACCAGGTTAGGCTCCTGAAGGCTAGCTGGTGTCAGCTGTATGTGCTGCACCTGGCTGTACACAATGGATCCAACCCTGACACACTGGTTCTTGGTGGAGGACTGACCTGCAAGCCTGACCAGATTGGAGATCCTGAAATCAGTCAACTGATAAGCAGGACATCTAGTGAGGTTTCCTTGTGGTTTGAGTCCCTGACCGCTGATCCAGTTGAGCTAGCTTGTCTGAAGGGAATCCTTCTTTTCAACCCAGGTAGGCTGTTGGTAACATTCCCACCATAGCTGTCAGTCATACTGATATCATCATATTTCACAGCTGGTACACAGCTCAGTGCTGAAGCGAAGAAGGAGGTGGAGTTGTACCAGGAGCAGATACTGGCTTTCCTGGAGGACCACTCCAAAGCCACACACTCCTCCATCTCTCAGAGGTTCTCTAAGCTCCTTCTGAGACTGGGTTCCATCCAATCCATCAGCAAGGAGATGATGCAATACCTGGAGGTTCAGCAAACCCTTGGACATATCCAGATGGACAAGCTGCTTGTAGAACTGTTCGATGCCCACAACTAGACTAAGACTAATATACTAATTGCTGTACTTTATGTGTTGTGTGTTTATTACCATGGAAACAGTACCCAGGCTTCCCCCAGTCATCTATTGACAGCTATAACTTGTAAGGCTTCATGTCACAATCACGTGATGGACAGTTCAGTCGCGCAGTTTCGTACTGACGGTCACGCGTAACGCCTAATCACGTGGAGGGGGGGGGGGAGGAGGAGGTGAGAATGAAAAGTGGGAGTAATGAGAGATTTCAGAGCATGGGTGCACGCCTCGTTTGATACGACTTCAATCCTCCGCGGCGTATCGCAACAGCACTTGTGAACCTTCAATGTATTATAGATGTGCAGAGTTCCTCTTAGGGCCCTCAGTGAAATGTGTACAGGACATTTCAGACTCAAAAAAATGTATGATCAAACATGCGTTACATGGTAGGTAACTGACCCCTGTATTATTTAACTGATCCAATTAACCACTCAGAAGTGGCTCATTACGTCATGTCGATTGAGTGTATTTAAAGTCGATGCGCTTGCCCTTTCACGCATTATTTATAATCATCATCGCATCCAGCTTTAGAATGTGTTACAGTGTTGTATCGATCTTAAACCAGAGCGATTCTGCGTCAGTCGCTGGAACCCCGACGTCCGTTAACAGCGGAGGATTCAGTGCCAATAGTCCTTCCACCGAGTACTTCAGTTACGGGAACCAAATCCCGGACATCGACAGGGCATCCTACGGTGGACCGTACGCCGACTATACTGAGGGCCCCACGGACTTTTTGGACGAACTGGACCTCCTGGATAGCTTCGAGAACTCTTCAAGCCTCCTGCAAAGCGATCCGTTAGACTGCCTCTGGGACTACCCGCAGCAAACTGGTCCGTACGGCCAAACAAACCTCACTTTGCCCTTCATCAACAACCCGTCGGCGCAGTCCTTCCCGTGTAAGGTGTGTGGCGACAAGGCCTCCGGTAACCACTTTGGGGTGTTGAGCTGCGAAGCGTGCAAGAGCTTTTTCCGGCGAAGCATTCGAACCGACGCTCGCTACTCGTGCCGAGCCGGGAGGTGCTGCGAGATAGACAAACAGTCGAGGAACAGATGCCAGTACTGCAGACTGATCAAGTGTATCAAGGTTGGAATGAAGAAGGAAGGTACGAATGTTTCCCCCTTTACCTGTTAATGTAAGCTAACCCCCCCCCCCCCCCCCCCCTCCCCCTCTCTCTAGGAGTGCAGGACGAGCGGTGCGTGAAACAAGGCAATTCCACCGCAAAGGCGTACCGCAAAAACATGCGCTCGCACGGCTCTCTCACGGACGTCAGCGTTCTATCGAATGAATCCGCGGACGACAAAGTCGTGAGCGGGAGCGCCCCAAGCAGTCCCTCATCAGTGAAATGCGACGTCAATTTCAACGTGTCGTACCTATTCACCAGCAAAGATATGTTGCCGTCGGGTAAGGAAGTGGTTGGTGAAACAGTCATCCTTGATAATTTTCTTGGAGCCATGCGAGCCTATGTTGTCAAGCTGATAGGATGGGCTCAGCACATCCCAGCCTTTGCTCACCTCAACTTTGAGGACCAAGTTAGGCTCCTGAAGTCTAGCTGGTGTCAGCTGTATGTGCTGCACCTGGCTGTACACAATGGATCCAACCCTGACACACTGGTTCTTGGTGGAGGACTGACCTGCAAGCCTGACCAGATAGGAGATCCTGAAATCAGTCAACTGATAAGCAGGACATCCAGCAATGTGTCTACCTGGATTGAATTTCTGAGACTTGGATCAATTGAGCTAGCTTGTCTGAATGGAATCCTTCTTTTCAACCCAGGTAGGCTGTTGGTAACATTCCCACCATAGCTGTCAGTCATATTGATATCATCGTATTCCACAGCTGGTACACAGCTCAGTGCTGAAGCGAAGAAGGAGGTGGAGTTGTACCAGGAGCAGATACTGGCTTTCCTGGAGGACCACTCCAAAGCCACACACTCCTCCATCTCTCAGAGGTTCTCTAAGCTCCTTCTGAGACTGGGTTCCATCCAATCCATCAGCAAGGAGATGATGCAATGTCTGGAGGTTCAGCAAACCCTTGGACATATCCAGATGGACAAGCTGCTTGTAGAACTGTTCGATGCCCGCTAAAAACAAACCTACTGACTGAAGTTTTCCTCCTCCCAACTTCCACTCCCTTGCAAACCCTCCTTTATATGTTCCTATGGGGTTGCATCATTGCTGGTCGTGTTGGTGGTTTGTGTTGTTGTACATGCGTGTACTTGTATGTTTCTATCTGTACCTGATCATATCACCTCTAAAACAATGATGATAATACAACATTACTAGTATAGAGCAGACATATCGGTAGGCAGGATCTAAAACTACCAACTCTTAAATGAGTTGTGTGCATCTGTTACATTGGCCATTGAATTGTTACACGTATCAACTAATGGTGCAAAGACACACCCATGCAGAGATTGTGTCTTTGATGTTGGGCACAGCACAAATAAGGTCAGGTGAGTGCTGCCATAATGTGAATAAGATCAGGTGAGTGCCATATATGGGTGAGTGCCATATATGGGTGAGGCACGCATGACTACTTAGCTTTCATGAGGTCATGAATAAGTATATTCACATACTCGCTACCTGCAAGGTTGAAAATTATTATTTTTAAAGCATTATTCATAGACATTATGCATTATTTATTAATCACATACGAATCACCAGATGTATAAAGCACTGGTAGGAAATGTGCTAATGAACACCATTGGTTATGCAAATTACGAGGGTTGCTTTACACATTTTCATTATGACGTCACCATCTCTCCATTACACTAGCTCTCCAATCCCGTGCTGTGCATGCGTTCGTTAATTGTATGTTTGTGGTCACGAGACTACATTCCTGGTACTATCGAAGTCCGGGGAACGTACTGTAAGCCAATGGTTCGTAAGTAACACGATTTTGCATATTTAGCAGGGGCGGATCCAGGAATTTAGGAAGGGGGGGGGGGGGGGGGGCACAGGAAGGGGGTGGGTGCGGGAGGGGGATGTGCCCCCTCCCGCGCGAAGTTTGAGCAATATAGCAATACTGACACACATTCATAATGAAAAATTAGCAGCATGAAAGTACATGTACTACTAATACTAGTATGTAGCTAGTTTATGCATTTTTGTCATACAGTAAGGCGAAGAGCCTTCGTGGTCACTTTTGAATGAAGATTTCTACAACTGTCTCATTGGTGTGCGCAAGCTATAAGCGGTGGCGAAGCGTTAATACCGCTTGTCATACATCAGTATTTCTACCGATGAGACGTTTCGAATAGACATCGCTCCTTCATGGGCAACGTGCATTTTTATCAGAACTGTAATATGAATATCTAAATTGTGTGTGTGTGTGGGGGGGCATTAATACTGGTCCTAAGCAGGCACTGTGCGAAGCTCTATTTATCAGAGCGCTTTACGGTATCTAGTTTTCAGGATGCCGTTAACGCACGTGATACGTGCTATTTGTTCATAAAACAATGCTTCATTTTTTTTCAGCGTAAAATCTCTGACGATTTCAGACAGAAAGAATGTGCTACAGCGTGGTCTCAATTCTCAACGAAGGCAACGCTGTGAAGCCCACACAAAACCCAAACGGCGGAAGCGTGAGTAGCAACAGCCCCACCTCTCCGCCTGACAACACAAGCGATTACTTCAGTTACGGCAGCCCGCGCCTCGATGGGTTGTTTGACGAAACTTACAGCGACTTACCTGGATTTCTGGACGTTCCGATTAATCCACAGAACGTCTTCGAACCGCTACTGTTTGACGACAGTGATGCGAACATCTTCGATCCAGATTTGAACTGGCAGTGCGCGGAACCTTTTGATCGGCCCGACTTCCCGCTCGTTAAGACGGGTAATCCGTCGCCTCAGAGCTTCCTGTGTAAGGTGTGTGGCGACAAGGCCTCCGGTAACCACTTTGGGGTGTTGAGCTGCGAAGCGTGCAAGAGCTTTTTCCGGCGAAGCATTCGAACCGACGCTCGCTACTCGTGCCGAGCCGGGAGGTGCTGCGAGATAGACAAACAGTCGAGAAACAGATGCCAGTACTGCAGACTGATCAAGTGTATCAAGATTGGAATGAAGAAGGAAGGTACGCTGTAATATAGCTAGGTTGTTTGTTCTGATGTATGAAAGCTTTGTTCCATCTGACCAGCTGTACAGGAAGAACGTCTTCCACCTGGCACGAAGTCCAGGTCGACAAAGATGGCAGCAGATCATGTGGATTCTTCTTCAGATGTTGTTTCAAACGAACGTGGCAGTGGAAGTACACCAAATAGTCCCTCCTCAGTTGCTCATTCCGACTTCAAGGTGTCAGACATATTTGGCACCTACAACTTTTCAGATGAGAACAAGAACGCAACCACTGAATCTGTTCAGCTGAATGATTTTCTAGGAGCCGTGCAGGCCTATGTTGTCAAGCTGATAGGATGGGCTCAGCGCATCCCAGCCTTTGCTCACCTCAACTTTGAGGACCAAGTTAGGCTCCTGAAGGCTAGCTGGTGTCAGCTGTATGTGCTGCACCTTGCTGTACACAATGGATCCAACCCTGACACACTGGTTCTTGGTGGAGGACTGACCTGCAAGCCTGACCAGATTGGAGATCCTGAAATCAGTCAACTGATAAGCAGGACATCTAGTGAGGTTTCCTTGTGGTTTGAGTCCCTGACCACTGATCCAGTTGAGCTAGCTTGTCTGAAGGGAATCCTTCTTTTCAACCCAGGTAGGCTGTTGGTAACATTCCCACCATAGCTATCAGTCATATTGATATCATCGTATTCCACAGCTGGTACACAACTCAGTGCTGAAGCGAAGAAGGAGGTGGAGTTGTACCAGGAGCAGATACTGGCTTTCCTGGAGGACCACTCCAAAGCCACACACTCCACCATCTGTCAGAGGTTCTCTAAGCTCCTTCTGAGACTGGGTTCCATCCAATCCATCAGCAAGGAGATGATGCAATACCTGGAGGTTCAGCAAACCCTTGGACATATCCAGATGGACAAGCTGCTTGTAGAACTGTTCTGAAAGAAACGTGCTTAGACTATAACCTTTCATATCCTCATGCTGCATGTGTGGCACGTTCTGTGTATGTTGTGCAATATATATTGTGTCATCTACACTTCAGAGAAACTGTTCGTGGTGGGTTTCCTCCAAAGGCGTTGTTGGGTATGGAGCGCACGGACGTGACCAGTGACTGAACTCAATGGCTTTCATGGGTTGAAATTGAATTCATGATGGCAGTACAAAGGTGAAGCAGTAAACACTCCTAAAGCATCTTGGAAATGTTTGGTAGATAATTACAATAGCCACCCCCAACAGCACTTATATGGCTCCTAAAGGTATTTTCTCATCGTCTGAAAAACATGTTAAACTTGTACCCATGATGTGTCATCTTTACCCCAGCTATCACGTCTTACCCCTTACTGTCTTACCCCTGCTATCACGTCTTACCCCTGCTATCACGTCTTACCCCTGCTAACACCAAGTTGTTACATCATTGTTGTGTTACTAATTGAGCTTATTGTACTGAGGAGCTAGGCTGTAATGAATGACAGCTGACACAATCCAACTGATGCTACTTCACCTACTTCACACATAGTACACTATTCTGTCCCTCACATCCGGACATAAGTGTGTTCATGGTTAGGGGGAGGAGGGGTTGGGGAATGGGTAGGGGAGGAGGGGTTGGGAAATGGGTTAGGGGAGTAAGTAGGGGTTGGGAAATGGGTGGGGGGAGGAGGGGTTGGGCATGGGTATGGGAGGAGGGGTTGGGGCATGACATGGTGGAAACAAATAACATGCCTTCCATTTTAGAGTTATGTATACCATCTAATCCCTAGCTAGTTGTCTAGCTAGTTGTTCTGCCCCAAACATGGTCTTGTGTGAAATTACTGCTAGTGGAACCACTGTTGGCCACACCCCACTCAGGCTACACTCTACTACTGGCCACACCCCTCTCAGATAGCACATTGTCATCTTCAAATCAAAGCGGTGCATAGGCTCCCAATGGCAACACATAGTCTTACTTCAAAGCCAATGCAAAACACCAAGCATTGTTGGGGAGCCATCAGTGGTGGAGGTGGAGGTGGAGGTGGGTGGGCAGGTGGAGGTGGGTGGGCAGGTGGAGGTGGGTGGGCAGGCTCAATCTAATAACATGATGCCATTTTAAAGGAATTTGGTTGCTTCACACAGCAGTGTGCTTATTTTCAATGCCTCCGTCCGACAAACATGAGAACACATCATCACCACTCGAATTCTCCTTCCTTCCTCCCTCCCTCCCTCATGGCGTGTCTCTGTAGCCATACAACAAACTGCATTGCATTCAGCACTAAGTGTGAACAGGGTGCTTCATGACATGCTCGTCTACTTTCCTGCATCAGTATGCCACACCCACACACACACACACACACGCACACACACACAACCACACACACACACACACACAACCACACACACACAACCACACACACACACACACGCACATGCACACACACACAACCACACACACACACACACACACACAACCACACACACACGCACACACATACATGCACACACACAACCACACACAACCACACACACACACAAACACACACACGCAAACCTATCTTACAAATAGAATACACCTATTGCTGCACTCAGTAGAATCTAAGACAACATGTGCATTAATAAGAAATCAATCTTTATTTTGTAACACATGTCCCTTGTGTGTGCGTGTGTGGGGTGCGTGTGTGGGGTGTGTGTGTGGGGTGTGTGTGTGGGGTGCATGTGTGGGGTGTGTGTGTGTGTGCGTGTGTGGGGTGTACGTTGTAAGAATGTGTGTACCAAATTTATTCAAAACTTACAGGACTATTGAGAGTTTAAATAAACGTGACACTAGGAGTGCATGCATCAGATGGATACATACCACTGAGCTCAGGGTTACAGCACCCTCCCCCCCCCCTCCCACATGGTGACCAAATTTGACGAGGTCATCAGAATGCTACAGAGGAATGATAGTCTAAAAGTATTCGCAACAAACAATTCACATGCTAATTCAGCTCTGATATATTCCCGATGTGTTGCACTAACAAAGGTCACTGGCATGAACCTTCAATGAAGCCATTTCCACACACAACAGGTCCATTTGCCTCATTTTCAGTCTCTTCCAACACCATGATCTCCTCCTTATTCTGTCTACCTCACTGCAACCATGCTCTCACTCCATGCAGGCATCGTGAGTGACACATACCCGAAGTGGTAGCCCACCCTTCGTTAAAAGTCAGTTTACTGCACAATTAAATTGACTTTCACACACACACACACACACACACACACACGTACACATCTCATACACATATACACACATCCAACACACACACACACAACATACACCACACACATCACACACCATACAACAACACACACCACGCACACACATACACACGCCAAACACACACCGAGTTGTTACTGGAATCAATATTGTATCAGAAAAAGAATGATGCAAAGAACAATCTATGAACACTCCTCCCACCCAGCTGTGACCCCAGCTACTGCATAATGAGCACTTCAGAGACACATGTTACAGGTGGTACGCACTATGACCTTCCCCTATCTCTTCTCTCCCAGTCTCCCAATGTGTGTGTGTGTGTGTGCACATATTGTGGGCTACACTAACACAATCCAATACTATGATCTGCATATTGAAAACCACAATATTTGGCAGTTGTGCGATTTCCCTTTCCTCCTATTAGTGTGTACAAACACTCAGCTATCATGCTGGTTTCATGAAATGTTGTTTCAAAACGACATCTCGGGTTCACGGGTCACAGAGTACACAAAACTTGCACATTCTGTTTGCATCAGTGTTGTGAATTGAGTACAAGTATGCCTTAGTAACTGTGAGCGATTATTGATTAAGTAAAAATTAGCATATTAATCATTTTTAATTGATCATAAGGTGAGATTCGTCAGATCAGATGACATGACCAATTTTAGATTATTTATATATTTCAATATAAATACAAATTGTACCTTCCGCACAGGCTAACCGTTGGCTACACCCACCCTGATATACTACACACTGTAGACCTACCTATACCTACCTTTTTAAGCTGTCATGTTATTGGATGCAAGAATTTCACAAATCGCTACAACAAACATGTTTCCTTCTTGCATGCGATGAGTGGTGTGGTTGTCGTGGTGACCAACAAGTGAAGCCACTCCACACAGTAAACTGTTTTGTGTATGGTCCAGAGTGCAATAGGTGTATGGTTGCTATGTGGAGGAAGGTGAAGACAGGAATATCCATTCTGTTCGTGTTCAGTTATTCTGTGGTGTTTGCCTTGTTTAAGTAAAATAGCCAAACTGTCTCTTCGTTACTGGATGAATCATTAAGAGTACAAATTTAGTTATAACAGTGTGACAGTAATTATACCACCATATATGGAGTGACCCTCATGGCATACCACCATATATGGAGTGACCCCTCATGGCATACCACCATATATGGAGTGACTCCTCATAGCATACCACCATATATGGAGTGACCCTCATGGCATACCACCATATATGGAGTGACCCCTCATGGCATACCACCATATATGGAGTGACCCACCTATCCATAGGGAGTACTTGTCACTTAATTCAGAACTACCCAAGTGCCCCCCCCCCCCCCCCCCCCCCCCCCCACACACACACACACAATGATAAGTGTGACAGTATCTCTCCTGACAAAGCTTGTTCTTTCTGATCAAGGGGTCTTGGGTTGAGTCCCACTGAAATGAACTCACATCCAGTTTATGAACATCTAATTAGCAAAATTTTTTTAATTTATGTAAGTGGTCCTCTTCATTAATTACTTTGTGCCATTTCATTTGCTTCTTTCAGTGCTGTATATCTTACACACATTTCAGTCATAAGCCACACCCCAAGCGGCACGGGCCACACCCCCAAGCTGCAAGGGCCACCTACTCCTAGCTTATGTAGACCAGGTGTGACACGATGAGTAAGCCCATAGTGTAGATGGGCTCCTTCCCAGGTGATCGGAACCAAACGCATTTCCTGTCCTCTCCCACCCCCTCCACTGTTACTACATCTAGGTGATAAATTTTTGGCAACGATGCCGCCAGCTTGCCACTTGTGACCATTTCTCTACTGAATAACTGTTGTGGATGTCTCCTCCATTATTTAAGGCCGTTTGCCTGTGGCTGGGTCACATACAACTTAAAAACACGAACTAGATGTGATAGATAGCTCAGCAACCCCCTTACACTATCAGGTCCTGGCCACTTGATACATTCTTCTAATCATCTATTTTTTTGATCAAGCTACTCCTACACAAGCCACAACGACCACTGCCAGAAAACACAATGCCACAAAACAATGAAACACGCGAGACATAAAACATCCTACACAGCGTGCACTAACTAGAAATACTGTAGTACGCATACCATCAAGACGTTTTATAATAATTGTGGAATGGCGATTTCATTACAACAATTATCGACGCGTGTGCAACTTGATAGGCGCGATCCGTGTTATTCACACGACAATGTCACGTGCTGCGTACAATATAAAAGGCTATTATGTAACTTCGAAATTTATTGTTATGTACCTGAGGTAGAAATGTGCTACGGCGTGATCTCAATCATCAATGAAGGCAAGAGCCCAGATGCCGCTAGTAGTCCGAGGAACAGTCTTCCTTCATGCGATACAACAAGCGATTATTTCAGCTACGGGAGCCCCATTCTCAACTCGAGCGGTGGCTTGTTAGACACGGACGATTTGTCGTGTTTGTTGGACGTCCCAGTCAGCCCAGGAGATGGTTTCCACTCGTTGCCGTTTGATGTCGGCATCAACAATGACGTGAATCTCTTCGAACCACTGTGGAACTATCCCCTGAGCGCGGAACAGACAAGCGCCTCGCCGGTTACTTCGAGTAACCATTCAGCACAGAGCTTCCTGTGTAAGGTGTGTGGCGACAAGGCCTCCGGTAACCACTTTGGGGTGTTGAGCTGCGAAGCGTGCAAGAGCTTTTTCCGGCGAAGCATTCGAACCGACGCTCGCTACTCGTGCCGAGCCGGGAGGTGCTGCGAGATAGACAAACAGTCGAGGAACAGATGCCAGTACTGCAGACTGATCAAGTGTATCAAGGTTGGAATGAAGAAGGAAGGTACGCTGTAAAATAGCTAGGTTGTTTGTTCAGATGTACAAAGGCTTTGTTCCATCTGATCAGCTGTACAGGAAGAACGTCTTCCACCTGGCACGAAGTCCAGGTCGACAAAGATGGCAGCAGATCATGTGGATTCTTCTTCAGATGTTGTTTCAAACGAACGTGGCAGTGGAAGTACACCAAATAGTCCCTCCTCAGTTGCTCATTCCGACTTCAAGGTGTCTGACATATTTGGCACTTACAACTTTTCAGATGAGAACAAGAACGCAACCACTGAATCTGTTCAGCTGAATGATTTTCTAGGAGCCATGCGAGCCTATGTTGTCAAGCTGATAGGATGGGCTCAGCACATCCCAGCCTTTGCTCACCTCAACTTTGAGGACCAAGTTAGGCTCCTGAAGTCTAGCTGGTGTGAGCTGTATGTGCTGCACCTGGCTGTACACAATGGATCCAACCCTGACACACTGGTTCTTGGTGGAGGACTGACCTGCAAGCCTGACCAGATTGGAGATCCTGAAATCAGTCAACTGATAAGCAGGACCTGTAGTGAGGTTTCCTTGTGGTTTGAGTCCCTGACCACTGATCCAGTTGAGCTAGCTTGTCTGAAGGGAATCCTTCTTTTCAACCCAGGTAGGCTGTTGGTAACATTCCCACCATAGCTGTCAGTCATATTGATATCATCCTATTCCACAGCTGGTACACAGCTCAGTGCTGAAGCGAAGAAGGAGGTGGAGTTGTACCAGGAGCAGATACTGGCTTTCCTGGAGGACCACTCCAAAGCCACACACTCCTCCATCTCTCAGAGGTTCTCTAAGCTCCTTCTGAGACTGGGTTCCATCCAATCCATCAGCAAGGAGATGATGCAATACCTGGAGGTTCAGCAAACCCTTGGACATATCCAGATGGACAAGCTGCTTGTAGAACTGTTCGATGCCCGCTAGATGTGTTGACAAACATCACTTGATTGTGTGTGTTCTGCTGTATGTCTTGTAATGAAAGCAAATGGTAACATTTACACTCTGACTGAATCATGCGTAACTTAAACTTGGAACAAGCTGTTCAGACTGAGCAAAACGTCATGCTGACGCTGACTCCTTTCTCACCCTCTTACACGCACAAGGATGCACGAAGAGGTCATGCACACCATTGTATAGCACCTAGGGTACATTTGAAGAGGTGGGTACCAGAGTTTGGTACCATCCAAAGCCAAGTGATAACTGGAGTTCAGGGTTGACTTCAGGGGAAGAATTTTCATGCTAAATACCTCGTATTCATTGAGTCACAGTGCCCACCAAATAAGTGTTTGCTATGCAACTGTGAATAGAATTAGTAGGGGTCAAAGTACTACACGTCCAAAGACGGAGGGGTGCTGGACCTACTAATGAATAGAATTAATGAGCCGTACATCCTGTGTTATGGTGTGGAATTCTTCACAGAGAAAGAAATAGCACGGCATTGCGCATAAATACCTCGCCACGGGCAAACACTTGACTTGTAGCATAGCTATCAGTAGTATAGGCAGATAACATGCAGGTGTCAAGTACTGCTGTTCCTCCCTGCCCCGCCCCTTCTCATCCCACGACCTGCCCCGCCCCTTCTCATCCCACGATTTATCTATACACATCCATTACTCTTGTTTAGGGCCTCAGTGACCACACTGTTGGTCTGCTTCACAAGCTGTGCAGGCTTCGATGGGCTGGTTGACTGTGTAGCTTATCAACACTGCACAGCAGACAGTAAGAACAATCGTCTAAGAGAGGTGACTGAAGCAAACAAGTTGGATGCAATACTCAAGAGCAGACCAGCAGAGACAATCTAGGGAAAGAGGCTGATCATCGTAGCTAGCATTGAGGAGCATGGCTTCTGCTTTAACAAAGGAATGCATCAATATGGCCAGGACGTGACAAGTGCTCCAAAATCTTGCATCTGTGGCACAACATTCATATGTAACAAGGGCGGGGTCATATCTCATGAGGTACAACAATATCAACCGGTCAAGCTACAGTCACAATGTATATCTCCACCGGGGCAAGTTAAAGCATGTAGTTTGTGGAATGCAATGCCATTTTGACCTAAGGGGTCTTCCACTGCAATGCTTCTTCTCACCTGCTGGCCCAGTGACACTGAAACAACATAAAGAGGCCAAAAAAGCAAGAGTACAACCAAAGAATATGGGTGTAAAGCATGGTGTGCTTTACCCCTCTAGTTTTTTCAACCTCTGGAAGCATGGGTAGAGAAGCATCCACATTTTACAAGCGCCTTGCAGATATGCTCTCAAACAAACAAGGAAAACCATAACATACTCCATCATGATGGGATGACCATACTCCGTCATGATGGGATGACCATACTCCATCATGATGGGATGACCATACTCCGTCATGATGGGATGACCATACTCCGTCATGATGGGATGACCATACTCCATCATGATGGGATGACCATACTCCGTCATGATGGGATGACCATACTCCATCATGATGGGATGACCATACTCCATCATGATGGGATGACCATACTCCGTCATGATGGGATGACCATACTCCGTCATGATGGGATGACCATACTCCATCATGATGGGATGACCATACTCCGTCATGATGGGATGACCATACTCCGTCATGATGGGATGACCATACTCCGTCATGATGGGATGACCATACTCCGTCATGATGGGATGACCATACTCCATCATGATGGGATGACCATACTCCATCATGATGGGATGACCATACTCCATCATGATGGGATGACCATACTCCATCATGATGGGATGACCATAATCATCATGATGGGATGACCATACTCCGTCATGATGGGATGACCATACTCCATGATGGGATGACCATACTCCGTCATGATGGGATGACCATACTCCATGATGGGATGACCATACTCCATCATGATGGGATGACCATACTCCGTCATGATGGGATGGAGCCCTGTGTTTTGCCATCATGTGTTGTGCCAATCATGTGTTCTGCGTAGCTCACACTTCTCCTTCGGCCATCCATTAAATGAAGAGAAACTCATCCTCGCTGGTATGTACAAGAGGGTAGAGTGCTTCTGAATCAAACTAACCCTATAATGTGCATGTCATCATTCTGCTCGTTTTTGTTGTATTCTCAGTTGCAATGCTAATGAAAAACAAGTAATGCACACCCAAATAATATTGATGAGAGCAACTGGATACAATACTACCACCTATGCAATCTGTAAAATCTAGGTTTTTGGGCAGACCCATACTTGGTTAGTCACACCCATTACCCTAGGGATGTTAAGGTAAGACACACCCATTACCCTAGGGATGTTAAGGTAAGACACACCCATTACCCTTGGGATGTTAAGGTAAGACACACCCATTACTACCCTAGGGATGTTAAGGTAAGACACACCCATTACCCTAGGGATGTTAAGGTAAGACACACCCATTACCCTAGGGATGTTAAGGTAAGACACACCCATTACCCTAGGGATGTTAAGGTAAGACACACCCATTACCCTAGGGATGTTAAGGTAAGACACACCCATTACCCTAGGGATGTTCTTTTTAGAAAGTGACGTGAAGGAAAGTATGATGACGATGTAACAAGGGTTGTGCTGTCTAATATACGCTGGTGCATACATGCAAGCACACGGTATATACACTGGTACATACATGCAGGCACACGATATATACACTGGTACATACATCCAGGCACATGGGGGGATGATGGGCAGTTTGTGCGTAAGCCAGCAAATGAGAATACACATTTTCTCTTGCAATGTCCATATGTACCTGAAATTTTCAAGGACATTAATTTTTGCGATACTTGTGAAATTGGCCATGATCACAAAATAATAGTTCATGAAAATGTATATTGATGTCTGTTAATTAGGGTGTGTGCTTACTGCGGAGTTGATTTGCAAAATTTATTGGGTTTTACAAAAAATTTGGTCCTCAAAAATCTGTGACCTATGGTACAGTTTCTGTTGAAAAGTAAAGAATCTCGAAGTCTAGATCTCGCATATGCAGCAAACATTTGTTTCAGAAAGCTCAAATCGTTATTCAAATGCAAAGTCACATATTTTATTATACGTGTACATAATAGTTGCTTTGAAAATGAATGCCTTGTGTAGAAATCAACACTGGGGATCAGCACTTTTGGTGCACAATTTGAAAATCAAATCAAATGACAAAAGTTTAGCTGAACCTCAGCCATTAACAGATAAGTCAGAAGAACTGGACTGCACTGGGTCACATGATACTGCATCATTACATCACACTGCACTGCAGTATCCTCACTGGGTCACACACTGCACCCATCACACCACTGGCACCATTCCAATGCGCTAGGAACCGAGCTTCCAAATGTTGGTGCAATGAGTTTAACATGCTGCAGGGAATCAAGCACATACTTGAGTCATTTTGTGACAGATGTTTTTCTTTGGTACAAGAAGAAACAAAGCATTAAAAAAAGCTATTGTATATAGACATTACGAGGTATTTGCAAATGAACACCAAGCTTTTAACGAAACTAGATATAACACAGTATTTATAATCAGTTAGCAAGAAGATTTATTAGTCATAGCCTAGATTGTTGGTATAAACAAATGGGATCATTTCCGCAAAAAGGGACCTAAAACATTCTTCAAGATTTCAGATTTTTTGATATTCTAAAAGTCTGAAATGTACTCTCCACATTGCTTCTTACGCACTGAAAATCAGAGTATCTGTCATGGAGTTGTAAGGCTCAAAATTTTTAATTAGCCAACGCAAGCATTACATTTCTATTGCGCTACTGGAAATTTTATAGTGCATGTTTTAGGTCCCTTTTCATGGAAATGATCCAAAATGATAAATCTTTAGCTCACTACACGGCACATCTTGGAGCAATAGCACCAGCACACCACCTGTGCCCTTGTAACAGTTTACCAACCATTGCAGGAAATATAATTCTCATATCTATACCCATGTCAATGCCTTTAACTACAACAAAAAAAAAAAAAACTATTCTTTTTGAGATTCAACTAGATAGTTGCCCTCTGAAAGGGACAAATACATTAATATCTCTCGTAAGCACATGTCTTTCTCATCCTTGTCTTTCATGCTATTCTCCATGTTTCTCACTACAGAGAATAGCTTGAAAGCAAAGACAGCATATCCTGCTTTAGAGAGAGATGTATTCCTGCCTTTGAGTTTCAGTGGGTCATTAGCATGGTGTCACTCTTATTACGGCAAAACACACTTATGGTTTCTGTTCAATGCTCAATTACAATTTTGTGGGATCCCTAGGATGGGCCAATCAGATATAAATTTGGGGACTGAGGGTGTTCCTAATTCTATGGGGTCCCCAGTTCTATGTTACACAGATTACCAATATAGCTTGGTGTGTACATAGAGCAACAATGGTTTATGACAAAGTTGATTTTAAATAGCAACAATTAGCAAGTTGGGTAACAATCCAATGTTATGGCTTTCCATTTCTTTGTTGCCAATCTAAAGACTTCTTTTTATTACACATGCAATACTCATGCAGCAAATGAAGCAACGTACAGGACAGCAATGTTACATATGTACAGGACAGCAATGTTACATATGTACAGGACAGCAGTGTTACATATGTACAGGACAGCAGTGTTACATATGTACAGGACAGCAGTGTTACATATGTACAGGACAGCAATGTTACATATGTACAGGACAGCAATGTTACATATGTACAGGACAGCAATGTTACATATGTACAGGACAGCAATGTTACATATGTACAGGACAGCAGTGTTACATATGTACAGGACAGCAATGTTACATATGTACAGGACAGCAGTGTTACATATGTACAGGACAGCAATGTTACATATGTAAAGGACAGCAGTGTTACATATGTACAGGACAGCAAAAGCACACACTGTAAAAAATTTTGTACTGCCACATAATTTTAGTACGCAACACTGTCAGTATCTTGATTCTGGAACAACAATTTGGAATCTTACCTACTTTAGAGGATTATTAAAATTGGCTAGTTCTGTCTTACAAATAATCCAAACCCAACAATACCACAATACCTGGCCATTTAGGAAGATATTATCTAGAGCTAGACATCCGTAAACACAGGTTCTAACCTTGCCCCATTAATACACAATAATTACTAATTTTATTTAAGACTTACACTTTGAGGTTTCTAACCGCCTACATCCGCTTGATAAACTTTGCCCTTCATCTCGGGTATACAAACCTTGAACGGACTTGGACGCTGCGTGCCACCTTATTTGTATACGTATGTGTGCGCGTGTGTGTGTATGCGTGTGTGTGTGTGTGTGTGTGTGTGTGTGCGTGTGTGTGCGTGTGTGTGAGTGTGTGTGCATGCCTATATGCCTATGTGTCCAGAAGGAAAGAACATAACAGTCATTATTAATTCTGCCCCGCCGTTATAATAAAAGCGGCCATTTTTTTCCGGGTTACACGGAAGCGCATGATCGTGTTAACCAACTGTGCAACTTACCTTATTTTCAAGCGGAACATCGAAATGGCAGGATAAGGACGACAAGAGACAGTGCGGGGGGGGGGGGGGGGGGGGGGGGGGGGGGGGGGTGGGGGGGGGGGGGGGGGGGGGGAAAGCCAGGAGAGGGACAGGGAAAGAACAACGGGAGATCGACAGTTACCAACCACTCAAGACAAGGCTTTTAGCGTACTGTAGATGCGAGCAACAAGAGTACAGTTAGATATAAAATAAAAAAAAGATACACGCTAGATTATACAAATCAGCAAAGCGAAAAGCCCTGAATGTAATAATCAATCTACGATACACAACATAGCCTGGCTTACCAACAGTGGATACACAAGTATAGTCTACTGTATTCTATTCCGCAGATCTGACATACGCACAAAGCACACTTTATAATATGACTGAACCGTCGCAAGGTCGCAGCCTGTACTTTGCACCACCTGCATTGTTCATGCACTTTACACTTTCCCAACAACGTATCACGCATGCGCGAGTGTTCGATGTTTTTATGTCCAACCTTCGCCCCCTGGCTTCAGTATCCTATAATCTCTAGACCGGTAGTGCTAAAGATAAATGAAACCACGGTTCTGGCATGACAACCGGTCGCAGTAAGAATCGAGACAGGGCTTTATTAAGAATCCTGAATATCAAGGTACTTTACAAGCGGAGTAAGTTTGTTGATTATCAACAGAAATCCCAGCGGTGTAGGAAGGCCTATACAATCAGGAAGGTCAAGCAATTTCCCTATACTATACCCAAGGGCCATGCAAGCTCCCTGGTCTCGGTCCCAGACCCAGTTCGCTCGAACTAGCGGTGATGTAATCCTATTTTGGGGTCTACCAGCCTATAAAGTTAATAATAAAAATTAACGTAGCTACGCAGCAGCAGTCTGAGGAAGATACTTGGGGTTTAGGGTGCGCGAGCCATCGCAGTCTAGCGGTCCAGCCTCATCTGGGTGCTTTCTTCGTAACGACCACCTCATCGTCGGAGGCAACGTTTCCATGTTTTTCCTTTTTAGCGGCCCTATTGAGGTTTCCAAACGCCTACATCCGCTTGATAAACTTTGCCCTTCATCCCAGGTATACAAACCTTGAACGGACTTGGACGCTGCGTGCCACGTTATGTTGTATACGTATGTGTGCGCGTGTGTGTGTGTGTGCGTGTGTGTGTGCGCGCGCGCGCGTGTGTGTGCATGTGTGTATGTGTGTGTGTGTGTGTGTGAGTGTGTGTGTGAGTGTGTGTGTGTGCATGCCTATATGCCTACGTGTCCAGAAGGAAAGAACATAACACAGTCATTAAGCAGAGATAATATGTACACAAATAGGTCAATTATCATTATAGGATGGCGATGAGTAGCTAATTGCGTTGTAGACTGCAAAATGGGCTAGCAAGTTAGAAACAACCGTAAAACCATCACCTTTGTCACAATACAAGCCGTAACGTAGTCGCGCGCTAGATATAAAAATATTCGGATGCTAAAATATGAACCAAGAGCTACAAGACAGCGTTAGATTTAGCGATCTAGCTTACACGATAAAGGTTACACTGTCCCACAAAATTACCATATCCAACATTCTGTTGGAGCGGTTCTGAGCACTGCCGTTACAACAAACAACACCACGCTACAATTTAACCATCTTGCACGTTATAGAGCCATTTTCAAACAGAAAAGACCATCGATTCGTAAGATACTGTCCCACAAAAAACGGCGCTCCAGAAAAATCGCAATTTTGGCAAAAAAGCTCGAAACTGTGCAACCGAACACTCACGGCCCTTCAAAAAAGAGCAACACGTTGTACATGTGATGGCGAACTTGAAAATTACAATCAAATAAGCCTTTTCCTTTTAGTTCAAACAAACCAGCGAGTTTTAGACTCTGTCCTCACTTCTACGCAGGTGCGATTCACAGCAGGTCGGATGGCACGCGAAAAATTGCGAAACTCTATGGCTCACGTGACTCGTTGCCAATCCCTTTATATATTATCTCTGCATTAAGTATTTATTTTGCCCCGCCGTTATAATAAAAGCGGCCATTATTTTCCGGGTTACACGGAAGCGCATGACCGTGTTAACCAACTGCAACTTACCTTATTTCCCAGCGGAACATCGAAATGGCAGGATGAGGACGACAAGAGACAGTGCGGTGGGGGGGGGGGGGGGGGAAGCCAGGAGAGGGACAGGAAAGAACAACGGGAGATCGACAGTTACCAACCATTCAAGACAAGGCTTTTAGCGTACTGTAGATGCGAGCAACAAGAGTACAGTTAGATATTATTTTTAAAAAATAAAATAAAATAAAAAGATACACACTAGATTAAATAAATCAGCAAAGCGAAAAGCCCTGAATGTAATAATCAATCTACGATACACAACATAGCCTGGCTTACCAACAGTGGATACACAAGTATAGTCTTACTGTATTCTGTTCCGCAGTGGACTGAAATAAAAGGCGCACACAAAGCACACAATTTATAACATGACTGAACCGTCGCGAGGTCGCAGCCTGTACTTTGCACCACCAGCATTGTTCACGCACTTTACACTTTCCCAACAACGTATCACGCATGCGCGAGTGTTCGATGTGTTTATGTCCAACCTTCGCCCCCCTGGCTCATAATCTCTAGACCGGTAGTGCTAAAGATAAATGAAACCACGGTTCTGGCATGAAAACCGGTCGAAGTAAGAATCGAGACAGGGCTTTATTAAGAATCCTGAATATCAAGGTACTTTACAAGCGGAGTAAGTTTGTTGATTATCAACAGAAATCCCAGCGGTGCAGGAATGCCTATACAATCAGGAAGGTCAGGTAGGTATGTTCAATTTCCCTATACTATACAGTAAATGTCCAAGGGCCAAGCTCCCTGGTCTCGGTCCCAGACCCAGTTCACCGCAGCAGCGGATAGAATACATCACTGCTGCGTTCGAACTAGCGGTGATGTAATCCTATAGTGGGGTCACGACGTTTGCGGCTGGACAAAAAGTCGATAATTAGACAATACCGTAATTTACAAAGAGCCAAAACCAAAAGTAATGTTCATGTTTTGCGAACCACAAATCATACTTACTTTGAGACGTTTAGTAAAAATAAATAGCATCTGCAAATGCTGTAACATATCTGTAAACAAAACCATCGACGCGCAAGTACAAGCATTATTATCAGTGATATGCGCAGCCCGTTTTCACGCCCATGTGTCTTTGGCGGGAAAAGAGGGGGTTATTTTTAAGCGTGCGTAGTGGAGGAACCAACCAATAGAAAACGTTTGGCGAGCAATAACGCTCATCAGCACACATGGGGAAACACATATACAACACACAGAAGTAGCCACGATTTGTTTAAACCTGTGATCTAGTTTTTTTATGAATAAAAGGGGCAGTATTGTATGGGGATCCACGTAATGAAGCGATACAGAGTGTATGGCCGCTTCTTAACGGAGGCTAGAATAGGGAAAAAGGAGTTCATACAAGTGCAGAGAGTTTGCAGACGATTTGCACTCTATCTGTGCAATTAACACTCGCAATGACATAATGAGCCACTCACCCACAATCTTTTGTTTATGCAAATAAGTGATGGATGGAAATTATCTGAAGAGTACATAGTTTACTTCGCCCTTTTAATTGGACAGTGCACACAGCAGTTGACTGCAAGAAGAATGGGACAGTTTCCGCGAAAATTTAAAATGTTATAAAAATGCATCGCGTTTGAATCGCTATAACTTCCAAACGGATAACGCTATCGACTTCCTATTTGCAACACTTCATAGTGAAATGGTGTAGTATGAAGTGTTGAAAATAGGAAGTCGATAGGTTATCCGTTGGGAAGTTATAGCGATTCAAACGCGATGCATTTTTATAACATTTTAACCGTGGGGCAATTTTCGCGGAAACTGTCCCAAATAATTATGTGTACTGAATTGATGCATGTATACATGTAAGTTTACACTGGTCTTTTCTTACCAAAACAACCAACCACAAAAGTCAGGTGGTCAACCAGCAAACTTAAATCCACAATTGCTGGCATTCGTGCAGTAGCCCCTCCCATCCAAATGGCTGGATGAGCACAGTTCCAATCATCCAGTAATCCTGGAGCAGCTGTGGTGTCCCATATGCCTAATGATTGTGAGCCAACCACTGGAGCTTGGAGCTACCATGTAGGGCATTGGTATGCACTGACTGTACCATCCAGTGGTTCATGGCATAGGTCAAACTCAGATTATCGTCCAGCAGGTGGAAGTCATGAGACAGTCTGTAGAGAAGATGGTAAGGATTAAACAAACACTGATTGAAAGCAAGCAAACAGAAGGGGGAAATAATCAACAGCACCGAAGTGACTGACAAGGAATTTGCTGGTCCCTTTGTCAAGCAATTGGATGAAGCCCTCCAATCTTTTAACATCCATAGGCAACAATACTTAGGTGGTGTGTTAGTTGGCAACCATATACACAAGACCCTCCAGGTATAACTAAGAATAAAATATGCTCAAAGAGCGTATTGGCATTGCAAACACATATTGGATTCGGTCTCATGGGGTGAGAAAGAAGCCAATCCATTCATGCGCCTTGCAAAGGATGTACCATTCGGTACCAGATCCTGTGAAACATTTGTTGCTCATTGTTAAGGAGCACTTACTGACTGTAGCTCTACAAAATGTGGCGCCTCCTCCTAAAAGAATGAAATAATGATAACGCAATTCACGATAAACTTCAACAGTAAGTATCACTGGTAAAAGAAATCGTGGCTGTGTGTGTGTGTGTGTGTGTGTGTGTGTGTGTGTGTGTGTGTGTGTGTGTGTGTGTGTGTGTGTGTGTGTGTGTGTGTGTGTGTGTGTGTGTGTGTGTGTGTGTGTGTGTGTGTGTGTGTGGTGTGTGTGTGTACTAAGAATGTGTACCTAGTGTATTTGAAACTTATAGTTTGTGAGAATTTAACTAAATGTACTGCTGGGAATGCATCAGATGGACAAATACCACAGAGCTACTATGTGGTGTGTGTTAAATTTGGGTTTGCCAAAAACATGTCCGTTATTTACTGGGAGGGCATTCACGTGGTGTGAGGCATCTCGGGAGTTTCATGCTCCAGTCATCCAAATGTGGATGAGAGAGGTCATTCGAATGATACAGGAATGGTAGACTAAACGTATTCACAACAAGCAATTCGCAAGCTAATTCAGCTCAATACTAGCAAAGGTCATATGCATCACTAACATTGAGGGCTATGTGACCTTTCCAACGATATTTAAGCTATTTGGAACCATCTACACAACAGGTCCATCTGTCTCACTTCAGCCTCTTCCAACATCATGATCACTTTCTCCTTGTTTTGTGGATGCTCTTCCCATGCAAGCATCATGAGTAACATGCACCCTAAATGGCACTGATGATAAGCCTACCCTTTTATTAGTGCCAAATTCAGTTTACTGCACATTTAAATTGACTTTGACACACACCCACACACCTACAATGGAGTGGAATATAATATCAGATAAGCAGGGACGATCTATACAAAACTCCTCCCACCCAGATGTGAGCACAATCAGCAGGTTTATGAAAATCAGGAGTACGCTATAAAGTACCTTATGCTACAATTGACATGCACATGCAATGACCTTCCTCTTTTCTCTCCCCATCTCCAATAAAACTGTGTGCGTCTGCACGACAAGCGCACACACACAAACATGCACAGATGCCACACACACACACACACACACACACACACACACACACACACACACACAACCATGGAACAGTGAGCTACACAAACACAATCCAGTACTATGATCTGCATATTGAAAACCACAATATTTGGCAGTTGTAATTTCCCATTTCCTCCTTTACAGTGCACAACTCAGCTGTCACGATTGCAAGCTTGCAGGTTTCATGAAATGCAACATCTCAGCTTCAAGAGGTCACAGAGTATACAAAACTTTCCCATTCTGTTTGCTTCAATGCAGTACCTTATACGTGTGAACTACTATTAAGACAGGGAGTATAGATTAAGTAAAAATTAGCACATCAGAAATCGTTTTTTTAATTGATCAAACATTCATAAGGTGAGATTTGATACATCGTCAGATCAGATGAATACCAATTTAGATTATTTATCCCATGTGTGGGGGAGACACTTGGGTAGTTCTGAATTAAGTGACGAGTACCCACCCATAGATATGAGCAGTCTATCCATATATGGTGGTACAATTATAATTACTATCACACTGTTATAAATTTGTATTCTTGGAACACTAACTAACAGATATTCCAGCAAAACAGCATTCAAATGGCTTCACTTGTTGGTCACCACAACGACACATTGCGTGTAAGAAGGAAACATTTTCGTCATAGGGATATGAAATTCTGGCATCCAATAACATAAGTATAGGTTAAAAGGGTAGGTATATGTAGTCTACCAGGGTGGGTGCAGCCAACAGGGCTACTGGCAGTGAAAGCCTATTACAGGATAGCCTCAGCGGATAGCCTACATAAATCATTTCTTTGCTAATTAGACGCACAAGAACTGGATGTAAGCTCCTTTCAATGGGACTAGACCCCTGAGCAAACATCGTCAAACCCTGTCACACTTTCATCATATTATGCTTGCTTATGTCAGGGCTGTACATCTCACACGCGATTAACTTATACAAACCAAATGATATAACACGACCAAGCTGCACAGGCCTACCCCCCCCCCCCCCCCCCCCCCCCCCCCCCCCAAAGCTGCATCAGCATGGGCCTACTCATGACTTTTGTACAGCACTGAGATATGCAGTAGCATTTATCTCATTTTTCACATGGATACATACAATTAACACGAGAATATCACGTGTTGCGTATCTTATAAAAGGATATTATTAACTTCGTATTGCAAAAGGGGAACAATGTGTTACGGGGTGATCTCAATCTTCAATGAAGGCAACTCTGTCAAGGACAAACAGAGCCCAGATGCCTTTAGTAGCCCGAGGAACAGTCCTCCTTCACGTGAGACAGCAAGCGATTACTTCAGCTACGGTAGTCCGACCCTAAACTCGAGCGGTGGCTTGTTAGACACGGACGATTTGTCGTGTTTCTTGGACGTCCCAGTCAGCCCAAGAGATGGTTTCCACTCGCTGCCGTTTGATGTCGGCATCAAAAATGACGTGAATCTCTTCGAACCACTGTGGAACTATCCCCTGAGCGCGGAACAGACAAACGCCTCGCCGGTTACTTCGAGCAACCATTCAGCACAGAGCTTCCTATGTAAGGTGTGCGGCGACAAGGCCTCCGGTAACCACTTTGGGGTGTTGAGCTGCGAAGCGTGCAAGAGCTTTTTCCGGCGAAGCATTCGAACCGACGCTCGCTACTCGTGCCGAGCCGGGAGGTGCTGCGAGATAGACAAACAGTCGAGGAACAGATGCCAGTACTGCAGACTGATCAAGTGTATCAAGGTTGGAATGAAGAAGGAAGGTACGCTGTAATATAGCAGGTTGTTTGTTCTGATGTATAAAAGGTTTGTTTCATCTGATCAGCTGTACAGGAAGAACGACTTCCAACCGGCACGAAGTCCAGGTCGATAAAGATGGCAGCAGATCACGTGGATTCTTCTTCAGATGTTGTTTCAAACGAACTTGGCAGTGGAAGTACACCAAATAGTCCCTCCTCAGCTGCTCATTCCGACTTCAAGGTGTCTGACATATTTGGCAATTACAACTTTTCAGATGAGAACAAGAGCACGACCACTGAATCTGTTCAGCTGAATGATTTTCTAGGAGCCGTGCGGGCCTATGTTGTCAAGCTGATAGGATGGGCTCAGCACATCCCAGCCTTTGCTCACCTCAACTTTGAGGACCAGGTTAGGCTCCTGAAGGCTAGCTGGTGTGAGCTGTATGTGCTGCACCTTGCTGTACACAATGGATCCAACCCTGACACACTGGTTCTTGGTGGAGGACTGACCTGCAAGCCTGACCAGATTGGAGATCCTGAAATCAGTCAACTGATAAGCAGGACATCTAGTGAGGTTTCCTTGTGGTTTGAGTCCCTGACCGCTGATCCAGTTGAGCTAGCTTGTCTGAAGGGAATCCTTCTTTTCAACCCAGGTAGGCTGTTGGTAACATTCCTACCATAGCTATCAGTCATATTGATATCATCGTATTTCACAGCTGGTACACAGCTCAGTGCTGAAGCGAAGAAGGAGGTGGAGTTGTACCAGGAGCAGATACTGGCTTTCCTGGAGGACCACTCCAAAGCCACACACTCCTCCATCTCTCAGAGGTTCTCTAAGCTCCTTCTGAGACTGGGTTCCATCCAATCCATCAGCAAGGAGATGATGCAATACCTGGAGGTTCAGCAAACCCTTGGACATATCCAGATGGACAAGCTGCTTGTAGAACTGTTCGATGCCCGCTAGATGGGTTGATACCATCTTCACTTGATTGGTCGTGTTCTGCTGTATGTCTTGTAATGAAAGTGAATGGTAGCATTTACACTCTGATCCTAATCATGTGTGTGCTTCGAATGAGCTGTTCAGACTGAACAAGACCTCAGATGCTGAACCCTGCCCCTCTTCCCCCCCCCACACCCCCACATGCACACTGTTGTACAGCACATAGGGTATTGAAGAGGATGGATACCAGAGGCTAGTATGATTAGAAAAAGGTGATACCAGCCTCCTGTACACTGTCAAATAACAAGCACAATAGAACCCCTAAATACGGGACTGTATTATAGTGTCCTGATCATTATAGTGTCCTGATCATTATAGTGTCCTGATCATTATAGTGTCGTTTTTAAGGGGTTGGAACTTTTCAAATGATTAGAGATAATGTCGTGTTCATCGATGTGTCCTTATTTCAGGGAGTCTGGATTTAGGGGTTCCATTGTAGTTACTGTTGGGACCACAAGGGGGTGAGAGACTTGGGAAGTATTTTCATAGCTGAATACCTCATATTCACAGAGTCAACACTCCCACATATATAGTGGAGTTTCAGCTATGAATGCATTTGGTGGGGTTGAAGTACAACACTGAATGCTTTCAACCAACCTTCCTCATGGCTACATCAACTATAATGAACCGTACATTTTGTGTATTGTATGGAATTCTTCATGAGATAGCAAGCGGGTGCACACACGTATAGACCCTTTTTCATGTGTCATGTGACCGCTCCATACGTCATACGTCAGTGTCACACAAATACACGTCCGCCGTGTTGCTGCACAGCTTTTACGAAAATATTCGAGTAACGAAAATGATTTGTATACCTTATCAATGGCAAACACTGACTAGCAGTTATTAATAGCGTAGGTAGATAGCATGTAGGTGGCACACATGCTCCTGTTTAATAATGTGACGATCATATGGACACACCCCTTTTCATCCACAATATCTATAAGATTAGCAGATGTTCTGAGTAGAAGCTGCAACTTGAATTATACCCTAACACAATGTGATTGCATCAGCTATATGCTACCACTTTATAGGATGTCCTGAAGTCATCCTTTGTGACTATTATATTAAAGCCGATAGGTGCCCATTGAACGTCACATATCATTGATAAGAAGTATGGTGATGCCCTATACTTGGCTTAGGGATTTTAAATTTAGACACAGGAATGCAAAACTTGATGCAGATTAGCATCAATTAACCATTTCATTAAATGTGCTGTGTAATATATGTGTAAAAATAAAAGAAAACAGTGTTGCAATTTAGAGTATTCAGAAAGGGAACAAATACCAAATTGTAAGATAGAAATTAACCATACTGTGCTAACTAATTAATGGAGCTTTTCCGCTTCTCCCACCCCCTCACCCATCCCTTCTCCCATCCCCTCTCTCACCCCTTCCCCATCCCCTCTCCCATCCCCCTCCCACCCCCTTCCCATCCCCTCTCCCATCCCCTCTCCCACCCACCCATCCCCTCTCCCGCCCCCTCTCCATCCCTCTCCCACCCTCTCCCATCCCCTCTCCCACCCCTTCTCCCACCCCCTCTCCCACCCCTCTCCCATCCCCTCTCCCACCCCCTCTCCCACCCCCTCTCCATCCCTCTCCCACCCCTCTCCCACCCCCCTCTCCCACCCCCTCTCCCCCCTCCCCATCCCCTCTCCCACCCCCCCTCCCACCCACCCCTCCCTCCCATCCCCTCTCCCATCCACCTCCCTTCCCTCTCCCACCTTTCCTCTCCCACCCCCTCTCCCCCCCCCCTCTCCGCACCCCCCCTTCCCACCCCCTCACCCCTCCCCTCTCCCATCCCCTCTCCCCCCACCTCACCCCATCCCCTCTCCCCCCCCCTCCTCCCACCCCTCTCCCCCCCTCCTCTCCCATCCCCTCCTCCCATCCCCTCTCCCACCGTCCTCTCCCACCCCCTCTCCCCACCCCCTCACCCATCCCTCTCCCCACTCCCCCTCCTCCCCCCCCTCCTCCCCTTCCCTCTCCCCCCTCTACTCCCCCCCTCCCACCACCCCCCGTCTCCCCCCACCCTCCACCCCATCCCCTCTCCGCCATCCCCTCTCCCACTTCCCTCTCCCACCTCCTCTCCCACCCCCTCGTCCCATCCCCTCTCCCATCCCCCTATCCCACCCCCTCTCCCACCCCCTCCTCCCTCCCCTCTCCCATCCCCTTCTCTCACCCCCTCTCTCACCCCACTCTCCCACCCCCTTTCCCATCCCCTCTCCCACCCCCTCTCCCATCCCCTCTCCCACCCACTCTCCCATCCCGTCTCCTATCCCCTCTCCCACCTCCTCTCCCACCCCTCTCCCACCTCCTCAATACACCACCCCCTCGTCCCATCCCCCTCTCCACTCCCTCTATCCACCCCCCTCCCCATCCCCTCTCCCGCCCCCTCTCCCTCCCTCTCCACCCCCTCTCCCACTCCCTCTCCCACCTCCTCTCCCATCCCCCCTCACCATCCCCTCTCCCATCCCCTCACCATCTCAACTTTTCATGAGTTGATTGCTATATGATGCCAAGTAATCGTATAGATTTATCTAACCCTTGAAATCAAGTTGCCCTTCAGCCATATAATATTTACTAAATTGGAGGTGAATCTGATCCTTCGGCATGGGCAAATCAACATTGTAATGCATTCACATAGAGTGTCAGTCTTATCCCATTCTTTGGGCACATAGTATGTTTATTTCATGTGGTGCCCCCATACGTGGTGCCCCACTGTGAACCAATATTGGTTTGGGTACAAAGCCACTCCCTCTATACATACACCTTTTTAGAAGGTGATGTGAAGGAAAAGTATCATGATCATGTATTGAGAACAACTAAGGTTGTGCTGTCCAATGTCCACAGGCTGTCGTCACACAGGATATAAAATGGGGGATAAGAGCTGCCTATGTAAATTACATGCAGGTTTTCACCCTAGCAATACAAATGACAATGCACACATGTACATATATGGGACAGTCCTTAAGCAAAGTGATCTTATGGATACTTATGGATACTTATGGATATACTTACAGAACTTTCCTGGCAAAGCGCACGCTTGCAATAGAAAACATTGTGATGGACTGTTTCAATGTCAGTGTGTCACATGCGGAAACTATGAAGTTTTTCCTTGCACTGTTCTATACAGCTGTAGACCATATGTACCTGAAATTTTGAAGGACTTTAATGTTTGCGATACTTGCAAATTCAGCCACAATCACAAATTTATAGTTCATGTAATTTGTAATGTGCTAAATTGATGCATGTTAATTAGTGGGTGTGATTACGTGGAGTTGATTTGCAAAATTTATTTGTGTGAATTGATTAGGTTTTACAAACATTTGGTCATAATCTATGTGACCTGTTGTATGGTTTCTATGGAAAAGTAAAAGAATCTTGGAATTCTCGATCTCATATTACACATTCTATGCAGTAAATATTTATTCCAGAAAGTTAAAGACCTGTTCTGTCGTTTTTCAGATGTAAAGTCACATATTTATTTATGTCACACGTGTACATCATGTTCGCTTTGAAAATGAATGTCCCCCTGAGCAGAAATCAACACTGGGCATTGGTACTTTTTGTGCACAATTTGAAAATCAAATCTAATGACAAAAGTTTAGCTGAACCTCAACCGTTAGCAGATCAATGAGAAGACACTGTACTGCAGTACCCTCACTGGCCACACGATACTGCATTACATGACACTGCATCACAGACACCATTGCAATGCGCTAGGAACTGAGCTTCCAAGAGTTGGTGCAATGAGTTTAACATGCTGCAGAAAATCAAGCACATACTTCAGTCATTTTGTGACAGAACCTCAGTTTTGACAAATTTTTCTTTTGCACAATAAGAAACAAAGTATAAAAAAGCTATTGTATAATTATTAACATTTACAGGGCATATGCAAATGAATGCCAAGCTTTTAAAGAATTATATGGGATCATTTCTGCGAAAAGGGACCTAACGCATACATTATAAATTTCCAGTACGCGCAATAGAAATGTAATGCTTGTGTTGAAATGTATGGCTAATTAAAATTTCTGCACCTTACAACTCCATGACAGATACTCCGATTCTCAATGCGTAAGAAGCAATGTGTGGAGGACATTTCAGGCTTCTAGAATACTGGTATAAATTGAAAAAAAACATGCATCATGTCCCTTTTCACGGAAACGAATCCCATATAGTTATTATAACTCAATATTTATAATAAGTTAGCAAGAAGGTTTATTAGTCATAGCCATTACTAACTGGGTAAATACTGGTGGTGTAAACACATTTAGTTTATGATAAATCAACATTCACTAAAATGAATTGAAATCATGACAAAATATTCAAGAGGTTTATAGCTACTTTTAATACACATTGCTTATTAGTTAAGCAAACACTGGCTATTGATTACTCAGTGGTAAGTTATTGATTAATTTTTTGAAGTTTGTCAGGGTTCACGACCTACCACCCTGACAAAGGATGAAAAGAGACTGAATAGCGGGAGCCTCCAGGTCTAGAATGACGTTAATGCGGACCTTATGCCATACAATAATGTGTACTGTGCACGTATTCCTGGGTCTGGTGCGGTGATGGAAATCTAGCAGTTGGGAGGAAGGAGCGGCGCGCAGGCTGCGGCTAGATTGATCCTTCACAAAGTTCAACTGGTTGGTTTGAATTTCAAGGGTTTAATTATTAATTTATAATGAAGAGCAAGCTAAAGTAATGTACAATTCTGAACATGCCAAATGAACTGCATATTTTAATTCCTTGATATTCTCGTAATTTAGTTAGTTTCACATTTGTTATTAGACTAGCACGCACAGTTAATGTCAGTTGATTAGCTAATTTAATATGGAGTAATAACCAATTTAAAATCTTCGTGCTTATTTGCAAGCACAAGGTGTCACATTAAATTACGAGCCTTAGAATAGGAGCCCTGTGTAGAATTGGGGGCATCCCCTGTCAATTAGGGACCCTTCATAGAATTGGGACCCCCCTGGCGTTGATTTGAATTTTCCGGTCCGATCAGTCCATACTTATAAAAAAGGCTTGCTATAATTCTAACTGGATGTTTCACTTCAAAGGTACCGTTAAAACCATGCAAATGGTAAACAATTTGGTGACATTGTTTTTTTGACATTGATTTTTTTTTTCTCTTCAATAACTTAGCACATTGCAGTGCACAATGCACAATGACACAACACGTGTGTACCTTTAACAGTTTATCAACCATTGCAGGAAATACATTCTCACCTGCATACCAATGTAATACAGGTGAATGCCTTCAACTCAAAAACTATCTTCTTTGATGATTCGAGTGGATAACTGAAAGGGACATACACACACAAAGATCTCACTAAGCACAGTGTCTTTCTCATCCTTGTCTTTCACAATGTTCTCCATGGGAGTCCCTACAGCGAATAGCTCGAAAGATGAGGGTGCGAAGATGGCATATTCTGCTTTAGAGAGATCTATTTGTGTCTTCAGAGTATTAGTTGCATAGTGTCACAACACATGCAAGGTCTCTGCTCTAGTGCAATCACAGTGTCACATGGAACTGGGGACCCCATAGAATTAGGAATGCCCCCCCTCCCTCACCGCCCCCCCCCCCCCCCCCCCCCCCCCCCCCCCCGTTCCCAAAACAATGTAAAATTGGTGGATCCTCCCTAGGGATCCCACGTAATATTCAGTGCCGATATGTACATACCAAAAATGGTTTATGTCTAATTTGATTTTTAAAAGCAACAATGGGTGACAATGCAATGCTTTGGCTTTACATTTGCTTGCTACCAATGTGAAGGCTTCTTTTTATACATGCACCTCTGCACACTCATTGTCATTGCAGCAATGTTACATATGTACAGGACAGCAGTGTTACATATGTACAGGACAGCAGTGTTACATATGTACAGGACAGCAGTGTTACATATGTACAGGACAGCAGTGTTACATATGTACAGGACAGCAGTGTTACATATGTACAGGACAGCAATGTTACATATATGTACAGGACAGCAGTGTTACATATGTACAGGACAGCAATGTTACATACGTACAGGACAGCAGTGTTACATATGTAAGGGACAGCAAACACACACACACTGTAAAAAATTTGTACTGCCACATAATTTTTGTACACAACACAGACAGTCAGTATCTTGATTCTGGAACAACAATTTGGAATCTTATCTACTTTCGAGGATTATTAAAATTGGATGTGTACTAAATTTAGTTCTATTTTACAAATAACTATTAATCCAAACCTAACAATAACCTGGCCATTTGGGGCAAACAAAGAGAAGATATTATCTAGAGCGTAACCACAGGTTCCAACCTTCCCCATAAATACACAATAATTATTGATTTGGGTCAGTTTCCGAGAAAATGAAAAGTGGCGTATATATATATAAAGTTATAAAAATGCTTCACGTTTGAATCGCTAAAGCTCCATAACGGTTTAAGCAATCAACGTCCTATTTCGAGCACTTCGTGCCACACCACTTTTCTCTACGAAAATCGATTTTGGTGTCTTACCCTTGCTCCTTGCCGACGTTACAAGGCACAGTACCCCGAGGGGTTCAAAATCCAGGTAGCTCCCTGCAGGAATGTCCAAATCACTTCAAAATCGATATGCACGTAAAGGAGTCCTGTCACTATTGATTTCTGCAGATCGTTGATTTTTACCTTATCCGTTATGGAGATACAGCAATGCAAAGTAAAGTCCACGTTTCCCGCTCGAATCGCGCCTTTCTCAGTCCTTGAACCGCTTCCATTCTCCCGAGTGGGACTGAGAAAGGCGCGATTCGAGCGGGAAACGTGGACTTTACTTTGCATTGCTGTATCTCCATAACGGATAAAGTAAAAATCAACGATCTGCAGAAATCAATAGTGACAGGACTCCTTTACGTGCATATCGATTTTGAAATGATTTGGACATTCCTGCAGGGAGCTACCTGGATTTTGAACCCCTCGGGGTACTGTGCCTTGTAACGTCGGCAAGGAGCATAGGTAAGACACCAAAATCGATTTTCGTAGAGAGAAGTGGTGTGGCAAGAAGTGTTCGAAACAGGAAGTTGATAGCTTAAACCTTTACGGAGTTTTAGCGATTCAAACGTAAAGCATTTTTATAACTTTTGATATATATAGCCACTTTTCATTTTCTCGGAAACTGACCCATTTTATTTAAGACTTACACTTTGAGGTTTCCAACTGTTACATCCGCTTGATCCTAGGTGTACAAACCTTTGAACGGACTTGGACGCTGCGCGCCACGTTATGTTGTATACGGATGTGTGCGTGTGTGTGTGTGTGTGTGTGTGTGTGTGTGTGTGTGTGTGTGTGTGTGTGCGTGTGTGTGTGCGCGCGCGCGCGCGCGCGTGTTTATGTGTGTGTGTGTGTGTGTGTGTGTGTGTGTGTGTGTGTGTGTGTGTGTGTGTGTGTGTGTGCATGCCTATGCCTATGTGTCCAGAAGGAAAGAACATAACACAGTCATTATGGCCCCTGCCGCTTTAGTATATAAAAAGCGGCCATTTTTTTCCGAGTTACATGGAAGCGTATGACCAAGCTAACCAACTGTGCAACTTACCTTATTTTCAAGCGGAACATCGAAATAGCAGGATGAAGACGAGAAGAGACAGTGCGGGAAGCCAGGAGAAGGACAGGGAAAGAACAACGGGAGATCGATAATTACCACCACTTTTAAGACAAGGCTTTTAGCGTACTGTAGATACTATTTTTAAAGATTAAATAAATCAGCAATGCGAAAAGCCCCTGAATGTAATATTCAATCTACGATACACAACATATGTCCGTATGCAAATGGCTTACCAATACAGTGGAACCCCGAAATGCGGACACTAGCGGGACCAACCTCAAGTGTCCTGATTATTGAGGTGTCCTTTATTCAGGGGTTGGAACTTTTTCAGTATATAATATAATGATGGCAAGTGCATCCTAACAGTGTATTGTGTATTATACAGATACAGCATAATTAAGATTAAGGGGTGTTATCTTTTTGGAAAAAATCTGTAATTGATGCTTGAACAGATTTCAACCTGGTGACTGCACTCAGTAGCTCATCAGTCCTAGTTGCTTCTTCTGCATGACTGTTCTGCTCAAGAAATGAACGGATATCTTCAATGACTTCTGTCAAATTTTTCATTCTCGAAGGAGGGGGTTAGTGCTCTTTTATCACTTCGTTGTCTGGCAACCCTCCTTAGATAAAGTTCTGCTTTTGCAGGCAGAGCCCACAAACATCAAAGACAACAAAGTAGTAGCTTTAGTTGTCGGCCATAAACTATCAGTCCTTTTCTGTCAATTTGTGTCCAGAACATTTAATAAAGGGACAGTGGAAGTTACTGGAGCAGTTGTGAATCGTGGTGCTGAATATGGCATCGCTTGTATGGTACTAGAGCCTATGTGGAGCGTGTGCAGAAAATAATCCGTGAAAATAATCTCTCATAATACATGTGATTATGACATCATAACGCAGCATGTCAGCTTGTCGGGGTGTTTTTGTATTGTGTAACAGCAGATGGCGCACTACGTAGTGTCCGGATTACGGAATATCGAGGTGAACGCAATTCAGGAGTGTAACAAGCGCATTTCCAACGTAAGTTTTTTGGGACCTAGAGATAGTGTCCTGTTTATCGAGGTGTCCGTATTTCAGGGAGTCCGCATTTCGGGGTTCCACTGTAGTGGATACACAACTTATTCCGTTCCGCAGAGGACTGACATAAAACGCATACACACAATAAAGAAATTTATAACATGACTGAACCGTCGCGAGGTCGCAGCCTGTACTTTGCACCACCAGCATTGTTCATGCACTTTACACTACAAACCACGCATGCGCGAAGCGCGTTCGTTGACAGTGTTCCATGTTTTCTGTGGCCTCCCTATAATCTCTAGACCGTTAGATAAATGAAACCACGGTTCTGGCATGACAACCGGTCGAGGTAAGAGTCGAGACAGGCTTTATTTAGAATCCTGAATGTCGAAGTACTGTACAAGCGGTAAATTTGTTCAGGATGAACAGACATCCCAGCGGTGTAGGGAATACTTACGAAATCAGGAGGGTCAAGTAGGTGTGTTCAATTTCCTTATACTTTATGCCCAAGGGCCTCGTTCCCCTGGTCTCGGTCCCAGACCCAGTTCACCGCAGCAGCGGATGGTTACATCACTGCTACGCGCTCGAACTAGCGGTGATGTAACCCATCCGCTGGCTGGACTTGTCTCGTACCCAGACCTACCATGACGTAAGCGTTTATCGCTTACATGAAAGCTTACGTCGTGGTTGGTCTGGGTACGAGACTAGAGACTTACCTATGAAGTTAACAATGAAGATTAAACCGAACACAACGTGAGCCCATGTATAGCGCCGAATTTGGAGTATCATGGCTTACGTGCATTGACAATTTATCATAAGCTGCATGTCTCACCGTATCTTTGACCATTCCAGGCCACATAAACCGTTCACTGATCCTGCTCAAAGTTTGCTTCACTCCCATGTGCCCGTAAATTGGATCCACATGACAAGCCTTCAGAATACGATGCTGCTCTTTCTTAACTCCAACAAATCTTATTTCCACTGTCTACAATAAATCACTATCCATGACGTGCGGACGACACAATTGTGTGCATTAGCCAAATTAAAATGAACAAATCTTGCCCTTCTTCTTCTTAAAGTACATTTCTCCACCTCTCACAACAAATTTCTGAGCCTTTCTTCGTATGCATCGCTTGCGTGCTACGCTTGCACCCACAGGGTACACATTTGTTACCAAGTACTCATATGCTTCTTCTACTAGGTTCCCACTTTTGGCATCTCCCTTTTCACTTGAATCAGCCATCTTCACAGAGAATAAGATCAATTTCCACGTGTTCGAGGTATTTATGTGCCCGGACCAATTTTGGATTAACCGGACAAATTGTGGCGTCATTTTCGGTCCGGCCGGACCACCAAAATTGGTCCGGCCCGACCGATGTTTTCCCCGGATCAAATTTTTCGTGACAGGTCTCTTTGCCATCTTGTTGCTGCTAGTCCTCTTGTATGGCCACTTCTTGTTGCTCCTTACAGGCTGGCTGCCGCATCGTGCGTACTGAAGGTTCACATGTATGGCCTCCATTTTTCTCCTCAGCAATGAACGGCTGCACTTATTCTGTTTGGATCACTTGGAGTGAAGTGTTGGTAGCCATGGATGTACTCTGAGTGTACTTGGAGTGATGTGTCTGGTACTTGTGCACAGAACCTTGCACAAGATTCAGCATCCAAATACTGTTTCTTCTCCACACCTAGATAATCCCGGAGACATTGTCAAGTCAAACACAGAACTTAGTTCCCTTAACCAGGCCAGTACACTTTAAAAAGTGTTTTAAGACTCCAACACACTAGTATAGCTCAAATGCAGATCAAAGGAATACAGATGTCCCACTTACCACACCTGGCCTTCCCACTGGTGACAGTTCAATGCAATTCATTAGGATCCAATTAACCAATCATTACACAATAAGCTCACATGCACAACACACACACACACACACACACACACACACACACACACACACACACACACACACACACACACACACACACACACACACACACACACACACACACACACACACACACACACACACACACACACACACACACACACACACACACACACACACACACACACACACACACACACACACACACACACACACACACACACCACACACACACACACACACACCACACACCCACACACACACCCACCACACACACACACACAACGGTCCACATACACAACGCATACGTACCACTATCCAGTGTTGTGACATTGGCAACACCACCAGTCTGACACCCAGCTGTGGTGCATGCTGCTTCCACAAAGCTGTACTGCGTTGACGGCTGCAGGTTATGTACCACGGGACACTGGAGGTAGTGAGAAGGACGTTCCCCAGTACGGAAACAGCTTACAAATAGTAGGCTGTGATGATCCTATTGGACTGAGGGGTTAAACTACATCACATTGATAGAGGAAGAGGAGAGTGCCAGAAGCTGAGGGCTTTGGAACCCCCTGTGAAAGGGACCAAGATGTGACAACCATACACAAAACACACACACACACACACATGAAAGTGTGCATGTACAACATGTATGAGTATGTGTGACAAATGTGAGTACATGAATGCATATGTTCACACACACCACACACACACACACACACACACACACACACACACACACACACACACACACACACACACACACACACACACACACACACACACACACACACACACACACACACACACACACACACACACACACACACACACACACACACACACACACACACACACACACACACACACACACACACGGTCCACATACACAACACATACGTACCACTATCCAGTGTTGTGACATTGGCAACACCACCAGTCTGACACCCAGCTGTGGTGCATGCTGCTTCCACAAAGCTGTACTGCGTTGACGGCTGCAGGTTATGTACCACGGGACACTGGAGGTAGTGAGAAGGACGTTCCCCAGTACGGAAACAGCTTACAAATAGTAGGCTGTGATGATCCTATTGGACTGAGGGGTTAAACTACATCACATTGATAGAGGAAGAGGAGAGTGCCAGAAGCTGAGGGCTTTGGAACCCCCTGTGAAAGGGACCAAGATGTGACAACCATACACAAAAACACACACACACACACACATGAAAGTGTGCATGTACATGTACATGTATGTGAGTATGTGTGTGAATGATACATGTGTGAATGTGAGTATGCATGAATGCATATGTTCACACACACACATACACACACACAGACACACACACACACACACACACACACACACACACACACACACACACACACACACGTGCCTCACATTGATTTTCATTGCAATACAGGGTGTGTGGCACCTACATGTACTTACACAGCATGTGGCGTGAGCGGGGCTACAAATACAAGTGGTGGTCACAATAAATGGGTGGGGTCACTGAGTGGGGTATATATAATAATCAAAGATCAAAGGGTGGGGTTTCCCCAAGAAAGGTGCCCCCCTATCCCACACATCATACTGGATCAGCAGGCTGTTTGGATTGGACAGTGCAGTCACAGCGTTCAGAGCAGTTACATTGGGAGCAGCCTGGAATATGGGCATGGCTTGTAATGTCTTCAAGCTGCTGGAGTTGCTTTGGCCCCACCCACCGGATGTGCAGGCCTGTACCAGTATGTACGCTGTAAACAGTTGTAGTCCATATACAGTGTATGGTATTGGACAGGGCAGGGATTTACCGCTCCCACCCCCTATCCACCCCCTGGTTTGCCCCTAATTTGAATAACCCAGGGAGAAGGCCAACAGTATACCATATCCACACTCAACAAGGCCAACAGAATAGGGAGAAGGCCAACAGTATAGTCATAGGGAGAAAACCAACAGTATAGGGAGAAGGCCAACTCTATAAAGACAAGGCGAAAAGTATAGGGAGAAGACCAGCAGTACAGGGAGAAGGCCACCAGTCTAACAATGAAGGAAGAAGACCAACAGTATAAGGAGACGAGCAATTAACGGTTCGGGAGTAATGCGCCTATCATTGTTACGTGAGACCCCCCCCCCCCCCCCCCCCCCCCCCCCCCCCCGGAGCGAAGTCGGGGATTTGACCTTTATTAAAGCAAACCGCCCCTGGTTGGGGGACAATAACCGGTCAAATGTCGTGAGACCCCCCCCCCCCCCCCCCCGGGGCATTGGGAGGGATTTGACCTTTATAAAAGCAAACCACGGGAGATAATAACAATTTCCATTTGTCGACGTCCAACAAAATCTGTCACCTGTTGAAAGGTCAAATGCCCGGACTACACAGCCAAATTGTAATTCTCTGTACCGGATATGTCTCGTACTCATATCATACATGATTACATCCTGTACCATATTGATTGGTACAACCTGGAACATACACAGCAATTCGGCCGTCCGCACGCGGGTGATTACAAACTACGTATTCAGTCATGCATCCGTGCATATCACAAAGCGTGCACTCACGATTAACGTAGTCCCATTATTCAGAGATAATATATAATTATATATTATCTCTGCATTATTTCACCGCCCAATCCTGTACGGGAATATCATTAAACGGCCATTTAACCCTCTCCTCACGTATGATTGAATTTGAATTCGAATACCTCTTTTAAGTTTACAACACGCCGAGGCTACAGCTGCAGTAGAGGACAGGTCCCACAAATTTTTAGTTAAGGTATGTGAGGTCAAAAAAAGCTAGTTTTCTAATGCCTGAAACCGAAAACAATGTGCACTCGTTGTCGCTCAGGGGTCAGAACAAGGCTATAGCTAGTTGTATGTACTCACATTGGTCTGAGGCCTCACCACAATGGTCTGAGGCCTCACCACAGTGGTCTTCTTAGGGTGATGTGATTCGGAAGGGTGTGGCTATCTTCGGTGAGTAATTTGTCTCTAGATCTAATAATGGTATACACACGGAAATGTGTATCACTCAGCACATTCATAGATGTCTAAATAATCTATGGTACATTTCATTGTATGTGACGCAAGGTTTGTTCAGTAAGCTTCACATTGGTATGAGACATCACCTCAATGGTCTTCTGAGGGTCACGTGATTCTGAAGGGTGTGGCTATCTCAGGTGAGTCGTTTTTCACTAATAATGGTATACAACATACTGACGTGAGTATCACTACATTTCATTGTATGTGACACAAGGTTTGTCCAGTAAGCTTCACATTGGTATGAGACATCACCTCAATGGTCTTCTGAGGGTCACGTGATTCTGAAGGGTGTGGCTATCAGGTGAGTCGTTTGTCACTAATAATGATATACATACTGACGTGAGTATCACTACATTTCATTGTATGTGACACAAGGTTTGTCCAGTAAGCTTCACATTGTTATGAGACATCGCCCCAATGGTCTTCTGAGGGTCACGTGATTCTGAAGGGTGTCGCTATCCGTTTGTTACTAATAATAGTATACATACTGACGTGAGTATCACTACATTTCATTGTATGTGACGCAAGGTTTGTCCAGTAAGCTTCACATTGGTATGAGACATCACCCCAATGGTCTTCTGAGGGTGACGTGATTCTGAAGGGTGTGGCTATCAGGTGAGTCGTTCGTTACTAATAATAGTATACATACTGATGTTAGTATCACTACATTTCATTGTATGTGACACAAGGTTTGTCCAGTAAGCTTCACATTGGTATGAGACATCGCCCCAATGGTCTTCTGAGGGTCACGTGATTCTGAAGGGTGTGGCTATCAGGTGAGTCGTTTGTCACTAATAATGATATGCATACTGACGTGAGTATCACTACATATCATTGTAAGGTTTGTCCAGTAAGCTTCACATTGGTATGAGACATCGCCCCAATGGTCTTCAGAGGGTCACGTGATTCTGAAGGGTGTGGCTATCAGGTAAGTCGTTTGTCACTAATAATGGTATACAACATACTGACGTGAGTATCACTACATTTCATTGTATGTGACGCAAGGTTTGTCCAGTAAGCTTCACATTGGTATGAGACATCACCCCACTGGTCTTCTAATGACCTATGCAGCACTCACATCAAGAATCTTTTCACCTATCAGAGTCATGTTAATGAATAGTTTTTCATATTGTTCACTTGGTTCTGAGTACAGTGCTACACAAGTATATAACCACACACAATTACACACAAAGTTCATCCACCTGCTGCACAAGGTGTAAGAACGACTCAGAATGGTACGAGCATTAGCTGAGGCGACCAAAGCGGTCAGTCAATGCCTTGGTTATTTTTTATGAAGAAATGCATTTTTATATATTTTTTGGACGATGGTTTATACTTCAGCTTGCCTAGGAGACTATATTATATGTTCTGCTGCGTGATGTTACTTATTATATGCATCGTAGAAAGAGGCGGGGCACGCAAACAATCTATCGCTAGAATGTACCTCGTTCTCTCGGTGTCTTCTTTGGTGCCATCCATAAATTACGTCACTTCGAAGGGTCCCCAGCATGCAGGGTGGTAGCAGCCAGTGTGACGATGTATACATGAAGCATACATCAGTATAAGAGGGGTCCATATAGGTGACGTAATTTATGAACGGCCGCTTGTCATATCATTTATACAAAGGCTCAGGATTCCAACTCCAACCTCCATTATGGAAATGTCTTTCAGAATGCCTCACGCTCTCAGCAGGCGAGGTCTGCAATCGCCATGTCATTAGTAAAACATCATGACGACGCATGCGGTATGCATTTTATAGCAGCCACGTGAATCACGTGATGATTATTTTCGTTTCGCGTCGGTAAGTATGGCTCCACAGAATGTTTTTTTTTGATAGGATGTATGACCGCTGTGGAACACTACATCTTCCACTGTAAGTCAGAGAGGTGCCATTTTATTCCAAAATCGTCAAACGAAAGCCAGGTGAGTTACCTTTAGCCTACGCTCGTTTTGAATTGAAAGCTTTTCTTTCTTAGGAAATTGTGTATTGGGATAACGTTCTGCGAAGCAATTCAGGCAGGTTGTTGGTTAGAAAGAATGGCCGGCTACGCTACACAGCGAGGTAAGCTGTCAATTACGTGTTTTTGTGTGGCACTTTGTTTGCTTCCAAAGCGTAACGTCGGGAACAGAATAACGGTGATCTCTACTGCATTATGGCAGAAATGTTGGATTCCTCGATCTACCTGAAACATCCTGGCTGAACAAGAGCGCTAAAACGTACGTGATGTAACAGCACCTCGTTATTGTTACCCTTTTCCTTTCGCTCAAATGGCGGTGTATTCTACGTGCATTCGGGTTGACAGCAGTGAACTATTCTAAAGAAAGACCTGTGTTGTGGAAGTCAGATGTTACAAACGTACGTGATGTAACAGCACCTCGTTATTGTTACCCTTTTCCTTTCGCTCAAATGGCGGTGTATTCTACGTGCATTCGGGTTGACAGCAGTGAACTATTCTAAAGAAAGACCTGTGTTGTGGAAGTCAGATGTTACAACGTCACCATTAACTGCTGGGAGGTAAGGCCATTTTTTGATAAAAGTGTTGTTTCAGTTATGCTTTCTTTTCTACGAACAGGTTTGTTCTCTTATCAACTTTCTATGTTTCATATTTGTAAACTTGAAACATTAAATTTTTTGACTATGTGATCAATAACCTGAGAAATAATGATAGTATTAACTAGTATATTTAACTTTCTTTACGTCATACGATAGTTCTATATTGCGCGTACACGGTAGGTTCCTCGGTCACGTACAAAATTGCACGTTCGCGCGCGACGTTGCTCTCGAATTATCCCGTGCGCATACAAATGATCCTCCGGGACCGAGAAATCATTCGTATGAAATCGGTCCACTCACGATTTCGAGAGCACATGGCGCGCAAAATTCGGAAGCACGCTCTTCCGGGTGATATTGCGTGCTGTCACGGGCCCGGAATCAAAGCCCTGAATTGCTGTGATATACGTTTAGCACGACATATGGTACAGATTGTATGTAACATTTTGGTACAGATGTGGAAACAGTTTGGTACAGATTGTTCGTTTTCCACCAGAAAAGATATTGAATTTTGTTACATCATATTTTATAGATATTTTTAAATGATTAGATTTAGGCACAAAACACATTATAACAATAAAAATAATTACTCCAGTCATGTACAAAGGTCAACTGATTACATCCTAAGTGCTCTCTCTCCAGTTTGTCCTGCAGCTTTCTCAGCAAGCACACATGTGTTCTTACAATATTGACTGCCTTCCGAATGTTGCCACCAGGTACAGTAAACAGTGTCTTGGTAAGCTCCAACAATGGACAGTCAAATTCATTTAACAGCTGCTCTCCAGTAGATGTCAACAGTGATAGAAAACGTTGAAGTAAGCAAAGTGTTGCTCCTGTAGCTGTCTTGTAGACAGCCATTAACAAAGCATATCTCATCTGAAATGAATATCAGTACTTTGTGTACAAATAAACAACTATTTTCCACCTACCTGTTCATGTGGGAGACACAGTCCACATAATCTCCACAATTAACTAGCGTACAATTCTCAGACATAATAGCTTTGCATACTGCTACTGTCTCAGTACTGGGTTGAAATGAGTTCAGTGTGTGAAGGATCATGGCTCGGTAACAGAGCCATGAGATCAATGGATGTGCCAACTGGATGTCTAACGCCAAGGTGCACTGGTAAGTGGAGCAGAACTGTTTGGTACTTGGAAACCTGTATAACATACACAGTAATAATAAAGAACATAAAGTATTACATAATACCTTTCGTGCTGATCCAGGCTGGTAGATACATCTGCTGCGGCACAATTCTTGAAGTATGACACCTGTTAGTACATGCTGCACCATATCACAAGAAAGTATTTCTAGCGCTCCAACTGCAAACGTAAGAACAACATTCCCTTGCAACATATGGTTTCATATTGGGTATTAAACCTTTTGTTTCCATCAACGCTGTTACTTTGACTGATATGCATGAGAGATTGCAGCCGACTGGCTATGTCCCTACTTGAGGCTTGACGATTACTGAAAATATTAAACATCCGCACCTTTGAGTTGAATGACTCAAACCTGTATTGTAGTAAATGTATGTGTCCTAGGTCTTTTGTTAGTAAACAAGCCAATTTTTGTAACAATCCAGGTGAGGGGGTGGGCCTGGCTGGGACAAGCAGCAGTATATGGTACACATACCTTTCAGCATTGAAAGAAGAAGTTGGACAGAACTCATCCATGCACTCCACTAAATGCAGAATTAGATGTGCTTTCTGTTTCTGAAGAAATGTAGGCATGTGTGTCTTAACGTTATCAACAAAATCCTGACACTTCTGTTGTAAATCATCTTTCAATGATGGATCATAGGCATCACAAGCACACATCCGAAATATCTTTGTAATAAAAATAATCATTACTGCATACATAACTACACATCTTATTTACTTTAGAAAAGCTTGACAATACTTGAAGTTGACCATTGGTAAGATAACGGACCCATGGGCCATTTGTGGCCATGCCTTAAAGTCTCTCAGGACCAAGAAACGAGTGCTTATAGTAAACACAAACATTGCCATATAGCTTAACTTTAAAGCCTGAGGTGTGAAAGGCTCTGATTCTTGCAAGTATTTCCTTTTTCTGCATTGCAGACATCTGTGGCATCACATCTTTCAATAGATACTTGGCAATTCCAAGCCACATCACACTGATGAAGAGCCTCCAAAGGTGTACTTCTTTGGAGGCAGTGATTTTAGCAACACGTAACAAATAAATCACAGTAACGTACTGATATAGATCAATGGGTAGTATGTCAAGGAAAATGTTGTAGGCTTCATCTAAACCAAATTGCGTTCTTAATGTAGCTTTTGCAGCCTCAGTATGCTGAGAATTGATCTCAGCAATTTGCTGCAAAATGGATTTCTCAAGTTCTTTTGGCACATATAACTGAAGGGTCTTGAGTACGATCAACCTTGAAATTTAAGCACCAGTAAAATTAAATGTCAATTACACTTATTCAACCTCACAAATGCGGCAGTACTTGTTGGCAGCACCACGAAGATGGTTTGTAATTTCAGATGCCATAGCCACAATACCCAGTATTGAGTGGTAAAATAACAACACACAGTCTCTCACAAACACAACGGTTCCATCCCTCAAAACTGCCATTGGTGATGCAAATCTTGCATCTGTGCACCAACGCTTTGCATGGTACATTTCTCTGAGCTGTGTAGTGTGTGCAAGTTTAAGTGTGCTGCTTATAGAACACCACTACTTACGTGTATTTTTTTTTAACCATATACGGGGTAACGAACCAAGGAACCTGCTATATTAGAGTTCCCCATACATTGTTGAATGATGGTAGCCAGAGTATTGGTGTAAAATGGCACACCATCACTACTAACGTGCTAAAAAAAGACCCTCAAATAATGCACTCCCATTACATACTGTGCCTCCTCACAGATTGTCTTGAACCAGGAAGCGTAAAAGTTTTAATTCGTGCCAAAGTAGGTGTCCGTATGTTCATCCATTTAAGTATGTACCACACAAATGAAAGACTTTTTTCACCCTTATAAGAAAACGAGCTTCAAACGAATCTGGTAACACAATAAACTTACAAGTGGATATGGGCTGTTGACTAGTATGTAAAGAAGAAGAGCAAAAATCTCTTAGTAGCTGTCATAGCCAGAATCTTCGTCGTAAAATGTTTTGTTCTCCTCCTCTTCATCCTGGATTTCAGATTTGCTTACGCTTGCGCTGTCATTTTCGTCAGGGTTCTCATTGCTGAAAACGTCACACTCATCCACAATAAAATGATCAAACGAGAGTAAACGCTTAAAATATATATATAAAGAATCCTCCATTATTAATCTCCCATCGGACCCATGTGTCTCGGATTTGGGGGGGGGGGGGGGGGGGGGGGGGGGGGTCGCACTTACCATTGATAAGTGCATAATCCTTCACTGAAATCAGTTGTTCGCACTCGTATATACTTAGTACCAAGGTTTTTACCAGTAGAAGAAGCCATCTTGATCAAATTGGAGATTGCAACGTGCAAGATAATAGCGAGCACGTGACACACTTCGTGCCGGCCAGAACTGCTTTAATACAGTGATTTTTTTGTATTTATCTAATCCTTTTTCTCTGATAAGCCCGAGCTTCAAAGTGAAGCTATTCGATCGCGATACGCGAGGTTGATATACAATTTTCAATACACGACGTGTATCGCGATCAAAGCTTGATAAAATCGAAGTATAGTTTGGCATTTTCGGGCCAAGCTCCTAGGGACCTGGTACAACGAGCATGCACCATCAAATATAATAGGGATTTTAAACTGGCAGAACGCGAATAAAGGCTACTAGTTCCTTGTCACGCACAGGAGCCTTTCTTACAATGGGGGCGGAGGGGGATTCATATCAAAATGATAAAAGTCTGTATCATAATGATAACTTCAGGTCACATAATGATGGTCATTTTTGTTACAGGTTGTAGAACATTCTGTGCCAAAATGTAGCATCATGATGTATATCATATACGCTACAAATGTGATATCATGTACGGTACAGCATGATACATTTGACAGATATGGTACATATTGTTAAAATTTGGCTGTGTAGGTCAAATGTGGGGCCCAGTAATGATACAAGTAAATAAAAACCTTCTCTAACGAGAAAGTTGGTGGGCATATAGGATTGACAATGTTGGTGTAAAAAGCACAGAAACAAGTGTGACAGAAATGTTACTGGAAAATTGAAATAGGCCTATATTTAGCCCAGTCACATTTAGGCAGCGCACGCCTGAGAAAATGGGCTAAATATAGGCCTATTTCAATTTTCCAGTAACATTTCTGTCACACTTGTTTCTGTGCTTTTTACACCAACATTGTCAATCCTATATGCCCACCAACTTTCTCGTTAGAGAAGGTTTTTATTTACTTGTTTCATAAGTTTTTGTTTCTCCGTGTCAACGAAGCTTCATAACTGTAATGTGATGAGGAACGATGTGCAATGGACAAAATGTCTATACCTTACGAACGCTTTGTGCATTGCCCCGACCACAAGTTACTATATAACTTTAATAAATACGTATGTAAAATTAATGTTACAATAACAATAAAATTAATAGTGATAAGTGTAGTTGTTTTTGATAAAATAAATAGTTTTGCCGCCTCCTCTTCCTCGGCCTCTTCCTCTTCTTCTTCTCCCCCCCCCGGGGTAAGGCCATGCGGGTGGCGGGGGCAGTAAAAAAGGCGGGGGCAGCATTGGGGGCAGCATTGGGGGGAGCATCAGCGGGGGTAACGCTGCAGGCGGTGGGTCCAGCGCTGCTGCAGGCGGTGGCCGCGCTTCTGCTGGTGGTGGCGGAGGGTCCAGACCCTGCCTGTGATCTTCGTACACTTATTGCTTTAGCAAGTAATGCATCTGCACTAATCTTACTTACTGCTGCACGGGCAGATCTTGTAACAACCTTTTGAGCTAGCAATGGATGGCTATTGCAGAAAGCATTGTTTACATCACTCAGAAGCTCACTATCCCTAAGAATTGCTTTTTCAAGACTCACTCCATACTCTGCTAGTGTGCGAGAGTTGGGCTCAAACAGGGAGTAACTATATGGGAGAAGATAGGGTTGCAGTACTTTTATTTTATCACACATTATGCCTTATCATGTATCAAAACATTTTACCAACTGCGCATAATGTGAATTATTTTATTTTCATACAACTCAATTTTCTGTACACACATGTGTAGTGGACCTTTAAAACAATGTGAGATACACAAATTACCTTTTGTACCCTTTACATGTACATGGGGAACTTTTACTTGTGGGAAGCCTTACTGTACATCTGATAATCGGCTGCATGCAAGGGTTGGATGCGCATGACAGACTTGTTAATTAAATTTCTGAAAATGCAATTACAGTAGTACACACATGTGTATAGTCCTTTATTGCACATCACATTTACAATGTAACAGACACAGATGCATGTACATGTACAAATAACCTTTTGTACAAACATTGACCTTTACCAGGGAACATCCCGTGTAGGAAGCCATACTGTACATCTGATAATATGTCATGCAGGCATACAAGAGTGTTAATGTGTGCATGACAGGAAGCCATGAGCCACGTGCATAGCAGCCCTTAGATTTTAAATGGTACATACAGCATGCTATAACATACCTTTGGGTGGTAGTGGTAGTGGTAGTGGTAGTTCTACGACCCTTCCAATACCGACTCATTCTAGCTGCCTTAATGGTAGCTGAATTACCCCTGTATATCCGCCTTTTAGCAGCACGGTTCTCCTCGACGCTCTCTTGATATCGCTGCCTTTTAACAGCACGGTTCTCCTCGAGGTCCTCTCCATATCGCTGCCTTTTAGCAGCACGGTTCTCCTCGAGGTCCTCTCCATATCGCTGCCTTTTAGCAGCACGGTTCTCCTCGAGGTCCTCTCCATATCGCTGCCTTTTAGCAGCACGCTTAGGTTCAATATTTGCGATGTAGCTCTCGCGTACAGAGGCCTTCTTTTTTTCAGGATCGGCCTTGTAGCTCTCGCGTACAGAGGCCTTCTTTTTTTCAGGGTCGGCCTTGTAGCGCTCTCGGGCTTTAGCCTTGTTCTCTTCTTGCTTTTGGAGGTATTCCGCTCGTTGCTTCGTTCTCTTCTTTCGATTAATACGCGAAGGCATTTTTAGAAAAACAACTTCACTAGCCAAAATAAGTAACGACTAAACTGACACCAAAATAAATTTTGTGCCTGTTGGAGTATTTATACTGCCTAAAATTATCCATACTCCTGTATTTAGAACATAGTAATATACCCATACCGTATATAGTACTTTTTCGTTGTAGCTTCTTTATTACCATAAGGGGCACCGCGCCGGTAAATTCTGAAGCGATTGGTACTATCGCCGTTCTTTAAAACCATTCCTAGCGTGAGTTATACTTGACGGAGAAGAAGAAGAAGAAGAAGAAGAAGACGACGACGACGACCAACAATTTTTTTGGGCATGGGCACGAGAAACAGGTTCTTAGTTGGTCTAGAAGGGCATAGTTTTATGACATGAAACTAGCACCAAAACGTAGATCTTGGTGTTGTCGTTCGATTGCTGCAAAGAGAAAAGTTATCCGTTTCTTCGTTGTCCCTCGCGACGCAACTGAAAATTTTTAATGACATTCATGACTCCTCAATCAATCCTATATTGAACCTGCTGACGCAGGTTCAGATTCACGTGTCAAATCGTGTCAAATCCCCGACTTCGTCCCGGGGGGGGGGGGGGGGTCTCACGTAATGATAGGCGCATAAAGGGAGAAGGCTACCACTGGTTACAGTACAGGGAGATGTCCACCATTATAGAGAGATGGCCAACTGTACTAGTATAGGGAGAAGGCCATATCTACTCCTTCCAAGATATGCACATAGGGCCGAACACTACCCACTGCTGAACATACCCTACGCTACTAAATTTACAGAGTATACTCACCAAAACACCTGCGTCTCAGAAGATAAAAGCATGAAGGGCATACGTAGTTCGATCCCTGCAATGCATCATTGTGCCTAATTGATGCGTCCACATCTCCAGTGCAAGTGACACAATTTGTGTATTGGTACAATTATAGTTGTTGATAGTTCACTGCTGTTTGCTCTCATTGAAATTGAGGCCCTACGCCCCAAAATTTTGAAATGTTCCGGTAGTCCCATAGCAACGAGCCAGACAACCGATGCCCTTTGGAATGTACATAAAGTACAAGAAGTACAATGAACACCTAAAATCCATAGTGTAGTTGAGAATCACCTCTAACCTTTATAAAACAACATGATCTACATGCAGCGACTGACAGTTTTGGCGTTCGAAAACAATCGACCTTCTATCTGCTTATACGACCTCGTGGGCTTGATATATGCATGATACCTACCCTCTGGAAGTTGACTAGGCTCCAGCTTAACATTCACGCTAAGGTACATAGAAAGTGCTACCTCTTTCTTACCAAGACCAAGACGGACGAATTTTCTGAAGTGGTTTTCAAGCTTCTGGAAAAGCGCCATTTTAACGGGTGAGATTTGTTGTATGAGTAACTATATATGCAAGCATTATTTTGTCTCCGACTTTTCATGTTCATTGATGATTCAAAGGACATATATGTATAATGGTTTGACTGTCACTTCCTTTTCTTTGGTGGTGGTATAGCTGCCACATTGTGTGGTGCAATGCTAACTAAGTGTTCTGCTACTATATATTTTAACTGATGTACCTTGCCTTTTATAGCACTATACGCTCTAGCTAAATTGTTAAACTTGGTATAGATTCGGCACCCTGCTCCCCAAGTACAAGTAGGCCATATCCAGAAATGGCCATACATAGGCGGTCATCTTGCTTTTTATTTCAAATTGAATTTTAAACACTTGTAAATTGTCCTATAAATCGGTCTGATCATGACATATGTACTTAAAAAAATTATTCCATTAACCATTCTTAAACTAAAATCAAGACAAAAAATTAATTTATACCGCGCATAATTTATTCATCAAAATATGTCATTGCGTAATGCCTTGCGTCATCCTTCAACTTTCATTGAACAAAATGGTGAATAAATATATGCACAGTAAGTTAATTTAGCTGAAGATTGAACTTAACTATAATACTAATAGGCTGTTAATAACCGGACAATGTGAGGGGGGGGGGGGGGGGGGAGGGGGGGGGGGGGGGGGGGGAGGCCGAGCGTTTCGATACGAAAGAGCGAGGGAGAGCCCGATATGGTTACTGCCAGCTTCTGGCCTGATACAAAAGTACGATAGTCCCAGACTAGTACCTAGTTGGGCGTAGCAATACGCGAAGGTCGGGCTACGCCCAACTAGACTAGTACCGTAGGTCTCGACTGCCAAGAGGGACACTATGATGTCGATCGTCATGGACACTTTTGACCTATATAGTGTGTTCCTTATCGTGTTCGTTTAGCCTGCTTGCAGCTCGATGAATGAAGCGCGAAGGCTAATAGGCACGTGCACTGATACAAAACATAGATATTTGCAAATGGCACTTTTCAGTACAGTTGCGACCTACGTAGGCATTTCAGCCCTACCTAGATCGATTAACATCAAATCTGCACGTGCCGTATTTTGAATCTTTGTCTGCATACATGTGTATGGCCAGGCCAGAGTCAGTAACTACACGTAAAACGCTTTAATTTTAATGCAAATCACCTTCGTGGGGCTTCAATGGAATAGCACTATCCCAATGCTTTCATTTTTTTTCTTTTAAAGAAAAGTTTTGTGTAAACTCTGTAGCGCTGATCAGTCTATCACTAGGCCAAAGCCTCTGCATCAGGTTAAAGCATACTATACCCCCCCCCCCCCCCCTTCTATGTTATGCCAATGCTTGCTGGCACAGGCCCAAACCCCTCCCCTGTATCTGCACAGTGTGTGGTTAGTGCAAACATGTAATGTGCATTTAAACATACACAATTTGTCCTCTTCTGCTATTGCTATTACTAACAATGAGTGTGGCTGCACCATATGTACTTCTGAATGGTGTCAGCAGCTACTGTAAGTGGCTGCACCAATGCGAGCAGTGCTGCCGCGATATGGTCTTTAGCCGATATCGTCTATATCGCGATATATCGCGATATGAGTAAAATATCGCGATATTGTATCGCGATATTTTAAAGTATATTCATCAAGCAATTATGTATCAATAACCACAAATTTTCATGCAAGATGAGGCTGCGTTGTTGTGGTGGCTATATAAGAACAATCACATAAATGCTATAAGGCGCGGGAGGGGGGGGGGGGGGGGGGATGGGGAGGTGGAAGAGACACTTTACATTGGTACATAATATACCGGTATACATGAATAGAGTGTTGCCAAAATGGTATAAGGAAGTATCTTGCTATCATAGCCTCGACTGTACCGTTAGAAAGGGCTTGCTCCACGGCATGAGTTATACACCAGAAAAGAAATCATGCATGAAGTCACTTACTCGACCGGCCGGATAAATACATTTTTTGTGGCATAATATCACATGCAGGAAAAGAATTTAAGAGAGGATTAAATCACTGCGTGATTGCTTTAAGATCACGTAATGATTCCAAAATAATTTAATGGTCACATCGAAAAAAGACTCGTGTTTAACGATATAATCTCCATAACCGTGAACTCTTCCGTGACAATATTTCAGGAAATAATACATGTATAGTATGGTACTTATTGTAAGCGTGCGCGGTTACACGTTTAAATACTTACACGGGCGGCTGATTTTTATTTCGATGGGGGCGGATAATTTACAGTATATATGTACGCAGCACCGCAGCGGAATTCGACTGTATATGTGTGTGGCCCAACACTAGTTGCATGATGACTTCTCGTATATTTCCGTCTTTCTCCGTCTATTCTTCCGTCTATCTCCGTATATCCCATGTACATTTGTATCGCGATATGACCAAAAAAATATCGCGATATATCGGCGTATCGCGATATTTAAATAATATCGCAATATATCGCATATCGCGATATATCGCGGCAGCCCTGAATGCGAGTGTTGTATTTGGCTGGATTGTAGCCACATTGCTCCACCATACCAGGGATAGGAAGGTGGAGCGGAAGTTCTTAGATGCGAGTGGCGTCCCAACTTTGAAGTGGAAGAGGGGTGAGTGGAACAGTGGCAGCATTATTTGTAGGCCTCCATTGCTAGAACTGTTGCCTTTGGTACACTCAACACACCCGCCCATCTGGTTTGCTTGATGAAGAAGTGCATGCCAGCTGAGTACAGTGGAACGTAGGGGTATTTAAGTAAATTTGTTGAGCCTAAGGTGGATATCCCTGGAGGTGTTGAACACTCCGGATGGTCAGTCTCAGCATTGGGATCCTGGTGCTGCTCTCCCCAGTACAAAACCAGATACAGGAGTGTCCTCGAGTAATATTTCGCCTCATCTCCATAGAAACAGTTCCAAACAGACTTTTAACACAACTCTTGATATTGAACCCTAGAAAAAAAGTACCAGGACTTTATGCATCAGACGTAAATGCCTCTACCACTAACCAAAGGTTTTGCATGAGGCCCAAAGCACACTCCACCCCCTCCCATCATGTACATGTACTTGATTGTAAAGTTTATGGCATCAGGCACAAAAGGCCCATGCCACATACATGCACATGTAGGTACTACATGTACGTCAATAGTGTTTGCTTCTTAGAACTTGGTACATGTACATGTCTAGCTCAATAGCTAACATCAGATTAGGATAACCTCAGTTTACATAGCAAACAATGCCCTTTTGTTGTTGACCTCTGAGCTGCACAAATGAATATTATATTTATCTTACATGTACCTATGGGACAGCATCCAGCAAAATCAGGCTTGTAAGGTTATAATTTTATTACTATAAAAATTTCACGTTACATAAATTTTTACCTTTCCTTTTCGTACACTTGTTCCCACACCATTTCTGTACCGGTACATACTGATTGTGTGTGCATGTGTGCATGTATGTATACACGTGTGCATGTGTGCATATGTGTGTATGTGTGTGTGCATATGTGTGTATGTGTGTGTGCATGCGTGTGCATGTGTGTGTTGAAAAGTGCAAAGCAATAGAAAACTTTCCAATGCCCTTGATACTTCTAAGCTTTGAAGCCTTGCATATGGTGGCAGTGAATATTATTGCTACTTGTGTATGGCAGGACTGGGCCACTGGAAAGTTTACATAAGGCTAGCAGCTGAATGGTAATACATGTACATGTAAGCTTAGTGTTCACATTCAACTACACCAAACTTTCTTCAAAAGCACAGACCCATAGCTACATGTACTTCACAAGCACAGCACCATGGCTATACAGCACCATCAAGCACATAGGATGATATTAAAAGGTGGGGGGGGGGGCCACTTTGACAAAAATAAGAATGTGGCAATGGGCCCCATGCTTCCTACAACTGTACACCACTGACCTTAGCACCACTTCACAGTCACTGCACCATGACTATTTCACAAGCACTGCACCATAGCACTATGTCACAGGCACAGCACCGTATTAGAGGCACTGCACAATAGCACTACACTACACAATAAGCACCAAATCACTAATATGGAATGAAGGCCTGCTTTTCTATGGATGTTTTAATGATTTTAGAAGCTTCGTACACATGTGTTTCGCGTATGGCGCGTAGTCAAGGATCGGGGACTTGGTTGCTCAAAGATATCAGCACATCAGCAACAACACTACACAGCAGAGTATATCACGTGACCCCCTGTAACATCGACCCGCCCACAATACACACCCCAAACTGTGTGTATATGTGTGTGTGCTTGTACATGTATGTACTTGTGTGTGCTTGTGTGTGTGTGTGTGCATGTGTGTGTGTGTGTGCGTGTGCGTGTGTGTGTGTGCGTGTGCGTGTGTGTGTGTGTGTCTATCACCAAGATCAGGGGGGAAAGGAGGGTTAATTTGCTAGATATGTTTTAGTTGTCTACAGTAGAAGTTACAGAAGCCTCATGTGTGTACATGCATGTGTATTTGTCACTATACAGGCAACACACACAAACACAGCCCCTCCCATTTGCACATGCCATAACTAATTGACCACAATATCGCATCATGTGTGTGTGTGGTGTGTGTGTGTGTTTGTGTGTGTGTGTGTGTGTGTGTTCACCAAGATCAGTGCCATGTTTGAGCCACTCCCTTACCACACTGGTAACGCGCACACACATACACAAACAGCCTTACTCTGTTCTGGCTTCCACTGTTGCATTTGTGGTATTCAGGCTCAAGAAACTCAGCCATGTGTGTTCTGCCGCAGCAAAGGGCTGTTGAAATGTTGTCCATATGTAACACACATACACACATACAATACAAACATACAAAAAATTAATTGTTTACACATACACAGATATGCATACTTGTATGAGCATGCACTATTTGTATACCATCCCTTGAACTATTGTATTCATTGTTATCAACAAGACCTTTACATTGGTACATGTAGCAGAGAATGGTTGCAGAGAATGTCTGAGAGTTTGTTTGATCTGTGTGATGCGTTTTAGTGCTTGCGTGTTGTGTCATATCGAGTAATCGCCCATACATTGGCGGTCATCTTGTGATTTATTTCAAATTGTTCACTAATAAGTTTCACTGTGATGCAGTCGACAACACATGCACAACATTCACGTTTGAGTCCGTTGCCAACTTTATACATATGTCCATATGCACATGTGCATACATTACATTGACAAAGCCTGCTACATACCACACTGACACAATAAACCATTTGTAAATAGTCACACCGTATAACTATGGTGCCTTCACATGAGTACACTAGCTACGGTGCCTTCACAGCGGTAACTGAATATACATGTAAGTACGCAAGGTAGCTAAATAAAACACAAAGCATGCAGTGCAGGGTAAGAAATGACTGACATTATTGCAATTACCAAGTTGAGAGATGTGCAATGCCTAGGCCTACGTAAGTCATTGCCTTGCACATGCATTTTATATTTATTTCACCTGAAAGATTGACCCATGTGAAGTTAGCCCAACATTCCCACAGGGAAAAAAAGCGTCGAATCATTTAGAAATCATTGCGTGATTGAACAGAAAATCACACGAAAATCAATAGAAGCGTGTGATTTTGTGTGATTTTCTGTTCAATCACGCAATGATTTCTAAATGATTCGACGCTTTTTTTCCCTGTGTCCGTAGCCGCACATTAAACACCAATTAAGAACATCGCGCGCCGCGGGCGCTGAGGCGCAACTGTAAAATCGATAGACGCGCTAGTATATAGTAAAGTACTTTACTACTAGTATACATAAAAATGTACATAGACCTACACAAAGTTAATAATAACGTACAATGAACAAAAGAAGGCCATCATTATAACCTGCATGCCCCCAACCAAACAAACCAAAATACAAGTGAGGCTGCACTGCTGAGACATCACACACAGTCCACATGACATGCCTGTGCAAATGGCACGCCCTTGGCCCCTCCCCTTTTTGAACAGGAGAGGTTCAAGTGTGGATACTTGGGAACGATTTTAAGAGTTGCATGCCCCCAACCAAACAAACCAAAATACAGCTGAGGCTGCACTACTGAGACATCACACACAGCCCACATGACATGCCTGTGCATATGGCAAGCCCTTGGCCCCTCCCCTTTTTGAACAGGAGAGGTTCAAGTGTGCATGCATAGGAACAATTTTAAGAGTTGCATGCCCCCAACCAAACAAACCAAAATACAGGTGAGGCTGCACTACTCAGACATCACACACAGCCCACATGACATGCTTGTGCATGTGATACGCCCTTGGCCCCTCCCCTTTTTGAACAGGAGAGGTTCAAGTGTGCATACATGGGAACAATTTTAAGAGTTGCATGCCCCCAACCAAACAAACCAAAATACAGGTGAGGCTGCACTACTGAGACATCACACACAGCCCACATGACATGCCTATGCTAGTGGCACGCCCTTGGCCTCTCCCCTTTTTGAACAGGAGAGGTTCAAGTGTGCATACATAGGAACAATTTTAAGAGTTGCATGCCCCCAAACCAAACAAACCAAAATACAGGTGAGGCTGCACTACTGAGACATCACACAAAGCCCACATGACATGCTTGTGCATGTGACACGCCCTTGGCCCCTCCCCTTTTCGAACAGGAGAGGTTCAAGTGTGCATACTTGGGAACAATTTTAAGAGTTGCATGCCCCCAAACCAAACAAACCAAAATACAGGTGAGGCTGCACTACTGAGACATCACACACAGCCCACATGACATGCTTGTGCATGTGACACGCCCCAGGCCCCTCCCCTTTTTGAACAGGAGAGGTTCAAGTGTGCATACATAGGAACAATTTTAAGAGTTGCATGCCCCCAACCAAACAAACCAAAATACAGGTGAGGCTGCACTACTGAGACATCACACACAGCCCACATGACATGCTTGTGCATGTGACACGCCCTTGGCCCCTCCCCTTTTTGAACAGGAGAGGTTCAAGTGTGCATACATGGGAACAATTTTAAGAGTTGCATGCCCCCAAACCAAACAAACCAAAATACAGGTGAGGCTGCACTACTGAGACATCACACAAAGCCCACATGACATGCTTGTGCATGTGACACGCCCCAGGCCCCTCCCCTTTTTGAACAGGAGAGGTTCAAGTGTGCATTCTTGGGAACAATTTTAAGAGTTGCATGCCCCCAAACCAAACAAACCAAAATACAGGTGAGGCTGCACTACTGAGACATCACACACAGCCCACATGACATGCTTGTGCATGTGACACGCCCTTGGCCCCTCACCTTTTTGAACAGGAGAGGTTCAAGTGTGCATACTTGGGAACAATTTTAAGAGTTGCATGCCCCCAAATATGGAGATTGATCAAACTGATCAGCTTGGTGACGATGGTGACATGGATGATGAAGATGATGCTGATGAAAGTGATGAAGAGAGAACGGCAGATCCCAATTTTTTAGTTCCTACTTATGAAAATGAACCAGATCCCAATGATATATTTGGGTAAGGATCACTACTTCAAGTTCCTTCCTAGATTGAAAAGGATGCCATACACGTAAGGACATCAAACATTTGCATCACAAACTATGCATGCATGCATATGGATTTATTTCATTGCAAGGAAGAACAATGCCCATTGGAAAGGGAATCTATCAGAAAAGTTGTGAAAGAAATGGAAGTAAGTGTAACATTTATTGTTTGCTACTTTTATACTTCTACTTTTCACATACTTAGCCTACAATAAGAGTGATCCAGTCTGGAAAAAAAAGTGTATTTCTTCGGCACATTCCTGCCATTGAAAAATGCCTTAAAGCTGATGCAAATTGGCCTTTACAGCATTGCTATGATATGGTACACATGTTCAGATAGATTCAGCACTTATTTTCCAGTCAATTCTGAACCCTCTAAAGGTGTTGGAGATATTTCATTATCTCATGGAGATGAAAGTGATGTTAAGTTGACGGCATCAGTTTGTACCTCAAGAATCAACAAGATTATTGTGTGGCCAGAGGTATGACTGTAACGTAATTGGTTCAAACTGCATGCAATAAATTATTTTAACAATTGTTACCTAGATCATTACTGCTCTCATTGCCATTAAGTTCAACGTCAGTCGTAAGCAAGCAATCAGTCACTTTCTCAATAACACACTTCCATAAAAACTTTGTGTATCAGTTTTGGGTCATTCCTTATTTGCACTTCAGAATAAATGTGAAATATCAGACACCATGAAGATACTCTCATGCACAGTTTAATGATAAATTACTTTGTATTCATGGAGTGTTTGAAAGTCCATTGAAAACAGTAACTCATTATTAACTTTGACCCTTTCATTCACACTTTAACCTCTCCTGTTCAAAAAGGGGAGGGGCCTGGGGCGTGTCACATGCACAAGCATGTCATGTGGGCTGTGTGTGATGTCTGAGTAGTGCAGCCTCACCTGTATTTTGGTTTGTTTGGTTGGGGGCATGCAACTCTTAAAATTGTTCCTATGCATGCACACTTGAGCCTCTCCTGTCCATAAAGGGGAGGGTCTATGACATGGCACAAACACAGGCATGTCATGTGTAGAGTAGCATCGTTCTGTTGCAGTAACGATTTGCAGAAAGAGTCTAAGTGTCAGATCTTTTTCAACAGTAGCGTATCTGACGATATTAATGACGCAATGCGGCCGTGCGGCCAAAAGTATACGTGGTAATTGGTATGGAATGTGCGGCAAAGAAATGTTGGGCTAACTTCTAAGCGGTGAAAGATTGCAACTGCGTTTTGCTGGTGGTGGATGTTGCAAAGCAGCGCCAGACAGCAGAATAAAATACGCTACCACGCCGTTGACGCTGCTATCAGCTTCTTTGATACTCGATAAATCGGTGCGCATTTTCTAGAATTAAAACACATGCATGTAGCCGTATTACTATTGGGGCCAATAGTAGCTCCGGCTACACCTATACTAGTAGTTGTACTTCAGTTACTTAAATAAACTACCAACGTAACAGCCTAACAGCAATACAATTATGAAATGGGCCCGGCGATGTTTACAAAAGATCCGGAACGTATGGGTACGATAACGTACATTTATATGTAGGCTACTCAACTGGTAGCAACAAACCTTGTTACGTAGCGTTAGGAGGCGTGCAGAATCGATTTCAGGCCCGATTTCATACTGTATAAAACTGGTACAGCTAGGGAGATACTCATTTGCCTTGTCCCGCGCGTGAGTCGATTTTGAGGGCACGAGACGGAGACAACAATCCGATTCGATATAGGATACTTCTTTCAATTATGGAAGCCGATTTTTAAATACAAAGACCCAATTTTCAATATATATTATAGTTCTTCGATGTACTAGCTACATGTTTTTCCTTTGGCAAATTGGCGAATCGTAAAGGTATATTGACACAAATGGTCATAGAATTTGTAATGAGAAAACGCACCCATTGACTACGTGTACGTTGAGGACAATGTTATGACAATCCTAGGGAAGCGACGCCTTAAATAGGAAAAATACGGCGACCCCACTAAAAATCAAGTGTACTAACAATCCCCTTTGGCAAATGCTGAGAAAAATCTGGTGTGCTTGGTATTAAAGTACCCATACATGTCTATGGGAAGTTATACGGGAATATTCGGTGATTCGCAAACCGCGAATTAATTAGCTTTCCCTTTGACCGCTCATTTCTGGATATGCCGAAACCCACATGAGTAGACCTTGTCCACTGCACAGCATGGGCAGGGCACAATACCCATGGGTATTGTGCCCTTTGGAAAGTTTGTCCGAAAGAACTCCATGAACTCCTGCACAGATTGTTCTGTTTAAAACACATTGTAATGACAACAGTGAACATAAGAAGAACGGATGTTTTACCTACCTAGTTCATGGACTTGAGCCTCATCTATGAAGTTTTGGTCATAAATTGAATGGCATTTTGCAAACTTTGAAAATGCATATAGTCCTGGTTGCAACTATTTCAGCTTTTTGAGGCGGGCTGCTTTCAGCCAATTTGCAAATAGCACTGCACAATTTGTTGATGTTAGGGAGCTAGAAGAGTGTTAATTAGTAGCACACATCTTGTGTTATTACCTCTGTTACATTAAGAGTCTTGTGTACATGGTTACCAACAAAGGTGCCACCAAAGTATTGCTGCCGATGAACACCAATGGACTGTAAAGCCATGTCTAGCTCTTTGACAAAAGGGCCTTCATTTAAAGGAAACTCCCTTGTAACAACTGCAGTGCTAGCAGCTATCTTGGTTTCCTAAGGGTGCATATTAATACTGATGCATCCTTTATTTGCTCATTTTCTTACCAGTTGCTTTACAATTTTAGATGTATTGGCAGATTGGTGTAGTAGATCTGCAGTCAGTGGATTGGACTCTCCAATGAGCACAGCCATGTAAGTGGCCAACTGCTGTAAAACTGCTTTGAATTGTTTTGCTTCCTGTAGCTCAACTTTGTACTGGTGAAGCCTTTGCAACTCTTGGCTAGTACCTAGACTAGTCCACTTCAGTGTGGTAGAAGGCTAGCTCCAAGTCTAGACTGTGGCAAAAATCTTCAAACAATTCAAAGAGCTTTGTAAAAATCCCCATAGTGATATGAAGGCCAGGTGGGCAGATTTATTTTAGTACAATGTAAATACATTAGCATGCATATCATGACTGAGTACCTGTTCAGTAGGGATGTCGAAGATGGGTTCACAGATACAATTATAAAACTGTTAGGCTGTTTTCCTGACTCCATCTGATGCAAGATATTTTTGATGGTGAGTGTGGATCTGAACCTGCAGCAGCAGGTTCAATATAGGATTGATTGAGGATTGATGAATATCATTAAAAAAACTTCACTCGCGTCTGGAGGGACAACGGAGAAACGGATCGCGTATCTCTTTGACGCGATGGAACGAGAACTCAAAGATCTACAGTTCTACGTTTGTTCCGTGTCATAAAACGGTGTGCTTTTAGAGAAACCAACGAATTCCTTTTTCTCGTGCCCAGTCCCAAAATAATTCTTGGTCGTCGTCTTCTAATTCTTCTTCTTCTTCTTCCTTAGGAAGGTATAACTCGAGCTACGAACGGTTTTGAATAACGGCAATAGCGCCAATATCTTTGGAATTCACCTGCACGGTGCCCTTTAAGGTCATATAAAGACTACAGCGAGAAGTACCTCATGCGGTAGCAAGTTCTGTATAGGATATGAAGTTATTGCAGAAGTTTATTTGGTTTATTGTTGATTAATGAAGTTATTTTACAGCATGCAGTATAAATTCTCCGACCTGTACGAAATTTATTTGGTGTTCCTATCGCAGTTAAATACTTTGGCTAGTGAAGTTAAATGCCTTCGCGTAATCGAAAGAAGAGATCTAAGCAACGAGCGGAATACCTTCAAAAGCAAGACGATATTTTATCACAAGAAAACATGGCTAAAGCCCGAGCGCGCTACAAGGCCGATCCCGAAAAGAAGAAGGCCTCTGTACGCGACAGCTACAAGGCCGATTCCGAAAAGAAGAAGGCCTCTGTACGCGACAGCTACAAGGCCGATCCCGAAAAGAAGAAGACCTCTGTACGCGACAGCTACAAGGCCGATCCCGAAAAGAAGAAGGCCTCTGTACGCGACAGCTACAAGGCCGATCCCGAAAAGAAGAAGGCCTCTTCACGCGACAGCTACAAGGCCGATCCCGAAAAGAAGAAGGCCTCTGCACGCGACAGCTACAAGGCCGATCCCGAAAAGAAGAAGGCCTCTGTACGCGACAGCTACAACGCAGATATTGAATCTAAGCAATCTGCTAAAAGGCAGCGATATCAAGAGGACCTCGAGGAGAACCGTACTGCTAAAAGGCAGCGATATCAAGAGGACTTCGAGGAGAACCGCGCTGCTAAAAGGCAGAAATACGAGGACAATTCAGCTGCCATTAAGGCATCTGAAAGGAATCGGTATTGGAATGACCCCGCTGTCCGATTGGCTAAACGTGCTGCCGAGAGGAAGCGGTATCGCAGGGGTCACCGAACTACATGTGTACAGCACGCATGTAAGGGATCTGCCATTCACTTCACATGTAAAGCATGCATGGTGACCCTACTGTTGTGTACAGTAGTCCTTTCTCCTTTGTGACCTGTCTATTGAATATTGGGGTGTCATCCTTAATCTGATGCACAAAAAGGCTTCCTTATCTGATGTACATGACACAATGGCAGCCCGCCTGCAACTGTGTATTAATTTAATTGCATTTGCTAGGGTTGAGCACTGAATATTACTGCAACCATATCCTTCTCCCATATAGCTACTCCTTGTATGAACCCAAATCTCATGCACTAATGGAGTATAATGGTGGTCTTGAAAAAGCTATTCTTAGGGATAGTGAGCTTCTAAGTGAAGTAAATGATGCCTTTTGTAAGTCTCATCCATTGCTAGCTCAAAAGGTTGTTACAAGATCTGCCCGTGCAGCAGTAAGTAAGATTGGTGCAGATGCATTAGTTTCTAAAGCACTGAGTGTACGAAGAGCAAAAGCAGGGTCATTGTTAAAAACTATCTGGGAAGTTAATGCATTGAAATTAGAAGAAAATGATACTATAGTTGGGCATGGTATCTCTGAACCTTACTTTTTTATTAATTCGTATACTTACACAAAACGACTTGAGGTCATTCCAGTAGACCTCAATGGTAGGTGTGTAGTGGCAGAGGAGATAGGGGACAGAGATAAGGATACCATGCGCCCCTTGAAATGGAAATGTACAAATGAGTGTCGCAAGCTCACTAGTGAAGAAGTAGCATTAGTGTTGAGGACAAAGTCATTGTTCCAACTGTCCATTGAAGACCTTCGAGCTGGGCTTGATGGTCTTGATTCAGGGTGTAGTCATGTTCATACTGATATCACTTTGAAATTACATTCTGGTTATTGATCAGCTTGGGCATCCTATTATTGTGAGCTTCCAGAATGCTCTAGTCCATTGCGAGTTATTAGGGCAGCTACACCTCACTTTCCTGTATTAAGGACTTTCACTAGGCTACTTTATAAAGCTCGCAAATGCCACATGACCATTTTAGCTATTGATTCAGCACTTTCTTGTGGAAATATAGATGAGCTTGTACCTTTTCTGGGCTTGAAGGCGAAGTTTTCAGATTTGTTTAGTGAGGATGGAGTTGAGCATGCCGTAGTTAGTGAAGACCACTCATCATCTGGTCTAGGCTGCATTGAGAGAGACTTGAAAGTTACGCATGCTGACCTTATAGCTGAGCTACAATCCAAGTTCAATGACGATGCAGAGTTTGCATGTTGTAGCTGTGAACGATTATGCCAGCGCAAACAAGTATCTCGTGTAAAATTCAGCCTTGACAAATATGAAACAGATGCCTGGCAAAGAACAAAAGCCCATGTTTTGCAGAATGGTGTCACTGAACAACTCCTATACATTTGTCAGTACTGCCAACCATTTCTAAACAAGAATACTATACCCGCTAGATGTGTTCTTAATGGGCTTGTCACTGAACCTACACCACCGGAATTGAAGTCGCTAAATGCTCTCTGTAAACAACTGAAAGGCTTTTCAGATCATTGTGCGGCTTGGAACATATTCAGGTAAAGTGCCAGCATATAACGCACTGCAAGCCTGCAGAGGTTGCATGTTCTTTCTGCCACTTCCACTAAATAAAACATGGAACACTTTATCTGAAGTTGAACTTGGTAGGACTGACCTTCTTGTGGCTTTGCCAGACCCTCAGCTGTACATAATTGTAAACGATGTTCCAACTAAGGATAAAATTGTGTGGCAAACACTAGTGGATGTTAATGCTGTAAAATTAGCCATTAAAAAACTCAAAGAAATAAATTGGCTTTATAAAAATGTAGATGATGCACACACACACACACACACACACACACACACACACACACACGCACAGCCACTCCCCCTTATCTGTGAGATCATGAATATGTATACTGATCGGTGATGTAACGGGTAGCACAGCCAGCACACATGTTAAGGTTTTTCATGTATAAAAGCTACTCACCCGCCAGATAGTGCACTTTGCTGAGAAAGAAAAAGGTAAAAACTAAATCGTTTCTATACTCTCTGTCATGTTGATTCAGATGGAATATGCAAGATTTTTTTAAGAGGACTCGGAGGACGAAGTACATCCTCCAACTCCTCTTCCATTCACGCAGCCACCGCCACCGCTGCTAGAAGCAGTGCTGCCCCCCTACCATCAGCCGCCAGCAGTAGCAGCAGCACTGTCCCCACCGCCAGCAGCAGCAGAGCTGCCCCCACCACCAGCAGCAGTAGCAGCAGGGCTGCCCCCACCACCAGCAGCAGTAGCAGCAGGGCTGCCCCCACCACCACCAGCAGTAGCAGCAGGGCTGCCCCCGCCGCCACCAGCAGAAGCAGCAGAGCGACCCCCCGCCGCTACCACCACCGGCACCTATACCAGTGCCCCCACCACCACTTCGCCTGCTGCCCCTGGCCGCTGCCACCACCACCCACATGGCTCCCATGGCCACAACGAGGCCGCCGGGTGCATAGAAGATGATCGCGAGGAGGTCGAGGACAAGGCCGAACAGTTAATTACATAAACCATTCGTATACTTACCATTATTATTAAAAAAATTTAACCTCCCTCCCTCCCTCCTTTCGTAAATTTAAATCAATTTATCACCACTTATAAAGACGCCAGAGGAAAAAACTTATGAAACAAGTAAATAAAAACATTCTCTAACGAGAAAGTTGTTGGTATATAGGATTGACCAATGGTGGTGTAAAAAGCACGGAAACAAGAGTGACAGCAATTTGACTGGAAAATTGAAATAGGCCTATATTTAGCACACTAACGTTGTAACAGTACATGCCTGAGTAATGGGCTAAATATAGGCCTATTTCAATTTTCCAGTCAAATCTCTGTCACTCTTGTTTCCGTGCTTTTTACACCACCATTGGTCAATCCTATATACCAACAACTTTCTCGTTAGAGAATGTTTTTATTTACTTGTTGAATATAGGGATCTGGGTGGAGCATGGCCACGTGCTGAGAGAGGTGTTGCCATATTCTTGTTGGGGATTAAGCAATGCAAGGATGTATATGATCCTGTTGTGTATGAGACATCACTGTGAGCTAATGATGGTGTACTATCCACATACCACAAGCTCCAGACAATCCATACATCGTGGATATATAGGAACTCGTAATCACCACACAAAAAACCTTGACTGTATACCCCCTAGGTTACATGTATGGATCACTTGAGCATCCTACTATACAATAATGCTCACCTCCAAGTCATTCCCTGTAGGTGTTCCACTTGCTCCTTGTATCGCTCAAGGGCTATGTGCAAGTTGGTGTAGCTATCATCAGCCTCAAAACAACAAAACACACAGGTGTTGTTCACGGAGTTGGGAGCAGCAACATTGACGATCTGGAAGTTCATCTTGAATGTTCCGCCTCCTTTGTCCCCTCCCAGTTTTATCCACATCTCACTAGCTGGTATAACACCATTGTGCCAGGCCAGCCTGCTAGCGCTGTGCACAACATAAGGGTCATGTGGTGGTAATTAATGTGTGGCATAAACCATTACCGGTCATTCTCCTCCAACAGCTCAGCAACCTTGAGGATCAAGTCAGGAATGAACACCAGAGGGGCTCCTCGAAACTCCTCTCCACCTGATGGTAGTGAGAAGGAAAATGGAGCAAGTTCTCCTTTTAGGTTTTCTCCTACTGCCTTCCTAGAAGCATGGCGCATTCTTTCCTCACATGCCAGGGAAATGTTTGATGCTTTCAGCCACCTGGGAAGACAGATACATCACATTTGACAGTTAAGGTATGACTGCAATGCTGTATTCCTTCGAAGTATTCGTATCTTGTTCCAGGGTATTGCAAGGCCTACTTTAATGGCTAGCACCTCTGCTGGTCCAATTTTATCTCATCAGAGATGCCAGCCTCCTTTAGCAAGACCTTTCGTTGTTCATCTCCTAGTGAGAGCACTTCATTCTAAAGGAGCACAGATGGCTGTCCACTAACAACCCTTCGAATGGCCTGCAACTCAGAGCATCTTGACTTGAGGGTTCTTGAACATACGGCTGTTGTTGAATTGTGAGGGTTTGTAATGCGCATGAATGTCACTGGCTAAACAGAGTGGTCAGAGCATAAATGGTAAACATTGTGTGTTGTTGACATTGAATACACTTACTGTTCCCCCTGTACCAAGTTGGATGATCCCTTTTGAACTAGTGGAGATGGCCCTCTTCAGTAACCCAGCTGCTGCTCTTTCTTCACTAGCTGTGAGTGTCAGCACACACTCATGCTCTTCGTAAGCTCCAGCCTCATGTCTCTACTACAGCTCACACAGTGTACCACAACATCCTTTAACAACAGTAGTACTAAGTGTGAAGCTGGCTGAAGGAGTGGCAGAACTATTGGCTGCTGCGAAAAACAGCAAGGACAGTACACTGAGGCTGTTGTTACCACCCACTGTATTATACATTGGGCACATGCCAGTGTACTGCATGGCAGCTGTATCGGTTGAGCCAGGATGTCAACACATAAAGGGCACTCCAGTTTGTTTAATATTGAAACAGACAGATTGTCTTTTGATAGTGGTGGTCTTGGAAAAGGATGCTCAGGTGAGATGATTGGACGGGGGGGCTATGCTATTGATCCTTGAAATGATCATATTAGGGGTTACACCTGGGATGCGGCCCTGCCAGTAGTTGGTCTGGCCCCTTTAGGATTGCCACCTTTTGCACTGGCATGAAAGTGCTCACACAGCTGTAGAGATGCATTTTTAGTGACATGTTCCCCATGTACACCTTTTACCTGGCATTCCTGATTAGAATGCTTCTCCCACTGGAACAGAACAACAGCACTCCTGTGATGTACCTTATTCTTCATGGCACTATCACCCTGTCCATTGACAGTTTGCAACACTTACACATGCTTTCTGGATGTATGTGTAGGTCATCACCACTGGTGTCAATACCAAATGCTGTCTGCAGCTTTTCTGCTATTGCCTTGCACTGATATGCAATACTTTTTGTTTTAACTTTTGTCAAACGTAGGCCACACACCCTGCAATGTAGCTGCACTTGTTTCATGTGATATTCAGTTCCTATTTGTTGAAAACAATGCGCGTATATATGTCAACAATCATATTTTATTCATAAAAAACACCGAGGGATTTCGGGATTACAGAAAATTCGTCCACTCTTCAGGTACGTGCTAATTAGCATAACCATGTGTGATAATTGAGGAGACGGCAAGCTTACCTTCGGGACAACTTCCAGATGGCTGTCCTATGGATGTTTCTATGCACCCCTCCATTATGTCTTCCTAAACACGTTGCGCATAATGCATGCGTTTAATGTAGAGCATGCGTGACGAGTGTATAATAGTCTACAGTCGTGTAGGACGCTATTTAATATATTATATGTCCATTTGCAACACATAGAAGAGTACCAACAACGTTGGAACATACATCAGACATAATTAGGTCTTTATCATTGTTTTTATTTCTATTACCGAATGTTCCAATTATAAACCTAGTTTCCAGCCGCAAACAGCCGTGAGTTACGTTAAAGTTTATAACCGTTAACCTCTACTACATAATTTTAATAACTATAACTTTATTAATGTATTTTGAAATGACTACTTCGTTTATGAATAAATTTTGCGCGCTAGAAATTAAATTTCCGTCTTGATTTTAGTTTAGGATTGGTTTATAGTATACTCTTATACAGCACAGATTCACAATCAGTCCGATTTATCGTAAATTATAAACGTGTTTGAAATTCAATTTGAAACAAAAAAGCAAGATGACCGCCTATGTATGGGCCATATCTCCATATGTGTAGATACATGTAGGTTGTTCGGTGTCTATGCATGTTTTTATCAATTGTAACTTCTCTCGATTTGCTGTTTATACCGTCACATACTAAATAAATATTCGTGCCGCATCTTATGTGCATGTCAGTTGATATTTATATAGCTATTGAACTGCACGCGTGATCGTCAACAAGCTAAGTTGTCACACAATAAAACTTATACATGTGTCAACATAGACTGTCTGCATGTCGGTCACCTCCCCAAGAAAATTATTTACTTTTCGCTGAGTATTTCTTGAATGCATTTGCTTAGTTCTGCTACAACGCCATGCAGCGCTGGTCTTTCTTGCTCGAGTGAGAGTTGTTGTGGATGAAGTACGATCTCCTCCACATGACTACTTACAAAGTACACTAGAGCTCGTGTAGATGTCGTGCATGCACATGCTTCATTGTAGCGGGCAATATGCGAACGTCTTATTCTTTTTTCTATTCATAACATATAGCAAGACACTAAATAAATGCTAAATATAGTTGCGTTCTACTGATGCGACACACTACACATATGTCAGTTTTGGCTCCCAATAATTCCGGAAATGGCAAATAATAGCACCATAACAATCGGTAAGGCTGTAACTATGGGCGCAGCACAGCACAATCCGCATGCTCTGATAGCAGCCGCAGTGTGGGAAGATCTGTACGCCGCTTCATGGTCCCCTCCAGCATACTGCTTCTTAGCCTGTTCAAAAACGAAAAAAGCAGTCAGTGTGCAGTGAATATGGCATGAGCTCTGAGTGCCCGCAGTGCACGCTCTGTATCTATACATTGCTGGTAAGCAAAAAGGACTGCGATGCCATTTATTCAGAACATAAGAAATATACCTGTGTAATGATGACGTAAACAGTCGCGCATCTCCAGACATAGAGAGCTTTGACCCCTCTATGTCTGGAGATGCGCGACTGTTTACGTCATCATTACACCTGCATTAATGCGATGACTCAGTACTAACGTACACTATGGACCCCCTGACGCGCGAGACTCTAAAGAAACTGAACGAGCGTATATATTACCAAACGCATCAGGCTACCACATACCCTCTTCAATTGCATATAGTAGTACCATTTCTTTCTTCAAAATGTTACCATTTTGGATTGTACTGACATGCTTCACTACAGGTAAAGTGCAATAGCTTTGTGGTTTGCATGGGACAACCATATAACTTCCAACCGCTTGTCTCGGTCAGGCACGGCAAGCACTATCAAGATGATCATTCTGTTTCTTGGAGCACGGAGACCAAATAGCAGGGCTGTATCAAAAATGAGTGAAGTCTTGCAACAAATGCATCAATCTAAAATTTTCTCAGTTCTAGATACCCTGCATGGATCAGATTCTAAAGTATAACACGTGCGCGTGCAGTTCAAAGGTCATGCCTGCAGTGGATTTGAAATCATCCTATGGATCAATCTCTTTTCGCCATTATGACCGTTCTTCAAATGAGTTCCAAGATGCTTTATAGCAATACGATATCGTCAACCACTAGCTGGCAAGGTTGTCAGCTATACTCGTGATGGTTGTGGATACTATTATGCCTGCTTAGATTGCAAAAAAGGAGTGTTAGACCAGGGATATTCTTGGTGATCTAGCTTCTTTAGTATACAAGGAGAACCTGTAGTGCAGGAGGCAATGCAACGGTGCTGCAAATATTCATCTGATCTGGGTGTCTGAGGTGTGTGGCAACCGCAGCTTTATTTAACGTTCGTGTGATTGACACATGCGGATGTTCCATCACACTCTAGCCGTATACTGTGCTGCCATCCAGTTCTCTGCTGAGGTCGGGAAGAAAAATAAATACAGCAAGCCTGCAGATGCACGCAGGTCGAGCAGATATTACTCCGTTAATAGTGCATTTGGTCAAATAGTCAATTTCGTTATTCAACATGTTTTAGAACGAATTGCTATACCGATCCAATGGAGAAATCACCGGCAATAACAAGAATGGCATTTACTGTTTTATAAGAGCAAAAATCTTTGCCTCGAACGAGTCTTGAGCATTTTTACATACATACACTGTACGTGATATTATACTATAAGCGATAATCAGGTCAGTTTGGGTCTGGCTATGAGACTATGCATCGTTCAACCGTCACAGTTGTTTTTTAGCGGCGCGATTATTCAATTCCATACATTCAAAAGTACCGCCGTTTTAACCGAATGAACAAAGATGAATATAGCGTTGAAATGAACAAAGATGAATATAGCGTCATTTTCTGACTTTCTAGAACCACGCGAATTGTTGCAAAAAAATCAATTTGAAAAAAAAAATTCAAGTACCTATCAGGGTGTTTGATAGTTATCCCCTTTATATCTTCATTTGTGAACACCCGTACCAGTGTGGATGATATTGCAAGTATCTCTGGATTCAAACCTAGCTCATAAACCAAATTGCGGATCGATGTGGATTCTCAACGTCGTTGATTTATAAATGTGTTGAAGTAGCGATTTGGTGACGAGCAGTTGGAAAGATATGGCTGTCTCGAACAAAGTATTCGGAAAGCCATGGGACCTTAGCTTGCCTGTAGTAAAGCTGTCTCAAGATGCGACTTTTTAAAAAGAAAGAAATGGTACTACTAAATGTATATGTTTTTGAAAACGGTGATGGGTTTTGGAGATACGCTGGGTCTCGTGTGTCTGTGTGTGTGCGTGAGTGCGTGTGTGCGTGTGTGCGTGCGCGCGCGTGCGTGTGTGTGCGTGTGTGTGTGTGTGTGTGTGTGCGTGCGTGCGTGCGTGCGTGTGTGTGTGTGTGTGTGTGTGTGTGTGTGTGTGTGTGTGTGTGTGTGTGTGTGTGTGTGTGTGTGTGTGTGTGTGTGTATGGAACGCCAAACCTTCCAAAATTCGACATTTTGATTTCGGCATGACTATATTGCAATTGCAGCGGTCATCCATCATTCGCAGCGATAGTTAGATGAACGCAGCGAAGAGACGTCGATACGATCGGACGTCCGACCGTCGATCGTGATCAATGATCGCTCGTCCGATTGATCAATGATCGCTCGTCCGTTGGGTCGACGACCGATCGTCCAGTGATGGGTCGAAATTTATAGAAGTGTTACGGAGAGCTATTAACTGCTCCATCATTATTTAGAAATTGGGGCCAGGCCCGTAGCCAGGGGGGGTTCGGGGGGTTCGAACGAACCCCCCCTCAGGGGGAAAAGGTCCAATTATGTGGAAGTACGGTAAAGGTCCCGGCCACTCTATAAGGCGATTAGGCGATTCCTGGGCGGCTAGGCCAATCCAGTCCTGGTCTTTCCCGCATTTAATAATATGGTCTTGATTCATGTTTAGTTCTAGTTATGATGAAATCATTAATTTACACTGTAATTCTAATTCATACTCAATACTCGCGCGCGTGCGCCGATCGAAAATGCCGGGTAGCTCCCAGCAAAAAAAAAAGAGAGCGTGAACTACCCGCTGCCTTGTGCCAGAAGCTTGATGTGTTCTTACCAACTGTAAAACGAAAGGCAACGGGAGATGGGCAACAGTCGGATCCTTTAGTTACAGAAACAAATTCTGCCACAGCGGCAGCCACAGAGGAAATCGAATGTAGCGATCACTCTGATAAGTGCAAAACTACATGTAGTGAAATGGTTGCGCCAGATTCCAACGGGCCTGAAATCACTACGCAGCAAGGTGCATCCATTATGCATTGCAGTGTGTATAATATACTAGCTAGCCTATATGACTAAGCATTGGATCAGAAGTATTGTCGGTGTCTCATAGAAGGGGCTAAATGTCGACCGAAATGGATTATGAATATAGTTATGCATGAGCGCTTACATGTACATTGGCAATTATATTTACTAAATTACAATGAAGAGTTATAAAGCGGTATGAGTCATGTGTCTGCAAATTGGTTTGCATTCAGTTGCAAAATCAATGTTTCCAAAAGCTTCCGCGCTTCGCGCGGGAGGGGGCACATCCCCCTTCCGCACCCATCCCCTTTTGGTGATCCACGCCCACTTTAGGTCCACATTTCTTATTTTCGAACCCCCCCTTTTCCCGACCTGGCTACGGGCCTGGGGGCTTTCAGCATTATTTTAATTCAATTGGTAAATCAGTTCTAAGCGTAAATGAAATGGTACCGTACCATTATTAATATCAGTAACGACTGTAACAGAACAAATTTACCATTGAATGTGATTTGAACAAATCATAACTTCAGGCTTGGACTCTACGGTCTATAAAGCCAAAGGTTTCAAAGACACCTGGATTTAAGATAATAAAACCCGCGTCAATCCAACCAACAAAACCACTTAACGCGAATCACTCCGTGCTTCTATGAAACGGAGTATACAGTTAACATCTGGCGTGCTGAATTCATGCAGATTATGCTACTCCGTACCAGGATCGCAATCCAACATCTTTGCATGGACTTCAGTCAGTTTTATTAATTAACCTGTGATTTTTGCGAGGTGTTTTGGGCCTCTTTACCCCAATCGCCATACGTTTCAACAGACTAACCCCAATTATTTCAATTAATTGCGAGTCAAACATAATACAATAAGTCTACATAGATGCATATCATTATCTTTATATTGTCCTGAAGCAAACACATACACTACACAAATTTACCAAAACTAAAATCCCCCCTCAGGACGCTACGGGCCTGAATGTGAAAGCAAAGCTCTGGCACTGATTTGCTCGAATCAGCATTAGATTAAGTCTCTGGTAGATAGTGGAGATGGCAATTGATTTGCTGCACCGCAACTGGATGGCCAGACGGGATGCAACCGCGAAATGTTGCACTGAGCTTCTGCACCCCAGCAACCACAAGCCTCTACAGCCAAGGGTATACAAACCCAGCCAAGCTCCGAGCACTTATGATCATTGGCACCATGCTTCTGAGTTTCAGCTGCCAAAACTGCGACCCAACTTGAAGCCCCCCGCTTTAGTTAAGTTAGCGTATTATTATTTAAAATGATACCGATTCTATAGAATACAATTAAGCTAATAGCAGTTAGGAGGGTGGGAGGTCCCTGGCCAGGATGGCTCTAGCAATGGAACGAACCAGGACCATATTCAACCGGTCATAAATTTCAGCCACAACTGCTGATTTGGCCAGCTGGAAAAGGTATCATGGGCCTGCTTGCCCCGATTGCCATATGTCTCCACTACCATGGGATGCAGGACCAGCCCAACTCTTGGCATTTGGGTCCATTGGAGTGTAGCTTGCAGGCCTCTGCTGCAAGGGCTGCCGCACCAGCCTGGTGACATGATTCGCTCAAGATGGCAGAGCAGGGTGGTGAGGTAATGGACAGGTCTAGCGCCGCAGGTTTGCCTCTGTCCCAGCCAGCAATGAGGGCGTCAGCAGGTCTGGTGTGAGGAAGGACTCTGGTGAGACCATGACCTCTCTCCACACTCACACTTAGGTGGGCACGACGACAGAGGTCAAATACCTCATCTTGTAAACGATTATGGCGTGTGACCACATCCCCCCCCCCCCCAATGCCTGCTGGTCACAGCATGGGGATCCAAGGATCAATTGCAAGTGCAGTATCAGGGCAGAATGGGCACATAGACTGACTGAAAGGATCCAACCCCAGCCACCACATAATGGCAAATCTGATACTCATTGACACCAAGTGCAAGCCCAAACCAGGGGAAGGGACCACTGATAACCAGGAGGAAGCATGAGGAGCAGCCACTGACAGGAGGCGGGCTGGCTGGGGAGGAAGATTCCAACACAACGTGGAAATGTTGAGCTTGCATCATTCCTGACAAGACCTTCTGGCAGATGGGAGAGTCATTATTATTATTATTTATTTAATTATTTAAAAACATACATTGCACACCGAATACATGAACTCCTACTAAGGCTCAGCTGGACTTGCAGCCAATCAGAGTCCGAAGCATCAATAGCTGAGCCTTAGTAGGGGTGGTCTAGGCCTCCGTAGGTTGGCATTACATTGTTCAGCTGCTTATTTGGCATTAATTATCAAAGCTGGTTGTGCAGATCCTCTCGATGTGTTCACTCTGCAAGCTGTTACCGTATACAATAGCTTGGTTCCTCCTGCAAGTTCAGTCTCAGTCAAGTCTTTGCTAGATTCTGGTCTCAGTCAAAAAAATTTATCTACCAGAATTGATGATCATCAATTCGACCAGCTGTGCCTCATCTCATCCCCGGCCAACCGCGCCCATCTGTTACCGGTCTCGTCACGCCATGCTTCCTCTTGGCTAGCTGTCATTCCATCTAGGGGACTTAACCTTAGCTTGGAGTCAGAAGAGTTCAAGGTAGCCTTAAGATGGTGGCTTGAGATGGACACATCATCGCAGTTATGTTGCCCTTACTGCCCTGACCACCAGCTGGATCCTCTTGGGCATCATGCTGTGACATGCAAAGGGGGTGGTGATGTTGTTATGCACCACAGTGCCTAGAGGGATGTTTTCCCCCAATTTTGTCATATAGGGCTCGGCTTGGTGGTGAACTTGAGGTTGATAGTCCACATAGCCAGCCAGCTGACATCCTGGTGACGACTGGATGATTCAATGGCAAGCCATGCAGCTGCTTTTGACTTAACGGTAGTCTCTCCTCTTAACTCCAACACATTGAATGAAGCGGGAGCTCACAGGCGAGTCAGCAGCTCAGAAAGCCAAAGCTTGCAGACACAACGCCAACAAGTGCAGAGAGCTAGGTTGGGTCTGCATCCCCTTGGCGGTAGAGACCTATGGGTGTTGGGGTGAAGAAGCCCAGAGCTTAGTTTCCCGCCTTGCAGCCTGACTGGTCTTGCAGTTGCAGTGCAGCAAGCCAAAGGCCATCATCACAAGCATTTATCAGAGACTTGATCCAAGCCCAACATTTCCACATCGTGTTGGAATCTTCTTCCCCAACCCACAGAGCCCGCCTCCTGTCAGTGGCTGCTCCTCATGCTTCCTCCTGGTTATCAGTGGTCCCTTCCCCTGGTTTGGGCTTGCACTTGGTGTCAATGAGTATCAGATTTGCCATTATGTGGTGGCTGGGGTTGGATCCTTTCAGTCAGTCTATGTGCCCATTCTGCCCTGATACTGCACTTGCAATTGATCCTTGGATCCCCATGCTGTGACCAGCAGGCATTGGGGGGGGGATGTGGTCACACGCCATAATCGTTTACAAGATGAGGTATTTGACCTCTGTCGTCGTGCCCACCTAAGTGTGAGTGTGGAGAGAGGTCATGGTCTCACCAGAGTCCTTCCTCACACCAGACCTGCTGACGCCCTCATTGCTGGCTGGGACAGAGGCAAACCTGCGGCGCTAGACCTGTCCATTACCTCACCACCCTGCTCTGCCATCTTGAGCGAATCATGTCACCAGGCTGGTGCGGCAGCCCTTGCAGCAGAGCCTGCAAGCTACACTCCAATGGACCCAAATGCCAAGAGTTGGGCTGGTCCTGCATCCCATGGTAGTGGAGACATATGGCAATCGGGGCAAGCAGGCCCATGATACCTTTTCCAGCTGGCCAAATCAGCAGTTGTGGCTGAAATTTATGACCGGTTGAATATGGTCCTGGTTCGTTCCATTGCTAGAGCCATCCTGGCCAGGGACCTCCCACCCTCCTAACTGCTATTAGCTTAATTGTATTGGAGAATCGGTATCATTTTAAATAATAATACGCTAACTTTAACTAAAGCGGGGGGCTTCAAGTTGGGTCGCAGTTTTGGCAGCTGAAACTCAGAAGCATGGTGCCAATGATCATAAGTGCTCGGAGCTTGGCTGGGTTTGTATACCCTTGGCTGTAGAGGCTTGTGGTTGCTGAGGTGCAGAAGCTCAGTGCAACATTTCGCGGTTGCATCCCGTCTGGCCATCCAGTTGCGGTGCAGCAAATCAATTGCCATCTCCACTATCTACCAGAGACTTAATCTAATGCTGATTCGAGCAAATCAGTGCCAGAGCTTTGCTTTCACATTCAGGCCCGTAGCGTCCTGAGGGGGGATTTTAGTTTTGGTAAATTTGTGTAGTGTATGTGTTTGCTTCAGGACAATATAAAGATAATGATATGCATCTATGTAGACTTATTGTATTATGTTTGACTCGCAATTAATTGAAATAATTGGGGTTAGTCTGTTGAAACGTATGGCGATTGGGGTAAAGAGGCCCAAAACACCTCGCGAAAATCACAGGTTAATTAATAAAACTGACTGAAGTCCATGCAAAGATGTTGGATTGCGATCCTGGTACGGAGTAGCATAATCTGCATGAATTCAGCACGCCAGATGTTAACTGTATACTCCGTTTCATAGAAGCACGGAGTGATTCGCGTTAAGTGGTTTTGTTGGTTGGATTGACGCGGGTTTTAATATCTTAAATCCAGGTGTCTTTGAAACCTTTGGCTTTATAGACCGTAGAGTCCAAGCCTGAAGTTATGATTTGTTCAAATCACATTCAATGGTAAATTTGTTCTGTTACAGTCGTTACTGATATTAATAATGGTACGGTACCATTTCATTTACGCTTAGAACTGATTTACCAATTGAATTAAAATAATGCTGAAAGCCCCAATTTCTAAATAATGATGGAGCAGTTAATAGCTCTCCGTAACACTTCTATAAATTTCGACCCATCACTGGACGATCGGTCGTCGACCCAACGGACGAGCGATCATTGATCAATCGGACGAGCGATCATTGATCACGATCGACGGTCGGACGTCCGATCGTATCGACGTCTCTTCGCTGCGTTCATCTAACTATCGCTGCGAATGATGGATGACCGCTGCAATTGCAATATAGTCATGCCGAAATTAAAATGTCGAATTTTGGAAGGTTTGGCGTTCCATATGTGTGTGTGTGTGTGTGTGTGTGTGTGTGTGTGTGTGTGTGTGTGTGTGTGTGTGTGTGTGTATGTGTGTGTGTGTGTGTGTGTGTGTGTGTGTGTGTGTGTGTGTGTGTGTGTGCGTGTGTGTGTTGGAAACGCTCACTCGGGCATTAATACCTGCAGCAAGTATATATCTTATCGCTCCTAAATGTAATTGTACGTCTCTTAAGTTTTGGTAGGATCATTGCATGTGCATGCACATACATGTAGTGTGCAACAGCCACGACAAAGAATAAGAACACACAATGCATTGCATGCAGTGAAAAGCCAAAGGCAAAATAATCTTATACGCTGCACGTCTGACTGTATTAATTTTAGTTAGTGGTCATAAATGGGTGTGGCTCCACCATTGCACGAATGTAATCTGACTCACCTTACTGTCAAAATGGTTAACAAAGCACACCAGGATGATGATGATAAGGATAGGAAGTGGACCTGCTATAAACGAAACTGCTACAGGTGTCGCCCAGTTAATGGAATAGTCTGGGGGTGGTGGAGGAATGGTTTTCTGGGAGATGAAAACAATGAACATAAAATAACATGTGTTATGTATGTGTTACATTTTGGAACTTTAAGAACTTAAATTGAACTGTGAATAAGTAGCAACAACATCCAATGGACTGCCATGCTACAATTCTAAGTATGGGCTATAAAATTAATAGCATGATTAAAAAATTGAATTATAGTGGGGACATAATGTAATTTATTTGAATCAATGTTATATAGTTTTTAGTACTTATAATTACATGTATAATAAATTTATAGACAATAATAAATCAGTAACTGCACAAAAAAAAAGTTATCGCAAATACTGTCAGTAGTGGCCCTTGAAAAAAGAGTCCTCGCATTTGCCCTAACAAGGGTCATGCTCAACGTTGTGGTTGCAGACTTTGGGCAACTTTGTCGTGTGCTCTGTTATTAGTTTGGTCAAAGGCTGTATATTGGTGCCTGGAATCATACACTACCGTGATTTTATCAGGGAAATTGGTCTTTATAAAGTGCTTGATTGTTTTGGATTGAATATTTCAACAGAATGTAAATTTATTCACAATCATTTCAGCGGTGGCTGCAAGTTGATATCGATATTTAAATTACTAATCAAAAATTATTAACCACTGCTATGATTAGCCATTTACATGTAATAAGAACTCTCCATGGCAGAAGTGAGAGTTAGGTCCGCAGCATCTTTATCTAATGAGTCACTACGATCTGAAAACACTTGATTCTCAACAAATCATCCCTTATGGAGTACAGGTAGCTCTAAATGTGGACTCAATGAAATGACACCTTGATAATCAGGACATTTTAATACGATACCAAACGTGTCTGCATTTAGGGGGTCCACTGTACTCCCATCCTCTTTTATGAACATGGTCGTAAAGCCTTTGAATTATTCCTGTGATTTGCTGAGCCTGTCAAATACTGCTTCTAGCCTCTGCAAACATTTTGCATGATTGTATCGTATTGCCTCCCAACTTCACCTCTTACTATGACAAGACCATTGTCAATGGGCTGCAAGTTGCAGTGATACTGAGGTGTATACAAAAATTTATTGGTGTTTCCTTTGCAAGCTTAACAATTCTGCATCGATGGGCGAAATGAGGTCCTTTAACTTTAGACATAGTGTGAGACCAATATCTTTGGGTGAAAAAGGAAGACCTGCTTTCATCATCCTCAAATCAGTTTGATCAAGTTTTAGGCTTGGCACAATGATATATTGCATTGCCTAGATAAATCAAAAATGGTTCTGGAAGATTTGGTAAGAACTGCTTATTAAGCCATTGAGTGACTCCATTATAATTGCCATGGTAGTCACCAGATGAATTTTGAGCTGAATTTGGTACCAATCCAGCTTTGTCCCCTCAGATTAGGATCGAACGAATATCGATATTAGCTTCTAGATTCACAGGGTTAGATTGTTTAATGGCAACATTGGTGTGTTTGAGGATAGTGACAATCAGCATTGATGGGATCAAAAAGCAAATCATGGAGACGATGGTAATGGGATTCATCTAGGCCATGCATAATGCAAAGTTGTTGTCCATATGTCCAAATGGTACACATTTATGTTTTAAATGCTGGAGATAACATGTGCTGCAGTACAGATAGCTTATGTTTCCTCCTCCCCCTCCCACCCTGCCATGCATGCTGCAATGCAATGGCATGGCATACGACCTTGGATTGTCATCTAGCCACATTATTACATACGATCCAGTGTTATTCATTGAATCAGATTTTGATGAACTTTCATGTGGGGAGAAAAAAAAGTATGTATCAAATTTATAAAAGGTACTTCCATTATCGTGAAAACTATGAATACTTAACAACAACAAAATAATGCCTTACTTAACACCCTCCCCCCCCCCCCCCCCCCACCCGATGTGGAATCTCCAGTGGCTAAATGTGGACATTACAAAAGATTATGACAATGTTCAGGCAAGCTAAGACAATAGAATTTTTGGTTGGCTAAAAGATAATGATTTGTGATGTTCCATGTTGTGTCCTAAGAGTCATTGTGGGTTGGCAAGGTCCTTGGTTGTATGTGATGCACCTTACAAGTGGGGAAGTGTGGAAATGTCATTCGCGTGGGAAAAAAATCCAAGAAGTGATCTCGGAAGTGATTATAAAATTGTTCCTTTTTTAGGATTCAGAATTTATTTCCTATATTGAAGTCTCACATTGGCCATCTCTACCTAGCAATTAGCAGGTATTAGTGTCAGTGGAATGGACCCACATAGAGTGGAACGGACACACATAGAGTGGAACGGACACACATAGAGCGGAACGGACACACATAGAGCGGAACGGACACACATAGAGTGGAACAGACACACATAGAGCGGAACGGACACACATAGAGTGGAATGGACACACATAGAGTGGAATGGACATGCATAGAGTGGAACGGACACACATAGAGTGGAACGGACACACATAGAGCGGAACGGACACACATAGAGTGGAATGGACACACATCTAGAAATTCCATGACAATAGATATCTGAACGTACCTGCTGGGGTTGAGTGACATTAATCGTAGCAGTTGCCAGGGCCTGTCCTGTGGAATTACATGATATCGAAGAGAATTGCATATAACAATGAACAAAATGTTTTAGCTATTATTTTGAGCAAGTGCACTAGTCATATGCACATACAGCAACAATGCCTGCATTGCCAAATACCACAGATTATATACACTGCAGCCTATGCCAATACACACTCAGTAGATTCCGCGAATTAGAGAATTATAGTGGATGTTGTTTTGAACATTTACTAATAAAAAGCAAATCAAATCAAATGTAATACATTTTTTTACTTTAATTCAAATTAATCACATTAATTTATTCATTTTATCTTTACATCTATCAAAGGTAATCAGATTTCATAACTATATACCAGTCCGACTGATATTGGAACATGGAACATGTACTCTGCACCTAACACCTAACTTATACATGTACATCACAAACAATTAAGACTTCTACCACTTGGATGTTTCTTTGAAGTACCGCTTGACCACACCGTTTACACAGACGCCACAAAGCTGCGGTAATTTATTAATGTTCATAACTTGAGTTTGAATGGCGGCCACAAACATAGATAGCTTTAATAATCCACAAGAAGATGGGCTGTCAATCGACCATAAAACTCATAAGAGAGTATTTTGTGTTCCGTTCCTCAAAGATGCTCTTCACCTCATCGTGGGTGGTTTGGCACATCATTCGAAAGTATTTTCCCTTGTATGTACATGTAAACTGCCAAAACGTACCTTGCTATTCCAGCATCCGGCTACTGCACTTTCTGAACAAGTATTTCAGCTGCCAAAATACATATTCTAAAGACGGGCGCAAACCTTTCCGAAACCAATCGTATGCAATACTTCTGTTTCATTCTTTAGGAGTTCCAAAATCAATCATTGTCAATAGACTTCTAGATCTTTACCCGATGCTTATTGCTAAATGGAACGTTCTATACGAAAATGGGTCTTGTGGATTAACATAAAATTGAAATCGGTATATCTTCCGAAATATTAACGCTATCGGGTTCCTATTTTTAACACAACATACCACACCATTACTATATGTGAAAATTCATTGTGGTGTCTTACACATGCGGGGTACCGACGCTTCAAGGTCCGATACCCCGTAGGGTTCAAAACGGCCACATCTTCAGGCCGGTAGGAGTGTCCAAATCGGTTCAAAATAGGTACCTATGTAGAAGGGTCCTACCGCTATTGATTTGTTCTGTTCGTTAATTTTTGCTTTATCCGTTATGGAGATACAAGCGTGCAAAGAAATTGCATATTTCCCGGGCGTTACGCGCCATTCACGTATTACGAGGACGTCCTCGAAGCCAGTCGTAATACGTTAATGGCGCGTAACGCCCGGGAAATATGCAATTTCTTTGCACGCTTGTATCTCCATAACGGATAAAGCAAAAATTAACGAACAGAACAAATCAATAATGGTAGGACCCTTCTACATAGGTACCTATTTTGAACCGATTTAGACACTCCTACCTGAAGATGTGGCCGTTTTGAACCCTACGGGGTATCGGACCTTGTAACGTCGGTACCCCGCATGTGTAAGACACCAAAATGGATTTACACATATAGTAATGGTGTGGTACGTTGTGTTAAAAATAGGAACCCGATAGCGTTAATATTTCGGAAGATATATCGATTTAACTTTTATGTTATAAAATAAAATCCACAAGACCCATTTTCGTATAGAACGTTCCAAATATCTCGTTAAAGAGTATCCCACTAGCTATGGACGTTAGAACTAAGCTGTATTGTTTACCCTAGCTAGGAATACCGTACATGCATGCAGTGTTGCCGCGGCTGATTAATTGGAACAAGTCCCGGACGGCCGGCTGACCGGATTAGACCCCTGACGGTCACGGTCACGGCCAGCAATGGCCGGCATCAATCCTTCCCGGTCACGGCCACAGCCAACCGTTAGCAGCCTATCCGACACGGTCACGGCCAATTCTGATCGCCAAAACCGTCAAATTTCGAGTTTAGCGGTCACGGTCGGCGGTCAACCGTCAAGGGCTGGGAATTAATTACCTGTACAAGCTTACATGTACGCGTCATCAGCGTGTAAATAATAATGAATTTTGTTTGAATAATAAGAACAGCTTAATTGTAGGTATAAACACCTAGGAAGGGTATATTTAAAGTTTAAACACAACGTAACAGCAAAACTCTTTCTAGCCGGGCAGAGTCCATTCTCCATCTTTTGCGTTCACGTATTTAGTTTAGTTCGCTCTGATGGTGTACCTGATGCTGGAATAGCCTAGTGCCATTTTAGAGACTGTGGGGAAATTGTGGGAATGTGGGAAATGTGGGAAAACTGGGGGAGTTGGCAGATGGATCAGTTTTCTTTAGAATCGGGTTCTTTACGATCGTCGTGTCGGCCATACATGTAATACAGCGCGCTATACTGTACGCGACGGTCAAATCTCTGTATTTCAAAACTCCAATCAAACAGATATAGCTTCCTCTATCCCACAGGTGTTGTTCTTTTTAAAAAGGGGTCTATTCAAAACACTTTATGGGATGTAGCATGTGGTTTATGTAACTGGCACAGTATAATCTTAATAATTATGTCTGTTATAATTGCAGTTTAATTAAGAATTAATTAATCGTGACCATCAAAGACCGGCTCATCTTTTTGACGGTCAGCCGCCAAATATATGACGGCCACAGTACTTCCCGGCTCAGACGGCCAGGCATGTTGGCGGTTCACGATCACTGACGGTCAGCATAAAAATCGGGAATTTTTGATGGCTACCGGACGGCCACGGCTGGCCGCGGCAACACTGCATGCATGTAATGACATTCATTGTAACCCCCCTTCCCCCCCCGCTAAGTCGATATACATATACTTTCACCTTTTCTGTAAACAGCTGCCACCTGCCGGAAACAACGTTCCAGTTGGTTATTCATTTTATGATAAGCATCGAAAAGTCAATTGTTCAATTTTTTTTAATATCGTCCTCTACGCAGAAATTTTTACACGCTGAAATTCGAACTATCTACATGTATCATGCAGAGTTGTAAGGCCTGATCATTAAGCCATACCAGAAATTATTATCTCTGCCGCATGGTCATGCATTTTTACGCAAGTATTATATTCTTTTATGATATATACGTTAGGTCCCTTTATCGCGACAACGATCCCACATATTCTTGACCGCAACACAGAGAAAATAAAAGCATGCATGCGGAGAGTTCAACTAGCAGCGTTGAAGTTATCACCGAAACTACGTTGTTTTGCAACTTCAAAGAACATACTTAATCCTTGTGTCTCTCTGTGAAATTTTAAGCATGGGGACGTCTCCGTATAAACGTTTGTGCTTTTCTAGTACAGTCGCCATTTATATATTGACGCGTGCAGCGGGGCTTTAAGGCTGCCTGCCACATGTGGCAGCCTTAAAGCCCCGCTGCACGAGCTTCAACAAAACGCTTCTCCTGTCTGTAGGGGAGTCGAAGCATGGGTGCAAGGAAGCTTATAACACTCACTAAGACCTCACGCGCAGTATGAACTATCATCATAACTACACCACAGGATTTTGTAGGCTATAGATACGCTGCATGTGAACCCGCTATCAAGCCACTTCGTTATACACGCACGCATATATGAATGCATACCAGTAGAATAATTTTCCGGTTGACTGGTTGGCGGTAGCTGTGAACTGCCTGTCAATACGGGTTGAGGTCCTGTGACAATTTTCGCGAGAGACGTATATATATTAGCGAAAATCCATGTGCCATTCGGTGCATGCACGTACCGTGATATTCAAGTCCTGCAACACTCATGTTTTAGGCCGTGATCTTTTCTGCGGAAATACCTATAACCTTAATTCCTTTATTACATAAATTGCAGAAGTGACGCATACCGGATATTATAAAAATATAAGTATACCTTGCTTTACTTCTTACTTTACTACAGTTGGTTTTCAGACGAAAATTCTCATCCCAGAGATGAACTCGCTGAACTGGCTCAAAGGAAACTACTTCGGTAATCTGGCGTCTGTCATGCTGGCACTAGGCGGGATCTTTTGCAGCCCGGTGACCTTCTCAAGTGCCGTTATTGCATATTACTATTCCATTATTGTAAGCTCTCTCGCCTCACCCTCTGTTCGCTGTTCCGCTTTATCTTTCTGTTACTTTATCTCCAAGCTTTTCTCGCACTTACGTTCTGGTACTCCCTCCCACAGCTTTCTTTCTTACTTTCTCCCTGCATGCGTGCGTGTATATTATGTTATACTAATATATAACCTGCTGCTGCTAATTCTATTTTGCAGGCCAAAAACTACGCTGCGTATCCCATTCCGGAGAAGGCGGAGAAGTATTCTTACCGCGCTTATGTGTGTGGCATCATTGCTGCCGTCTCGTTCCCCGTGTACTGTGTCGTATTTGTGGTGTTTTTGATTGTAGCAATAGTACTTTAGTGATTTTGTATCAGACTCTATGGGCGGTATGATGCACAATGACTGTTTCGATAAAAGTACACTTTGACTATATAGCTGTATAGTTGGGTGGGTACATATAATGGGGGTAGACCAGTATAGCATAACTTCACACACACACACACACACATACACACACACACATACACACACACATACACACACACACACACACACACACACACACACACACACACACACACACACACACACACACACACACACACACACACACACACACACACACACACACACACACACACACACACACTCAACAAAAGCCATGCAACCATGCAATGGAATGTGCACGATGTACACACGCACACATAAAATGTATAAAACTTCCAAACGGACTGTGGTGAACACTCTATAGTACTATTGAAAAGAATGTCTCTAAGTAATCTAAATAATGACATATAGATATTATCTCTGATGTGGTAAGAGGTAGGTGATGAATATCTATTTTATAACCTTATTGCACTGCGACGGAAGAATATGCATGGGTCGCTCGAGATATGAAATTCGTTTACGTGGTCGGTTGTATCTTAAATCTCATGATGTGAATACATGCATATGCATAAGCATGTGTTCACATCATGAGATTTACTAAATTTCCTCCTTCTGGTGTTTGGTAATCACTTCAGTACACGTATAGTATGGGATAGATCTATGGCAACAGCTCCATAAAATCCGAGGCCGGTTTCGGTTTTTTTTTTTTTTTGTTGCAGTCGCTGGTTCTCATCCAGCACTGAGATGTCTGTGGGTCTATGCCTCGAGCCACACATTATTGCAGATAGCATGGGGAGAAAGTCAACTGCGCATCATAGCCAAGAAGTGCACGGGGTGCGTGCAGCTATATGAGTTACCGTGTTTTTCAGTTATCAGGAAGCTAATTAAAGCAGTTGCTCTGCTTTCTTCACTAGCTAGCATTATTTTGTGACGCAGAATACGATGGACACCATCAGTAGTTTTACGCTATTGCATTTCAGTAGAAATTGTCTAGTTTCGCGGAAATAATTACTTTGGTCTTGTATTTAGTATTAATTTAGCTAGTGAAGAAAGCAGCGGAATAACTGCTTTAATTAGCTTGATTGCATATATTTGATGGTACTATTTGTGTAACCACACGGTGCCCGGCCGAAGATTGGATCTTTCGAGGTTAAGTCAAATGGTAGACCTTGGAATTGGCGCAGATAAACAGACCTAAAATCCTACTGCAACCATACTATCACTGAAGGACAGGGCCTCATATTGATCCTGCCTGGAGCATGGCGGTGATAATCAAATCTCACACGTTAGCAGGTATAGGCCTATATATATCTATTACGAGATATATGCGATGCGTGGGGTTATCTCATAACTATATTATGTTTATTCGAAAAGTGCAGTTTAATTTGCTGCTGAACATGCAGAATGCGTAAATTGCAACGCGCAAGCAGCCCTGCAATATGCATGTACATGTACAGTGTGTGCATTCATAACCAAGCACGATCTATATAGGCTTTCCATAAATAGAGAGAGAATGATTTCAATTGCACTGCTCGAGCAGCAAATTGGCACGACGAAGGTCATAAATTCACCTACAATTCAAGCATTCATAAGCTAGTATGATCTCGCCTTGCTTTTATTAAAGGCGTTCCATGAAAACATAGCAGCCCCCATGCAGAGGTAATTGCATTGCTCAGCCACGGCCCATTAAACATGGGACAATAAGACCTATTTTTAAATATTGAAACGATTACATCATACAACATGACCTCAACTTGGACTTGGTATGTTCGAGCTATATAAGGACTGTATTTGTAGACCGCCATTTAACAGTCATTTTAGCGTAGACCAAGCATTTTTCTATCCTTCGTGTGCATCCGCTGCTGTGAAAACTTGGGTCTGGGTACGAGACTACATCAGATATCCTTCACGAAGACCGGAATACTAGACTGATGCCAATTTTCCTGGTAGAAAACTAAACGTGGATAAATGCTGGAGGGTGAAGGCTACCTAGATTTAAAGCAATCAAAACATTTCTATTTATTATACTGGAAAAGAACATTATACAGCATACACTTAGACAGAAATAAATAGTTGCATTGAAATGAGCACTTTTGGAAAATATCAGTGAGGAAAATGAGGGAGGCCAGCTCCATCATCCATGTCATGTCCACTTCTCCATTTTACCCTAGATCCCCGCAAGCAAAGGTTTGTTGCATGCAAAATAGCAAAAGCCATTCTGGCACGAACCCATCCCATTACTTCAGAATGTGACTTCTCCCACTTCACCGCAATTTGGTCACACAGGCGCTTCATCAGGTGTTGTGCATCGTGACCCAAGACTCCATCTAAAGAGACTACAAAGGGTGTAAATGAAGCACGTCTATCTTCAACAGCTGCTGAGTCTTTTCCTGTTCTGCTGAACATAGCACAGCATCGACAGTGCGACTAGCATAAGACTGGGCATCAGTGTCTATGACATGAACATCTAGCAATGCCGCAGTTTGTGGCTGCCACACTCCTCATATGCTGAGGTCAGCAATTAAAGCTGGTCTACCACTGGAATCATCTGCTTCCTGTACAATGAGGCTACCTAGATAGCCAAAAGACTAAATGCAGCCTGCTGAAATGACAGCACTACAAGTTGTCAAACATAGGTGATTTGACTCATTTTAAGTGATTATTAATACCATGTAATTAGTGATGCAAAGCATATATGATAACTTTTCCTTAGAATATTTGGGTCTCTTTGTTACTACTGCTATTGCTGCGACATTTTCTGGTGCAGTGGAGATGAGGTTTCTTTCATTACACACCTGTAATGCTGCAACTTCTCGTGTCTCAATGCATGCATGTGTCCTCATTGAACTGGATTCGGCTCCTTTGTTCTCCAAGGAGACCGAATCCTACATGCCACTTTTGTACTCAAGCAGCAGTGTGGTCTTCAAGAAGATGCATTTTTACTGGGACAGTGGCTTTGGGAAATGACTTTCTGGAGGCATCCATAAAGTTTGTGATTGCTTGTCCTAACAAAAATTATGTGGACAAAGTCAGTGCTTATTTTGAAAGTTTACGTTTAAACTTACTAAGTTATTGAATGCTGTTGCCAGACAGAGATGATGCATCATACAACTTGTGGCATGTTGCAAACATCTCCAATATGTTGTGAAACCTTTGTGATGTTTTCAAAATGTCAGCTGTCAGACTTGGTTGGTCATTCACCACCACCTTAGTCAAGGAATTGCACAGGGTTTCGATGTTCTTAGGCTGTGTGCACAGTGCATTGGCACAGTGATACAGAGTAGGAACCTTGACACTTATGTATATTTAAGTACCTGCAATGCCTTATGCACATGAGTGCCTATGAAGGCACCTCCAACATAAGTTTGCCTTTCAACAATAAAGGACTGGAGAGCAACATCAAGCTGTTTGAAAGGGTCCATCCTTTAATGGAAATCCCTTTTGGAGATGTCTTTTGGACTCTTCAATTCGCTTTTAATAATTGCATCAGTATACTTAATAAATAGTCAGTTTCACATGCATAATTGTTTAACTCACCACTTATTTGTTATACAGCTTGTCTCTTAATCTCTGCTTGCTCAAGGAGACCTTTAACCACCTCATTTGTCTCACCATAGAGGATGGACAAATATGTGATCAGCTGCTCATGACCATTGAGCCCTTGTATAAATTGGCTTCCTTGGCTGACAGCATCCTCAGCATCTCTTGGTGGTACTCCTCAAACGTTGAGAGCTAGCTGCAATTTGCGAAGAGGAACAGGCATGTTTCAAATCCAGCTCGTGGCATGTGTCCTCAAGGAGCTTGGTGAAGACACCCAGAGTTATATGGAGACCTGCCAAACACACCTATATGGAAGGGAAGGGTGTGAGGGGGGAGGGGCAATGACTAACGTACAATCGATTCTAACCTGGGATAGAGGAATGTTAAAAATCGGCTTTGAGATGCAATTGTGGAACAATTGTGCATCACTCTAATCCCTCCATTTGCCATGTAATTTAGGTTATCCTGAGTGATGGTCTCCAATGTGCTCGCCTCAAATGCTCCTCGAATGTCGACAGGAATCTTCATCTGATCTTTCTGGATATGGCAACTGACATAAGCAAGGATAGCACTCCATGTACAAAGGTTAGTCATAATGGGTATTATTGACACCTAGTATTAACACACCACAAGCTCCTGAAAGGACATACATTGTACTGAAAAAGTCGTAGTCACCACAAAGAAACAACTTGAGCCTATGTAAATAAAAATCACCTATCTGTAAACACATTATTTGAACCAACCTCCATTTCATCCTTTGCAGTTCTTCCACCTGGTCTTGAAGTGATCTAATGCTACATGAAGGTTAGTGACGTTGTCATCAACCTCAAAGCAGCAGAAGACACAGGTATTTTGGGGACAATTGGGCGAGGGAACATTAACAATCTGAAAGCTGATCTTAAATGTCACTCCACCCTTGTCCCCTCCCAGCTTGATCCATACTTCATCACAGGGAATTACATCATGTCAAGTGAGCCTGCCAGCTCTATGTACATAAAAAACACATACAGTGTATGCATTTTTAAAACCATCTTGCATGTAGTTGATTCATTACTTGGCATTCTCATCCAGCAGTTGGAACACCTTTTCCGCCAGATTTGGAAATGAAAAAGGGGCAATCTCTCCTTTGAGGTTGCCCCTGATCATCTCTTTCAAGATTTGCCGCATCTTTTCTTCACTACCAATGGAGATTCCTGAAGCCTTAAGCCATCTAAATTTATGTGTAAGTGATAACAGAGTTATTAAAAAAATTGCTGTGGAATGTGTATATGATAATCTTCGGAGGTTTCGTAGCTTGTACCAAGGGTTTGCTAGGCCAGCCTTGATTGCCAGCTGGCCTTGGTCTGCACTCACTTTGATGTCCATGACTCCACTAACGCTTGACTGTCCTCTTGCTAACTAATCTGGTTATATTGTGGGTGGCTATAACCCTCATGAATGTGACTGGCTGTAAGGAAGTGATCATATCAGTGATTACACTTTGACTATTGTGTCTGTGTGTCTGTTTGTGTGTGTGTGTGTGTGTGTGTGTGTGTGTGTGTGTGTGTGTGTGTGTGTGTGTGTGTGTGTGTGTGTGTGTGTGTGTGTGTGTGTACACGTGTGTACATACTCTTCCTTGTGTTGGATATTGGAAAACAGGGTTCTCAGGGCTTGTTGATGGCAGGTATCTCAGGACGTCTGCAGCTGCCATCATCTCCTCTTCAGTAGGAGATGGTGTGCACTGATGATCATCAAAACTTCTAACTTTGATGTGAAATGGTGTCCATGTACTTTAATAGCATATTAGCAGCCTTCTTTAGCTGGGTGAATGATTTAATTTGGGTGGCCTTCCCATTTGCTGAGTTGATGTCCATGAAGTGTTCATATACCTGATGATTGTGTGGATTTAAAGAAATTAATACACACGCCATCATATTGGGGTGTAAACATCTCACCATGCACGTTTCACTGCTATGTGTTTGCAGTCACACAGCACTTATATGGTACCCCCTGTGCAGCTGTATCCATTGCCTTTTGAAGGGAACACTTGCAGGAGCTACAAAACCTTTGTGGGTACATCATTGCATCCTCCTCAGGTTGAATTACCACACCAAACACCTTCTGCAAGGCCTGAGTATATGCCTCACACTGGTATGTGGTGTCCTTTTTGTTTTCTCTTCAGTCAAACATGCGCTTTGCGCACACTTGGTGGTGGTGGTAATCCATTCAACCTATACAACAACTGCATAATTATTCATAGAAAACAAGCAAACTGTTTAGGTCGAATACAGCTGGCCGCACTTAGTGAATGACATAAACCTATTACCTGATGTGTTAACTTTGCCTCTATGTCGAACGTACCTGTGAGAAAATTGGCAGCTCGATGCAACACACAACACAAGCTTCAAATGATGTAACAGCGTGTTGTGAACCACGCAAATACCCCAGTTAACGTGCCCAAAAAGACACTCACTGATCTGTTTTGACTTAATCGATCAATCACAAAAATGACAATACAAAACACGTGTTCAATTACTGACTTGGTTCCGTTCCGGAATCGTACAAACATACATACATCATTACACTATCCCCCTTACAAAAAAAAGTCATCCTTGAATCAGGCAGGTTTATTACGATGCTCTCTAGACGGGTATCGACGAGGTCCAGTGGGCAGTTCCTGTGTTGTGTACTTCGTTTCAGTCCTCTTCTTGTTCATTCTCTTCAGTTATGGCCAGATCATCTTCATCCCCTTGCTGCACAGAATTATCCATAACAGGTAATAGATCCTCATTCTCTTCAGTTATGGCCAGATCATCTTCATCCCCTTGCTGCACAGAATTATCCATAACAGGTAATGGATCCTCATTCTCTTCAGTCATGGCCAGGTCATCCTCATCCTGTTGCTGCACAGAACAGGTAATGGATCCTCATTCTCTTCAGTCATGGCCAGGTCATCCTCATCCCGTTGCTGCACAGAACAGGTAATGGATCCTCATTCTCTTCAGTTATGGCCAGGTCATCCTCATCCCGTTGCTGCACAGGATTATCCATAACAGGTAATGGATCCTCATCATGATCTAACATGTCCTGAGCAGGTGGGATGTCCTCTTGGAGCACATCCCTTGCAGGGAGGTCAAGGTCCAGTGGTGCCTGTACCATAGTATCATCATCAATCTCCTCTAATTGCAATTTGTCCCCATAACCCTTGCCAGTATGCTTAGGGTTCTTAGGTTGTTCCTTTACCTCCTTTGCAACAAGCTGCATTGGCGAGCCAACCCCAAATGTTTGCAGTGGTGCTTTCTGTTTTGGTGCTGCTGTTTTCCTTGTGGTGCACAGGTCACATGTCTTGCACCAACTCTTCACATCAGCATAGCGACCTGGCCAGTAATAGCATTCTTTTAGCCGTCCCAACATTTTGCTCTCTCCTAGGTGACCCCCTGATACACCTGCGTGTAATTCCTCAAGGATTCCTTTCCTCATCGACCTTGGAACAACCACTTGCAACACATATTCCATGGAACTACGGTGATTTTCAAAGCGTCTGTAGAGAATTCCACCTTGGATTAGCAGCTGGTCCCAAATCTGTACAAGGCGCCGTGTCTCCAAGTATTTCCCTTTTACATCATCATCACTGAGACATTTTCCTTTTTCAAATGCATGAACTATGATTCCCAGGGACTCATCATTCAATTGCAGAATATTGACTTCCTCCAATGGTCTGCCTCTTTAACTGATGCCCTTTATAGCAGCCGTACTCCCTGCAGTTGGCTCTGTGTCCTCCCTCCCACACTGTTGACAAGGGATCCTGGACATGGCATCTGCATTACAGTTCTTCTGACCTGCTCTGTGAAGGATGGTAAAATTATACTCCTGCAACTGTTCAATCCATCATGCAATCTGCCCCTCTGGTTCTCAAAATGTTGCCAGCCATTTCAATGCACCATGATCGGTTCTATAAGTGAATTCTCTTCCGAGTAGGTAGGGACGGAAGTGTTGGACAAATGTCACCACCGCCAACAACTCCCTTCTAGTCACACAATAGTTCCATTCAGGTTTACTCAGTACAACGGCTGGCATATGAAACCACATGCTCTGAGCCATCATCATGGATTTGGGACAGGACTGCCCCAATCCCCATGTCACTGGCATCGGTGTCCAGAATAAAAGGTCTTGTAAAATCTGGAAATGCCAGAATAGGTGCTGAAACAAGGCAGCTTGTCAAATGCTCTCTGATATTCAGTGGTCCACCTGAACTGGGCATTCCTTTCTGTCAGCCGATGAAGAGGCTTTGCCATCGCTGCAAAATCTCGAACAAATCTTCTATAGTAGTTTGCCAAGCCAAAGAAGCGTTGTACTTCCGTACATGATGATGGAACTGGCCATTTAGATAATTGCTCAGTTTTGGAATGGTCAGTTGCAATCCCATCTTGTGACACAATGTGGCCCAGAAAGGTCATCTCTTTTCGACACAACTTGCACTTGGATCGCTGCAACTTCAGGCCTGCTTGTCGTATGCGCTCAAAAACCATGCTGAGGTTTGTAAGATGGTCCAGAAATGTTCGTCAATGATGATGACATAATCCAGGTATACCAAACACCTATTCCACTGCAACCCAGCTAATATCATGTCCATCTAACGCTGAAAGGTGGCTGGCGCATTACAGAGTCCAAATGGCATGACTGTAAATTCAAACAGACCCTCTGGGGTACAAAAGGCTGTTTTTTCCTGGTCTGCACGGTTCACTGCCAATACCCACTAATGAGGTCCAGTGTACTGAACCATTTGGATCCTGAGAATGTGTCTAAGGTATCATCTATCCATGGAATTGGGTAGGCATCTCGTCTGGTGACAGTGTTTATTTTGCGATAGTCTACACAAAAACGGGTAATGCCATCTTTCTTTTGGGCCAAAGAAATTGGAGATGCCCATGGGCTTGCAGACTTCTTGATCACACCCTTCTGTAACATCTCACTCAGCATGCCACTAACCTCATCCCGATGGTAAGGAGGGATTCGCCGAACTTTGCTGTCGGATTGGTTGTGCACCTTCAGTATTGATACTCTGCTTCAGTACACCAGTACAGCCAACGTCCCCTGGTCCTTGTGCAAATGTGTCATGGTACTCCAGCAGCCCCCCCCCCCCCCCCCCCCCCCCCCCCAGGAGTTGAGTCCTCTCCTCGTCACACAGGCCTTCCTCTGACTGGTTCACAAGACGTGTTAGCTTCTGCCTCATACTCTCCATAATACCGCTACTTAGTACTCCTTGACACCTCCAATCACTCTATCTCCAGTGTGCCAATTTTTGTACCCGACTTCACGACTATTGATTTGCTGTGTGTGTTCAATAATTGTACTGGGACACTCTCACTTTGAGGTTCATACAAAGCATGTGCCACAGTCACACCACATCGTCCATTACACTCGTTTAGGGCCTCAGTGACCACACTATTGGTTTGCTTCACAAGCTGTGCAGGCTTCGATGGGCTGGTTGACTGTGTAGCTTATCAACACTGCACAGCAGATAATTAGAACATTTAGATAAGTCAGAAGAACTGGACTGCACCGGGTCACATGATACTGCATCATTACATCACACTGCACTGCACTGGGTCACATGATACTGCATCATTACATCACACTGCACTGCACTGGGTCACATGATACTGCATCATTACATCACACTGCACTGCACTGGGTCACATGATACTGCATCATTACATCACACTGCACTGCAGTATCCTCACTGGGTCACATGATACTGCATCATTACATCACACTGCACTGCAGTATCCTCACTGGGTCACACACTGCACCCATCACACCACTGGCACCATTCCAATGCGCTAGGAACCGAGCTTCCAAATGTTGGTGCAATGAGTTTAACATGCTGCAGGGAATCAAGCACATACTTGAGTCATTTTGTGACAGATGTTTTTCTTTGGTACAAGAAGAAACAAAGCATTAAAAAAAGCTATTGTATTTGCAAATGAACACCAAACTTTTAATGAAACTAGATATAACACAGTATTTATAATCAGTTGCAAGAAGATTTATTAGTCATAGCCTAGATTGTTGGTATAAACAAATGGGATCATTTCCGCAAAAAGGGACCTAAAACATGTTTTTTATTCTTCAAGATTTCAGATTTTTTGAGTCTGAAATGTACTCTCCCCACATTGCTTCTTACGCACTGAAAATCAGAGTATCTGTCATGGAGTTGTAAGGTTCTAAATTTTTAATTAGCCAACGCAAGCATTACATTTCTATTGCGCTACTGGAAATTTTATAGTGCATGTTTTAGGTCTCTTTTCATGAAAATGATCCAAAATGATTAATTACGGTTACGTTAATAAATCAACATTCTCTAAGATCAATTAAAATCAATATTCAAGAAGAACAAAGGGTGATAATTAATTTTACTAAACATCATACAATTGGGGATCCTTAATAGAACTAGGGACCCCTGATTTGCATACACATACTTGTCAGTCCATACTTTATATAAAAATAAAAATGCTTGCAGTTTACAACTCTAACTCAATATTCCTGGAAGCTTTTAATCCCCATGCTTCAAAGGCAATACGATGTAAACAATTCACTGTTTGTTGTCTTCAATAACTTAGCTCACTACACGGCACATCTTGGAGCAATAACTGGTCATACGATACTGCATTACGTGACACTGCATCACAGGCACCATTACAATGTGCTAGGAACTGAGCTTCCAAATGTTGGTGCAACGAGTTTAACATGCTGCAGGAAATCAAGCACATACTTCAGTCATTTTGTGACAGAACCTCAGTTTTGACAAATATTTCTTTTGCACAATAAGAAACAAAGTATAAAAAAGCTATTGTATAGTTATTGACATTTACAGGGTGTATGCAAATGAATGCCAAGCTTTTAAAGAACTATACATGATTTATATGGGATCGTTTCTGCGAAATGGGACCTAACGCATACATGATAAATTTTCAGTACACGCAATAGAAATGTAATGCTTGCGTTGAAATGTATAGTTAATAAAAATTTCTGCACCTTACAACTCCATGACAGATACACCGATTCTCAGTGTGTAAGAAGCAATGTGTAGAGGACATTTCAGGCTTCTTGAATATAAAAAAAAAAAACATTGAAATCATGAAAAAACATGTGTCAGGTCCCTTTTCGTGCAAAACGAATCCCTTATAATATTTACATAATCAGTTAGCAAGAAGGCTTATTAGACATAGCCATTACTAACTGGGTAAATAGTGGTGACGTAAATACATTCAGTTTATGATAAATCAACATTCACTAAAATGAATTGAAATCATGACAAAATATTGAAGGGGTTTATAGCTAATTTTAATACACATTACTTATTAGTTAAGCAAACACTGGCCATTGATTATTCAGTGGTGAGTCATTGATTAATTTTTAGAAGTTCAACTGGTTGGTTTGAATTTCAAAACGAATGGGTTTAATTATTAAGTTATAATGAAGAGCAAGCTAAAGTAATGTAATCTAAATACAATTCTGAACATGCCAAATGAACTGCATATTTTAATTTCTTTATTTTCTTGTAATTTAGTTAGTTTCACATTTGTTATTAGACTAGCACGCACAGTTAATGTCAGTTGATTAGCTAATTTAAACGCTTCGTGTTTCTTTGCAAGCACAAGGTGTCACATAAAATTACGAGCCATAGAATAGGAGCCCTGTGTAGAATTGGGAGGATCCCCTGTCACCAAATCGATGTAGAATTAGAGACCCTTCACAGAATTGGGACCCCCCTCATCCTTGTTTTTCACACTATACTCCATGGGAGTCCCTACAGCGAATAACTTGAAAGATGAGGGTGTGAAGACAGCATATTCTGCTTTAGAGAGATCTATTCATGACTTCAGAGTATCAGTGGTGTCACAACACATGCAAGGTCTCTCTGCTCTAGTGCAATCATAGTGTCACATGGAACTGGGGACCCCATAGAATTAAGGATCCTCCCTAGGGATCCCACGTAATATTCAGTGCCGATATGTACATACCAAAAATGGTTTATGTCTAATTTGATTTTTAAAAGCAACAATGGGTGACAATGCAATGCTATGGCTTTACATTTGCTTGCTACCAATGTGAAGGCTTCTTTTTATTACATGCACCTCTGCACACTCATTGTCATTGCAGCAATGTTACATATGTACAGGACAGCAATGTTACATATGTACAGGACAGCAGTGTTACATATGTACAGGACAGCAATGTAACATATGTACAGGACAGCAATGTTACATATGTACAGGACAGCAGTGTTACATATGTACAGGACAGCAATGTTACATATGTACAGGACAGCAATGTTACATATGTACAGGACAGCAGTGTTACATATGTACAGGACAGCAATGTTACATATGTACAGGACAGCAATGTTACATATGTACAGGACAGCAATGTTACATATGTACAGGACAGCAATGTAACATATGTACAGGACAGCAGTTTTACATATGTACAGGACAGCAATGTTGCATATGTACAGGACAGCAGTGTTACATATGTACAGGACAGCAGTGTTACATATGTACAGGACAGCAATGTTACATATGTACAGGACAGCAGTGTTACATATGTACAGGACAGCAATGTAACATATGTACAGGACAGCAATGTTACATATGTACAGGACAGCAGTGTTACATATGTACAGGACAGCAATGTTACATATGTACAGGACAGCAATGTTACATATGTACAGGACAGCAGTGTTACATATGTACAGGACAGCAATGTAACATATGTACAGGACAGCAGTTTTACATATGTACAGGACAGCAATGTTACATATGCACAGGACAGCAATGTTACATATGTACAGGACAGCAGTGTTACATATGTACAGGACAGCAATGTAACATATGTACAGGACAGCAATGTTACATATGTACAGGACAGCAGTGTTACATATGTACAGGACAGCAATGTTACATATGTACAGGACAGCAATGTTACATATGTACAGGACAGCAGTGTTACATATGTACAGGACAGCAATGTAACATATGTACAGGACAGCAGTTTTACATATGTACAGGACAGCAATGTTACATATGTACAGGACAGCAGTGTTACATATTTACAGGACAGCAGTGTTACATATGTACAGGACAGCAATGTTACATATGTACAGGACAGCAATGTTACATATGCACAGGACAGCAGTGTTACATATGCACAGGACAGCAGTGTTACATATGTACAGGACAGCAATGTTACATATGTACAGAACAGCAATGTTACATATGTACAGGACAGCAGTGTTACATATGTTCAGGACAGCATTGTTACATATGTACAGGACAGCAGTGTTACATATGTACAGGACAGCAATGTTACATATGCACAGGACAGCAATGTTACATATGTACAGGACAGCAATGTTACATATGTACAGGACAGCAATGTTACATATGCACAGGACAGCAGTGTTACATATGCACAGGACAGCAGTGTTACATATGTACAGGACAGCAATGTTACATATGTACAGGACAGCAATGTTACATATGTACAGGACAGCAGTGTTACATATGTACAGGACAGCAATGCTACATATGTACAGGACAGCAATGTTACATATGTACAGGACAGCAGTGTTACATATGTACAGGACAGCAATGTTACATATTAAGGATTAATTCTGGCCCCTGCCGCTTTAGTATATAAAAAGCGGCCATTTTTTTCCGAGTTACATGGAAGCGTATGACCAAGCTAACCAACTGTGCAACTTACCTTATTTTCAAGCGGAACATCGAAATAGCAGGATGAGGACGAGAAGAGACAGTGCGGAAAGCTAGGAGGACAGGGAAAGAACAACGGGAGATCGATAATTACCACCACTTAAGACAAGGCTTTTAGCGTACTGTAGATAAAAAAGGAAAAGATATATCCTAGATTAAATAAAAATACGCTTATTTATAGTCAATGCATACAGGTATATATAACTACACATAGAGCATGTTCTAACTCCACATGGCGTGCACCTATATAGCTAGCTTGGTCACATGATCACACCTCTTTATTTAATTCTTTAGATCTATGTTGCAGGATGATGTGCTTATTTGAAGGCGGATAGTAAATGAAAATCGTTCAAATTCGATGGTTTCACTTGAGGAGTTACGAATGTTTATGTACTGATAAATTTGACACCTGTTTGGAGGCGTGTGCTCGGAGACAATGTAATATTACCCAACTATATTCTATGTACCATTATCATGCACTCACTGAAATGGCACAATCAAAGAGAAATAAAATGAATCATATTTTCATACACGCTATCAAGTATTGCGATAAACAGCATACACACAGAAACAACGCCCAAAGCATGAGTCCCATTGATTGAAGCCACAGGGATGTGGAGTGTGTCTTCTGCTCCTGGTTGAAGCACAAAGGCAGTGACCAAGTTCTAGGAAGGACTGATGTTGTCTCAATAACAATAAGGCCAAAAAAGGAATGAATCAAGAAAATGAATATATGCATGACGATTAGCCGTGTGAAGCACTGTTACTACCTGCCACCATTACTGTATATCAGAGGCGAAACTTATATAAGGATGAGGTTGAAGGTTGCACCATCTGTTCCTCAGACTTGCGTCGAACAAATGAACAAAAAGAAGAAATGGCAGAATGACTTATCATAACACAATTTCTTAATACTACCAAATTACCAATATCAGCTTGGAATTTGTAGATCTTTATGAAGGGAGGGGAGGAGCAATGGCTAGCAGATCGTAAATCACAGTAGAGCTAAAGGAACAGTAGAGTGCGCACTAATAGGCATATCTATATAGTCTGCAGCCAGCCTACACCGATCACCCAAGGGGTAGAGTCATTTGGTCTTATTATAACTGTAGTGTAAACATGTGCGGAGCATAGACTGACTGCAATGTGTAGGTGACCGCCGTATCCAGGTGACCTGAACAGCGCTGCAGACTGGATTGCACCAGCTAGCTGCACTGCGAAGGGAAGGGCATCAATAGCAATGGATATCAAAGGTAGCATAATTTCAGCACAAACTGCGAATAAATGGTTACAGCAGGCCTCCGCTTAAACCACACGAACAATTTCAAACAATTCCTAGCTGATCAACTGGCCCGAGTACGTACTGCGCATGCAACAGACGATATCCTTCTCAGGTGCCAATGGGAGGAAAAATATCATATGGCGCGCGCGCGTGTTGCATGTTAAGTATGTATTATTAACGATGTTTATGTCTCAAGCAAGTAGTCTTGAGTAGGACGTACCCCTACGTGTACAGAAGCGTGACTCGCGGCAGAAACCGCGTATCCTATAGTTTATTTTAACGGTAATTGGCATGATTCGGCACGAAATCGTTGCCTTAACCAAAATGATGCAACATGTGTACCTCAATACGTGGATGTACCAAGAAATCCCAAAACTAAACGGGTTTAAGAATCTGAAGCCGGCCAAACGAGGTCGTTACTCGAAGAGGCCAGAACCCACGTTACCAAGAAAACACAAAACCAAGTGAGCACGTTTTTGAGCGCTAAGCGAGCGCGCTACCAAGAAGAGCCAGAAGCCAAGCGAGTTCTTTACGGTAACCACGGTATAGTAGACAAGATTATTTTCGCTTTTGTGTCAGCATAGCTGCATGCAACGGCAAGACATGATCAGATCAGTAAGTCCAGCTCTGGCTACTTCTGACCTCACTAACTAGTACACCTCACCGGAGATAGTATAGAGATTCTATACTATCTCCGCCTCACCGTGCACAATTACGATCTCTGGCATAAAGAATGTTCTGGCCCTGGCGCATGTCACGCTTTCACAGATTGCAACAAGGTATGATATTATTCTTTCTTCTCCCCCCCCCCCCCCCCCCCCCCCCCCCCCCCCCCCCCTCCTCCACCGCCCGTGCATCAAAATGAGAAAAACATCGCCTTAGTTGGCAGGCAGGCAGGCTAGACCTGGCTCTCGGCAGCCCTGCTTATACGAGTCAATAGTCGTCATGCAATAGATCAAATTAGAATCGTCAACTATCATAGTCTACATGAAAACATTTTGACAATCGGCTGCGCAAATGATATAATAACTTTCTAATTGTAAATGGGACAGTTTCCGCGAAAATTGCCCCACGGTTAAAATGTTATAAAAATGCATCGCGTTTGAATCGCTATATCTTCCCAACGGATAACACTATCGACTTCCTATTTTCAACACTTCATACTACACCATTTCACTATGAAGCATTGAAACTAGAAAGTCGATAGCGTTATCCGTTGGGAAGTTATAGCGATTCAAACGCGATGCATTTTTATAACATTTTAACCGTGGGGCAATTTTCGCGGAAACTGTCCCAAATGTATGCCACAATACAGATATGGTGCATTCTTCTATATTATTTGTTTCAGGTGCTGTAGAATAGGCCACATTTGTTGATTATTAGTTTCTCACCAACCTCCCGTCTTCTTCGTTGAATTCTATAGCTCATGTGTTCAATTATGGATGCTTGAACAATTTCGCTTCGTTGAGGGGCTGTAGTTAATTACTGTTAAGGTAGCTTTTAGTGGGATGTAAAAACATATGCTGCTCAGTAAGTGAGGATGATTTGACAATCCATGAAAAGTGGCATCAATCAATATAATCTCGTTCCCCTTCCTATCAACCTGTTTCAAAATTCTTTTTTGCTGTGTTGCTATATATGCAGCGTCCATATAAACTTGTGGCTGATGTAATTAAATAATGCAGTACTCCGCATGATATTCTGGGAAATGCCAGATGATAAAGAAAATTAAATAATCAATGAACTACATTTGTAGGGGGATGTGCTTGGCTCTCCACCATGCACATACAACAATCGCAGTGCTTTATTGTAAGTTGCCGAATTGCATTACGTATGGCTTCAATGGTTATGTATTTAAGAACTAGCCACCGTGCCATGCGAATGATACTGATTGCAACTGAAGGCTGATTGTTATCAAACCAAAGAGATGAGCACTGTCAAGCTTAGTCTGCTAATCGGTTCGTTTGGTGTCATTGTCTCGCTGGTCCGCTGTGCCCCATCAAGTGGTGAGATATCGACTGGTTAGTTGGACTATACAAGTAATTCATTTCGTATGTCGATCTTAATTATTTGCGATCACTCACCGCCATGCACTGCACAGCTGCGAGAGGGTGTCCTTCAGGAATGGTCTTCACCGAATGCCTCCCCTGTGGCGGCACTATCCATTGTGCTAATCCGGACCCCGTAATTTGTCCGTTGATTTGTATACCCGGATGTATGTGTGCCGAAGGAACTATACTGGACTTAGCGACTGGAGAATGTGTAGAAGATTGTTCGTCTGGACCTTCAAGTGAGTTTTTTCAATCGCATGCATGCACGGTTATGGATTGCCGCTTATAAATGCATATTCACACATGCAGATGACTGGTGTCCAAAAGGCCTTAGATTCACCCCGTGTCTGAGCTGTGGTAACAGACCTCTCACATGCGATGACCCTCCGCTCTCCCATGATTGCGCATCGTTTTGTATGCCTGGATGCGATTGTCCCGTGGGCAAGGTTCTTGACCAAACGACGGGAGAATGTGTGTCGAACGAGTGTCAGAGGTGTCCGTTCGAGGGTCAAGTGGTCAAAAGCTGTGTGAATTGCCCTTGGAACCCATATACCTGCGACAGCCATTTGCACCCCTGCCCCCTGATCTGTCTTCCTGGATGCGAGTGTCCTGATGATGAGGTGCTGGATCTAAAAGGAGAAAGATGTGTCCCATTGGAGCAATGTTTGTAATTAGATTTAGCTGTGCATGAAACTGCAGGTTTGATAGTTAATTTTTATCGCTAGGAACAGTTTGGATTTGGATAATTGGAATAAACAGTGTACACTTAAGTTGTTATCAAATGCTTGCCTCGTATAAATGATCTGCGCGTCGCAATACATGTACGTAAGCGGTGCAGCTTAGGGGCGGATCGAGGATTTTGGGAAGGGGGAGGGGTCTAATGACTGTATTCACAAATGAGGGTGGGTACCGGAGGGGCGTGCCCCATCTTGTGACAGCAAAGGTACTCCCAGTGGGGTCTGGAGCTTCGCCCTAGCCACTTTTTAAATTTCTGCATTTATTTATCATGCATGAAATTGAACATACTTTTGACAGTAAATATCAAAACAACTTTATGTAATATGATTTGCTAACATGGAATTAGCAATGGGAAGAGTTACGGTCTCCAAAGTTGTATACGTTACATTTTTTATGCATGCTTCTGAGATTCCATCACATGATTTCTGTTGTGCATATTTAGAAAGGCATAATATGATTTTTCTGTGAATTAACCATTATCCATTTTTATAAAATATTCAAGAATCAGTACGGGCTATTAATAATGTACAGCAAAAAACCTATACTTGATAATTACTAACTAGTCCAAGATGATACTTCACTTGCGTCAACGGAATCTTGTTGCTCAGTATCCTCTGTCTTAGATTCTAAATATCCCCTTTGTATTGATAGTTTTGGTTCCTGGAGGCAAAATAGTGCTTTCCGTAGCCAAGTACATTTTTCTGACCTCTATCCACTGATGTAATCGGAAAATATTTTCGACTTAAAATGGATTGATGTCCTCTCGATGTATTGGGATTTCTAGATATGCGTACTGATGTTCAACTCTAATTAACAAAAGGATCCACTAATAGCATTCTACGAGGTGGCGATGCATGTGAAAACGCCATGCAGAGAACTCTATGCTGGAAACTTATATTAGACACTACAATGCCAGTGAACTTGGTATATCTTGCCATACCCAACTCCTTGAAAAGTTTCCGTTCCACATTTCCAGCTGCCACAATACGCATCAAAGTGCACCAATGGACTAATATGTGCATGTTAATTGGATTTGGTCTTAACTTCTTGGAGAACATGCGCGGGGGTTGAATCAATGCACGCGAAATTCAACTCCTTGGTCTCCCAGGAATGACAATTATAAGATCCAAAGACTACTGTCTATGGTCAAGCAACACCGACACAGCACCATACCACTGCCAAAAATGCAATGCAACGGATATTGTTTTGCTTGTGGGTTCCTATCATATATAGGCTACGAGCGAAAAATGGCGATTTTTGAGAAGTGTAGCTTTTACAAAGTTCTATAATACAATAACATAGGCCCGGTTTACCGGCGTATCAGTAGGCACCGTTTGATAGAAATTCTATTTTGTGTGAGATACCGTATATGCAGTAGACCGCTGTGGTTTCTCGAGGAAGTAATTGCTTACGTGCTGCATGTTATTGTGTAAAGAGCAAATGTCGCTGCACTCACAAGGCACTTGTTAAGCTTGGGAGTGACGCATGTGTACATATAATTTCCACCGTTTCAACGAGCGCAAACATAGGCTCGAAGTTTCCACGTAGCGGTGTTGTGCAGCTGTGGGAATCAGGGTCTGGGTACGAGACTAGCGCAAACAGGCCACAACACAGAAAATTAGGTCACGTAGTAGCTATAAGGACGATGCATAGCTCTAGCTGTCGCTAAGCCATTTGGTATGTCCACATGACCCAGTGTCCTTCCCCAATCATTTGTAAGTTAGCTATACCTTTCCTGTCGGCACGCAACACACGCACAAATCACACCCACTTAATTGCAAGTGTCTGCCACGGACCCAAATAGCGGATGGATTACATCACCGCTGCGTTCCGACTCGGGACATAAACACCCTTTGTGTATAATGTTGGGAGTGATGATGAAATTAGTTAACACCTAATCCTGCGCCAATACCGTATATGCATATACTTTACTGACGTCTTTTGTTACATAACGTGGATAACATTGTGCTGTAGCGTGACGTCACATACTGTATGAATACTGCAGGCCACGTACAATACTGTATTCAATACTCACGTGCTGTGGTTGTGTATGCATGTATGTTTTTTAAATTCATTACTTTAACATCATACATGGTAACACATTTACAAAATAAATAAATAAGAATGAAATGGGATCGTTTCTGCCGAAAAGGGACGTAACGCATGTTTTGATGTCAAATATTTTTATGTATCTAAATATAGGCGAGATAAAACGTACACTTTGATTTTGTCTGATGTATCACCAATCTTCAGTGGGATGAAGATACGTTTTACACCATTGTTTTGTGCACTCACACACTTAGGTATACACCGAACCTTGTACCCGGTCGCTTCGAAGTTATTATCATTGGCTGTATTTCTGCGGTGAGGCTCTTGTTTGGGTGAATAATATTGTGCATTTGAAATTTCCCTGCATGCATAAAAGGACCATTCCGACGGCAGATACTTAGCGATTGAAATGCACACTCGATATACATGTATGTGTTGCGTCATGCACAGTTATGCAAGAATTGAAACGTGGTGGTTCTATAGAACGACAAGACTAATCGTCTAGCATCAATTCATCGATACACAAGCAGTATTAGAGATTGAAAACGTGCACCACTCGGTCATGAAGAGGCTGAACGGGGCGAAAACTTGACACCAACGGGTTACCTCCGGGGTCCTTAATCTGACGGAATTTATTCAGGATCGCCGTCGGGATCATGACGGGGTTCTTGAGCACGAACCAAGACACGACTTCTGAGCAGGGTGGTGACGTCAGTGAGCCTTCGTAGTGATAGTAAGATGTAGCATCCACGGGTAGGAAGCCCTTATAGTTAACGTTGCTAACGGACACCTCCGTGTTGTACTCCGTTGGCATTTCGAGCCGCTCCCAGGGTTGTCCTTCAGAATAATCCCCCACCCAATCTAAGTTAATCCAAATCGATCAACAAGTTATTAACACCTATCAAAACACTTTTAACACATCAGTCATTCTAAAGGCTGGCATACACAACGGGGCGACTTCCTGCCGATTTGTCGCATGCAACTCAAATGAATATGGACAAATGTTCCGCAAACCATCAGTAAACTAAACAATTACGGAACTTTTACCCATATTCATTCGAGTTGCATGCGACAAGTCGGCAAGAAGTCGCCCCGCCCCGTGTATGCCGACCTTATAATGGGTGCTTTAAATCTTTCCTGATAACTTTGCTAGGTAGAAAAGTTGCTACCTTAGCATGTGCCGCGTGCTCGATTTCAGTTTTGCGCATATGCAATCGTGCAAGGATGGCTCACCCAAGAGTTGTACCCTATCTATATCCGCTTATTCATCCAGTCACCTATTTCGACCTAAGCCGCGAGCTCATGGATCATGCGTCGACGATATGCGATGGTGTCAGACAATGAAGCTTGTATCAGCAAGTAAACTCTATAGCTATAGAAGAGGGATGCGCCTGGAGAAAAGACACAATGGGTTGGAGATGTCCATGCAAAGGATGCAGAAAAGAAGTGACGCTAAGAAAAGGAACATTTTTTGAAGGTAAGATGTTGATCAAATGAAGTGTTTAAAAAACATTGTGAGATTATATTCAGGCAGTAAATTGGAAATTCAAGTAATTCTACGGTTATTACACCTCTGGTCTACCAAGACGCCAGTAGGTAAAGAACAAGATGAGCTACAGGTTAGTACACAACATCAAGATGAGCTACAGGTTAGCACACAATATCCAAAAATTATGTTCAACCGTCCCCGAATATAACAAATTGGATCTGCTACGGCAATCGATTGGTACAACTTTGTACGGGACATCTGTATCCAATACTTCATCGTTCACCCAGCAGTTATTGGTGGTAGGTATTGATGTCGAAATAGATGAGAGCAAATTTGGAAAGGGAAAATATAACAGAGGTAGAGCAGTGGATGGTCTTGGGTGTTTGGGGGCATGGAGAGAGGCAGTGGAGACAGTTTTTTGGTATAAGTTTCTCATCGGGATGCAGCTACATTGCTCCCAATTATTGCAAATCACGTAAAGCCAGGGAGTATTGTATACTCCGATGAATGGAGTGCCTATAATCAACTTTCAGCAACAACGAGACACATACACCATACAGTGAACCACTTGCTGTATTTTGTTCATCCCGCCACTGGTGCACACACGCAAGGTGTAGAAGGCATGTGGAGTGCATGTAATCGGATGAAGCGAGAAGAAAAGACAATGCATTCGAAGCTCTTTGACACCTATCTTCCAGAATTCATGTGGCGCTGAAAATTTGGTGGGCTGGTTGCTTTGGCCATATCTTTAAGCATATTTGATGGAGTTCTTTGATAGATGTTCATAACTTGGATTGGGGGGTAAGCGGATATACATAGGGTACAACTCTTGGGTGAGCCATCCTTGCAGGATTGCATATGCGCAAAACTGAAATCGAGCAAGCGGCACGTACTAGGGTGGCAACGTTTCTACTTAGCAAAGTTTAAAGCACCCATCTAAAAATGACTAATGTGTTAAAAGTGTTTTGATAGGTGTTAATAACTTGTTGATCGATTTGGATTGGGTGGGGGATTATTCTGAAGGACAACCGCTCCCAGCCCCCCGAGATTGGTTCAGCGTCATCCTCCTGACAGAGGACGCCCAGCACTAGTTGGGCGTAGCCCGACCTTTCGCCAATACGCGAAGGTCGGGCTACGCCCAACTAGCCCAGCACAGCGTAAGAGTCCCCTTTCGGCGCCTTAGGGTCTGCGCCTTCTTTGAGGTGAACGAAGTGTATCTCTGCGTCGTACTGCTTGCCGTTCAAGGTATGTTCGGAGCCTTCGCCTGGCTGTCTCCCCCAGTGCATGTGGAATTGCTGGAGGACGTACGTTCCGTTGTGATTGATGAATTTTGCATCGTGATTTGTTGGACTGTAGATGACACTGGGGACGATATTCTTCGCCTGGCCACTGGCGAACGTTCCCCAGTGTTCGAACGTCAAGGGAACCAGAGCGTTCGATTTTACAGCCTGCGCGTCGTAAATGGCGATCGGTGACTGACGTTTGCCATTGCACTGACAACCGGTAACGTGGACCCACGCCTTCTGGTCGCTATACGTCCAGTAGCTTTGTTCACACATAGTTCAAGCTAGCTTGTCACTACACACCCAGTGGCCCGCGAAGTGGTTGACGTCATGTACTGGTCACCCAACTTGCAGCGCTGTTTGAGGACGACCACGACAAACTCGACTTCTTGCTGCCGTTGAATCTGGGCAAAGATGTCTGGCAGGTACCAATGGTGCCCACGTGATACCAACTACATGTTAGACTTGCGTCTATCTTAACGTCATTAATTAGCTTGAATATCTGAGTTATTCTCGGCCCCAGACCCAACGTTACGCAGCAGCGGATGGATTACATCACCGCTACGGTCTGGGAAAATGCTTCACCAAAGATGAATCGCTGCAAGCTCTGTACGGCCCCCGTTTTGAACTCAAAGGATAGAAGGAGACTAGAGATCCCCTCGTCTGAATCTTGCCGTCAAGTATTGATAGGCTTAGCGGTTGAGTCTGGGGCAGAAAAGAACGACGCTTCGCAGGAATACGGATCGGAATACTTATGCAAGTTGTGTTTTTACACCGTCGCAAAGTTCTAAGCCCTGAAAGGCAGTTTGTTGCTTAAACTTTCTTCGTGCAGTAGTTTGACAGGGCCTACAAATCGTGATACGAAGAAGAAGGACTCATACCAATAATTGAAGACTGGCATGCAAAGATGTGTAAGTAGAGTCAGAGCGGAGAAATGTGTGAATGAAGATCATCAATGTACTCACTTAAGGTGTTGTTTAGGTCTAAGTAAACATTGTTAAATGTTGGTGGGAATCTATCCACAGGTCAGCCAAGCCTCACCTTTAGATAAACATCAAAGGCCTAGCTAAGCATACTATCCCTCCCCAGCATATAGCCACAGACCATAACCACCAAACAGGTGACTGGGAAGGGTGACTCACTCA